>JAWNOA010000129.1:0-600000 GCA_035046345.1 Drosophila birchii | reverse complement strand
AGTGCGCCATAAGTTTATTTCTTTTGCGCCATTTTGTTTACATATTTTTCAAGTGTGCAGCACGCTTTTGGGCGCCGGCCATGGCTGACTGGCTTGCTTTTAGTTTCGGCCGAGTTGGTGTGTGCGGCTTATTGGCCCTTATGCGCCATAATGTAACGGAAATTGTCCAAGTTTTAAAGGCATACATATTTAATTCGAGTGCCGCCTCGTGCAAACTGTTGCTGTTTGCTGCCCCTCTAAATGTTCAATTTACTGCTTTTCAGCTCGTCTTGCCCCCAGACCCTTAGCAGCTGCTGGCCGCCATTAATATTTTCCAACTATTTGCATAAATTAATGCTAGCACACAAAATGTTGCCAAAATATAGCTGCCTGCTCTCTGCTCTCCGCTCTCCGCCTTTCCCGAGGCAATTTGTGGCCCCTGCCACTGCCCTGGCCCCCGCATCCTGTATCCAGTCTCCTGGCTCTGGTCGTAGATGTGAGTGCGAGTGGGCGTCATGTGGGTCAGCTCAGCTCGTCTCAGCCGCGCTGCTTGCAGTGAGCGAGTTTTAATAGCGATTTAAAGCGCCTTTGTTTGAATTTGAGTTAAGCATGCGCCAAAGTTTTGCATATGAATGCGAAATGAAATTGCCCGGTGGCCCGGGGCGCATATAACTCCGCCGAAAGTTTGTCTATTCTGGCGTATATTCGGAGCCTTTAAGCAGGGCGCCCGCTTGCAATTAAACAAGTACTATATAGACATGTGTATAATATATATATATGTATACCGCTGCAGCAGCTGCTGCCTCAAAATTCATAACTGGAGGGTTGCACGAGGAGAAATCTTTTCGGAAGCACATAAATATGAAATTAGTTTAATCAGCTTCCACTAAGCAGTATTTAATTGAAATTCCTGCCTGGCCAGCTGAAAAAGACTAATGCCAGTTAACCAGTATCGATCGCACGGAGCCCAAAATCCGAGGTGCTTTAAGTCGGAGGTTAAAACTGGCTATTTCCGCGGTATTGGTGGGAAACAGGTTGCTGCAGGACGTAGGATGTTGGCTAGGGGCAGGGTAATTGAGTTTTTAGGAGCTGTTAGCGGTCCCCCACCAGCTCTTTGCACCACTTAACGGCAAGGATGCGCAGCAACCTGCAGCGGCGGCGCATTGTAGTGCAAATTAACTATGTACCTGCCCACACACTCCCGGAGTAACCCCCGAAATCACGCTCGCTGGGCCCCGCAATGCTAGCCAAACTTCCTCGGCACAGACATCGCAGCCAAATCAAATTTGCACGAAAAACCAAAGGTAAACTTTGAACGCTACTGGCGGGCAGCCATCCACACCCACTCGCACACCCACTCACATACCCGCACACACGCACACTCGCCTGTTGAGGCAACACACATACGCAAATTCGCACGTCGCTTATTTGGTAATTTGCGTGAGTGCGAAAATGCGTTGCGTGTTTGCCTAACTTGCAGCATGTCCTGCGTCCTGCAGCCTGCGAGTGCGCCAGTGTGTTCGCTGCAAAGTTCGTAAACTTGTACACACACCTGAGACCACAAAGATACGCATACACACTCGCAGAAGGGCCTTAATTGAGTTAGCCATGGATTTCGCGTGAAAAACTTTAAGTCCTGTGCGGTCAGAATGCAAGTTTTGGCAACTTCCTTCGTCGGCTGAAATAAATTCCCATAATAAATGGGCCGGCGTTTAACTGTGTCAACAGCAGTCTCCTCGGCTCGCTTCTCTGGCAAAGAGTAAACAAAAAGCAAGCTGCACCTGCTGCTCCATTCCAGCATATAAAATGTTAAACTGCAGGCTAATGTCCAAAAAGAAGCTTGGGAGTGGCTGAAATGCACCGCAGGCGAAGGGACAGGCCGTGGCGAATCTGTCGTTGACGTTGTCATTGTGGCATAAACCAGCGGAGGGGAGCTGGCGGAAATTATGCAAAATAGGTAAAGCAGCTTTGGCGAAACTGAACCTCAACTGCAGGCTCTAAATTATGTGCTCGGAGCATAGCACTCGCTGACAGGCAGCGGGGGGCAAGTCGGATGCTTAAAGGTCCCAGCTCGGTCCCAGTCCATGTCCCAGTTCCTTCACTTGGCTAGGCCAAAGCAGCTATTGGAAATTGGAAATTTACCTTGATTAACAGTACTTTGCAGCTTTTGTACCTAATCGATAATTTTCTTATCACGTTTATTAGTGGATTGTGATTACTTTAAAATGGGTTAAGTACGCATCACTATCAAGCTATTAGAATGGGCCAGCATAATCTTATTTAATGTCCGTTATTTTCAATATAAATGATTCTATCGAAAATTAAAAATTCAACAAACGCACTTTAAGAAATAGTTGTAGTAGCGTTGAGGTATTTTCTTTTGACTTTTTTTTTTTTACGTTTATGGTACTCAGATTATCACAAACTTTTTGCATTCACTGCTATCGAAATGTTGACTATTTTTACACCCTTGCAGGGTGTTATAATTTCAGTCAGAAGTTTTCAACGCAGTGAAGGAGGCATCTCCGACCCTATAAAGTATATATATTCTTGATCAGGATCAACAGCCGAGTCGATCTAGCCATGTCCGTCTGTCCGATTATACGCGAACTAGTCCCTCAGTTTTGAAGCTATCTGAATGAAACTTTGCAGTTAGTCTTCTATATACTCTCACTCCTACATATGTCGGAACGGGCCGGATCGGACGACTTTATCATATAGCTGCCATAGGACCGATCGGAAAAATTTTCGAAAAAAAATTATAACTGTCAGTTTTTAAGATATTTTCATCTAATATTATTTCAGAATTTCGGTTTTAGTTTCATGAAAATCGGTCGACTATATCCTATAGCTTCCATAGGAACAATCAGGAAAATAAAATAAAAACCATAACTTAGCCGTTTTTCAAACCATTTTCATCAAATTTAAGATTTGGCAACTAATTATTATTCCAGATTTTCAGCTTTCATTTTTTGTTTAAATTCTGCAAGGGTATATAAACTTCGGTGAGCCGAAGTTAGCTTACTTTCTTGTTTAATGCTCAAACAACTGGCTGTTGTTGATTTCAAAGGCAAGTAGACAACATTTCCATTGTCCCCTTGTTTGTTTTAAATCAAAATGCAACAAATTGTAAAATATTTATTAATATTAATACAGTTTGACCTCTGTTGCTTTAAGTTAATTTTTGAATTCCCTTTGTTTTTTAAGTAATTAAATTGTTTTTCTTTTTTCAAACAAGACCCTAGTTGATGCATTAAAAGGCATTTACTTTTAGAAACATAAGAATTCGAAAGCCCGACAGATTATATAAAAAATGGTTGACATATCTTTAGGTGCGCAGAGAAAATATATATTAAAAATGATATATATTTTTTCAAATTATATATCACATAAAAAATTGCTTTTATATCACAAAGCTAGAAAACTTCGCTGCGTGTACAAAGAAGTATCAACTCTGACCCTGAGCCTTCTAAGCTAATGACTATATCATTTAATATATCGAATATGATACGGTTCGGCAAGCTCAACACTGTCGTTATTACAGCTTCCCTTCCGTCAGGAAGACCAACTTATCACTTCGCTATCGCTGTCCTGTCTCGGACTGAACCCTGCCCAGGCCCCTGCCACAAATCTTCATAACTGTCCGCACATTTGGCATCGTTACCTAGGCCGTTTTTGCACATCCTCGCATATCTGTATCTGTGCCAAAGCAAAGAGGGGCAAAGAGTACCCCTGGGTATTTGTCAACCCAGTTCTCCTGCCGCAAGCCGAGTCCGCAACTGTGGCAGCGATAGCTTGTGAGAGCAATAGAATCTTATCTGAAGCACACGCGTTTAACTGCCACTGCCAGGGCCCGGGTCGGACTCCGGCTCGGATTCCAGCTCGGACTCCGACTTGACCAGCAGATCCGCATGAAAAATGTTTCACAGTCTGTGTGTAAGCCACGTATGCTTGGCTCAGAAACTACCGCCTGTTCGCACGCCAACTGGCCAGGCCGGAAGCAGGGCTCCTTTGCATCGGATTTGTTTGCAGTCCGGATAGCACCCACCTAACGTGGTGACGGTAGAGTCCTTCCTCCCCCAGAGCAAGAGAAGCACATTTTTCACAGCAGGCGACGGTCTTTGCCGTGGTCTCTGGTGAATTTAAAATGCAATTTAATAATACATTGGGCTCTGTTTGGGCCTCGGCCTAGCCTAGCCTAGCCTAAAGTAATTCGGGCTGATCTATTATAAAAAGCCCCTCGCCTAGGGTTAATTAACATGACTAATGCACTGGAAGTAGCTAACTCACGGCGCCGAATAATCAGTCCTGCCCCGGACCTGCCCACTAGCACCAGCAATAGAATCATGGACACGTTGAGTAACTGCAGAGGCCGGCAATTACGGCCGGCTGATAAAACAAGGCGAGTGATTGTGCAAGTCATAACTCAAAAGGACACGGATATGGCAAACAGGGTGCCGCGTGCGAGGTCCATCTTCACTCCGAGAGTGACGCAGCGGGACCAGGACTAGGACTAGTGGAGCGAGTGTGGGGTAACTCTCGGCATAAACCAACCCCGGGGAGCTTAATCCTTTCACACACAAGCTCGACAGCGGCCACTAACACTGACCGAAGAAAACGCAGTTGGGCATGAAAGGATACGACGCCTTTTTTGTACGGAACAGTGTAAAAGGATTTTGTGCACCTTTCAAGGCCCTTTTTTACAGTTTGTTGACTACAAAGTCCGGGAATGAATGAATGAGTGAATGCCTGAATGCTTGAATGCCTGATGATTGAATGTGCCCAGGATGTAGGACGTAGAACGTAGGGGCAGGAATGGAGGCCGCTTTCAAGGGTCGTTCTAATCAGCCACAACTAGACGGCAGACATGAGGATTCCTCGACTCCACAGCAAACCCATCAGCTCCACTCCACTCACTTGTTTTGATTATAAATTGAAAAATTTGCTGTTGTGCAAAATTTGTACAAAATCAAAGTGTTTGCCAGGAGACTCGCCTTGCTTCGGGTCCGACCCCCCGGGCACTGGCATTTCCATATGTCACTGCCCGGAACGGAGTGGTCAAGCGCAAAGGATCAGCCATGTGGAATTCAAAGGGGCATGCTTGTTAGTAGCCGAATTCGAGACCCTCGCAGAGGGGCGATGTTAAAGCGAGAATAATTATGACAGCCTGGGCCGCCTTTAAAGCATAAATTACAGTTCATGGCCTGCGAATGTGGAGCAGGGCTCCTACAATAAATATATTACAAATGTGATAATGGCAGGCGATTGCGTAATGGATTAAGCACGCCCGTCGTTGATTCCCTCGTCGTTTGTTAGCGGTTCTCGTTAAAGCCTTTATCAATTCGGATCCGAATAAATATGCAACGCGGGCGCGACAAGGAGCTGTTTGCTGTTCTACTTAATTTGAGGCGATTTATTCACTTTTTTAAGCTCTGTGCCGCATTAAGGCGCCACTTAATGTAATTAATTAAATGTTGATATGACTGCAGGCAGGCGCGGGATCTGCCCCTAGGGATATGCGAAAATGCAATGCGAGCCGGGTCGGGCGGGGCTGGGCACGCGTTATTTGATAAATTACCACAATCAGAAACTTGCGAGACACTTTACGCCGAAATGCTGAAAAGTTGTGTCGTCCCTGGTGGCTATGGTGTTGCAGGTTGCATCTGCAAATCACGTATACGTCGCATGAAGGCTGCTTGCCAAGTTTTTGCTAATTAATGCCAAAGAGTTATATATTATACGGCGCACGCCACGTCCCCTAATCCTGCTCACGCTCTGACCTCATAACTTTGGCAGTTGGGCACCGGACGGCCACTACCTGAACGTGTCCGGACTAGGATCGAATCCGGGCAGTGCCATTCAATATACAAACAGGAGATCCGGCGATGACAATGGCCAAGAGCTCTGGGGCTTCGTTGCGCGACACGTGCGGAGCGGAATAATGCCAGGGGAAGCATTTATTGTTACTCCGCACAAACTTGAAAAACTATAAAGCCAACTTGCGAGCGCCTTAGCCCGACTTGGGCCCAGGGATTTATTTATGTTGAAGTGCGGTGTCAGTGGCAGACATGCCACAGATTCCACCTCGGCCTTTGTGCGCGGTCTGCCAAGCATGAGCACACAGTCCACCTACGTCCTCTCAAAATCCGATCTGCTCCAAACAATAACAGGCTGGGGAAAGAATAGACAGCTGGTTGCCGGGGGGAGCAGCAGCTGAAAAGTTTCATAGCCAAATGAAGATTGGCATAGCGAGATATGCACGTGATGGGAATGGAATGCCGAAAATTATATTGAGCTCCTGCGGCGTGCGAAATCTTTGCCAAAACAATATATGTCATGCACATGCCCGACGGCAGCCCGGCAGCCCGGCAATTCGGGCGGAAGTGGCACTGCCAGTCAGTAAATGGCCAATGAATCGACTAAGCTCCGGCGGCACTGAGAGCGGAAAATAAAATGCACATTAGCCGGGCCAGTGGCAGTACTCGTAGAAACAGGAAGCGAGATATGTAGGCATCAGCCACGGCACACTGGGTCGGAGTGTGTGAGTTGAATATTTGAATTATTTGAGCCTATGTATATCTTAACTCATAATCAGTTATACCAGTCCCTAAAATTGTATATAAGCCTATAAATTTATTCTAACTAACCTTGCTTTGCCTTACAATTTGTATAAACATCACCGAGACAATTGAAAATGTATTTTATTCAAAAGTTTGAAATTGTAATATTATATATTATTTTAGATTTAAAATTATGGTAAATACTTTATTCATCTGAATATTTAAATTTTTAATTGCCTTCACTGTTTAGAAAACTTGAACTACCGAACTTATGGTTGCTTTCTTATTGTTATAGATTTGAAAACCTAACAATAGTTGGCTGTTTTTACAAACCCTTTTTACAAGCCTTAGCTTCTTTCTCTCCTAAAAATAATCCAAGTTTTTCAAACACGAAAGAATAGTTTCTCCGTCAATGAATCTGCAGAAGCAAATAAACTTGTATCACTAGAAGCGTTGAGGGGGAAAGCGGTAATAAATACGTTAAAAATCCGAAATTGTACACTGTCTGGACTGGGCTAGACCCACTGTGGGCTGGAGGAAGGAAATCGTTATGTCGGCCAGGACGCCAGGCAAAGAAGAACAACAGCCCAAAGTGTGTGCGGGTGTTTGGTGTGTGTGTGCTGCGAAAGAAAAGCGCAAATCGAAATAAATAAATAAAATCAAATGTTCTGTGCACAAGGAAGAAAGTTTTTAAGATGGAGCAGGAGCAGGGCAGGGGCAGGGGCAGCGGCTGAAATTACATCTTATGAGCACATCGGGAGGTTGCGCTCGGGGAGCGTATACGTAACGTAACGGAAACGGAAGCAGAGCGATAAACTTTTGTTAGTGTAGCGAACACCAATCCGCAGTGGGACTCGCGAGAGCGTAAAGTGCGAAAGAGCGAGCCCTGAAGGGTCGTGGAGGGTCCTGGTGCGTCCTGGAGCTTGCTTAGCCCACCAAAGACAAAGACTGAGAACTAAAGACTGAACGCAGGCTTCTGCCTGGCGGAAGCAGCGTGTAAATGTCGGCCAACACTTGGCTGCGCTTCCTCCGCGGGAAAGGCTTTGGAACAGAAATCGGACTCAACAGATTGCTGGTACAGTGCGAGACTGGTGTGGAGCTTCCTTTTACTCATGCGGTTGCTAGTCGGCAGCGACCTTGATTAGTCGTTCTCCGCTGTAATGCGATTTTCCTTAATTTCCTAGCTGCAAACGATAACTGATTGGGCCACAGTCTGGCTGTGTGTACAGCGAATAATGAATCCAATAAAAAATCAATGGCTAACAAGCAAAAAACACACCAGAGTAAGTTTCGCTTTGGCAGAAAATCTTAACTTTCTACAAACCCACAAAACGTGACACATTTTCGGCGGTCGCTGTGGGCGCTACAAACTCTGCTTAACTTTTACTGGAACTCGAGTCCTGTATGTAGCTGTGTGAGTGGCTCATTTGCTGACCGTTTGTCTACTTTATTTTTTGTTGATCCTGGGGCCTTAAAACCAATTTCGCCGGGTATTTTTGTCACACGCAAGTTGGCAAACATATATCTCAGTTTGTCCTTTACTGGTCTCAACAGACTTAAGTGGATTCCCGTTTCCCATGACCTCAAAAGCAAATATTTTATTTGTGGTTGAGCATCCCATGACCTTTATTTAGCATTTAAACCTAATTTCCAGGAATTAATAAGCTGGAAACTTGTAATTATTGTCAACTGGACTGAGGAGAGGCATGTCACTGTCAGGTTCTTAATATAATAATTTGATATGAGTTTCAATGATTCTTATGTTAAATATAGGCAATTGTCACGGTTTATAATCACAGAAATACTAAATTGCATAAAATAATATAACATAATGCAAACAAGTCGTTTATTACATAGAAATTATTTCGTAGAAACTATTTTTTATCTTTAAATTATACAATTATATTGAAAAGGATTGGTATAATGGCTTTCAAAGCACAAGACTGCCACACGTTACCCACAAAGACCTAAAAATATATGTATTACCAATACAATATTTCATAACCTGAATAGTAGATGTACCTTTAACACATGGCTTTAGCCAAATCTGTCAGCCTTTCGCCTCAAACAGATATTTCGGCTAAATACAGCTCTTGGCATTTGATTTATTGTCGGTACTTCCCCCTTCCAGAACTATTTGCATGTGTCTCTTAGTGATTTGTTTAGACAAACGTCCAGTTTGTATGCGGTCGCATTTTCTTTCCTTTCGATTCGTTTGCTTGTCTCTAGGGCTGTCAGGTTCAATCTTGGCCCGAATCTGAAGCTAAAGCTGAGGCTGAAACTGAAACTGAAACTGAAACTGTATTGAGTCCTTCACAGGCTTTCACTGTGTGTATGTGTATGCGGGAGGACACCTTTTGTGGCGTTCTGTACGTAAGAGTGTGCCGGTGTGTTTGTCGTCCACTTGTCATGTCACTCGGCATCATTGTCGCCCAGACAATGGCAGTCCGACCAACCTGCTTCAGCGGAGCACCTCAGTTAACTTCTCGGACTCTGCCTCTTCTCCCGGTTGCCAGCTCTCAACTCGAAGTCCCAAGTCCCAAAGGGTAGGCCACCGTTTCATTTACATTTCAATGTCAACTGGGTTCCTCCTCTACACACACACACACCCAAGCACACTCACTGCGAGCAAAGGAGCGCTGACAATCGTAATTTAGCGTTACAAATCAATTGGCAACTTATGGCCGTGACGAGTCGTCCTTTGTCGCCGATATCAATGGGACGGCGGACTCTGCGAAACATACATTATGCTGAAATATTTAACGCCCAATTTATGTTAATTTTTTCTGTATATTTCTCGTTGCTATGTGGCCATAAAACGAACGGAGAAAATCAAAAATACGACCACAAGTGCCAATGCCGTCAGCAGCCAGTCAGCGAGCATATTTTTATGGCTTTGCCTGGGTGTATATATACTCGTATGTTATGCCCGATTTTTTCCACATTGACCAGGAATCGTTTAGCAATCCTGCCGTATATTGTATGTACGACTGCCGTCAATGTCTGCGTTGGTTGGTGTTCGTACGTGATGTGGTGCGGCTTTTCGGGTTCACAAGAGGAGCCGCAAAGGGGTGGCCATCCATGTGTGTGATGGGGGTGCGAACCCCCTCGCTAACGTTTTGACAGCTCCGGCTTTAAGTTGTCAGCGCATTCTTCCATTCTCGGCCATTTTGCTTATTAACATATTGCCTGTTTGTTGTTTGTTGTTCGTTGTACGTTGTTCGTTGTTCGTTCCCCCATGTCGCGACATTGACAATTCATTTGCGTTATCACACACACGCATGCCGGGCACAGGCTTAGTGCCACAACGCCAGGCCAGGCAGCGAAACTGTCAAAATGGCTGCCAAGTATTTGCACAGATTTCTGATGGTGATAGCAAGTGACAGGCAACATCGGAGGATGAAAACAAAACGGAGATGGAAGCTTGAGACCAAGTAAAGGTATCCACCCACCCGCAAGCCGCAATCCTCAGTCACGTAGGGCGGCTCAACGGCCGCTAAAAGTTATTAGGGATCTCTAAATTCGACCAGGTGCTATCTGCAAACCATAATGCACGCGGTAGTGGCGCATATACCGAGGCTTAATGCCAAATTGCCTGGCACTTAGGGCAGGTCACCGAGAGCATACTTTACTGCAAAGACGCCGCCTCCAGTGGCACCACCACCAGCACTCACGCTTCTCTCATATGGCTGCTCGTTATTATTAGCATAATTACAGGCGCATTAGCGTGCCGGGTTTCAGGTGCCTGGCAATTTGCCTGCTGCCAGGACGTCTGATTATGACAGGGCCTGAAAGCACGATGCACCTCCTGCAGCGCCGCCTGAAGTTTCGCAAGTTTCTTAAAGCCTTTCCCACGTTATGCAAATGCTCCCTCCAGTGGCATTCTCCTCGCTCGCCTCCATTAACATTGCATTAATTAGCTTTTCATTTCACTTTGCAGCTTTCGCTTGATGTTTACCCAGCGTCCTTCGACATTAAGCGCTGAACGGGCTCAGTGAGCCAAGGGTCCTGACCTCCCGACAGCAAAAGGGAGAGAAAACAACTTTAAGATTAGTCCGAGGCCAAAGTAAAAACATCTGCCCGCCCGACATACCAAGCTCCAAGGATTCGCGCTAGCACGGCTCCACCATGAGGCCGCCGCGCCACTCCCAGCTGTTACGGCTCCGCATCGAACCTTGGATCTGTGCCTGTACCTTGCTTGCTTTGGTCACAGCCGCGTTGGCCTATCCAAATAGTCCGGCCGAGCAGCCGCTGGTCACCTATGTGACCACCTCGACGACATCCAGCCAGCGGAGCCAATCCGCCCCTCTGCAGCCGGCCTTTGTCTACGACTCGCCCCTGCCCTCGGAGGGGCAGTCACCACATCACACGCTGTCCGCAGCCACATACCCGGGCTCCCCCGTCCGACCGATAGAGACTGATGGCGACCAGGCAAAGAGAGTCATCGGTTCCAGGTGAGTACACATGCTGGGTTTGTCAGGATGCACACTTAGGCTCAATACGGCTGTCCTGATGGAATATACGATTCCACCTAGAGAAATTGCATGATATATAGAAGATACATTTTGGCAAGAGTTTATTGTATTTTATAATATAATATTATTGTTTAGCTGTTAAGGGACAATTAAAAACTTCAACGCTATAATGATAGAATATAGATTAGAATAACAATAGATGAAAGACTTTTAAAAATATATTATTATGATTCCAAGAAGTGTCACAGGGGCCCAAAACCATATCATTCCTAATCTCGAATCTGATTTTTTTCTGTGCAGAAGAAGAGGGTCACCCTGATTTCCACTCCCCCTAAGCTTGTCCTTTGTTTGGTGTTTCTATCACAGTTGCTTTTGCTTTTGCTGTTGCTGGGGAAAATCTTTTGTTTGCACAGCTTTTTGCAATTTTTGCCACTAATTGAAATAGAATTTCCTGCTTTGTTGTAGTCGCTGTGTTGATTGAGGAGCGTTGGTTGGTCTGGCGGGGCTCTAGCCATGGCCATGGCCTTAGTATTTTTAATTAATTTGCTCCGCGGCCGCAAAGCGTGCTGGAGTGGGCAGCAGAGCATTGCATACTTTGCGGCACGCGTTCGGAATCCCGCCGAGCTGAATTGGGATTGGATGGAGGTGCAAGTGGAAGGAGAAGTGGAAGTGACGGCCGAAGAAAGGTAGAAGGTATAGGTGGGCTGTAAACGAGGGCCAGACAACAGCGACCAAATTGAGTGCTCATTAACTTCAAATCAATGCTAATCAATTGGGTTTACGTGGGCGCAATGATTTCCAAGTGGGTCCAAAACGGTTCATCTGCCCTAATCAATTTAAAAAAGAAAAGCAGGAGAAAAACAAGAAGCTTAAATCTCCTTCCAACATTTTCACGCCCTTTTCCCACACCCCGACCCCCCAAGACATCTGTTTGCAGAGGTTCCGGCGCAGTTTCATATTAATTCCGCACATAAACGAATTCGCAGCCAGCGGCTTCTGGCGCCAGTTGCTCGTGGTAATGACTGCGAGCTGTGGCCCTCGATGATGATAGCGATGATAACGATTATGGCAATGATAACTATGCCAGCGATGAAGAGGAAACACGGATCCATGCTGACAGCTGCAGTCAGGCGCAACTGCCATATTTACATGCATTTTTTTATCGTGCTGCAATCCGGCATTCCCTAGGTCCTTTACGATTGGCCAAAAACATGAACCCAAACGAATTAAATTGGAATAAAGTCAATAAATCATATATTTTTTGCCTGAAACTCTGCATCAAATTCAGCTGCAAGCACCGAAGGTTTGATTGAAAATATAAAACAAAAGGCACAGACTATTCTTGTCCTAATCCCATTGCAACACATTTGAGCTTAATTCGCCTCCGACGCACTGATGATGATTTTGACGGGACTCATGCTATATATGGCATACTATATATGTACACACGAACGATATGTCTGTGTGGCAGCTGCATATGACTAAGCGCTCTCCGACTCACGTGCTTAAATGTTAATGATGTGCTCATGCCGCACGCGGTAATACTTGCATACTCATATCGCACTAACGCACACACGCACACCCCCCCGTCTTACATATGTAAACTGCAGTGTGTGCCGAGATATCCCCACTAAGCGATGCACAAATGCAAATGGCGATGTATGCAGATGCTGCGGAGGGGCGGGCTCGGGGGCTGGGCCAGCGTGACTGCGTGACTTTCTGCAACGATTGCATAGTTTTCAATTTCCATTAAAATGCCAGCGATGTGCCGCCAAGTATGCAGCATTACTTGCATCGCAGAGGGACAAACGACTCTATATGGCAGCCTCATGTCATTAATCAGAGGATTCGGATTCGGAAATCAAGTACACAGCGATCGATAAGCTAACACTAGAATTTATAGAAAATCTATCCAACTTAAGCTGAGTTGCAAAGTAAAGTTATTGACTATTTATAGCTATTTTTGTGGATCAATAACATTGGGATCAGGTTCGGGTGCGAGAGATGGAAATAGATGGAAGAATTTATTGTCAACTGACTACTTTGTTAATCGTCCAAATAATATGATTTATTTTGCAATTCATAATTATGCAATTCATAAAAAATGTGTGTTTTTTTCATAAAGCATAGACACTTTCGCCAGACTTCCTCAAAAATATTATTTATTGACTTGCGACAAAATTATAAAATCAAGGACTGCGAGCAGGATATATATATATATTACTTTATAGCCTTAAAATAAAGGCTTAAGCTTTGGGAACTAGTTTTATCAATATTGTGAAGGTTATTGTAACAGAGTTAGTAATGAATGCCAATCAATAAATAAATATTTGTATATTTACAGTACAACTGCATCGGTGTCAGTGGTTCTTGATGGCAATGAACCGCAGTTCACGGACGCTCTCGGCCATAAGGTGCCGAAACCACAGCCCTCGCTGCAGGTGGCCAGTCCTATCGACCTGTTAAATCCGGACCGCTACGAGTTCTACACTTTCGACGAGCACGGCGAGCTGGTCAAGCGACTGATGACCATGCAGGAGATCCAGAGCATCGTCGCCAACGGCGACGGCGAGGGGCCGTCCATAATCCACCCAGCTCCGCTGGCCGAGCACAATCCCGATAAGAATGTCCAAGACATTGTGGACAGCGTACAAAGCGTGCTTAACAAAGAGGTGGCCTCCAGCTCGGCAAAGAACAGTTCCGGTGAGCTATTGCCGCCGCTGCTGGACACACCCGATGTCTCCTCTTCTTGGTCGCTTATCCTGCCCGCCATTTTCGGCAACACGGGAGGAGATATTTTCCCGCAGCAGCGCCCACAGCAGATCGTGATGACACCCGAGTCGGAGCTACTTGAGACGTCGACCAGAGCGGCGCCTCTAACAACGCGTGCCACTAAGAAGCCAAAGCCAGCCAAGCGAAAGCCAGGCAACAAACGCAAGCCAGCTACCACCAGCACCACTCCGGTAACCCCCCAGGTGGTACAAGAAGAGCTGGACCCCATGGAGTCTGTGTACACGGGTATGCAACAGTACCAGCACGTGGCCGCCAATGTACCGGACTTTGAGCTGCTCCACATGCAGCCCATTTACCAGAAACTGCCTAGTACTACCAGTCGACCAGAGACAACCACCCGGCGCGTCTTCTACAATAACCAGGAAATCATCCATACCCCGACCTCCTCTAGCAGCGCGACCTCCGCCACAGAAAAGCTCGTCTTAAACCACCAGCTGGCTAAGAAACCGTCGAACGTCCAGCGAAAGCCGACGCAGCCCCACCGGGTGAAGAAACCAAACAGCGATGGTGTAACTGAAACTTCATCCCAGCCCACTGGAGGCAAGCAGAAGATAAAGAAGAAGCCATCTACGACAATAACTACGACCACGGCTACACCAGAGGTGGAAGTAGAGTCGTCCACTCAACAGGCTGGAGAGAACTCACCAGCAGAAGTCAGCAGCACCACCACTACCCAAGCACCGCCCCCGACCACGCCCAAAAAGAAGAAACGCAAGCCCACACGGACACCCGGCACGGGATCCACTTCGGTCAGCGGCAAGCCATCGAAGCCGAAGCGCAAGCCAACTACCAAGCCCAAGCCACTGGTCCAGCAAGGTGAGCAGCAGCAGCAGCAGGTCGAGAGCACTCAGAGACCGCCCAGGCCACAGAGACCCCACAAGAAGCCCAAGCCAACACCTACAAGCACTACGACAACAAGCACGCTTGCTCCCGAAACAAGCACAGCCAGCACTCCGGAACTCGTAAGCAGCTCGACGGAGTCACCAGTCTCACAGCCAGAGCCGGAGCGACCAATTTCCACCACTCCACAGGCGGAGCATGAACCCGAGCCCGTCGTTTCTACTTCCACAACAACTACAACCACCACAGAAGCTCCCACAACTAGTACAACGGCAGCCCCTGTGAAATCGACTGCAAAACCACCCGCACTGCACCACCAGAAGCTGCATACTAAGCCGGTCGGATCCGCAGGTCGTCCATCCACCACCCAGCACCATAATCGCGTCCACGGCAAGCCAGTTCACAGCACCACTACGGAATCCAGTAAGGACGCTGGCGAGGCCCAGACCGAGAGCTACGGACTAGTAAATGTGCTCGCTGCCTCAAGCACCCCCCAGCAACCCATGTATCCGCTGCCCAGCTACAATGATGAATCCTCTCAAAACTTGCCCACTGTGTTTGCTAACTCTACGGCGGAGCAGTCGCCATTGAAGAAGACTCCTTTGCCGTCTCTAGCTCAGCTACAGCAACAGCTGCACATCAGTTCGCCTTCGCCGGCACCCCAACTCTCGCCCGCCCAAATCCTTTCGATGGACCAAATTGTGCAGTCACTCACACAGGACCTATCCGTCACGGACAAAGAGGACGATGTTTCAGCGTCTGGTCCTGTTAAGTACGACAGTGCCGAAACCAAGCAACAAATGGAAGCACTAGCCAACAAGAAAAAGATTCAAGTCTCGGCTGGCTCCCCACCAGCTGCAGCTACAACTACCCCGGCTCCCATTCCAACATCTTCCTCCAAGCCTACAATTTTGACCAGCAATAAGCCTCCATCGTCCCACTACGGCGGCAGCACCCTGGCCACGATGCTCTCCGAAGAGGACGAAGATGGTACCGGTTCCACAGAGACTTCTCACAAGCAGCCTTCGGAGACTACACAGAGCAGCCTCGAAGATGATGCTGAGGAGCAAACACCCGTAGTAGTGATCACAGCTAGACCACAGTACTTTACGGTGACCAGACAGCCGGAACCCCTGAAACCTCTCGAAACCTACCAGGAGCCCAAGGAGCCTGAAACCACAGAGCTGCCTGGTCAAACTCAGTTCCTAGTAACAACCCCCATGTCACCGCTCGACGAAGTGGATGCTACCACTGATAAGCCCACCGGGGAGTCCGATCACGTTGTGAAGTTCGAGCCTCTGTATGCGGAGGTACCTGAGGCGGTCATAGAGGAGCTTGACGAACCCAGCCCCACCAGTGGCTACAACCAACAACGCCCTGAGACTGAGACAGTGGGAGCCACCACCGAGCAGGCGCTACGTCTGCCAGTCTCTGAAAGCAGTACATCCGCCGACTTCGATGACGGCAGCACAGAAGTAACCCCAATGATCGCCGACTTGGTCCAGCAACTCAACCTTGAGGTGCTTAAGCCCACCGATCAGATTTCAATGGCCAACTTTCAGACGCAGGCGGCCACCGTGGCCTCTACTCTAGTGGACGGAAGCAATACGCTAGTCTCAGATGTAGCCATGAACTCTAACGAAACCAAGGATGAGCTCGAGTTCCTTATGTCCGACGTCATCCAGCAGATCACACAGGGTGACCAGTACAAGCCCCCAGCCAAGGTGCAGCCCGTTGACGACTCTCACCGCCTGACCAACTTTGCCCATCTGAACACCTCGTTCCTTCTGCAGCCAAAGCCGAGGCCAGACCAGACCAAAAAACCTGAGGAGCCCCAAGAACCCCAAGACCCATACAAAGTAGAGCCACAGCCTGAGAACAAACTGCCGGTGAAAAATGAAACAGCCACAATCCCCCTCGAACAGGCAGCGGTTCACCTTGAACAAATTGAGACGACTACGCATCGCATTCCCATCCTATCACTGTCGCAAATTTACGCGCAACAGCAGCAGGACGAGGACGAGGAGCAGCAAGTGTTTGCCAACGAAAGACTTGAGCTGCAGCCAACTCAAGAGCCTGCCAGGCCGGAAACCGCCCCTGCCCACGAGCTCCAGTCCACAGTGGCCGCCGCAGACGCAACCGAAGCATACACAGCTGAGGTTGCCGCCACCACCGAGCATCAGCCAGCACAGGAGCCCTACGAGCTCAGCACGACCAGCACTGAGGGCTCTGGCAGCGAGGAGTCAACGACCAGCTACAGCGAAATCCCCGAGAGCTACACGCAGCGCGAAAGTGAAGAGCAAATGCCCGAGATGTTGACAAATGGTTACACCGAGCAGCAGCAGGTGGAGTCCGGCACTAGCCAAGAAGCAGACCCGGAGTCCTTCTACAGCACGATGAAGTCACCGCCGGAAGAGCCAGAAACGACCACGCAGCAGCCGGCGGCGGAAAAGGCGACGACTGCGACTAATGTTTACCAGGACGCTCAGGAAGTGGAGCAAACGTCAACCACGGAACAGCCGGAAAAGCCCGAGCAGCCATACCAGCAGGACCAGGTAGCTCAAACTAGTAGCGTGGAGGACAGCGCCACCAACTCCGCCCAACTCCTGCCGCAGTATCAGTCACCGGCCAGCGATGAGCGGGAGGAGGCGCCGGTGACAAAAATTCCCGGCGATATGTCCCTGGTATCGTCTGAATCGGACATGTCGCTCAGCTCAGAGCAGGCAACGGAACAAATTGAATTGAGCACGGTGAAGTCGCAGCAGCTGAACGATGAGTCGACGGAGGACATTTCCGACGAGCTAACAGCCACCATTGCTGAAGAAGGTGACTCCGAGGATGCGGAGACGCAGACGAATGGCCAAAAAGTTCAGATAGACGACGAGGATCCTTATATCAAGCTGGGCGAAACGACGGCCAGTGTGGTGAGACCGCTCATCTCAAACTCTAAGGAGGGCGGCATTGACAGCGGCAACGGCGGAGACAAGAGTGCCGAGGAGTATAACTACAAGGTGACGTTGCCATTAACCGGGTATGAGACTCCTTCAGTTGATCAGGCCGATGAGGAGGATGAAGAAGATCAAACTGGTTACCAAATGCCAGTAGCTCTGCCCAGCAGTACCACCTCCACAACAACGACCACTACATCACGACCTATAACCACAATCACGCCCAGCAAACCTTTTTCCACCACAACTCCAGCGCCCTCCACAACCACCAAGCGATTAAACACCTTGAGGCCTGTATCCTACTACGTTCAGCCGTCTCTGCTGGGAGGCTACAACCAACTTGACCTTCAGCCGCCAAAGGTGTTACCCTACAATGCCAACAAGGCCGCCCCATCCCATTCCCAGACTCCGTTGCAAGCTGCGGCAAGTCAGCAGCGACCGACACAGCGTCCCGCCTCGCTAACCAACCTTATGGCCAGCTCGACTCAGGCCACCCGGCCACCCGTCAAACTAGAGCCCAGTCCTGAGTCATCGAAGGGTCTGGAGGCCACCACCGCCAACATGGACGAGGACTTGCGGTCGTTCGCGCGGCTCTGCAATGAATTAGCCTTTAGCTACTGGCGCGCCATCACTTCCGAAAAGATTAGCTCGGCCAGAAGTGTGGTGATGTCGCCTTTCGGCCTCACCTCCATGCTATCCATGGTATTCATGGGGGCGCGGGGCAGCACCTCCGGCGAGATGAACGAAATACTGAAGCTGGACGACATGGTCACCTTCAATCCTCACCTGATATTCAAGAACATAACGAGTGGGGTGGAGCAGGCCATTGACAGCGATATTGCGACGGCGGCTTTCGTGAGGGAAATCTTCAGTGATCGTGCCAACGGAAAAATCCTGCCCTTCTTCAAGGAGAAGACGCAGCAACTTTACGCTGGACACGTAGAAGAGGTCAACTTCCATGTGGTCAACGATATCGTGCGTCGGCGCACCAACCTTCTGGTGAAGCGCCATACAATGGGAAAGGTCTTAGAGTACTTGCGCACTAACAGCGTGTGGGTAAACGGTCCACTTGCCACCATCTCGGCGAATCTCTTCCAAACGGACTGCTCACACGGCTCAACATCCGAACGGGATGGGGAGATGTTCTTCCAGGTGCACCCTACCGTCCGCCAGCGCCGACTCGTGCCCATTCCGGCTGTGCTCTACCGCTCCGGCTTCCTGGCTGGGTACGAGCCAAAGTTGGACGCCACCATCGTTTCGTTCGGTAGTTTACAAGATACTGTAAGCACGGTCTATGTAATGCCCGGCCACCAGAGTTCCATCTCCCCGATGGACAATCTCGACCGTCTGGAGCGCAGCCTGGTAGAGACTGCCTTCGGCGAGACGCAGGCCTGGAGCCGGTTGCTCACGTCACTGATGGACCGACCCGGCATGGAGGTGCAGCTGCCACGTTTCTCGCACCGCTCCTTCGTGAATGCCTCGCTGGGTCTGCAGAAGATGGGACTGCGCGGCTTGTTTAAGTCCGACTTCGCCGACTTGCGCGGACTGACTGGAGCCGGCAACCGGGACATCTTTCTCTCTGACATGATACAGATCAACACGTTTAGCACCTGCGGCGAGGAGAAGATCTCCGAGCACCACCACGTGGAGATGTACCCGGCCCCGCCACTTCGCAAGCGCAACAAGGACGTGGACGCCACGGATGACGACGCTTTCGATTCATCAGAGGCCGTCGTGGACTTCGGATCGCTGGTGCAGGAGTCGGCCCTGGGCCGGGGCTTTTACGACGATCTGCTGGACCCCAAGTACCTGGAACTACCGCTGCCACTCCGCCCGCGGCAGGCTCGCGTCCCCGACGCCCCGAGACTCCGCTTCGACAAGCCCTTCCTCTACTTCGTGCGACACAATCCCACGGGCATGATCCTGTTTATGGGCCGCTTCAACCCACGCCTGCTGCCATGAAGCAGAAGCCACGCAGCGTCCGCGGGCGGTTTCTTGTTAATTCTTGGAGTGTAACTTAGTGAATTTATACCCTACTCGTAATCGCAAAGCTAATCCTTAAACGCTGCTTGCTGTGCCTTAATCCCGCGTCCCAGATGTCAATACTCCGATCCGAGATTGATGCGCAGCAAGCGATTTCACTGGCAAGCGACAGTCGCATATCGAAATCAAATAACTTAAATGCTTAAATGCAGTTGCGCCAATTTATTTTAAACTTTTCTGACTTGCATTTAATTTGCCGCACATATACCCGCCCCGGTATGGTTTGCCTGGTTATATGTACCATATATGCATTTTTTATTCCACTCTTTGTCCGCTAAAAAATCGCCCCGTCCGCAAACAAATGCTGAACAAATACGTAGACAGCGAATGTGGATGCAATCGAAAAATAAATGCAAATGCAATCATGGAATGCGACATGTTTTGGCAACTGAACAAATGTAATTTAGTAAAATAAACGTTACCAACATGGAACTTAAAGTTATGTATGCTATTATGTAAGTTTAAACAAAAAGTCGAAGTAAATAAATATAAATGATAAAAAACATTACCCTAAAGATGTCGTTTTCTCAAAAGAGGAAAGTGCCCGGCAAGCAGAAATAAAAAAGGACGCTCCCTCAAGGAGTCGGTAGCAAAAAGTCAACCAGAGTGACTTTGAAATGAAATTTGCTCCAGCCTGGCGATTACGAATGTTTAAGATTTATATATGTTAATTAAATGTGCCCGAAGCAAGAACTACTGCAATTTAATACTCGGTAATTGATTTTGCATAATTTACATAATTCCAAATATGGCAACGAAATAAACCAGCAAAATTCAATTTTAACCGAGTCGGCAAACCCGGAAGTTAAAACAAAATGAGAGTCCTTTTAGGACAATTCAATTATTTTGGGTAATATGAAAATGGTTTCTTTGTAACTTTATCATTATACCAAAATTGCACTCTCTTCAATACCATTCCTACCATTCGTATCGATTTATATTTATATGAAATCACAGCCCTCATTGGCATTTCCTTTCGCAGGACACAAGGACACCGACGGCAAAGAGCAATGCAATGACAAAGAGAGCTAAAAGCAAAACAGGCAGACGGAAGGAAAACGGCAAATGCGCATATTTTAATTAATATTTAACAAGAATATACATAAATCGGAGCACTTCTCTCCGCTCTCTCTCGCTCTCACTTCGCCCGCTTGGTCGTGGGTGTGGCACTGGTTGTTCGTGTTTAATGTGTGTGCGTATTGTTGTTGCTTTTCACATTCGCAAAGTTTGCTTTTATTCCTGCGCCACCATGGTAGCAACAATGGCTTTCGGAAGCAAAAGATGCATTTTATGAAAAAAAATAAAGGAAAATCTTTCGATGAACCATTTAGTCCCAGGAATAAGTAATTTGTTTGAGAAGGATGAACTATGAACAACTAAAGGCTCTACATATGGTTATCTGTTGTTTGTTAAATTCTACATATTATACAATCCAGTTTACTATTTTATTTCCTATTTACTATGAAAGTGAAAACAAAGGTGAACTTTGATCTAAAATACTGCTGCAGTTCAAATTAAATACTTTTATTCATTCATATCTGTTTTCGTCGCTTTAATATGGCTACTTGCACAAGGTGTTTAGTTCCTTATTTGTAAATAGGTATTTGTTGAGCTTTTACAGTAATTAAAATGAATGATTAAAATAAAATTAAGGACCATGTCCTCAAAGTAAATGGTTAACAACTTGCTGTTAATATGAGTTATGTTAAATACTTAGGGGCTTTAAAAACATTTAAGATAAGCCTTAAAATATTTAAGACTGAATAAGCAAACAAACCAATTCGATTCAATGCAGTGGGTTAAGAAGAGAAGGAAATATGAATGTTGTTTCGCTCTAGGTCATGTAGTCCCAAACTAGGACTTCATATGAAGACAGTGACAACGAAACGTTGGCGATCAAACATGTATTGTTCATTTAAAGAAGTACAAAAATATCTATATTAAATTTTTACACTGATTGCAAATTTGGTTAAATATTCCAGACTAAAGACACCTTAACGTATTTTGTTTAATACTCTGGCAATTGTTTAATCACCCTGCATAGTCTAGTGTTAGTACCTTGGCATTGAATTGATAAATAGACGAGACCTAAACAAACAATATTATAGTTTCGGGACCCCCTCCGTACTAAAGATGAGTGTAGTTTCATGTTTTTTTTGGCCGCTTAGTTGTTCTACATCTTGGGCTTCTTTGAATTGCGGGAGCGCGGATCTGCTGGCGGCAGGAGAGACAGGACTTATGATAGCCATTAAATAAGCGATTAATGCATTTTTTTCTAAAAATGTGTATTTTGCCCCATGGTGCGTGAACTGTTTCTGTGTTTCTGTGTTGTGAGTATTGTTGTTGCCGTCGCTCTTGGTGGATTATTTGCTTGTTAATTTTTGTTGTGGGGCGTATGTTGGTGTGTGCGAGACTGTTCACTTGCATGTCGACATGCCTTGGGTTTTGTTCCTGCTCCTGCCAATGCTTTCCAATGTTAGGCGGAGTTTTATGCGGCTCCGCTGCAGCGCGATGCAAACACGTTTACCTCACCGTACATGTAAGCAAATATGCATGTGTGCCATAAAAATCTGGCCAGCACGAGGCATACTTTTAGGAGTCGCCTGCAAATGCCCAACAATTGCCAGACACCCTACAGTGGAAGACAAAAAAAGGCATGGAAAAATGGGGAAAAGCGTTGCCACAAAAAACGCCTCTGGACGGTGGACCACGAACTGCCTCATGCAGGCTGTCATCCACAACTCGGGCTGAGTGGTGGTGGTGTCAATGTTTTCTAAATAAACCGCGAAGCACAAGCCGCAGACTGGATTAGCCGGGCTGTGATAGATGCACTCCATTCACATTTAAAAAATGCGAGTGTACTCTACTGTGAGGTAACACAAAGTCACATTTTTTATATATGCGGGGATTGTTTACCCACGACAACCAACTCGAGTCAAACAAACAGCTAAGTTTGATTTACAAAACAGCGTAATTATTTTTCTGGCTTACTTCTGTTTATAATAAACCTAGTAGTATGTATGCACAACTCGTTTCTATTTCCGAACTGAATATTGCATTTGGTTTACCAAGTTTCTATCGGCATTAAAGTGAAATGATTTTAAGTTAAACTGATTTTTGTAGTTACAAAATTAACAGCTCCGCACGACACAATATACGCCACAGTTGCCTCTGACAATGGACTGCTGTTGCATACGACCCTCACTTTATTATGCCGCTAATTTGAGAGCCGCAGTGCTTTCTGCACCAAAAAACACTAAAGTGCAGCTTACTTTTGCATACAACAAATTCCATGTTCAGCCATCGTTGGCTGCCGTTGCCGTTGTCGCCATTGTTGCTGTGGCTTCCGCTTATTTCCGCACGTGTTGCGTCCAAGTGGAAGCAGGAGCGAGGAAAAGACAAATCTGTCATTGTGCTCAGCGGTTGTTATTATTATGATTGTTATTATGATTGTATATTGTGTAATAAGAAAAGTGTTTCCACTCCGCGCGGCATGCAGAGCTCTTTGTCCATGACGGCGCCGGACAATGCCGCGCGACAGCCGGCAGCTGTTGCCCTGTCCAGCTTATTGTAATTGTTGTTCAGCGAACTTTCCCCACTCTCGAGCCCGGGTTCGCTAGCTCCTGCGGGTCCTGTGTCGGAATCGGAATCGCAGTTGGATCCAGACTCCTTGCCGGATGCCTCGGATACTTCTTTTCGCTGATGTTGTCCTTAGCAGCACATTGTTTCAGGTGGTGGGGTTCTTTTTCGTTGCCGTTTTCGTTGTTGTCTTCCTGCTTTATACGAAAGCACCTGCAAAAATTACGCAAGTGTCACTCAAAGGGCGGAAAACGACGACAGGACAGTGACAGGCGGCTGTGCGAACCCTTTCAGCTACTGTGAATAACAAAATAGCGTTCTCTTTGCTGGCGCCATGCTTGACCTTATTAAATTTGCATTTTGGCTCCCTTTCCTCAGCTCCGTTTCTTTCTGCTCATTTGTACCATTGCCTTGCCTCTCCCAAGCACTGTTGTGTCAACACGGCGGGTACTTAATTTACATATGCGAGTGTACAGCTAATCCATTTGATTTAGGAAGTTCCACACAGCTAGCTTTTTTATGAGTGCCTCTGGCTAAAATAAAACTAATTTCAATATGCACAAAACTTTTGCCCTGCCCTATTCAGAGGCAGACACACACACCCGCAGTCTGATGATGTCCACAACTTTTCAGAGTTTCAGACAAACGTTAAAAAAATACAAAAAGTTTTGCGCTTAATTACCTACGCGCCGCAATGACTCAACTCCCGGATGGGAATCCTATTTAATTTACATTAGTAAATTGTTAGCAAGTCAACTTTCATCAACGCGTACATTACACGGGCATTGAGCTACAAGAGAAACGATTCTAAAACTGGAAACTAAAACGAATTAAATATCTACACCAGTTTGGCTAGTCCAATAAATCAAGCATTTACATCTGCCATTTATTTTGTTTTAAGAGTCTTCAACACACCAACTCTCGGAACAAAGAAAACTAATAATTAATTTACATGGATTTTTGGTCGGTTTGCTTGTCATAAATCACTTGACCGTTCTGTTAACCCGGGGACAGTTAATTATAATGCATTTATAAATTGTTCTCTCTTAATGTTTTACTAAAACTTGCAAACCTTTACCCACAACTCGAATATCATAATCCCTGGCTTATTGAATATTCCGGATTTCCAGCAGTTTCATAAATTATGTCACAGAGCGGAATTTAAATGTAAACAACCGCTGTAAGCATGAACTCGAGCCGAACCGTAGCAGCCTATATCTCCAGCTAACTCGTATTTCTATTCTCTTCTCTCCAGCTCGTACGCAACGGCTGAAATCACTCACCGAGGACCCGAGCAAAAGCAGATCAGAGCAACGTTGTCCGTAGAACATGGGAACGATAATTTGGAGGAGCCAGGAAAACAGCAGAAACAGCATCCGAACCGCAACAATAGTAAAGGCGGACGAAGGGAACCGTCCTGGGATTAATTTAAACGCGAAAAGTGAAAGCGCAGCTCCAGTTTTCCCAGCAGCGCAGCAGGACGCCGTTCAAAAACAAGAAATTTATGTTATACATTTCGAGAATTATGCGTTTAGTCCGGGGAGCCCAGAAATTGGGGCAACCGCGCATCGGAACGGAAGCAGCAAAGTCGCCCCATGCCTTCCAGCCAGATTGCGGGCTCCGGTTTAACCTCAACGTAAAATCATTAGCAGGACGCAGCGTCCGGTTAACGTGTGATAAATACGGCCGCATATTCCGGCCGAGAGGGCCTGGAGCCACAAGAAGGGACCAGACAGGACAATCCGGCAAACATGCAGCGTGTGTACCCATGGGGTGCCCATTCCCACTTTACTTCCACCCTCCCGCTCCATTCCCACAGCTTACACAGAAGGACATCCCAATGGCAGCACATGTATGCAAACGGTTTTAAACTGGCAGCTCGGCATGGCGCCAGCAGCCAGCAGCCAGGATCCAGGCTCAGCCAACGGTCCATGTCCTTGTCCCCGAGCCTCCTCAGATGTGTGGGGCAGACGCTGGAGGAGAGAATGAAACCAAAAACAAGTAACGAAACTGTTATCATGTCCAACGAACTTAGGTATACCCGTTATCATCGAAATATTGCCTATATGGTGGCTTGTCTTTGGATACTTTTAATGGGATTTAAATACCCAGTCTCCCGACTCCTTGAAAATGTTGTTCGAATGCCAGGGTGAGAGACAGCAAGAAAGAGCGAGCACTGTGTCGCTAACCATATTGTTATTATCAAGATATTGGTTAAACCCCTGCCCCTTAAATCCGGCATACCTTTGCGATCAACGACCACAGGGTATGGCAAAAGGACAAGTACCGACCGCACCTCCCAAAAATGGTTGCTAAACAAGTTTTCGTTATCTGCGCTGCGAAGACCCCGCACAGCCATCCCCCTCCTGCCAAAGCCCCGACCAACTACCGCATTTCTGCGTTTTTGTATCGAGTGCTTATAAACGTTTTCCTACGTCCGTTGAATGCATATGTCTTCATACGGGTGATCCGAGAGGCAGCTTGTGTGTGCGGAAAGGGAGTGTGGGTGCGAGGGTCCTGGTGGTGCGTGCCAGTGTGTTTGGGTGAATCTTGCATGTTTTGCCGAGCGCCGCAAACTCTGATTTAATTTTTCGAAAATTGTAAACTGCTCCTTTTTCTGTTCCGTATCCAGTGCCGCCTGCATTCAAAATTAGTCGCTGTAGTCGCTGCGGTTGTCGGCTTGTTGTTGCCTGTGCTACAGCTGTTATTGCTGCTGTCCTTGTTATTACTGTTGCTGTTGTTGTTTACCGACCAACTGTTCTTATTTTGAAACTATTTCGCAAATTGTTCCGTAATTAAATCCATCGTGGCAGACTGACCGACCACTCTAATGGCACTTTATTTCAGTGAGTATGCATGTGAGTTAATTGTTCGACCATCTTAAAAAAGGTTCAGCTTAAATAATCACAACGAACCTTCGAAATAAATATGTATATCCCAAAATGTACTGGAAATAAATTTTAAAGGCACATTGAAATAAATATTAACAGCTAGTAAACGTAATACCCAACAAATATTTGTTTAGTTAGCTTGTACATATTAAAACTAAGTATTTATAAATTTAAAAACCTGATCCCTGAATCATCAAAAATGAGCATTTCTCCAGCGTAGGAAAAATTATATAATGAACGGAAATATTTCTTTTAACTTACCGCTTCCTATTGCAGCTTTCAGATCTGAATCAGAAATACTATCTGCCAAGTTTCTTTATAGCTCTAAATATTCTCGGAAGACAAACGGGCGACCATTGCTAGAATGACTCTAAAAATATTAGGGTTAAGTTAAACAGCCCTGTTTATGATTCAATCCTCCATCGTTTCTTATCAATAATTTCCTTTTTATAAATCACAAAACAAGACATTAATTATTTTCCAATAAAATAATAACTTATTAATGGAAAAAGAAGAAAAAAAAATATTTTTTTAAGTATGCCACATTTTGGTTACGACGCTTCTTATATTCTCAACAAAATAATGTGCCAAGTTCCAGGACAAGAATATTCCATAAACTTTTATAATAAGGATTAATAATTACTTATTATAAGACATTAATACTATTTTGCAGCCATAAAGAAGTCACAAAAGGGCCTGCGGGGCCTATTACAACACTTTCCGGGCCTAATGGCATATTCCCACCGAAACGACTATCTCAATATACTTATCTAATAATTAATATTTGTACGTTTGTATCAAAGCAAGAGCGAATTGATAGAAATCGGAACACACGCCACAATAATCCATCCAATCGCATCAATTATTCTTATTTCCTAACACATTTCCACCTTTTTATCAGACCAAATTTGCACACATCCTCCATGGGGCGCCGTGTAAACGGGGAACGCGATTAATGCATTTGCTGAAGCTGGGTCCCTGCATGCAACGCATTATTAATGGCGCTGAATTACAGGCCATAAAACAAATACGAATTTAATCATATGCCTGGTGGGTGGTGATGGGAAGGGTGGGGGAGGGAGTGGAAGTGGGTGTACTACACCTACTATAAAGGAACAGCGGGCGGTCGATGCAGCACACACATCAAAATAAACTAACCTGCGACTTTAATATAAATGAAAACGTAACTACCAGCACATCGTCCCTCATGTGCACAAAGAAAAAAAACAATAGCAACTTTTATTTTAAATTGTTTTTTCGTATTTTCGAAGATGTGTTCTTTACTACAGGGGAATCCCAGAATCCGTTTGAAACAGTTGGGATATTTAACAGATATGACATCATTGTCTCATTTAAAATGAAACAACAGATATTATTGGGAATTTAAAGCCTAATAGTTTCCAACAAACTTGTATATTTTGTCGGAATAATGAAGGTATTATATTTTACTTACTTACTTACGGTAAGTTTATCTTTCAATATAAATATAGAGATATATGTATAAAGTCTACGACAAAATATTATGGCAACATTTTCTCACCGTGTGCGTTGTGTTCGTCCTTCCTTCCGACTGGGAGGGCTACTGCGGGCAGTCCTGGCCCCACTGGTCCTAGCCGTGGTACAGCGCCGCTTTCATGCCAAATAAGCCTTCATAAATAATGAAAAATGCCACTGCGAATGGTGCTAAAACTCTGTCGATGTGCGCGGGTAATAAGCAAAAGCCAACATCAGAAACAACGGGCCATAACCAGCAGCGGCAGCAGCCGTGGAGTTGAGGCAAATTAGCAGCCAAGTATTACCAGCAATTATTTTCGTTGTATGCATTTGGAGTTATTATTCTGATTACCGCGTTTGCTTGACGATTGTCCGCTCCGGACCCGCCGGCCGGGCCACGAGCACCGACAGGACCTGGTCAGGGGCCACTATTGAGAGACCGGCCAAAAGGGAGCAGCAGAAACAGCATTAATGGGAACCGCTACATCAAACGCATGACTGCATACCGAATGAATGGTTTATTTATATTTATGAATTCATCATCGTCCTCTCCGGGTGGGGCACTTAGCTCGGCAGGTATGGAGAGGCGGATGCCCTTCGCCGAGCCACAGCGGGAAACCCCATCCAGCTTATGGCTTCAGAATGTAAATGGCGGTGATGTTGACCAGAAACCTGACTGAGTGGAACTGTTTCCAATTATGCAAACGTTGATTGAATCGCACAAACGCACTCAGACCAATAAAATGATTGGTAAATTTTTCATGAAACACAATATATGATTTTTAAACTGTATAAACGATATGTGTATATATTTGATTTCTATGAAATTAACTTTAAGATTAGCGAAGTTTTAAAACTCGGTTCAAGTTCTGGTTGGATAATCATCTTGATATGCATTTTTATTATTGTTTTGTTGGTCATTATTGAGTGTTGTTTGTGGTGTGTGTGGATTAGTTAATCATATATTACTTACAATTATTTTATGTTCAAGCTCTAAGTAATGCAATAGACTTCAGTTAGAATTTAGTTGTTGATTTTTAAAACATCTTGACTAAGACTATTATTGGTTATGTGATTAATTTTTGGACAATTGCTCATCATAACGCAACAGAAAGGTTAACACATATGCTATTTCTTAAAAATGCATCATTGAACAGGCGAAACGTCGCACAGTAGCTCCTTTTTTCGTTTTACATTGCAAAAATTAAAGCTTTTAAACCAAATAGATAATCAAATATTTTAAACGGCATTTGACAGTCAATTGTTGCAAAATTTAAAAATGTAGTAGAGAATGTGCCACGCCCACCCATTCACTCATTTATAAGGTATCAAAGTAAAATAAAAAATAAATTTTCTCATAGAAAACGATATTTTTTTTTATTATGTACCTTTTTTTTTATTGATTTATTGAAATAAGATATATTTTTAAACTAAAGAAAAATATATTTTACAAAAATTGTTAAAAATATTTTACAAAAATTGTTTTTTTCTTTCATTTTAATTTTTTATTTTTTTTTTAAATCATTTTTCTAACATTGTTAAATCTTATTACTAACAATAAAAATTTTTTGAGGGAATTTTAGTAGCTCAATCATTTTTAAGATGAATTAACGATGCAAATGCACTTGCAATACCCGTACCAATGCATTGCAATGAAGCGTTTTCACTCATATTTCGTGTTTGTTGGCCCAAAGTTGCTTCACTAGTTTTGCTGCGAAAGGTGAACCCGCAGCTCAACGCAAACTTTCTAAACGGATTCTGGTTCAAGAAAGATAGAGGCAACTGATAGACAAAGTTGGCGGCTTTTGGGGAAAAAAGGGTGTTTAAAATTGACACTTGGCGGGTAACGTCGTACCTGTAGAAGCCGAAACCAAACTGTCGGTACAATTTACAGTTTATGAATGTATCTATAATTTAAAATCATTACGATTGGTTATATAGTTTTTGTGTAATATTACCTGAAATCAACCAATTTCACCTTTTTTTGCGTGTTGCGGAAATATTTTTCAACATTGAATGCTCATAACTTCGTTTGTTCGAGAGGCGCTACTTACGTTATTCCGATTTATTTCCTACGTTCTTGTTTTTTTTTTATTTTTTAGCAAGTAGAATTACGATGTATTTAATTGTTTTTTGATTTAACATAATACCACACAGACAAACCAAATATTTTTGTCACAAATAATGGTTATATTAAACAAAAATAAATTAATTAAATAATCAAAACAGTATCAACTTTCATATGTGTTAGATGAAATGCACGCAAATAAATAAAATATATGACAAATTTAATATAAGCTTTCCAGTCTAATCGCATTTTGAGCCAGAGGAATTCACAGGAACCCCTCACCAATGACTCGCCATGGCAGGACTTGCATTAGTCCTTGCCTGTTCGGACTGCTTAAAATGGTAAAAATAGAAACCAACAAGTAAAACTAATTTGTAGGAACTGTGCAAAAGGGAAAAACTTTTCGCAAGCGACTTTGACATGTGCCCAAAATACGTTTCGGTGGAGTCCTTTAGCCTCAAGCCAAGCGGTCGCTTGTTATCTGCCGCCAGGACTATCGCAGGCACACAGAGCGAACGGAGCGAGGACGAGGACTCGGGTTTCGGGGCTGAGATACCCTCTCCTTGGCGGCGATGGTACAACTAAAGCAGATTAAAAAAGTTTCAAATTTAAACCAGGCGGCGTATTAATTTATTTAAGACCCTTAAATTATATCCTTTGATGTGAGGCATACATTCCTTTACCAGGCCAGGCTTCCCGCCCACTTTTTGTGAGCCGGTTATGCTTAGCCATCCACACCCACAGCCTGCCACTTTTGGCGTATGTAATTACATTTTTACCCCATCCGCTCAGTCAAACCTACACTCGCATTCTGCGCAGGAAAATCAGGAAAAAAAGACAGCCACATAAAAAACTACGCGCGGCCTAGGACATACATATGTACGTAGTTGAAAAAAACGTAAAAATTCACATGCAGCAGTTTTCTTGCTTTTTATAGACCAGAAATAGCAAAAGGCGATGGGTCAGTTTATGCGCTAATACCCTATTACTAAATATAAGACTTACTGTCAGGTCTTGCAAACCTATTACATTTTTATAATGTACATGAATGCTAAATCCTCAAAAGATTAAAAGCTTTTCGTATTTAAAATTTTTCTTTCTAAAATAAAATCTAAAAGTGTTGATATAAATTTTCGTTAAAAGATTATAAATATACAATATGTTAAAAACAAAATTTCAAGAATGAGCTATCCACTTACTTAAGACTTTAATATATCAAATTTATTTAAGATTATCACCTTTATTAATATTAATTTTAAAGGAACAGATTGGCAGGCGTGTATCCATAGCATGCTCATCTCTGCTATTTATGCTTTTGTTTTCAACTACCAGGTATTACAATATATATGAAGAGATGCCTAAGGTTTTTAAAACTCTTAAACATGTATTTACTGAAACTAAAATTTTATTTTTCAAACAATGAATGAAGATTAAACTGCTTAATTAGTGTTGTGCTAATGTATAGCGCCAATTTAATATAATCTATGTTAATTACCGAATTATATGTAAATTTGTTTTGTTATGATCAATTAAATTTGTATTGTGATTTCTAAATTAATAAAAGAAATTATTAATAGAAAGCTTTTCAGCTTTAAGTAGATTTCAACGAAAATAACTTCATTCTATAAGCTTCATTTATAGTATTTGTTTTCTGCCTAAAACTGAATTACTTATAATAGGGTGTCCCAAAAATCACCGTAGCTCTTAAATCACATAAAAAGAAGTCTAAACTATGCAGTTCAGTATTAAGTATCAAACTTGGTGTAAATTTATTTGTTTTCTTATTTTTTTATTATTTTACTAGCGCACTAACACCGTGTCTTGTTGCAATGAAATCCAATCTCTTTAAAATTGTTTTCAAACGTAAAATCTTGAAGCACAATTTTGGACACCTTTACCATGGTTTTAAAACCCCTACTGATTTCTGTACCACCCCCAAAATTTATAATTTAATTAATCATGAAAATCATCTCAATATTTTACAAATTTACTGACCACAACGAAAGGAAGGATTCTAATTAATTACCCGTTTCGAAAACAACTAATGTATTTGTATAATCTATGGATTCTTATATAATTATTCAATACTTTCATAGTCAATACCTTATAAATCCTTAAATAGGAATAAGAAGACTACTTGGTGGTATCCAAAGGAGTGGCACTAATGTGATCTATTACCCCAGTATGACGCCTTTTAATTAAAGAAAAGGAGCCTAGTCTCCTTTTATCTCCACTCGCCAGTAAGACATATGGTAGCGCAAATACCCGAGTCCGATCCGGCTTAGTAGGGTAGAGCGGCCAAAGTCCGAAGTCTGAGGAGCAGAGGAGCAGAGCCCGCCATTCGCAGCTGTAATGTGCACATACCATATGTGTCCATGTGTGTGTGTGTGGGTGGGAGTCAGAGGGTGTGTGTGTGCAGCGTTTCGGAAATAATGAAATTATTAACACTTGAGCAACTTCCGGCTAAAAAACAAAGGCTCTGCAGCAGCATCAGCAGCAGCACAGAGGCAACCAACACACACAAAAACGGCAGCTGCAAGACAAAACGCAAAAACTTGCGAAATACATTAAATGGACGAAAGAAGGCATATAAACGGCCACAGGGTGCGGTGGAGATGGGGCGGAAACAGGAGGCACTGGCGGAGTGGAGCAGTCATAATTGCAGCCAAACTTGGCTCAGCCATGAGCACAGGACGAACACAGGATTCGGGCGAAAAAAGCGAGCGGAGAAAGGGAAAAACAGCTACAGACCACGTGAATAAAAAAAAGCAACCAAGAAAAACCCCTTCTCCGCTCTGCGCCAAGCAACAGACTGTAAATTTTTGAAGAAGTCATAATAGAGCCGTTGGCATATTTTCTATAAGCGAATTGTGGCCTTCCATAAACAACATCAAGTATACGTATGGTGGTGCAGACAAAACAACGGCGGCAGAAGGAGCTGGTGAGCAGTGGCTTACAGATTTGATTCAGTCGCATGCCACATGCTAAAATTGTATTATTTGGTATTAATGTTAGCACCTACATTTTTGCACCGACTTCAAGTCTAAATTAATTATCCAGGAAAGGTTACAGCAATAGGATCCCCTTTTGACTACAGCACTGTGCAACCTACGCACACACAGATGGCAGCAGTTTAACGCGCTTGCATGAATTTGAAGTTAAGTCCTGTAATTAAAAGACAGTTGCCTGGTTGGTTGGCTGTCTGAACGCGTTGCTAGCACAGCCATTGGGTTAGCTGCACCCACCACCACCATACCATAAGGGTAGCTGGGAGTCGGTGCGGATGACCCAACTCCGCTACTCCGCGAATTCATCTGATTATATTTCCGCCTTTTGTCTGCCAACTCTATCCGGGCAGGGTGCATATGTAGATTTATCCTTTGCCAAGCAACTGAAAGGAACGGAGCTTAAAAGACGTCCTAACATGTTAAGCCAAACGTGTTCGAGTTTATGCTGGGTTAGTCAAAGACAAATTCCTTTCCTATTGCTTCGGCACGTTACAGGACGCCCTTTAGGATTCTATTTTATCCACTTTTTTGGCATTTAGCTTGAGCAACTCGAGGGACTTAAAGCTAAGCGCTGGCTCCACAGATTGTGTGTTCACTGTCCGCAGTCGAAGGGTTAGGTCTCTCGGATCATGACCCCGCCTGTTACAGACCGTCGTGGCACTGCGTCAGTTCTGGTTCGCCTTTCCCGTAAGCGGGAAATGATTCATAAATTATATTAACTCCGTCGGAAATTCCCCACTGACGACGACAACGATGGTTGGCAATACAAACAGCAGAACTTTTGAAATTATTTGCGCACACTCATTTTGTGCGAATTTTCCGAACATTTTCAACAATTTTCTTCATTGCAACTGCCTCCATTTCTGTCTCCCCGCCTGCTCCTTTTTATTTTTGGAGTGCATTTTCCCAGTGGACCAACTTTCGACTTCCGTTTGCAAGCGCATAAAAATGTTTCCTTGTTGTTTTTGTGTTTTGTGCAGGCTGCATTTCCAAACAGCTTTCCTCCCGGCCACGCCCCGAAAAACTCGTTCGTTTGCATTTGTTTATCTTTTTATAGAGCGACAATTTCGTAATGAATTTATTACAGTGGCATTCACTGAGGGTTATGCATAAAGCGAAACGGGAAAACTGTTGGAAATAAACTTAAATTAACTTACAATGCCCCAAGGACGTGAGCATGGAACTCTGACTCTATGAGCTCTCTTATCAGGACATTAAATGGGACAAGACAAAAACTAAATACTATGAAACGAGATCAGGTACTTATTTAGAGACTACATTCAGTCTATCTAATTAATATTGTAGGCTTTTTAAAAATTGGATTGGTTGCTGTAAATGATTCCAAAAATAAATTTGCTCTTCCTTACCACTGAATTCGAATTTGGAATTCAATTTTGGCGGACAATGTGGACTTAAAATATTTGTCTGATAGATTTTTGCCAATGAAAATGATTATAAAGTAAATAAATCACTCATCTTAGCCTTCTCCGTACTTCCTGCCCTGTGCCGGATTTGCAAATGTTGCAAATTTCATTTCCCTAAAATGATGTGGATTTTGCTTAATTGTAATATGCATATTAATACCACAGCCACACAAGGATGCCTCGTTTGACTTAAATGGGTTGATATGCTGACATTCACAAAACATCGAACAATTCTTTTACGCACCATTTGCCGCATTGAGTCTCAGTTACCGAGAGCGGAGCCCGGCGCCTGTTCTCGTTCCCTGTCCCGTCCTGTCGACAAGTCCCTGCTAGGATGGGTGTGTCAACGCTTTTACACTTAATTAATTAAACGTAATTGAAAATCAAATAAAATGGCATCCCAGCTGCAACAATAGACAATGAAACGCAAGACAATGGTGTAAAATAGCCATTGATATTGTCATTAAAAGGAAATGAGCAAAATAATGAAGTGCAGTCGAATGCACTGCCCGACCTCCGCCCTCTCCCAGTCCACCAGGACTTGTTTTCCACTGGAAGCATCTACAAGTCTCTTACAGCTGGCGCAGCCTTTATGAACTGCCGCGACAACTCCGACAATGGCAATAACGAACGGCGTGGCAAGTGCAACAAACACTCGAGGCAACTACGAGACAATCCTTGCCTGCATGTCGCGCCTCCAGGCCAAAATTCTGGCATGCACTAAACGAAAAATAACTACATAAATCTTTCTAGATGTGACGAATTAAATAAAACTTGGTATTATTTAAATATTTTACATTAAAAGTGGCATATGTGTGCTTTTTAATAACAAAATATAAACTATATATAAACTAAACTCACATTTCATATTACTCTCTGACTCAAAATGAAAATCAAATTCATACTGATTTCTATTTTTCGGGTGTAACATGGCTGTCTTTATGCATTGCCTTAGTATTTGGTCCTGGCGTTGGCTATAAATGGCGACAACTTCAATTTCACTGCGGCCGTGCTTCAGGGAAGGCTTGTTGTCTGGCTGCCTTCAGCCCCAAAGTTGGTCAACCAACTGCATAATTAATTGGGTTTGCGGGCTGAAGGGGGTGTTGCCGAGTGCCTGGTCTTCTGATTGATTTACTTGCACCTGTTGCAACAGGTTACCATTAGCATTAGCAACTCTGCCTGCTGGTGACCCAGTTGATTAGCTTTAAATACTCGCATCGTCTTTAAAACGCAAACAGAAATTTGGCAAATGACTTTCTGCGGAGCAGCAAGTCAGCTCCAAGCTAGTTGCAGAAAAGAAACACACACAGGGTAGTGGCGCAAAAAAATGGGTGACTGGAGAAATGCAAAATTAATTACCAGAATGCAAATTAATTGCTGTTCGTTTGCTTGCTTGCAGCTTGGCAAGCGCATAAATCTCCCGTCTGGGCGGCAGCCAGCGAACAGCGCTGACGATTGCCTCCGGGGGAAGAAAGGCGGCGACGGCAAAGGCACAAAACGTATCAGCCAAAATAAAGCGGAGACGCCCCCATGCCAGCACATATACACACTTAAAAAATCGTTGGGTAATCAATGTAGTGATTATTAAATGATGCTCTTTTACATTGTTTAGCTTAAGTTATTGACATTTGTGAACCCATTTTAATTCACGACTTATAGATGTGCTATATATTTACATATATCCTTATGACAAAGTCCTAATAATAACAAGATGCATAACGCCCATAAATATACATTTTTATTCGCAGGAAGTAACAGATCCCGCTAGCACAACTTCACGAGCGTAAAAATCTAAAGTACAAAGATAAGCAATTGCCTGTAAGTGCGTACACCCTAGTGTGCTTGAGAATACCATAGAAAGGATTATAAACAATGTTTTAAATGAGCCTTGTGCCAGCCTTAAAGACAGCATGAAAAATTCTGATGCAGTAAAGCAGTATGGCCTTTAGAGCTTGACAAGTTTCGAGTTTTCAATCAGAATATTGCTGAAAGATTATTTGATAATTATACATACATATATGGTAATTGATACAATACCTTGTAGAATCTTCTTATACCTAATGAGGCATTGCATTTATTTAAAGTACCCTATAATATGATTCCTTTGATTTTAAAACACTAAAACGTATTATACATATGTATATTGATCCTTTCAATCTTTTATTTACAGTAAATCAAATATTTTCCCCAAAGTCCTAAACAAAATCAGTAAAAGTAAAAGAAACAGTTTAACTTTGAGAAACCCGGTACTCCTTTCCCCATTAAAACTAAAGGAAACATGGTGTAAAAATACCAATAGATGAACAACGTTTATTTATTTATTGTCCATTGCCGGATTCTTAAACGAAAAACGTTGCGTCTTGCAGGCAATCTCCTCCAGAGACTAAGAAAACAATTATAAGAACAGCCTTTCTCACCAAAGGGATTTTCAGTGTACTCATACACACACCACACTTGCATTGCAATGACAAACAAATTGCCTAACGCCGCAGTAGCAGTAGCAGCAGCTGAAGCTGAAGCAGCAACGAGCCAACCAAAAATCTAGTTGTGGCTGGCGGCCCAGTCTGGAATCGTGATGGTGGACGGGTCTACCATGGAGTGGCAAATGAATTGCGTAGAGGGGTGGGTCCACCCGCTGCAAGCCCTGCCGCACTGCCGCGCAACTGCACTGCTAACCACCGTGCCGGGCAAACCCGGGCCCGGACTGGCTCTGGCAGTCCACGTCCGCCGACAGCGCTAAAAGTGCCAGTTGGGTGAGGATATTTGCCAAAAACTTTAAAGGAATTAGCCAGGACAAGTGTGATTTTTAAGAGCCACAAAAGCTTCATAGAATCGAGCAGATAAGGAAAATGAATGGGAGTAGGTTGTGGGCCAATGCTTTTGTAACATGGAAAAACTTAAAAGCCCCCTAAGCCGGATCCCGGCAATGGGATCCATTGATTTCTCGCCGCATATTCAGCTCTTTGGGCAATACTCCTGCGGCTCTGACCTCTGTAAAACTAATATTCCTTGAGGAAAGCATTTTAACTTTGGTCAAATGTTTATTTTTATCCTTTAGTATTGATTAAAATCAGTGAGCGTGTTCTATACTTGCAGAACTTTATGTAAACAAAGAAGAAAGTTAATTTCGGGAAGCCGAATTTTGTATATCCTCACACTTTGGATCGATTTGATGGAAATTTATAACTTATTGAAGTGAAAAAAGAATGAATATGATTAAAAACAATATTTTAAAAAACATATATAATAAGTACATCTTAAGTTAAAACGGAAGATAGTTATGGTATTCATGGCAGGCGACGAATGGGCATGGGCTATATCGACACGGCTAATAATGCCTATGCCTTATGGCACCAGAGAAATATTCTAGATTGGCACTAAGCTATAATACCCTTTTATCCTTTGAATATGGATGGTGCATATCCTATAGGTTTTGTCTTTAAGTTCACTTTTTTACTAGTCTTCACGTATGTATAGTCATTCGGATACAAGGACACGGCTAAGGAATACTAAGAAGCATATTTAATGCCAAAATGAGCTTAATTTATTGTCAAACCTTTCTAACCTAACTTAACCTAAGACTATTGTTTATTTCTTAAAATTATTATTTGAATTCACAATAAACAAATATTCTTGGTTAAGAGCATAACCAATTCTTATAACATTACCATTGAGCTTTAACTACTTAAAAAAATCGAGTTTCTTTTAAGAAAATGTGCATATTAATTCAAATCAAGCCCGAACCGATTTTATATTCAGCCCTACATACTTATCTACATGCAAATCAAGATTCTTCGTTTTTCTTGTCACCTAGGGGTGCATATATGTACATATGTAGGTCCGAGGCTGTCCTAGTGCCCACTCCCAAGCTTTGTGTACATCTCATGCTTGTGGAATGAATTACAGACGACAGATTAAGGCATTATAAACGCGTATACGCATATATCTGGCGCTTATTATCATAAGTAAATTGCTCTGCGTGTTTTCGTTGTTGCTGCAGCACCGCTATGATAATAACAACAATACCCAGCGCAAAGACAAATAACATAAGCCGCAGCGAATTTAAATACACATGTCGCTGCCATTGCAGTTGTTATCCTTCTGCGGTTGTTGTTGCTGCTGCCGGGTATTTATGTGGCCTTATGCGGCAGTTGCCGTCGCCACACGCCGCTGTTGGTGCTGCTCAGCGGAAATTGTATTGCGGCCAATATGGTAAATTGCCTTGAATCTACCTTAAAACCATATTTCAGCACTAGATTACAGAAACAGGCAATAGCAGCCGCGCCAGCAGCAGCAGCAGCAGTGGGAGAAGCTACAATGCGGTAAGCCATTACACCAAAATACTATCATAAAATTTTGCGCAAGCGTGTGTCCCGGCATTTTAACCGAACCGTGGCTGCTCCTGCGAACAAGCCGCACAGCAACCCGGCCACACACCCGTGTCCTGTATCCCCACATATATAAACAGACACAAACTCACACATAGGGGCAGTACATAAAGTGCATACATGCAAGTCAGGATTGTTACAGTTGATGTTGTTACGGGCTGCGGTTGCGCTTAAATGCGCCATTAGAGCCGTGGACAGAAAAACAAAGCGAGATTTTCGCGAAAAAAGAGTTGCAGAATGCTTAGATTTTGGTCGAAAAAGATGCCACTTGGCCACTTTGCTGCGTTATAAATCAGGTTCCAGTCACCGTTTTTGCACCGAATCCAAACCATTCATGGCAAAAGAGCCACAGGAATATTGTGTGCAACAAATGCTTCATTAGCATGCTGCCACCTCCCAAGCCACAGGCAAACACATTCACATTAAACACAACTTTCGAGCAATTCCGCAGCTTGATTCTCCTGTTGTCTCCATTCTTGCTTCTGGCCTCGTAATTCGTTTTCCTTTTTTCATCATCAAAGCTGCACTTTTGCATAGAAAATTGAGCTTTTGCCGAACTAACGACGACCTAAAGTATGCAAATTTATTTAACATACCCTCGTGCACAGCAAAATCGGGCGATTCATTGAGTGTGGAGAGAGTGGGGCGCCAGGTGGCTACCGCAAATGTATGCAGCTGCAAGCGCATAAACAATCATCGGGATCACAAAGTCCCTGCCCGAAACAGTACTTGCCAAAAATAAAGAGTTTGTGCTGCCCAAGATGATGTGGCTGGATATTGAGCTTATTTTATATCACTTTTTATTCTTTAAAATAATGAATTATTTTCCTTGCGTTGTCTTAAAAAAGTATATACACATGCTATTGCGCTTCACAAACTTTAATCTTTTTCGGAATCTTTCAGAACATTTTTCACTATCTACATGACATGAATGTATGAATTAATCATAAACAAGCGTTAATATTAACAATTTTGTTTCGTACAGGGTAAAATTTCTTTTGATCAATATACATTTCTGAAATGAGCTATCTGTCTCGTTAATCCAAATATGTATATATCAATTATATTTGCATATATTGTATAATTTATAATATAATAGTTCATTATTAAATACATATTTAATAAGAAATATTGCCTTTAAATGTCTTAATACATATTATATATATACATACATATGTACACGCAGAGGTCCAACAGATGTCGCGATAATATGTATCAATACGTTCTTCAAAGATATTATAATAATTTGATTGTAAATGTTTTAAATATTACTGCTTTTTTTTAGGATATGATATTTAACAAGAAAAGAAGCTAACTTCGGCTCACCGAAGTTTGTATACCCTTGCAGAATTTAAACAAATAATTAAAACCGAAAATCTGGAATAATAATTAGTTGCCAAATCTCAAATTTGATAAAAATGGTTTGAAAAACGGCTAAGTTATGGTATTTTTATTTTTCTGATTGTTCCTATGGCAGCTACAGGATATAGTTGGCCAATTTTCATGAAATTTAAACCGAAATTCTAAAATAATATAAGATGGCCAAATATAAAATTTGGTTGAAATATCTTGAAAACTGACATAGTTATAATTTTTTTCTAAAAATTATGATATAGTCGTCCGATCCGGCCCGTTCCGACATATGTAGGAGTGAGAGTATATAGAAGACTAACTACAAACTTTCATTCAGATATCTTTAAAACTGAGGGACTAGTTCGCGTATAATCGGACAGACGGACGGACAGACGGACAGACGGACATGGCTAGATCGACTCGGCTGTTGATTCTGATCAAGAATATATATACTTTATAGGGTCGGAGATGTCTCCTTCACTGCGTTGCAAACATCTGACTGAAATTATAATACCCTGCAAGGGTATAAAAATTGGTACCGCAATCAAAAATACTTTTCCGAACAGCCATCAACAACCGATTTAATCTAGCCATAGCCATCTTTTCATCTTATTGTTAGTAAACTAGAATGTAATATTAAGAATTTTAAATCATGTGAAATATACCATTAAAATATTCTATTTTAAAAATTCAAGAAAACTTATTAGTTCTATTAGAAAATAATAATAATTTATAATGCTTCAGGAAGCACTAGGTGTTTTAAACCTTGAAAAAAGTATGTTATGCAATATTTCATGTACAATATAGTACAAGCTTATTTCTTTTTGAATGTATAATTTTATAATTAATATATTTTAAAATGCTAGTTTTTCCTGAATTTGTCGTGTTTCTCATATACTCAAAAAATACAAATACATTACAAAATACAAAACCTTGTATGCCTTAGCTCTCCGTCCCTAGCTTTCTTTCTTGTCATGTAAATTTTGTATATTATTAAATGGATCTCCACTTCCCCTCTGGTTCGTGCGGTTACGAATGTATTTACACGCTCAGAAAATATGTGGACTGTGGACACATTATTCATGATGGTAGACACATTTTCAAAAAGCAGAAAACACACACTTTTGGCAGCCCCAGTAAGCGAATCAGGAGGCATACGAGAAATCTGCCAGAGTCGCAGCCACACATTTCATATTGTCAGCACCTGAAAGGAGTCTATGGAGAGTTGGGGCGCGGGTGCGGTGTCCTGGGTCGCCGTCACGGCATCGCACACAGATACATGAGGCACACACCGACACATCTGTTTGTTTGTACTAGTGGACGCACACATGCATACGAAAACCGCTCCCGTTTCCGTTGCAAGAAACAACTCGAAAATGGCGCACGGAATGGCGTCTGCCTGGCCATTGTTGCCGCCGCTTCCCGTGCCGCTGCTGCTGCTGGTTCTTCTGTTAGTGTTGCCGCTTCCATCAGATAGGTAGGTGCAAAAAAGTAGCAACTCCGGCTTAACAACCGAGGGGGTAGAAAGATGACAATCAGGCTGGCAGGCAGACGGGCAAAGGAGGTCGGCAGGGAAGAGGGCTTCGAGGGTTGACAACAAGATATACAATCATACCACCAAAAAAAAAAAAGAAAGTGAAATGGCAAATGCAAAATGCAAGCAACACACGTTCGTACAAGCTGAGAAATAAACAGGAGCCCAGGATTTTTATTTGCTCAGCGCGTCAGTGTTGTCGTTGTCGTCCTCGCTGTCATTGCTGCCGGGTCCCCACTTGTCGCCGTTGTTGTAGTCACCCCCTTTTTTTGATGCCACCATGCAGGTAAAGTAAATTATGCGACGTGCAAAATCAATAAATCAACACGTTTATTGCTGTAAACGTATTTGGGTCCCTGGGTGGAAAGGGGGCGATTCGTGTGTGTTTTGGTTGAAGGAGCCTTGAATAAATTGAATCTGCTGCAATAGAGGAAGGAGCAGTAGATCAGCTCTGCTAAGCTCAACGCAGTTTGGCTCGGCTCTGTTCAGATGTTAATGCGTTTATGGCCACGAATTAAATTTGCAAAAAATGTTTAGCAGATCCAAAACACGCACCCACCCGCTCTCACACGTGGGATACACGCGCCAATGAATCGCAAATCCCGGCAAAGCATTCCTCGCTGCAGCATCTATGCAACAGCTGCAATTCATTACAAATGTGATTCCCCCCAGCGGCGAAAGGCGGGGAAAACTTGCTGAAAATTTCCGCGCAATTTTCAAGCTCGTTGCCTGCGCCGCAATCCGTAGTTCTTAGCCCGTACTCCGTTCCCAAAAGCAACGACACTGTACACTTAGTACGTACATATATACTCTCCCATTTCCATGGGCTGCAGTGTGCGCCCGGCATACATACCTTTGGTTTGCTTTGGCACATCGCACATCTTGAGTGCTTTATTGTTATGTTTTAAAATTCAATGAATTCTAAAAATTCCTCCCAGCACTCCGGTTGCCGGTTGCTGCCAACGACAACGGCAACGATAGCGACAAGTCGACAGAATTTGCAGTCAGAGCATTAACAATGGCAAAAGTGTTTTCTTTGCAACACGGTTGGGCTACGATATTCTGCACTCATCCATGTAAGCCATATGGGCAAAGGTGGCAACAGGCTCAGACCCAGAAACAAGGTCAGACAACGTCGATTCCGTGAATGTAGAGGGGGCCGGGTGGCCAGGTTGCCGGGGCAACCGGACAGAGACAGAGACAAATGGATGCAGTGAGAGTGGAATTCAAATGTAAATGCAAATGCAAACTCAAACAAAACGGTGTCAGAGACAACACTGATTAAAGCCAGCCGAGCATAAAGAATAATGTATTAATACCTTTTAAATATTCCAAAAGCTTTGAAACTGCCTCACCCAACGAAGGGCCAGGCATCATTTTTGGATTACAAATCTAGCCCGGGCGAATCCATATCACTGCTTGCTTTGTGCATTATTAATATGAATAGATTTCTCGTTAGTCGCTGTCTGATGTCCAATTTATTTTAAAACTATGGTGTCCTTCCACTTTAATTTAATTTTCTACAACAATACATATTTGTTATATATCTCACTTTCACATAAATTGCACTTGATTTAAATGTTCTTGTGACTTTTACAATCCAAATTTAAACAATTAGTTTGACTTGCTCTTTGAAGAGTTTGAATTTACAGGGTGTTTAGAAAATACAATAACTATAAAATAATAGATATAGGAAACAATTAATAGAATGTTCGAGTGAGAAAAAATACTAAAATAAAATAACGGTTTTGGTTTTATAACAGCCAATATAATACGAACATGAGCGGAAATCAATATGCAACCGAAATCTATTCCAATGCAAACTAGAAGAATTTATTAGGGTACGCTCACTTCGGCTTTTCAAAGTAAACTTTCTTTCTCGATTCGATTTAAATGTTGTTTGTTTTATTTATTCGGAGATAAGTATAACCATTAGCAAAATAACGGTTTAGATTGTGTTTAGTGTGTTCAGTGCACTTTATACGAGCATTTGCGTATTTAATTTAAAATTTATTTTTCAAAATAATTAAAAAAAAAATTAAAATAAATATTTCAAATAAAATTGTATTACCCTATTTGTCTGTTTTGTTTACGTAATGCTTATTAGTTACCTATGGCTCTTCTTGAGCATTGCAGGGATTTAGAGATTATCATAAAAATCAAACTTTAACGAAACTAACTAGAGTATTTCAAAACCCGACATTAAGGCGAATTTAATACCAATTAACTATTTATTCTAGAACTAAATTCAAGTTACTCGTTATTTTATTTATTTTAAATAATTTGTCTTATCCTTATTCAAGATAATCTCATCTATCTTTAGAGGCCAAATACCCATTCTCCGCATAAGGCTTGTGCAAATTAATTTATCAGATCTCTTCTTTATTAATCATTTTTAAGGTAAACAAAAATATTTAAAAACAAAAAAGGAAGCTAACATCGGCATACCGAAGTTTGTATACCCTTTTTTCTTTTATTTACCTAATTGTTCATATAGCAGCTAAAGAATATAGTTGTCCGATTTTCATAAAACTAAAACCGAATTCAGAATTAATATTACATGGCCAAATATTAAGTTTGGTGAAAATATATTGAAAACTAACATATGTAGTTATAATTTTTTTTCAAAAATTTTCCGATCATTTCTATGGCAGCTATAGTCGTTCGATCCGGCCCGTTCCGACATATGTACGAGTGAAAGTATATAGAAAACTAACTGCAGAGTTTCATTCAGATAGCTTTAAAAGTGAGGGAATAGCTTGCGTAGAATCTGACAAACTGACAGAAGGACAGACGGACAGACTGACAGACGGACATGGCTAGATCGACTCGGCTGTTGATTCTTATCAAGTATATATTTACTTTATAGGGTCGGAAATGACTCCTTCACTCCTTATAATACCCTGACAGGGTATAAATATTGTACCTTGTTCATTTTTCGTACAGATTTGTACTACAAATAAATAAATCTATAAGAAAAAGTAATAATACAAATTTAATAATAATACATTTTCTATATATTAAGACCTCGAAAGCACTTTAATTGTCTTATGCGAAACAATTGAAAAACACGGTTTACTGCCTTCCTTGTTCGTCAGAAAACCCTAAAGTAAATACAGATTTGGAAGCTTCGTTCAGCGGGGTAAATAACCAAAAGTTAATCCAACAAATGCGAAAGGGTCACTTAACCAGGCTCGTATACCTATATCCTGTAAATTGACCAATATTTGCCTTTTTTCCGCTGATGGGCACGCTGTCCTTTTCGCAGGGGGCAAAAACAACATCACTCAATGCACTCGATAAACACAAAAGCGCTTCGGGAGCCGGTCAGAAAAGAAAGCGATGCATAAATTTCCAGCGCTCGTGGGCAGGACAATAACGTGCCAGCAGCAGAGGAGCAGGACCCGAGACCAACCATAATTATGGGCCAACAGCGAGCAACAGCTGCCAACGGATTGGCTCCGGCGCCTGCGCTTATGCAATATTAATTAAGCGTGCACTCCGGCGGAGAAAATGGCCAAAAAGCGAACCAATTCCGGTGTCAGCGACAGCACAGCCCCCCACACATGACATTGACTTATTACGCCCGTAGGCAGGGCGACTGAGCTGAAGTCGAAGTCGAAGCCGTGCCGGAGCCGTAGCCGGACCCGGACTCTGGCTCCGGCGGCCTGGCAAATGGAGCCGGGTCCTGGGCCAGGGGCAGAGCCGTTGCAGTAGCCGAAGCTGGGCATATTGTGTAGGCCACAAGCCGAATGTCTCTTTTGTGGCTGTTAATTTCCAGCTATTGTTGTGTCAACCGCCCAGCTGGTCTGGACCCCAAATTGAAAGCGTGGAGCATAAATTTAATTTCAAGCAATCGCTGCGCTTGACGTCACTTGATGTCCACTTTGTTCTTGGGCGCACATGTTGAGACGGACTGCCCGGCCTGGACCGTAAATACATCAGCCGGCCGCCCTTAGTCTGCACTCCATTGTTCCATCGCCCGCCGCCAGCTGGCTCAATTATAATTTTGCAATGCACGCCAAGAAACCAGATTACATGTATCGTAAACCGACAATTTATGTATTGACGCATCTAATTGCTGGGGTCCTGACCACACGACATCATCATTAATTTTCCAAAGCGAACGTATTGAACTGCACATCATATACCAACAAAATGGCAGCCTGGCAGTTCTGTGCTCTCCATTCAGCCCCTGAATAATAAAGTGCACTTAAGTTGCGAATCCATTCAGATCGAAACCCTTGCGGTCATACCATTACTAACATATTGACTTTGATTCTGTCATTCGGGTCATTCAATATTCATGATACCTTTGCCAAATAGTTTAATTATCATTTATCATCTGTTATACAAAATAACAAATACATTGTTTATGTTTTAGTGAACTTTAACTTCTTATTGCAAAGGGTTTTAGCTCAACTGGAGAAATAGTTCGGTAGTTCGATATTCGGTGGAGTCTTTTGTATTAAGTTAATTATATTTAGAAATTCTTTTAAATAGATATATCGAATCCATCTAGTATTTGTACGGATAATATTTATTCCCTAAACTATATTGAATTATTAATAGTTTAGGGCCTGGGTCCAAGGAGGTACCCTGTCAAATAAAGTCACAGCTAAGAAACTTTAGTTGGTTATCCCGTAATGTGTAAGCTAAGATTGACAGGGACCCAGACTCACTGTCAAATCTTTTACGGCTCAGAAAAAAAGAGCTGATTTTTGATAGCCCAGTCTAGAATAAGAACAGGCAAACAGCTGTTAAGAGTGTACTATTAGTGTACTATTATTTTATTTCAAATACATTATTGAGGGTAGGGAGGGTAGATGCCTCTTTAGGAGGCGCACAAATAACGCCCCATCTAAACCTTATATGTAACCTAATTAGATTTAATATACATAGCTAATTATATTTTTATCATCATTAAATACTGAAGTTTTAACTATACAATTTATAGTATAAATAGTCATTGAGTTCTTAGCTATAAGGATATTGATATATCGGGACCCGGGCCGATAACGCGACGTTAGGTACCATCACGTGCATCAACCGCCGTGCTACGTCGCACAGTGGCGCCTTTCTGGCATTTGGCGTTGCAAAAATCATAACTTTTGAACCAAATAAGATAATCGAATAATTTAAACGGCATTTTACAGTGAATTGATGTAAAATTTATATATCTAGTGGACAATGTGCCACGCCTACCCATTCGCCCATTTAGAGGGCGTCAAAGTGAAAACATCGAGTTTTCTCATAGAAAACCATTTTTAAGCAACAAAAATTGTTTAATTTTGTAGCTTTATTTTTATCGATTTGCTCAAATAAAAATATTTAAAAAAATGTAAAAAAATATTTTACACAAAAAATTTTTTTAAATTTAGATTTTTTTATCTTTTGATAATTTTTCTAACATTTTAACTAACAATTAACCTATATTGAGGGAATTTCTAATAGCTGAAGCATTTCTGGACTATAAACATTTGATTCCTCATCCTTTCCTTAATATCATTCAAAACAAAAAAAAATCACGATTTTACACTGCAAATGCCCTTGCGCGCTGCCGGTACCCCTGAAGCGTTTTCACCCATATTTCGTGTTTTTTGACCCTGAGTTGTTTCACTAAAATCGCTGCCAAAGGTGGAGTCGCAGCTAGACGCAGACTATCTAAACGGATCCTGGTTCAGGAAAGATACACGGAACTGACCTACATATATAGTGTAGTTGAGTGCTCCGTAGTGCCAAAAAAGTTCTAGACTACTTTAGGTAGAAAAAGTTGTTATAAATGGACACTTGGCAGGTAACGATTTACCTGTACAAGCCAAACCCAAACTGCCGGTTTTTTTGCTTTAATTTATAGTTCATGAATGTATCTATAATTTAAAACCAAAATCAGTCCGATTGGTTGTATAGTTTTTGTGTAATATTACCTGAAAGTCAACCAAATTCTCTTTTTTTTTTTGTGTCGCAAAAACGGAAATATTTTTCAACTTTGAATGCTCATAACTTCTACAAAAATGGTCAGATTTTTGTTTTGGACGGATTTGTAATCGTCGTGAAATTCTCTGTCGATTTCTTATAGTTTAAATTGTTTTTGCGACTATGAATTTTTGATTTATGCAACGCCAAATGCGCCAATGGCGCCACTGTGCGACGTTAGTTTGCAAGGCAAAGCAACAGCAAAGGAACGTTCGTTGTCCGAGAGGTAAATAATTTGATCCCAGGGACTCATATAAAACTGTGGAACATGGAGGTAGTGGTCTAATGGTATGGAGCTGCTTTTCATGGTATGTCGTCCGTTTGACTCATCGAAAGGACGGAATAATGGACAGATTCGTCTACAAAGATCTGTTGGAGACGGTGATTCTACCATATGCCTAGGATAATATGCCACTTTTATGGAAGTTCCAGCAGGATAACGACCCGAAACACGCCTATCAAGTAGTAAAGGATTGGTTCCGAGACCAAAATGTGGCTGTTATTGAGTGGCCAACTCAATCTCCGGACCTCAATCCTATCCAGAATCTCTGGGGTGAACTCAAAGGAGAGGTTGGTAAGACATTCTGGCAAAAAAAAAAACGGATATTGTCCAAAGGACATGGTATAACATTCCAATTGGAACTTGTCGCAAGTTAATATCCTCCAGGCCAAGACGAATAGAGAAAGTCTGGCCAAAAATGGCGGATATACCGGCTATTAGCTGCCAGATACTTTGAATAAATTGTAATTCTGAGTAATCAACGTATTTTTTTTCCTCCTTTTGGGTTGATCATCGGGTCCTCTAGCGTGCCCCTCCCGCATCCCTGCCTACACTGCTCCAAGGTTATATCAGGAGAAGAAGAACTAACACCACTATGTCGTTATTCCATTTTCAGATATATTTTAGGAGTAGAAAACATTGTTTTACTTTTACGATAAATTAATCTTGTCCTCACCAAACCTATAGCAATTTGACAGTAAGGGTAAAAGTCGACTCTTAACCTTTAAATAAGGTAAGGTAAGTTCGTACCCTTTGTTAATGCTTATATCTAAAATATACGCAAATTGCATTCCTATAGCGATGGTTTAAGAAACTTAACTGTATCCGGCTATGGATTAATTGCATTGATTTCAATGATTTCAAAAATGGCTAAACATGCAGTCAATGCCCCGATATAATGGGTGGCTGCTCTGCTACCAAGTAGGTGTGCGTGCGTATACACACTCTCGTGTGGACATCCGGTTCTGCGGCCGAGTGCATTTTTGTTACTCGTCATTGAAGCTGCTGGGCTTGTCGGGATTTTCGGAACGTGGCACCCCCAGTGCATGGAATAGCCTCCCATTCCCAGGAACTCAGGGACAGGAACAGCTCAGGGAAAGAGATGGTGCAATTCAAATGAATTTTTGTGCTCGCTCCACAACGTTTTTAATTGAAAAACATTTTCGTTTTGGTTTCGGTTTTGGTTTTGGCCTGGGCCAGAAAACGCCGCCGCAGCCACTTGCTGGCCATAAGCCTCTTTCGGCCAAACGCTCACCCTCTCTCCCTCTCTCTCGGCACATCGGCTCCGCTGCCTTCTACAGCCTGGCGGCAAACAATTCCACCGCAAAACCGTACCGAATATGGCCATGCGACGTACTGTGTGCACGCGTTCGTGCATAAATTCCACCAAGTGTCCATTTTTCTGATTTGTGTGCAAAGTTTTTTCCTTGTTGTTTGCCTGCCGCCGCCCGGCGTTGACTGACTGCCCAGGACGAGGACAAGGATAAGCATGCAGATGGAGATGGAGATGGGATGGGATTGGGCATGGGAATGGAAAGGGGGCTCCGATGAGGATGGTTGGACTTGGATTGGTGAGCCGAAGCTGGAGTCTTGTTGCCTTGACTAGGCTTGTCCTTGCGCTGCGCCGTTCGCATGCAAATGCGGGCAGAAATAGAAAATGAATTCATTCAAAGAATAGTAAGAATTTTCTATTAAATTTCCGCGGCCAGCGAAAGAAATGCGTACAAACAAGAAATTAAAATACAAGCGCGAGCGGCGGAACGTTCTAAGAATTTTTAATTAAAATGGCAATTTCTCGGAACAAAATTCGTTTAATCAGAGCTGGCCAGATCAACTTTCCATTCCATACACATTGCGCATACGACGCGTGGCCGGCAGCAATCCCCGAATTCTGTGCCACTAATCATGTTGTTTTGGAATCCGTCTCAGTCCTTGTATCCGCCTTGGTCTTGCTATCCATTTGGTGGCCACTGTGAGTGCATTCGGAATCACGGGGCCTCAGGAAATCCTCAGCATCCCAGGCCTGCTGGTCCGTGGTGCCCCAAATGAGGTATACCAGGTTACCGAAGAAAAACACCACTGCGGTCATTCCGAAAACAATCTGCCACTGACTGCGAGAGCCCTGCGTAAGAGAAAAATTAGATTTATGTTTATTACCACATGAACTTTTACAAGCAGATTCCTCTTCAGTCAAAAAAAAAAGTTTTCATGTAGAGTGAGACATTTAAGTATTTCGACCTGAAAATTACCTAATTATTACATCTGACGCTAAAATATAGGTCGCAATTTTTAATATTATTTATCTCCAATATTTTTTACCCACAAAAACAATTAGGCAAGCGAGGTTCGACTGTGAGATACCCAGAAACTGTATTGATATACATACATATATCATAACTCTCTTTTTAAGAGCTTTAATAGTCGTACATCCTGTTATTACCGGGTATAATGACAATACTTTATCAAGGCTCAATTATAAAATAACAAAATGAAAAAATTATTAAAGTGTGTCAGCTTCAACACTATTTCGATCTGCTTCTCAAACTAAATTGAATACAACGCTGTTCTGTAATTTTTGCAATTTATATGAGAAATAAAATTGTAAGGTCATATCTCACCTGGTCGGTTACTATAACGCCCACCAAGAGCGGCGTCAGCAGTGGAAATATGTTGCCAATACCATTCACGATGGCCATCAGCATGCCTGAGTGGTTGGGCGACATGTCGATTATAGTGAGAATGCTGCCAATGCCGGAGCCAGCGTTTAGGCCCGCATTAATGGTCATCAGAGCTATGGCGAGACTGGTCTGGCTCTTGTCCAGAAACCCGATCCCGATGAGTGCCGCCGCCGGCCCCCAATAGGAGACGGTATTGATGGACTTGCGCAGCGTGGTCAGCGACATCCAGCGCCGCGACATTGCCACATCCGCAAAGACCAGGTATACGTAGGACATGCACCACATGGCCAGGAACGGCAAGGCTGAGTAAAGTGCGTTGCTCTTAATGTCCATCTCCAGGACGCCGTGCATGTAGGAGGGCGTCTGCAACTGCATCGTGGAGTTGGCCCAGCCCTGGGCGCTGCGCACGATTAGCAGGGCATAGAAGGGCGCCGATGTCCAAATGGCGCGCCATGGGATCGGAATCTTTTTCGCGTGGAATCCGTCTGGCCGTTTCATCGAATGCTCGATGAGCTCGCGCTCCCGGATGCCAATCAGGCGGCTGCTGGGAGCGTTGTTAGCACCAAGCACCAGCCAGAGCAGACACCATAAGCCACAGGTGCACGCCGACACGTAGAAGATGCCCGGCCAGCCCATAGAGCCGTTGGCAATGAGTCCACTGCTGGCCATAGCCAAGACCGATCCGCAGTCGGCGCCAGAGTAGGCGAAGGCGCCCAGACGGTTTCGATCCTGCGGCGGCGACCACTTGGCCAAGTGCTCGTGTATACATGGAAAGATTAGGCCCTGGAACAAGCCCTCCACGATGCGTATCACACTGAAAGCCTGCCAGCCGCCCCACGCGACGCAGTAGGGCGTAAGTCCACTCAAGACGGCCGTGGCCAGCGTGGGGATGAGCAGCACTGCCTTGGCTCCGAAGCGCCGCACCAGAAAGCCGGCCGGGAACTGGGTGACGATGTAACCCCAATAGAAGCTTGAAAGGACGTACGACTTCTCCGCCCCCGTCCACTCATACTCCTGCGGGCAATATGGCGGCCATTACTTCCGTAATGCTTACGTTATGCGTTACGTTAGACTCACCGGAAAGTCTGGATTGGTGGTAGCGGCATCCGTCATAGCCACCACTGCCACGCTCACACTGAGCCGAGCAGTGTAGTTGACGACGATGGCCAGGAAAAGTAGCAACGCCTGAAGATGGCGGATGCCGATTACGGGACCTGAGGAGCGCAATCGAAATCAATTGAATAAGTGTCATATGACATTATTATTTTTATATTTATATATCTAATAGCATTCCAATTGATTAAAAATACCATATACTAAAAAGCAGAGCCGAAGCGGCTATCAGTCACATCAATCCAATTTGTATCATCGTAACTATATCCGAGTCTTTATCTCCGCACCATGAAAAACTAACTTTCTGTAGAAATTTTACATCATATTGCCTAATATCTGCAAAGGCTTTTTTTTATTCCATGCCAACTCAACCAACTGCCTTTTTTGGTCCCACATTTTGTTATTCTCCACGACCATATAAAATTTCTATCGTTACAATATGAATCATAAAAAATATAGATCTATTCTTTTCGTGCCTTATGTTCAGAAAATACCTGGGGGCCTAGGACTGGTTCATTATCTGTGTATTTTGTTTATTAAAAATAAAAATTGTATTTATTTCATTTAATAAAAGCCAATAAAAAATGCTATAGGTAGCAGAGATTTGGAAATAAATAGTGGGAGGAAATGAATAATAGTTTTATTTTTACATTGCATCAATTTACAAACCTATATTTGTATATAATATGCATGCATACTTATGTACATATATATACATACAGTTTCGATTAGCATCACCAGAAGAGTCGTTTTAGCCGTCTCTGTTTTACCATATGACCCATCAGACCTCTCTTAGCGGGATTTCGGATGGCAGACATCTCATAGTAATAACCTTTTTATCAAAATTAAAAATACTCTAAAAGACTTCTTAAAATATTCACCTTTTAACTTTAATTTCTTTATAACCTTTTTTATCAAAATCAAACACTCTTTAAAAGACTCTTATCACCTATCAACTTTACCTTCTTTAGAAGTTCTAAAACTAAAGGCTTATACTGACAAGCGAACAGACTAAATTGTTCAAAGTAATTATACCTCTTAATTAATTTTCCATTTTCACCTAAATATAAATTATTTCCTACCCTCTGCGGACTTATGTTCATAAGAAATAAGAAATTCACCCTGTCCGCAACTTATTTCATCGATAAATTGACAGCTTTTCGAGAAAAAATCTAGTAAGCTAGAAAAAATTAAAGACTGTTGGAGATCGTGGGGTAAGGCTTGAAGACAACCTTTCTAAATAGACTTCCGCTTGCCGTTTTGCAGCTAATTAATTCGTGCTAAGTCACCCATTGCACATATGGCTTTTATTATCTCAACGAATTGCTGGCGCAAATAAATTGAGTGCACTACAAAAAGGTTAATTAGGTTTTCATTACAAATAGGCTATTTACTAATATGATTTCCTGATTGGATCAATGGAAAGTTGATAGTTTTCGATAAATAACCTAAATCCACTCAACAAGAATATTGACACCCTTAAATTAAGATTTAGAAATCGATTCAAACCAAATGGTAAGGTTATTGACTTGTGGCATTAACCAAAGATTCATAATTTAAAAACAAATACCAATTTTACTGCGCCGGTTTGGCCCCAATCCACTGTTTCTTGAAGCTCTCACTACGAAAAAACTAAAGAGAAAATATAATAATAAATTATAGTAGTCCGATCCCATATTCTATAAGAACAATCTCTGGATATTTGCCTAGATTCTATCTGTAAAATTCAACAAAAAAACATTATAAATAACTTATAAATAAGCTTCCCATCGTCACACTGCTTTATTATGTATATAATTTATAAAATTGCTAATCAAATTGTTTTAATTTCCTAATTTACCAAATTTACATTTAAACTAATAAAATGCTTATCATCACTAGTTGAACGGTCGACAGCATCCAAATGTAACATTAAATTACAGAAGCCATCAGGAAAAATCAAGTTCTTGTAATTATGTGAATAAAAATAAGAATTTTACATATGATATGTACCCAACTTAAGAACTTTGTATTTGGTTGTTAATATATTTAGAGAAATTCTTTACTTCCTTCTTTTGAGTATCAGCTCACTTACAAATTTCTGCAGATAAATAAAGTCCCGGTGAAACAAATATATTTTGTTTGTCAATGTGGGAGCTAACTTTGGCTCTCTGCCAAATCTTATGGAAATATAAAAAAATATGGACAATTGTAGTTTATAAAGTATTATTATAATTGTGCTGCGATTTCATTATTAATTAATATTTTATTGATATGTTAGAGTTTTGGTTTTGCTGGAAAATATTAAGAAAAGGAGAAATAACACAATTTAAGGAAAATTAAAACACTGATAAATCTTTAGCTCGAAGATAGCTTAAGAAAGTATAAAAAAACTTAAACATCTTCAAAAGACTGTAATTCTCTGTGAACATATTATCATTTAAATACATATTCCTAGAAAAATATATATCTATGCATAAATAAAAATACTAAATGCTATACAATATACTTACATCTATAAATAAGTACATAAACTAATAAATTAAGTCGTTAATAAAAGGTTTTACTAAATTGATCGATCTTAGTATACATAGGCCTCAGCCATCTTAAAGCACAGAAAACTAGCATACATGGCGCATACAATTCGTGCAATAAATTTCCATACTTAATTGCTTTTTGGGGCTATGGTATTTATTTGCTGAATCTAACTCTTTGGCCAAGTCTATTGACCAGTTTTGCCAGCCTAATGATTCGGGGTCAGGTTTTGGTAATAAATCATAAATAATCAAAGCCGTAATTCAACCTTATTCCAAATAAAATTACACGGTCAAGTACTTTCCGATAAACTCCCTCTTCGTCTAAACGAGTTATATCTTTATAGTGAATATCTAGATAAGCTAATCATATCCCTAATTGACCACATCGATAAGATTTGTGTTGTGGCGTCAGAAATTCCCAGGCTTCCTTCTAGGAAGGTGAATCACAGATTTAAATGTTATATTATCATATTATATTTTGTAATGTAATTTCGGGAGCCAGTTTTCTCGAGTTGTAGGGTTATTCGATTTGCAATTAAATTTGATTTTATAAACACGTCATACACATTTATTTGAGCAATCAATCGAATGCGCATATTATTATAATTTTATGAATTATCAAAGCATTGTTTTGTTTTTATTTATTCAACCACTTGATGTTAGAAACGGCCAAAGCTCTTGGGATTAAATATTCATTCACCTTTTTGTTCGGCGGTCATTCCCACAAAGTGGTCCACACACTGGGCTGGCGTTGCGTTTCTCTTTTCACTGGTACGTAAACTTGTGTGTTGAAAAATTGCGACTTGTACGGATTCGAAAGTGAGTTGAGTTTATCGCGTCCACCCGAGCCAATAGCTGAAATACGTCTGAGCGTGTCAGTTAAAGCTCTGCCCATCATATAGCGATTATGACTGCAATTAGCCGTCGAGATTGGGACTGTGTTCTTCAATGTGTTTTATCAAGCTGCCGATTACCCAGCGCGAAAACTAGATGCTACCTGCCGCATTCCCGACTTGATAACGCCGACATTTGTTTGGCTGCCACTACATATAAACATCGGTAATATAACCCAGACACTGGACAATTTCCAATTCTTTTATGCCAGTCATCTGTACGGGTTACAGTCCCTTGGGGAAATCAACGAACCCCGGCCCGATCTATCCCCCAAACTTAGAGTTTTTTCATAAAAAACACTGTGAAAATTACAACGATTTTGTGATAAAATGCGCAATTAATGTGAATTGAAAAGTGAGCTTTACATATGTATGACATCATTAGGGATGAGTACAATTAAACGCTGGCCGGCTATTTTTATTTCGCTTTTTTGCCAGCCAATTTATTAGATAACACCGACCGACAGAAGTTTTAGACCAATAACCGGCATATACTATTCCGAAGATTATCCATGCCTATAAAACAGGTTTTCGAGATATTTCAACTTAAAATATAAAAAAGTAACTTTTTAGTATATTTAAGGTGCGTAAACTTCAATAATAATTTGGTATTTTATAGTACTGTTCTTGCCTTTAATAATAAATTTTCTAAATTGGTCATCGCCTTCAAGTTTCAATACTTATATCTTCTACGAAAATTTTGGGAAATTCATTTTATTCTAATGGAAGCTACTTTATATTTAATAAGATCTCAGTTATTATTTTTTTTTTGTTTTCATTTAATCAAAATGGATTCTTAATGATCCAATGCAGTCTGTAAGGGTCTTCCTTTCTTGATATATCATAAAAGTTTAAATATTTTATTCAAGATTAAGAAGTATGGAATTCAAGCTTCCTCGACTGTGGTATTCCCAAAAACCAAAGATATTTGCTTAAAACTTAATTTTTAAAATATATTTGATTTTAGATCCAAGTTTGAGTTTTTTCTATTTTCTATTTACAAAACTCCAATAGTCTTATTAAAATCAAATTACACGATTTAATGAAAATAGAAAAATTAATACAAATAATAAATCAAAATAGTAACTTTAAAAATCGTTATTTTGTAAAATTAATAAGTCTTTGTTGTTTGAGATAATGGAGGTATTATCTTGATTAACCAACCTAAATCACAGAAAACCCACTAAAATTATTTGTACAAAAAAGTGTTAATAAGGCTGACAATTATTGGGCAGCATAGGAATATAGAGTACTGCTATTTTCAGAGATTTCGTATGCTTAAAGATGCACTGTTCTGCCTGTACCATACATTCTCAATTGACCAAAAGTTGTAATACAAGACGTCTATCAACGTCTATCTGTGAACTTCCACAATAAGTACTTTTTGTTATTTTTCCATATGTAATGATTTATTAAACAACCCTTTATCTTCTTTTTAGTAAAACCAAAACGTAAATTGTATGAATGCATTTCTTAACAAAGTTTCTTGTTGCCCTATGATTACTATGGTCGCTTTTTCACTTTACCCGAATCCGTTAACGATAAGTGGGATGGAGTGTGCACACATAACGTATACTACAATAGAAAATTGTACTAGTGTAGGGCACCGAACGAGCTGCACAGCCGGAAAAGTTGAGGGACAGGGCAGACAGCTTTTTGCTGCAAACAGCTGCAAAATAAATGTGAATTTCATGAAATAATGGCGCTAAAATACTTTATGATGCAAAATGTACGGCGCCAGCAACAAGACCAACAGCAAAAGCATCCCCCTACACCAGGGCAAGTGAATGAGGATAAGGATGCAGATAGTGGCTGGTGGATTGTGCGCCAGGGCACTCCTAAGGAAGCGGGCAGGAGCTGCATCAGCTAAGCGTCGAGCAGCTGCCACAATCAAGTCAACATGGGCGAAAAATTCAACCATATACAAAACATGGTAAATGGACAATGTGTCCGTGTGTATGGCAGGATCTAAGGTCATTTTCAATTTGCATAAATCAAGCGATACCATGTGCGGCATGGGCAAGGCTCCAAGGCCCGGTCACAATGGACTTTTATTAAATATCAAAGTCCACAAGTCGATTAATAGGCATTGGTGTAAAATAACTCGCAGTCAACTAAATTGCAGCGAGAGATCAAATTATTCAAGAGTTACTTATAATCAAATTGTGCAAATATTCCAATTTAAGAAAAAAATTCCCCATGTAATGTAATGTAAGATAATTTCTCAGTTTATAGAACCATGTCTGTATGTTAATTTAAATTCGTATTTTACTTGTTAATTTAAATTCGTATTTTACTTGTATTACTTTTAACAAAAAACAAGAAATGAAGCTAACTTCGGCTCACCGAAGTTTATATACCCTTGCAGAACTTTAACAAAAAATTAAAACTGAAAATCGGGAATAATTATTAGTTGCCAAATCTCAAGTTTGATGAAAATGGTTCGAAAATCGGCTAAGTTATGGGTTTTTTTTTCTGATTGTTCCTATGGAAGCTATAGGATATAGTCGCCCGATTTTCACGAAATTAAAACCAAAATTCTGATATAATATAAGATGGCCAAATATCAAGTTTGGTGAAAATTATTTGAAAACTGACAAAGTTATGGTTTTTTCTTTTATTTTCCTGATTGTTCCTATGGAAGCTATAGGATATAGTTGGCCGATTTTCAAGAAATTAAAACCAAAATTCAAAAATAGTAAAAAACGGCTAAATACCAACTTTAATGAAAATACGTTGAAAACTGACAAAGTTAAATTTTTTTTACTAAAAATTTTTCGATTGTTCCTATGACAGCTATATGATATAGTCGTCCGATCCGACTCGTTCCGACATATATACGAGTGAGAGTATATAGAAGACTAACTACAAAGTTTCATTCAGATAGCTTTAAAACTGAGGGACTAGTTTGCGTAGAAACGGACAGACGGACAGACGGACAGAAGGACAGACGGACAGACGGACAGACGGACATGGCTAGATCGACTCGGCTGTTGATCCTGATCAAGAATATATATACTTTATAGGGTCGGAGAGGTCTCCTTCACTGCGTTGCAAACTTCTGACTGAAATTATAATACCCTGCAAGGGTATAAAAAGGTTGTTTGAAAAGATTCATCCAAATATCTTGACAACTCTTAATACTACTCTGCGTAGTAACTGACAAACGTGGCTAGATTAACTCCTCTGTAGATGCCAACTAAAGTTAAAAGGACATGGAAATTATAATTAAATTCTCTTCGAACATCGCGAAATTTTGAATTGCATTTTTCATATTTAATGGTATCGCAGAAGCGGGGGCTCTACCAAAACCACAGTCCAGTACTGAATACGGCCAAAGTTCCCTGATAACCTGCACGGATTACAGCCACAGATGGCAGCAAATATGGGCAGCGAAAGGGAGGGGCCTAGGACCTAACAGCCGTCGTAAAGTTAACCGCATGCAATTGCCGTGTCCGCAAGCCCAGAGTCGCGCCGAGTCCTGACTGAGCCGAACACTATGATTTATAAGACTTTCATATGGCGGCAGAACGGTCGCTTGTTTGGATCATTTGTGAATCATGTCGAGCCGTTTTTGACTTTGATTTATATGCTGTGCATATGCACAACAGTAGCTGCACCCATCCTACGGCACATGTCAACCGAGTGCGAGAGGCATGAACACGCCGAGTGGTATTGGCCCCGGAAACGGAGACGGCAAATGCTGCTGGACACCGAACCTGAATGCAAAATGCCAAATGGAGATTGCAAATGACGCACTCAGCTCGTGGAAAACATGCCGATGTAACTGAAAATATATGCATTGACCCGAAAATTGCATTGCGCTGGAATTTGCCACAGAAATGGACGACTCTCGGTCTGTTCTCAGCTGCATGCGAGTGTTCACAGTGAAAAATTAACGCAAAACCGCTTGAATGAGTCGAAAATAATTCGTTCGATTATAAGTAATAAATATTTGTGTTCGCCTGTTTAAGGGTTGGTTCTTAAATAAGTCTGTCGTGTCTGATAGTGATATGAGAACCAAATTTAAAACTGAATAATGAATAGATTAAAGTTTAAACTATAAAACTTGTATAATTTATATATATACATCAACATCTTAAGCTAACATGTACATGTAAATTTTAAAAGTGAAAAAAATAGCCTATTATGATTTGGGAAATGTTAGAATTTTTGTTTTAATAAAAAGCAAGTAAGAAAGCTACAGTCGAGTGAGCTCGACTGTGAGATACCCGCTACCCATAATAAATAGTTAATACATTTTTGAACGGCTTATAATTATTACCATATATTAAAATTGGTTCTCGAATTCTTATAAGATTCTTTTCCGATTCCAATCAAGAACTGGTAAGAATATTTATATCAACCAAATGAGGAATGCTGCAGCCAGTGCTGCAAAATGAAATTTTTTTTTATACGTAGCTTGAACTAAAAATCTACGTATTTTTACGTAGCCAAAATTTGGTCAAATACGTAGATCTACGTATTTTTTTTAAAGTCAAACAAAGCCAATTATAAAGGGTATTTTAATTATATATATGCCATATTTGTTTACATATAAGTTTTTATTAATAAAATTAAAATTTTTTTTAATATTTAGGAGTGAATATTTTTATTAAAATAGCTTAGGTGCTCTTTCGATGGCTCAGATGATATTTGCTTTAAATGGTCTTTTGTGAATAATAATCCTTTTAGGGTTTCTGTGCCTAAACAATTCCTTTTATTCGTTTTAATTAAAGTTATCTCAGAAAAAATTCTTTCAACATTTGCGCTGCTATGCGGCAATGTTAAAATATTTTGAGCAAACTCTGACAAAAAAGGAAAAAGAAGGGAACCATCGCCTTTTTATACCCTGTACCAAAGGTACACAGGTATTATAGTTTTGTGCGAGTGCGATATTCTGTAACAGGCAGAAGGAGGCGTGGCAGACCCCCAAAAGTTACCTAAATATTGATCAGGACCACTAAAGGAGTCGATATAGCCATGTCCGTCTGTCCGTCCGTCCGTCCGTCTGTCTGTCTGTCTGTCTGTATGAACGCCTAGATCTCAGAGACTATAAGAGCTAGAGACACGAAACTTGGGATTTAGACTTCTTATATCTGCACGCAGATCAAGTTTGTTTTAAATTTTTGCTGCTCCCCTTTTTGGTGGAGGTATTTAAAAAAACCATATATCTCCCATATTTATGAAGCTATGTAAACCATATTCAAAACCTTGATGTTTTTTATCAAAATACACAGATTGCCCAAATTTCATTGAGATCGTGCCATAAATAGCGGAGATATAGCCTTTTTACTTCATTCATATTATGTATACCAGAGGCAGCGCAGGCAGAGGGCTCCAAATGTCCAAATCAAAATGTTCATTTCACATTTTTATGAAATTAAGATTACCGACTTCGAATTGGTTGATGGTGCAGCTGACTAAAATGAGTCTACACGAAGTGCAGAAGTGAAGTACTCGCGGGTTCGACTCCTGCCGGCGACAAGTCAAAACTTTTTTTTTTTGTAATTTTTAACTGTAAATTCAAATTATTATAGTATATTATACTAAAAAATGCAATAAAAAACCTATGTTTTATTAAAAAAAAAAAAATACTATGTTTTGGTGGCAGAATCGAACCCAGGCCAATTGCATACAAAAATGCACGCGACTGTACTTTTGATTCAGCTGACATTTGCATTATATGTATGTCAATTTCTCTCCGTTTCTTAGTTTTTGGCTTCTTATTCTCGGGAACCAAATCGAGCGGCGACTTGTAATGGTACAGGGTATTCTACTGTCGGGACACCCGACTGTATGTCCATCTTGTTTAATATTTGCAATATACGCCCAAATCTCTACTTCCTTAGCATCTTCCCCATTAAAGGGCAGATCTGTATTCCGTAAGATACGCCACTCCCTGTCGAGCTCAGTGAAATTTCGCGTGCACAGTCCTGTCATGAAAATGCATGTTTATTAGAGGTTATATAAAACAATAAATTTTAAAGTAGTTACCTGAAAATGAAAGTGCAGCTTGTGTAATCGATGGTATGTTGCGTATTAATTTCTTAATTTCTTAATTAAACATTTAAATTTTGTACAATTTAAAAAAAATACGTAGATTTGGGAGCTCTATACGTAGATACGTAGATCGGGGCTGAAAATACGTAGATCTACGTAAAAATACGTAGATTTTGCAGCACTGGCTGCAGCGGCCGTTTGTGGCCATACAAATTTATTTCTTTAATAACTTCAACAATTTTTATCTGATCGCAGCCAAATTTTCAGGAATCACACAGACTATAGTTCTTAATGAACATTCCATATTTCGTGACTCTAGCTTTAAAATGATGAAAATTATACGCTTTTTGATGATTTGCGGGGGCGGAAGTGGGCGTCGTAAAAATTTGAAACAAACTTGATCTGCGTGCAAGCATAACAAATACTGTCGAAAAAAAATTAGAGCTCTATCTCTTATAGTCTCCGAGATCCAGTGTTTCATACGGACGGACGGACAGACAGACAGACGGACAGACGGACATGGCTAGATCGTCTCGGCTGTTAACGCTGATCAAGAATATATATACTTTATAGGGTCGGAAATGCCTCCTTCTACCTGTTACATACATTTCCTGCCGGCACAAAGTTATAATACCCTTCTACCCTATGGGTAGCGGGTATAAACACTGTTTGAATGACACTGACCACAAAAGCAACAGCCAGGGGTTTGCAAAATAGTTTCTAATTTCACATTAAGTTAACTTCTTTTCTCTTTTATCAAATGTAATTTTAATTGCTTATAAAATACTGATGAAAAATTAAAGAAAATAATACTTCCCATTCTTTTTTTCATTTACTGAGACATGGAAAATCAGGAAAATTTTAATTTTCCAATTTGCTAGAGATTGTCATAATGTTCATTGATCAAGGGCATTTCGGCGCTCTCCTTAAAAATTTTCAGTTTGAAAGACTGTGTATACAAATCAAAATCTACTTGACCAATCGTTATTCAAAGCACATTTCTAACTAATTCTATAGGTACTTACGGTTTTTTGGGTTTATGAAATAAAAATATAAACTAAACAAATAGTTAATACATTTTCTTTTTAGGATTTAAGCGGTAATCAAAAACTTTTTATGAAGCACAGAATCAATAAACAATCTTAAAATCTTAATCTAATTGAGCCTATTAATAGCGTCCTATAATATTTTATAAATAAATACAATACAATTTCTGATTTTATTTTTTCAGTATCATATTAAATTTGTTAATGGCCTCGGCAACATATTTTTCCTTTTCAGCTAGCTCCGATTTGAGCACCATGCGTAATTCTTGTAGATTGGGCATTGTCCGGCAGTCGCGAATATTAAGCAGCGTCCTGAAGATAGTCTCCCACATCTGCCGCTGGACATAGCGCGGTAAGGCTATTTTCGGCATCCAAACACCACTCGGACTCCGTTTCACCACTTCCATATAGCTGCCAAAGAGCAGCACATGCATGACACCCACCAGGCCGAATAAATCTAGCTGGTACGTCCACGGCCGATTGGTGCGCATCTCAATGCACTTGAACAGCTCGTGGTGGTGCACATAATTGAATGTTTGATTGGACGGAAAGCGCTTGGTGTCGATAGACACGCCAAAGTCAATAAGCTGCAGGCTAACCTCATTGGGATGCGTGCGCAATCTGGAAGAGACAGGTAGTTTTTATGGTGAAATGGTAGCAAGCTTCATGCTCTTACGGTCTCATTAGTAAAAAATTGTCCGCCTTGATGTCGGCATGAATTATCCCCAAGGCGTGAAGATGATCCACGATATCGAGCATCTGGCAACTTAGATGCATCACAACGTACTCGTCCAGGTTCTTGCCTGTTCCACTCTTTATTTTGTTGCACACAGAAATCAATGAACCATATTCCGCGAAGTCCGAGATGTAAACACTGCTATTGTTGCCCACCAGTGCATAATCAAAATGTGTATAAGCTGGAATCTGAAAGCAACATAAAATTATATTTATTTTAATTGTAATTGCTATATTTTCTAGTGAATATGGCGTAAAGATATAATAAAAACCATGCAAAATGATTTTAGTATTGAATATTAAGCTAGCATAATGGTTGTTTGAGAGGAAATAACGCATCTAAATGAAGTTGAAATAAAAAATTGCATACAAATTTAATTAAGCATATTATTGAGCTTGCATAATGACTTCGTATGGTAAATTATAAAACTTACCATTTGTTCGCTGGTTAGTCGACTGTGTACCTCCAGGGTAATGTAGAACTCCCAGTAGTTGACTGGCCGTTCCTGCTTTAAAGCCACCTTTTTCCCGGTTTTTACATGTTGTCCCGTGTAGATAGTGCCATAAGATCCTTTGTCAAGCATTTTGAACACATCAAACTCCTCGCCATTCACCTCTATTTTTGAATTGGGACATAAACGCTTGACATGACCCACCAATTGACAGTGCGGTAGCTTCTCAATGTATTGTGAAAAATCAATTTCGTCCAGAAGAGAACTAATGAGGTCTACGTTGAAAGGATTAACATTAATATCGGGTACCGTTTGGTTTATCACTGACTTTTCTGTGTTTGACTTGCGGTGTACGAACTGATCTCGCGGAGGTGAGTCATTATCAGAATGGGACCAGGAACGGTTCGATTGCTTAGGCGTTTTTGGTGTGGACTTGTAATAAATGCTCAGGTCTCCGTGAGCATCTCCCTCTTCTTGTCCCTTAGCATTTCCAGATGGTGGATTTTCCACTACAGAAGGAGGAAGCAGCGTCGAATTCTTAATCATACTGATGTTAGTGGCAAACATCTCTGTGGCAGCATTAAGTTCGAAAAAGTTCTCAGATTGCTTTCCAACATTTTTTGATCTACTTGAATTGGAATTAGAATCGCTGCCAAGGTTCAGAGTTCCCGAAGGACACTGGAGTTGTGGAGGACAGCTACTCAACTGTGTGCAATCATTCATGAACGATGCAATCATGTGAGATGGTCCTACAGTCTCAGGCTTCTTAACTGCTTCCTTATGCACCACTGACAGCTGGGTTTCGGGCACTGTGCAGTCCAAGGTAAAACTGCAACCCATTGGTTTTGCCTTTATCATCTCTGGCTGAGTCTCATCGAGGTAGATATCGAACTTATGCATAGCCGGAGCCCCGGGGTTTCGTTCACTCACCGGTTGCGTCTCGGGCACAAAGGACAAATCGTTCATGAAAGAATCCGCCAGCTGGCCACCATCAGGTATGGCGGGAGGTTTACCGATGGCCTCAACAAAGGAGGCTGCAATCGAATCCCGAGTGTTTCTAATTGGATTCATAAAAACAGCAGAAGTGTTCTGGTCGCAAATACGCCTTGAGGCGTCCTGTAAAATTGAAGAGCCAAATGTCTTCATCTTTGGAGGCGTCTTTGCAAAGAGGCCGCAAAGGTCATCATCATCGAGCGTTGGAAGCTTTGGTGGTGTCAGTTCTCCGTCAGCTATCGCGCACTCTGGTAAACCGATAGGTAATCGTGGCAACGTCTCTGTTTTGTCTTCCTGGAAGCAGTGCAGAGCTCTTGGAATTGTCTCCGTCTTATCCTCCTGGAAACGCAGCGATTTCATCATCGGCACACTGGGAGCATTAGGCTCCCAAAGCTCTCGGCGCGAAAAATTGCCACCTGCTTTCTTCTCCTGATCCACGAAAACTAAGGAGCTTTCAACGCTAGGCAAGTGCTGCTGTCTCAGTAGTCCAGGTGTGCACTCTTCACTCTTGGTAGTCAGAGTAAGTGCAATGCGAGAGCCAGGGGAAGATGAGGTTGAAGTTATGGTCGACTTAGTAGTAGCGTTAGAGGCTGCCGAACTTTGGGTACCGTGCTCCGAGGTCTCCAAAATGGTGGAAAGCTGTTTACGTAACATGGGGGAGCGCGAATCCACTGGGGACTCGGTAGAGCTGGGAGAAGGAGTAGGCTCCTCCGTCGGCGACAATTCTTTAAGCACAGTGCCAAACTGTCGGGCCGGTGCCTGCTTCTGCGGGCCCTTCGGTGTACTTATGCCATGAGATTTTATAAACATATTAAACACTTGCGTAGAGCAAGTTTCATCTCCGTCGAAAACGGGTGCGACACCCGAGGCTTTAGCTGTGGGCGCAGGTTCTGGCTCATCTGGGTCCTGATAAATCTCTATACTACGTAGAGGCGGATCTGGCACAGCAAAGTTAACATCTGCAGTTGAAACAGGATCCTCAAATATTTTTTTCGTTGACAGCACCTTGGGCAGCTCTGTCTTAACTTGCGGTTGAGATACTACAATGGGTTGAGATGAAATAGTCGGTTGTTGTAAAACAGCCGAAGACGTTGCCGGAGTATCGTCTTCTATGGCTAAAGGTTCCGTAACCTCTCCGCGATCCTCTCTACGCGGCATTATTGACTTTCTGGAAGAAAATGGGAAGAAGCTCTTGCGTCGCGGCATTTCGTTCCCTGGAAGGCATGCAGTTTCATCCATATCGAAGTCGCCAATAACTGTAAGATTACGTTTCTGCCGCCACTTGGCTGTTAGCAACTCCTCCTGTTGGTACTCCATCTGCTCATCGTCGTTGTAGAGATGGTCGAAATCGACTTGAATTCCAGAAATCTGTGGTGGCTTAAAATACTTGACCAGCTCGTCTAGCGGTTGCGGCTTGGAAGCTGTGGCGAAGTTTGGGTAGCAGCGTATTCCTCTGAGCTCCCCGCCAGTACCCCACCACGAGTCGTTACGAAGGACCAATGGATGTTGTGGCGCATGTCGTTTTAGATAAATGAAGGCACGGTACTCCTCGGGGGAAAATTCTAGATTAGACCGCGGGTATAGCATTGCCTTATTATAACACGGCAGTGCGTTTGCTTCTGGCTCCTGCTCAATTGTTACTGGTGTCACCCATGTTTCCAATGGCTTGTTCTTGGCCACAAAGTTTGGAGGAATACGAAAGGGCTTTTCAAAGCATCGTTCATAGTTGGTGATGGGTGGAAACGCATACTCATCGACATGAATATCGAAACCGAGGTCAGGTGAGGAGTCGCCGGAAAAGATTTTGCCGTGCTTGTGCGTCTTAGCGTGAGCCTTGTTCCAGGGCATTGACTCCTTGAGGTTCTCTAGTCCACTAGCTGCATCAACGATCGAAGTATGGCTTGTCTTCCCCTCTTGCCTAACCACAGGCAACATCGCGCCGTTCTCGTCCTTGAAGACCTCCAGATTACGATCAGCATTTTGCCTACGGCTGGTGCTTGGGCCACCCATCTGAAAGAAAAATAATTGGCATAAATAATTTGCATATCTGTTACATATCGGTGTTTTCTTTGCAGCACGGGAGTACATTGTACATTGGTGTTAAAACACTAATAATTTTATATAAAAAATAACTTTGATGAAAATTAAGAGTACAGATTTAAGTACAATCATATTTATATTAATTGCTGTTTATTAGTGTATTAATGCTTATTTCGTTGGACAGGCTCAAAAAAAAAATCAACTCAAAACTAAAAAAAAAATTATTTATATAAATTATTATTTCTGTTAATGGGCGAACGCTCAGAAAAACCGCTCTTTATAAGTTGTTATTGTTATTATAATCGAATACGGTTGTAAATTTGAAGTTCCAATTTAGAGAAATGAATATTAATATTATTTAAAATAAATCAAATATGGTTAGTGTAATAAAGTAAGTATATCATTATAATCATTCCGACCCTTAGGGCCCTTCGTACATTTTACTACGATCAGATTATTAAAACCATTGCTATTTTCTTACCTGCACCACACCCGGAAATTCGCTTTTTACCGCAGCTCCAGTGCGCACGCTTCCCACCGTAATAGTGTTAGAGCCCCTTTGGCGACGCCCCTGCAATGACTGCAAGGCCAGCCTACGCTCGTTTAGCTCTTGATTGACTGCGTCTGCTTGCTCCCCGTCGGTGTACAGCATACGCTGGCCCACCGTATACCCGAAGTGCTGGTGCGCCTCCCGTAGCTCCTCGAGGGGCTGGGCCCGGCACTGGAGGCCCAGGCGAAAGATCTCGTCGGCCTTGTGCATGTTCCCGCTCAAATCGCAACAGTACGCCCAAGCAATGTAGAAATCCGCCAGCATCGTGCCAGTTCCGCGACTATACATTTCCTGGTACAACTCTATTGGATTCTTCTGCTCCTGCGCCTGGAAACGGGCAACGATTGGGTTAGGTTAGCCCACAAATCTGCTACCTTTACTTACGAACTTAATAAATAGCTTGATAAACCGTCTGTCCTGCTGGTAGCGAACGTCCTTCTCGAATTTTGTGAGACAATCTTTCAGGACCACCTGCAATTTGGATTCGCTGCCACCCGCCGGATAGCTCTGTTCGATCCAGCAGATGTAAGCGTGCCATGGTTCCAGGGGATCCTCGCCAACATAACTTTCAACTTCCTTCTTCAACTTGCTGCGCTGCGCATGTAGCTCCTGGCCCTGCGCGGAATCCAGGCTAAGCGAGGCCTGCAGCAGGCTAACGTTGCGACCGCTAGCTAACGGTTGGATGTTTTCCTTAGCGTTATCAAAGTCCATTTTAGAGTTGCCTTGTTGTGAAGGAACGACGATCTTCCGTTTAATTAGGAATCATATAACCTTAACAAACAAAACTACGCGCCGCTAAAATGCTAGGGAAAACACTTGCGCTACTGAAATATCGATGTGTGACATTTGACGTGCGTCGATACTTCAAGGTAAAAATATATCGGCACTCACCAGGGCTGGCAGCTAAGCTAATTATACGAATACGAGCAATCATTTATTAAGTTTCTCAATTTGTGTTAATTTTATGCACTATTTTTTTAAAGATAGATAATACTTACAAACTTCATAATCAAGGAAGTTATCACAAATTCGCATATAAAATTATACTTCAGTTGGGCTTCAATTACATTACGATACTATTTCTTTTTCATAACTTCACCATATTCACAAAATTTTTATATTCAGGATATACGAACTGAATTCATACAAATTCTTTATTCGATATTGGCTAAACGACTGAAAATGCGGTAACAGACTTCTCAAAAGTCAACTACTGTAATGGCTAAATAAGAGGCCCAGTAGTTTAAAATATATCCATATATTTCTACTGGTAGCGGGCGATTTTTTGTATCGTTTCCTATACGGGAAAATATATAGCCGATATTTTCAGATTGCTGCCATTTCACTTTCTAAATTGACTGCAACTAAATGCATAAATTATTATAACTTCGTTTGCTTTATGTCCTTAAAAAATGTAATATCATTAAAGCTAATGTTAAACATTTTCGTTTCTACAGAGTTTTAGCATGAACATCAGTATTTTGAATTGTTCAGCAATAGCGGGAAAAATATGTATAGCAGTTAATAAACTTGCGACCTGTGGTATACTAATAAAATATCAAAATATTCTAATATAGCTCAAGAATTACACAGTCTGTTAAAGACTAGCTCCCTTGACCAAACAAATCACTTCATCTTCGATGTAAACCAACTCTTGGAAGGGGCGACAACCACAACTTCACCTTCTGGCTGCCACAATAAAACATTGGATTTATTGTGGTGTTTATGTACGATTTATAATTGATTTATTATAAATATCTGAGTCGTATTGTGTACTTTATAATAAAAGTAAATCCTTAATAGCTATTTTGGTTATTTTATAGTAAATGTAAAACCTTAATAGCTGTTTTGGTTAGCGCCTCGCGTGAAGTTTTCTCCAGAAGCTCCGTAGTTTCCATAGCCGCCACCGTTTTTGCCAAATCCAGCTCCTCCATTATTTCCAAATCCTCCTTGATTATTCCCAAATCCTACTTGATTATTTCCAAATCCACCTCCATTATGTCCATAACCACCTCCAGTATTACCGAAATATCCACCGTCATAGTTGCGACGCCCGCCCCCGCCATAGCTACTGTTTCCTTGATTCCCATATCCACCTCTGTTTCCGAAGCGTCCACCACCACGCCCACCACCGTAATCGAAGCGGCCTCTTTTGGCCGGACCGCCCCCTCCGCCGCTGGGACCGGCCTGCCGCGACTGGTACGGGAAGATTCCAGTTTCACGGGTTAGTTGAAAGTCGCCAGCGTTCTTGTCACAGAGATCCCTAACCACACCAACCAGCTTGGAGTAGGGGTCCTCCAAGTGTAGCACTTCGGCGGGATTGTGGCAGGCAATTGTGATGAGATCCTCTAATGCCGGCTTCAGTGCTGCGATCTTGGCCGCATGTTCTGGTTCCATTTCAAAGTTGACCCAGTTGTCCACACGCACGATGTTGTTGGTGGCCAGGTCGATCTTTCGCGAACCGAATAACAGCACCTGGAGGGGAGACACCATTGAAAGCTGCTTGCAGGAAACGGCGCGTGTGCGAATTTTCTCGCCAAAGACGAAGAATGGATACGGAAAGGTGACAGCCAGGTTACTGCAGTTAACCGAGGTCTTGTGCAGCAGCGCCGCCTTTGACTCAGTGGTTAAAACCTTGCGCTTCTCCTTGTGCACGCATATGTTGGGGTAGAGGCCAAGACAGAGCAGGGCCAGTGCAACGTCTAGCATTGAGTCCGGTTCATCGGAATCCTCTTTCACATGGTGAGGCAACATGCATTCCTCAGGGAAGCCGGCCTGCTGCAGCAGGTCCAACAGTTGCTGTTTGGCGTCCCACATCACGTTCATAGTGGACATCTGCAGGCCCTTCCAATCGCAGAAGCGGGTTTCTGCCTGCTCGCCGCGATGCTTGGCTTGCTGCCACATTTGCGACGCCACAATCATGGCCACATGGTCGGAGCACTTGCGACCACTCAGCGCCTTCTGATGATTTGCAAGTCGACGTTGGCCAATATCTAGGGCAAACACCTCGGAGAAGGTGCTGGAGTAGGAGGCCATGCTGGCCACCAGATCAGCGCAGCCGAAAACGGCGCCCAATACCATCATCTTGCCCAACCGTGGCTCGATGGGCAGTCGTGCCAGCAGGCGACCTAGTGGTGTCAATTCATCGTTAGAGTCCAAGCAGCGCATCTCGCGCAGAAGTACCTCAGCCTCGATGACAGCGTCCACTGGCGGTGGCTCCAAAGCCTTTGACAAAAAGTGGTGAATGGCACCAAGGCGGAGCAACTTGATGGTGAGAGCCATCTCGTGCAGCGGCGTGCGGAACATCTCTGGCGTAAGGGTGTCCTCGAGCACAGCAAAACGGGCGCGAGAACAGAGTGTGAAGCAGAAGCCAGGACGGACGCGTCCGGCACGACCCTTGCGCTGCTCCAAATTAGTCTTGCTAGCCCACACAGTGGCGTAGCTAGTGAGATTATTGTGCGAGGTGAAAAGCTTCATACGAGCCTTGCATATGTCCACAACGAAGACGATGTCGTCGATGGTGATTGAAGTCTCAGCAATGTTGGTGGACAGGATTATCTTTGTGACACCCTCCGGCACTGGGTCGAATACCTTGCGCTGGTCATCGCGAGGGATCTGCGAGTGGCACGGCAGGATGCGGTACAGATCCGAGTTTCCAAATGTATTTGAGCTCTGCAGGAACTTCATAAGAGCGAAGATTAAATTCCAACCGGGAAGAAATACCAGGATGGCGCCTGGGATGTTCTTTGACTTGATGAGCACCAGAAGCGCCTCTAACAGCTCGAAGCTTACGTCCGACTCGGACAGCATAGCCATGGAGTTGCGAGTCTGCTCCGTGTATTTGGCCTCGCACATCTTGTTGTAATTAATTTCTGCCTCCTCCTTGTTCTCCGAGAGCTGCATTCGTTCCTCGTCCTCTGCCTCTTTCCGCTTGCGTCGGGACTCCACTGAGGGCACGAAATTAGTCATCTGCAGGATATCTTCTAGAAAGAACTGCTCAACAGGAAAAGCTCGGCCGGGAACCTCCAGTACTGGACAGCCGCCAAAGTAATTGGCAAAAAGCGTGGTGTCGATGGTGGCCGACATAAGAATGACTTGAAAAATAAAATAGATATGTTAATGGAAATGTTAATAATAATATCCAATTTTGATAATGGAACATTATCTGATAAGAATTCATGATCAAATAGGATGCTCATGTTAGCAGATGTAATCTTACCATGTAGATCTGGATAGGTGGCCACCATATCGCGTAGAATTACCAGCAGGAAATCACTGTTCACATCACGCTCGTGGATCTCGTCAACGATAATATGCGAGACTCCTCTTAAGCCGGCCTCAAGCTTACGTAACAGCACTCCAACGGTGCAGAAGAGGATACCGCCGTAGGGCCGTGGGAAGACAGACTCAAAGCGAACGGAGTAGCCGACAGTATCGCCCAGCTGCTCGCAGCGTTCACGGGCTACACGCTCTGCTACTGATATAGCCGATATGCGCCGAGGCTGGGTCACATATATGTTGGCGAAACCTCCCTGGCCGGATGAAATGTAGTCGTCAAGAATATATTGGGCTATCTGTGTGGTCTTTCCGCAGCCGGTGTTGCCGCGGATAATTACAACCGGGTTCTCATTAATGGCGCTCAGAATCTCAGAGCGCATGGCCGCAATGGGCAACTTGTCACGAAACTCCAAAAACTTTCGATATTCGGCGTCGTTCTGACGGCGTTCGCGCAAAGAGCGTTCAAAATCTATCGAAAGATCGTCGATTGATGCGGTGGCCAGATCGCCTTCATCGATGTTGCAGGCATGCCAGGTATTCCAATTTGGCTGAGGGGGTGCCCATGGAATCACTGAACTTTCATTCCGTTTTTCGCCACCTGGTTGCGAAGGGTCTAAGCGGTTTACACTAACCTGAGGAAAGCAAAAGAATTAATAAATTGAGAAATAAAGTCAAAACCTTAAAAAATTATTTCATTTGGCAGTCTTTCTAATATTATTAACCAAATGTATTGGCCTGGAGGCAAAAAACGAACCTGTAAAATAAACATACTATATGTACATATACATATATTATTGATCAGCTACAGCCATGTATAGGAACTATCGGAAAATGTTTAAAATTATGACTGTTAGTTTTCAACAAATGTATTTTAATTTAATTTGAGACATGGCCACTTTGTATTATTTTAGAGTTAAATATAATTTTATGAAAATCGAACTATTAAATCTTATAGCTTTAATAGGAACGATCGGGAAATGCATAGCAAAAATTATAATATCGTGGTTTTTATACCCTTGCAGGGTATTATAATTTCAGTCAGAAGTTTGCAACGCAGTGAAGGAGATCTCTCCGACCCTATAAAGTATATATATTCTTGATCAGGATCAACAGCCGAGTCGATCTAGCCATGTCCGTCTGTCCGTCTGTCCGTTTCTACGCAAACTAGTCCCTCAGTTTTAAAGCTATCTGAATGAAACTTTGTAGTTAGTCTTCTATATACTCTCACTCGTATATATGTCGGAACGAGCCGGATCGGACGACTATATCATATAGCTGCCATAGGAACAATCGAAAAATTTTTGGTAAAAAAAATTTAACTTTGTCAGTTTTCAACATATTTTCATCAAAGTTGGTATACTATTTTTACTATTTTTTTTACTATTTCTGAATTTCGGTTTTAATTTCATGAAAGTCGGCCAACTATATCCTATAGCTTCCATAGGAACAATCAGGAAAATAAAAGAAAAAACCATAACTTTGTCAGTTTTCAAGATATTTTCACCAAACTTGATATTTAGCCATCTTATATTATTTCAGAATTTTGGTTTTAATTTCGTGAGAATCGGTCGACTATATCCTATAGCTTCCACAGGAACAATCAGAAAAATAAAAAAAAACCCATAACTTAGCCGATTTTCAAACCATTTTCATCAAACTTGAGATTTGGCAACTAATAATTATTCCAGATTTTCGGTTTTAATTATTTGTTAAAGTTCTGCAAGGGTATATAAACTTCGGTGAGCCGAAGTTAGCTTTCTTTCTTGTTTTAAACACATTTTCATCTAATTTGAGAATTGGCAACCTTTTATTATTTTAGGACTTTGGAATTATATACATATAAGACAAAATGCAAAACTTTAACTGGAAAACTGTATATATCATGTGTCTGGGTAAGTGAAAAAATCTAGATTGGATTTATTCTTTATAATACAATTGTAAATGCTAAAGCGTGCCAAAGTTAGCTTCCTTTCTTGTTTTTCTTTTTATACCCGCTACCCATAGGGTAGAAGGGTATTATAACTTTGTGCCGGCAGGAAATGTATGTAACAGGTAGAAGGTGGCATTTCCGACCCTATAAAGTATATATATTCTTGATCAGCGTCAACAGCCGAGACGATCTAGCCATGTCCGTCTGTCTGTCTGTCCGTCCGTCCGTATGAAACACTAGATCTCGGAGACTATAAGAGATAGAGCTCTAATTTTTTTTCGACAGTATTTGTTATGCTTGCACGCAGATCAAGTTTGTTTCAAATTTTTACCACGCCCACTTCAGCCCCCGCAAATCATCAAAAAGCGTATAATTTTCATAATTTTAAAGCTAGAGTCACGAATTTTGGAATGTACATTAAGAACTATAATCTGTGTGATTCCTGAAAATTTATCTGCGATCAGATAAAAATTGTTGAAGTTATTAAAGAAATAATTTTGTATGGCCACAAACGGCCGCTGCAGCATGCCTCATTTGGTTGACCAACTAGACCAACTAAATATTCTTACCAGTTCTTGATTGGAATCGGAAAAGAATCTTATAAGAATTCGATAAGCAATTTTAATATATGGTAATAATTATTAGCCGTTCAAAAATGTATTAACTATTTATTATGGGTAGCGGGTATCTCACAGTCGAGCTCACTCCACTGTAGCTTTCTTACTTGTTTTCAATCTGCAAAGGTATACAAACTAGCTTTTTTTATGTAATATTATCTTAGGTTATCTGAAACTTAATATTTAGTTGCATACGACTAAGGGATGCTGCGTCGTTCCTTTCAAGACCTATACGACGACTTATAGTTGTATTAGCCTTTTCAGATTATTAGAGTCTATATCTTACAAGCGCCAATCTATTGTCTTGCAATAATTGAAAATATTGTCTTGCAAGATAAACCTCTTTCGAAAAACCACACGAGAAGAAACCTAACGTTACATTAAGTTTAAGTTAAAGTTAAGTTTGATTTAAAAATTGTTTTTGTTAATATTGTGATGGAACACAATTGTGGAAAAATAAGAGTTTGTTTTAAAATAAGGCTTAGAAATCATATTATGTGTTACTGAAGGTTGGTGGTAGTGCATTTTGCTGCAATGCTTTGCAGTGAGCTCGGCACCGACTAAAAGACAAATTTTAAATATATTTTATGCGCGATTAAAGAAGGTGACTCCGGCTTGCACAGGCTCTGAATTCTGTTGTCCTATACTGGTACATGTTTTTGTTTTTTTTAATGTTTTTTCACGGATTTCTTGGTTGACCCAAAATTAAAATTTGTTATCTAAATTAAAAAATAACAAGTAAGACAGATAGATATCCGGTATTTAATTGTGGAGCAAATTAAAAGGAACGTGGATATTGTTAACTTATTAGAAATTATGACAATAAAGCAGCACACATTGATGATGTCAACACAAAGCAGACTGATAAAAGGACATGGCTAAATTGACTCTGCTGGTAGTGTTGGTCAAGAATATAATTGTTAATTTTGTTAATCGAGCTTATAAAATGTTACTTACTATCAACGGTATTGGAGCACCGTCCTGCTCTATTTTAATGTTGCGCGGGTTAACGACAGGAAGATCCAGCGCCATGATAACCTTATCTAAGTTGTCCACAAGGTTTGGGGACAGCTTCACCGGGTAGGGCTTCAGTTCCTCGTCCTTTTTCTTTTTTAGGGTTCCACTGAAGGCCTCAATTACCTTAAGGTGGAATAGCTGGCGAACCAGAGACAAGGCGCACGACTTGCTGGCGGATTTCTTGTTGGAGCCGGTCTCACGGGCCGTTACCTTGCGCTTAAGAGCTGGCACGTAAATAGACAGCTCGGCCATAAAGCTCCTGGATTGATGACATTATTATGTATTATTATTATGGCTACGGGTTTTGGATAAGAACTTACCCCTTGGGATCGTGTCAGTGGAAATCAAAGGCCAGCCGCCAGAGCGATATGGTTCTAATGTTAAACGCGCAGCCGACTAACTAGCGCTGGTGTAGTTGCTGCCTAAGTCGCCCTTCATGGGCGTCCGTTTCAATCACAGACCCCATGCAGGGCAACCGGGCGCTGGTTCAGTAGGACAGTATCGTACCACCTCGCTCTGCTGGCTAAGCCCTCCACGGATTGCGCCCAGCCTACCCAAATGGGCGGACTGCGTTTTGGACTTGGTCAGTAAAAATTTAAACCAAATCGAAAACGCAGATGCGAAAAAGAATAATGAGCACGTACCTAGCATGATCCGGACCCACCGGAGTGTATTTATAATCGTCGCGAATGTTATTCGACTGCTTGTACATGTTCAGGCGGTCCTTGGCATTTTCAATGGTCCAGTTACCGTGAATAGCAGCGTTTACGTCAATTGACTCTGCCTCGTTCATGTCCTTTTGCTCCTGCACATGGTCGATAATGTTAAACCGGTCGCCACCCCCTCCGTGGTTAAGTGGTTGATACGCCTCGCCCAGATCTTGTGGACCCAAATGGCCGCCAAATACGCGCTTCAGCGGGCTGCCGGGACCTGCCGTTCCCTCGCCCGCTGCACCTCCTCTAGGGGCTCCTGCAGCTGGAGCACTTGAGTCCGCCGGTATGTCCTGGGCATTTATCTTACCCTCGCGCACCAGATAGTTTACAAAGTCGCGACACGCGTTTTTTTCAGCATCTTTTTTGTTGGTGGAGTTGCCCACCCCTATGTAGTTATTCTGGTCGACCCGAACCTCGCAAAGAAAGCGCTGCCGATTCTTGGGCCCTACGAGATGCCGCAGAATAAAACTTGACGTGCCTGAAGAGGAGCAAAGTCACTCACCTGTCTGACGAACTTCGAACTTTGGTTCAAGGCGCGACTTAGCGCAAAATTCGTACAAGAACGATTTTATATCCATTTTTTAATTGTCTCTCTTTTTACCGGTGATACTCGGAGGATAAATTGTAAGTCGCAAAATCTAGGACAGGTCAACTCGCTTTCAGAATAAAAAAGTATCGAATAAATTGACTATGCAATGAAGTGGAATTATCGATAGGTGTTTACAGTAAATTTAGTGTTCTACCGTTCTTACTAGTGCAGCATTTTTTACATTTTGAGCGAAATGCAGCATGGCGGTGAGCTATGATATTGTAGATTTGATACTGGCTATTTAAGTTTTCATTAGAGGCGTGACAGTATCCAGATGATTATACGGCACTTCCAATTGAAAATTTCCTTATGCAATTATTATACTACAGCATTAATTATGGCCTTATGACACACAAATGCAATTTTCATTCATTAGAGACTTAATGAATTCATTAGAACCTAGAAAGAGACAACTATATGTGCTATTTTGCTCGGATCTCTTTGTAATACGACTTGGGTCACACCGATTTTAAGAGGTAAACAATAACAAATGTTATTAAATTCTAGAGCCATCGTTGTGGGCATGTGGAAGCCCTTAAATACATACAAATTGTATTATTAACACTCAAAAATTAATTTCAGTTAATTTTTGCAACTCAAGAACATCGCCAATTTTATGTAGATAATACCTATATAAAATATACTAGATACGAAATTCGACCGATGAGAATTTACTGCTCTAATGAAAAAAAATTGTAATTAAAAAGTATATTAGCCACCTTATTAGAGGTCATAAGTCAGATTGGGCACACAAAACAAATAGATTTTTGCTGATGTTTTACAATTATTTATTGAATCTAAAATGCCAAAAATCTTTAAAAATTGAGAACAATAATATGTTTTAATTGACGAGGTTTTTAAGTTGCAAAACTTAACTGAAATATATTTTTTGGGTGTTAATAATAAAATTAGTATGCCTAAGAAAGGTGGAAAGAGGGCTTCCTATAGATAAAAACAGGAGTACTTCAACGATGACTCCAGAATTTAATAACATTACAAAGAGATATGAATAAAATAACGCTTATAGTTGTCTCTTTCTAGGTTCTAATGAAGTTTCTTATTAATGAACATTTTATTATTGTGTCGTATGGCCATTACTAGCAGTTGTTTCGATATTTTTTTTTACAAAATATCGATTGCATTTATCATACCTAATATCGATGTTCAGGAACTGTCATCATTAGCTAATAGCTATACTCTTTGCAATGCGATGGTAAAAAGAGGCCAATAACTGAGTTAAAAATGTAAACGCGAATGCCAACCAAGCTAAAAAATAGTGCACGCGCGTGTTCCTCCAATTAATCACCGATTTCGAACCGTTTTCGCGACCTCCTTCGACTTCACTGTGCATACTGTATTGTTGGCCAGCAGCTACAGCATCACACACCCACACAGTAGCATTCACCTATACGGGTTAATGTACATAGATAAAAGTAAAAAATCACGCACGCACACACACACGCCTGCATATAATTTAGTTAAGGCGCACAGTGAAGCACAGAGTTGAGTGATAATCGGACGGCAATTGCACAAATTGGAAGGGAGGGAGTCGTCCAGTCACAACACTTAACGGTGGATAAGGAGAAGCGAGGCGGGGAGATAGGAGGATCGAGAGAGAAGAGAAAAAGAGAGAGTGACGAGAAGTGCCAACACCCAGCGCTGATCTCGCAGCGAAAATATAAACTATAAACAAACCAAGCGCGGTGCACGGGCGCAGTGAAAGTAATCGTAAACGTAATCGCCACCGCTGCAAGTTTGCTTCCATTCATTGCATTTACCACGAACTAAGCACGCACACAGCGTCAGCCGCTACACCACCCAAAGTAGCTACTCCCACTTGAACTCTGTCGAGCAACTATGGGCAACTGCCTGACTACACAGAAAGGCGAGCCCGGCAAGGACCCCGCGGACCGCACAAAGTTGGACGAGCCGACCACCATAGGCGTGGGCGTCGGCGTGCCGCAGATCCCTATGCCACCGCATGCCGGCCAGCCGCCAGAGCAGATCCGTCCGGTGCCACAGATCCCGGAGAGCGACACGGCCAGCGCCAACGCCAAAATATTCGTCGCCCTTTACGACTACGATGCCCGCACCGACGAGGACCTGAGCTTCCGCAAGGGAGAGCACCTGGAGATTCTGAATGACACACAGGTGAGTCAAGCGTGCGTCAGTGTGAGCGGACTGAGGGTGTACGAGTAAGTGTGTGAATTTGAGGAATGAACTGATAAAATGTGAAAAGTATTCGATAACGGTGATTGGCGTAGTTTGCTCTAATATGCAGATCGAATAAAAAGGATAATTTATTGCAAAACCTGTAAAAATAACGCAATATCAATACGTATTTAAAAGACCATCGTTCGTTTATGGTTTTATTTAGAGACAGATCTCTTTAAGCTAAATTACATGTGATTGCCTGAATCTAACAATTTTTGTTATTCTATTTTAAACAAGAAAGTAAGCTAACTTTGGCTCACCGAAGTTTGTATACCCTTGCAGATTTCAATCAAAAACATTAAACCGAAATTCTGGAATAATAATCTCAAAATTGATGAAAATATGTTGAGAAACAGCGAAGTTATGATTTTTTCTTTTATTTCCCTGATTTTCCTATGGCAGCTATAGGATACAGTCGTCCGGTTTTCATGAAATTAAAACCGAAATTCTTAAATATAGTATTATTAAGTGGCCAAATCTCAAATTTGGTGAAAATATGTCGATCGTTCCTATAACACCTATATGATATAGCCGTTCGATCAGGCCCGCTCCGACAAACATATGTATGAGTGAGACCATATAGAAAACGAACTGCAAAGTTTCATTCAGATAGCTTTAAAACTGAAGGACTAGTTTGCGTAGAATCTGATAGACTGACAGAAGGACAGACGGACAGACGGACATGGCTAGATCGACTTGGCTGTTTATTCTTATCAAGAATATTCATTCCATTGCAGTTAGTATAGACATTTTGAGACAGATCGGACGACATTTGCTATGTTTATGTTATGGAATCCGTGAACTTAAAATAGATCCTGAGTATGTGGCTCATCCGAGTTCATGTAAAATTGTAAACAAGACGATGAATAAACTTTATTTTGCTTCTTCTTTAGCACCATCATTAATCATCACCGTCTCACATCTGACTTCATTAATTGAGAAGGATCCTTGCAACTACAATTCCATTTTCAATCAGTTTTGCTTAATTTGTTAGCCCTAATGCTTGACATTGCTTGAGTTTGGACTTACATAGGATCACATAGCTGCCATTGGACTAATGCACTTAATACACATATGTAAAATAAATACATACATACAAAACTCTACAATTACTCTAAAAACCAGACAAAAAAGTCGGTATTTAACAAATATATGCCATAATATTTTAATAAGCGAATTTCTTCAGAAACATAAATTGTTGCATTTCTTTTTACATTTTTTAATTTTTTTTAAAGAAATATCAATAAAAACATTTTGTGTTGGGTGTGAATGCAAAAGAATGTCATGCTCCTGTTTTCCAATTCGCCTAGCCACATCAGCCAGACTGATCACTATGAAGTAGAGCTCTCAAAATTTTATGATTCTAGAATTACGATATTTATATTATCAAAATCGTACGACTAAATCTAATATAAGTGAAATAAATCGACTTTTAGGGATTTATCTTTTAATCTGATGAACACAGTATCTCACAGTCCAGCAATCTCGATTACTTTTAACAAATTGTGTGTAATTAAAATGTTCAATTCATCCAACGCCAGAAGCAGGCGGTACAATGTGGTATCGTGCACGAGATTAGTTTGAGTATTCGCTGCTTTGAGCTGGAGCGCATTGAATTGGAAAGCTTGCCCGGCTAATCATTTGTATATATAGTACACTATACTGCAAGGGTCTCTATCGCATATTTTCCAATGTCTGGGCACAAGTGTGTACCGAGACTTTTCCACCCACCACTCTCTGTCTTCCACTTTCCGCCTTTATCCATGTATCTTGCCAATCTGCTCAACCATATTTGTACACTTGCCGGGTATTAGCTAATTACTGTTTCAGGACTCGGAAGACATATCGTCCTCTTGTCCAGAGATCACTGGGGTGTCGTCGTTTAAGTCTTCTTCTTGCTGTCGTCAAGTTTGCTAAGGAAGCTGTAAGGCGATTTGTGTGGGCTGCAAGGCGTTCGTTGTACCGAGTCGAGTGCCGGTTGATCTGCTCCCCAACCGAGGGGAAGGACTGCTAGTATATTTTCATTTAATTTGAGATTTGGTCTTTTTCTATTATTTTAAAGTTTTATTTTTAATTTTATGAAAATCAGACGACTCTATCTATATTGATAACTTCGCTATTTTTATACCCTTGCAGGGTATTATAATTTCAGCCAAAAGTTTGCAACACAGTGAAGGAGATATATTCTTGATCAGGATCAACAGCCGAGTCGATCTAGCCATGTCCGTTTGTCCATTTATACGCAAACTACTCGCTCAGTTTTAAAGCTATCTTACTGAAATTTTGTAGTTAGTCCTTTATATACTGTCATTCGTAGATCCGGATCGGACAACTATGTATATCCTATAGCTGCCATATGAACAATCAGGGAAATAAAAGAAAAAATCATAACTTCGATGTTTCTCGACATATTATCATCAATTTTGAGATTTGACAACTTACTATTACTCAAGAATTTTGGTTTAAATTTTTAATTTAGTTCTGCAAGGGTATATAAACTTCGGTGAGCCGAAGTTAGCTTCCTTTCTTGTTTAATGTAACTTTGTTGATAAAAATCATTGCGAATTTTTTTTTTACCCTGGTTGACCATTTGGCCGATTTGCTCATATACATATATATTCTATTGCAATCTGCAAAGGTATACAATCTTCGGTGCGCCGATGTTACCTTCCATACTTGTCTTAAATATACCTTTTCACTTTCTTCCACCAACTAGTGAGCTTACATTAACGCAGTTGTGGGGGAATGAAAACCTTAAGTCAGTTCGCTGTGTCACTTGGTTATTTCCGGTTGATATGTACATACACTCCGTTTCACTAGAATAGCACACCCAAATTGCTTGCACTAAAAACCGAATAACTCATAAATTAGGGATTTTTAAAATCCGTAATATTTATTTCTGGAAACCTGTTTATATATATAACAAAATTTAAAAAAACTAAGAATGTAAAATCAATAGAAATACAAAAAAAAAAATAATTCCGAAAAGTACCAAAAAAGCCACTGAAAATTTGTTTCACTTGAATAGCACATTTTGTTATAAATTCATATTCTGGCTGTTTTTTCGGGAAAAATTAATTGAATTATAAAGTAATTAAAGAATTTAAGCTTTATATGACATATTTTCTTAAAATTTGTAATCAGTGGATCCTCCACGATCATGCATAACTTCATATATACTGCTGGGTATAAATTGTTAAGGTAGTCCTTGTAAATGGTTGATCAGGACTTTTGGATGTTATCAATGAGATCGAATTTAGTTGAAATCTAGTGTTGTTATTATATTCTTTGCTTGGTTCTCAATAGGATACATTTTTCTAAAAAAAAAAAATGATTATATTCGCGGGAGTTATTAGACAATATTTTTATTTAGCCTTTACTTGGACTAAATTGAGCATTTAACAAGAAATAAAGCTAACTTCGGCTCACCGAAGTTTGTATACCCTTGCAGAATTTAAACAAAAAATTAAAACCGAAAATCTTGAAAAATAATTGGTTGCCAAATCTCAAATTTGATGAAAATGGTTTGAAAAACGGCTAAGTTATGTTTTTTTTTCGTCCGATTCGGCTCGTTCCGACATACATATGTATGTACGAGTGAGAGTATATAGAAGACTAACTGCAAAGTTTCATTCAGATAGCTTTAAAATTGAGGGACTAGTTTGCGTAGAAACGAACAGACGGGCAGAAGGACAGACGGACATGGCTAGATCGACTCGTCTGTTGATCGTGATCATGATTATATATATACTTTATAGGGTCGTAGATGTCTCCTTCACTGCGTTGCAAACTTCTGACTGAAATTATAATACCCTGCAAGGGTATAAAAATTATAACTGTATCAGTTTTCAAGATATTTTCACCAAACTTGATATTTGGCCATCTAGTATTATTTCAGAATGCCATAGGAACAATTGGAAAAATAAGAAAACCATAACTTAGCCGTTTTTCAAACCATTTTCATCAAATTTGAGATTTGGCAACTAAATTATTATTTCGATTTCGATTTTAATTTTTTGTTAAAATTCTGCAAGGGTATATAAACTTTGGTCTGCCAAAGTTAACTTCCTTTCTTGTTTTTAATTGTTTTTTTATTTCTGTTTACTTTTTACTTTAAGGGGGTTGACCCATGTGACGGCCGTTTTTTTTTAAATTCTCCTGACGGTCGCTTATATCTTAGCAATTTAAATTTTTTTATGAAAACTTGGATTATTTTTAAAAATTAGTATAAAAATGGGCAAAGCGGCTTGAGGCTTTTAACCACACGTAGTAGTACAAAAAAATAGATTTTTTAAGCCCCAGTGAAGAAATTTTAACATTTGCATCAGACGGCTCCTGAAATCTTTGCTTTTTCAAGTTATTTATTATTTTCATTTGTAGTGATCTTGCAAAGTCTTGTAGTAGTACTCTTTGGTTGATCAAGTACATAAACCTAAGCCGACATCTAGCCTGTTTTTGCGAAAAAAAAAACAAGAAAGGATGCTATCTTCAACTCACCGAAGTTTGCGTATAATCGTACAGACGGACATGGCTAGATCGACTCGGCTGTTGATCCTGATCAAAAAATATGTATATACTTTATAGGATCGGAAATGTCTCCTTCATTGTGTTGCAATCTTCTGACTTAAATTTCCCTGCAAGAGTATAAAAAACGCGTTTCAGAAAAAACCTACAAAAAGTTGGTCAAAGGTAAATAAGCCAGATAGATAGATGTTTTAGAAAGGAGTGAAATCTTTCATGTCTTCATCCAAGATAGCTTGATTTCAAAATGCTGGCTAAATAGGATTCGTTTGCAGGTAGATCGCAAGCGATATTTGAGATATCCAAAACATTTGGCAAGAATCAGGCTATAAGTATTGATGAAATGTTCAAAAGCATTGGTTACCTCGTGTGTAACAGTCGGGTATACTCGACCGTAACTGTCTTATAGAAAATGGTCATTTGTGTGACCATGATCAAGAATAAGTAAGCAGTTGATATAATTTATGCAAAAATGTGCGCTGTGTCACATATTCTTCACGAGATAGCGAAATCCATCACGTTTTCTGATATTGATAGCTCCATGACCACTCTTTTCCCCTGCCGGCAATATTTATGGTGCAGAAGCTTCAAACGTCTTGTATACAAACAGTACAACTAATTAAGGAAAGGAAATAGTTTGGATTGCAAACGAATTCTTTGATTAGCCGTCTAAGGTCACCAGCCCATTCTAACTGATTCTGTTGTGACATAAGTGCCGGTGCGGGCGCAACCACCTCACATCGTCGAGGGAAATATTTATCTCGTGCATATTTAAAGACTGTGTCAACATAGCCATGACCACCTTACACTAGCAGGCAGATTTCGACGGCGCTAAAAGCATGACGTCTGTTCCTGGCATCTGGCCAACTATTGCACACTCCCCGCACTCGCAATCAGTTTCAGAGTCGGGAAAAAACTCAATTGCATGAGGAATGCGTACTGTTTCTGACAGGGATGTTTTTAATTCTGAGATGCAATGAAAGACTCTTCATTTGGCAGTTTGGAGCTGCAGCAACTAGCCAACGCTAGTACAAGCGGAGTAGTATCTTCATGGCTGTCGTTTCCGGTAGCCGACGATTGTGGTGATCGCAGCCGCGTTTAATTAAGGTACGACACTCACAACCGCAAGACTTTCGACTCGCCAAACAACTACAAAATAAATGTTTTCTGTACACATGAAAACGCTACCCGACTTCCTTTTGTGGACGTTTTTTTCGTCTCTGTCGTTTCTCTCTTGGCAGACTTGAGCCGAATACCATGCATAGAAATCAAAATTGTAAGAAAAAATGCTTAATGGGTTCCAGCTATGTCGGTGTTTCCTCATTATGACTGTGCTCCCTCTGTCTGGGCCAAGCTTTACCCCTTTGCGGCTGAAAAGCATTCAAGGACTTACTTGACATAGCTTTCTTAATATTAATTTAGCTTGAGCTTCGTAGGTAGCCAAAGAGTTCTTGAAAGTCGATACAGACCGTTCTGTCTCATGTACATTACATATTTCCTACAACCAAAACAACAAGATTGCTAAAAAATACTGTCTTACTGATTTACGTAGAAACATACATACGCTACATCAACACTATAGAAAATCATATTCTTCTAACTAAAGGAGCCTAAAGTATTTCTTATACATATTTCATATACAAATTTATTTTCATCGAAAACAAGGGGTTATGAAATGCACTTATAGGGAGCAGATCAACGAACAGATACGGCAGCTAAAGTACCAGCATGAATGTAGACGATGATAAAAAATCCCAGCCTATCAACTAAACAATAAACCTTAAAATGACTGTTCATTGACCTATCCATAATGGAGGCGCTCTATGCTTATCAGGCAGATAACAGCTGTAAAAAACCAATGATATAGTAATACTAGATTCCGTATAAGTAAGCCTCCTATTTCTGCCAGGTGTAAAAGGAAATACAAATATTCTTTTGTGACCTACACCAGACAGTTTGGAAATGATAAAACCATATGAAAATAATCATCCGGCCGAATGAATTAATGAAATTAAATTAACTTTTAGTTTATTTTTTGTGAATAGAGTGAATGGTTAAGTGCATTAAATTTGACATTATTTACCAACAGAACTTACGAGCTCTGATAGAAGTATTTACTTTGAGCCGAATATACTAGTTGCAAGTATTTCTTATTTGTGGGGGCACCCACACCACTTGGTGTGGCCAAATTTAAGAAAACATCAAACCGCATGATCTGCGGTCAACAAATGTAAATGGTGTCATTAAATGTTGTAGTTCTCAGATATGTGGTAGTCTTCGAGATCTGTTGTTTTTGATGGACATGGCTGATTCAACTTGGATGGTCATGTTGGTCAAGAAAATATATACTTTATGAAGTCGAAGTTGTCTGCCGGAGAAATTGTGCCTTTTACATATATTCTCGGTTGGCACTAAGCTATAATACTCTTATACTTTATGCACATACTATATACCTATGTAGTATTTAACATTTATGCCCATATATCTGGATAAAAACACTGAGCTACGTTATGTACTTTGATGATAGTTTTATAAGTATTCAATAATTTAGAAATAAACTTGTATAAAACCCAATTTATGTTTAATTGTACCAACAGGGTGACTGGTGGCTGGCCCGCAGCAAGAAAACTCGGTCGGAAGGCTACATACCATCCAACTATGTGGCCAAATTGAAGTCTATAGAGGCAGAACCGTAAGTATAATTGCCGTTCATAAAATTTCGATTCACCAATTTGGTTTTTTGTTCCTGCGAAGATTTAGATTTTACAACTCAATCCTTTTAACTTAAGACCTCAGCAGATATATTACGATTCTTTACAAAGCTATAGAAATTTTAAATTAAGAATGTAAGGCTTCATGCAAATGCTACGTTGAAGGTATATAATTTATGAATCCTTGCATTCTTAATTTCAATTATCAATGGCTTAGAAAACCAAATCGTAATATATGTCTTGGGGTCTTAAATTAAAAGGAAAGATTTATACTAAATTATGCATTATAGAGACAGTCAAACAAATATTTTTACGCCCCTCTGCATATCGTTGAAATTTCTAAATATCTGAAACTCCTGACGTGATAGGCAAATGCTAACGCCGGATTCGGATTCTTCGCACCGAATACCTTCGGAAATGCGCCTCAGCTTTCCAACAACAAAACCACGTTGACATGTATTATCAAACGAGGCTACTTACATAGATATTTCTATACATTCGTACTTTTGACTGTTTTTAAATAAACACAAAAAACTATATCCTGATTATGTTTATTACGTTTATTTTCTCATTATTTTCCTAATATTTGTTCGTTTCAATGGCAGCTAGTATACACGTATAATTTAAAAAGTATGTATTGATTAGTTTCCGAATCGGCACTGAGCTGAAAAACTATAAGTCTGGTAATTCAAGTGTTTTTTTAAACTAATTAATAAAAATGATACATCTATTATTCTTCACAATATTACAAACCTTTTTGATAAAAAGGTATAATAGAAATATCTATCTTACCTCGTTACTATGTGTTTCTCTAATTTTAATCTTCTCACATTTTATGACATTTTCATTTTATTGGATCTCGTCAAAAGTTGATAATATAATTAATAAATAAGCAGTATAATCTAAGTCGCATTCTAAGGAAAGAACCGCCTTATAATATGGATTTAAAGATTTCTAAACCCATTTTTTGTGTTATTTATCCAACAAAAGTGATTTTCTACATAGTTCGTCGTTAAATGTAGAATGTAAAACAAACTTCGCGTCAAATCGATGTTAAATCTGTTTAGCTTGAAAACATTTTGAATAGCATACTTCTGGTCCGCTTTGGCATACAATCGCCGACAAAAGTATTTTGTCAAAGCTCAGCAATATTTCTCTTTACTCGTTTTTTAGTTTTCATATCATATTTGGCTTTAATTAGGCAATTTATGACCCTGATAAGTCAACTACTTTCTTTGCTATAACACATTAGTGGAAAATATTAATTTTTAGGTGGACAAAATTATTTTGACATAACATAATTTGTCCGAAAATTTATATGAATTGGCAAAAATTTTAAGACAAAAAAATAAAGTACAGCAAATAAACCCTCCTTTCTCATCTGTGACCATTTGCAAAAGTCGAGGAACTCATTTGAACAATTTGTGAAGCATTTTATTTAAAATATTCTTCTGAAGTCCTTTGACTTCACCAATTGCGTCCAAACGCTTTCTTGTCAACTTTGGACTCCTTTTGAGTAATAAGAAAGCCCACACATTCTCTTGGATATTGAGATCGAGACTTGAGAAGGCTAATCTTATACTTAAACGTCCAAATCCCCTCAAGAACTTCGAAATTATTTGAACTTAATGAAGTAAAGATTATCCTGCAGGATTAAGTGTTGCTACGAGCTTTGACAAAATATTTTTGTTCACGATACATATGTATGTATGTACTAATGAGACTATAAGGATAAAAGGTTTATTCAGATAGCTTCCAAGGGACTAATTTGTAGAGAAAGGACGGCTGGATAAACTCTGTTTTATGTTGATCAATAATATACGTAATAGGACCGGGAAGGGCTCAATGACGAGCAAGGATATAAGCAAAAATATATTACTTCTATAATATTTGCTTTGTCCAAACTTGCTCTGAAGAAAACATATGTACATATTTATATGTATACAAAATAAGTTTAATTATCAGGCAAGGTCTTACCTTCGGTGTATAACCATGATATGTCCTCATCTATATATTTAATCCTCGTTTTTTTGGATTGGCCTTATTGGAATTGACTAAACGAAATGCTCATTGTTATGTTTCTATAGCAATGTATATGTCATGAGTTATGTTGCATGAATACTCACAACAATATGCTCGTGCATATGCAGAACAAATGGTTCGCCTTTCTCCGCCGCCTTTGCAATAGTAAAATAGCTATTATTGAATTCTTTTTGTTTTAATAACTATGTCACGAGCATGCACTTTGTCTGGTTCGTTGACTTACATTTGAAGTTTTGCGTTAAAGTTTGTCACTTCTATATTTAAACCTTAGACTCGGTGACTGAATAAGATGAATGTAGGTATCAATCAGAGCTCTAAGAGGTTTTCTAAAACTAAGATCATATATTTTATTTTGGAACTTGACACTTGAATGATTTGATATTACGGGATGGTTTTACTGCCCATTAATTTTTGGGTTTATTTGAACTAGTAGGAAATGCGGTAAGGGTGCTTATATTATCAGTATTTCGCAAGTCCATAGAAACAACCCTAACCGAAATCCATTTACTTTCTAACGATCTATATTATATAATTTATATTTAATTTGTATACAATGTCTTCGATTACGATCGACTTTTAATTCCAATATTTATTTACGATACCTAGTTGTTTATGGTTTGGTGTTTAAGTAAACATAAATCTGTTAATTGCCCTTATTACATATTAGGAATGAACCTTATGAAAAATTACAAAAAATTACGCTTTTGCATAAATTAAGATGGGCTCGTCGTGGAGAAATGTGTAATCGGAGCTGGTCTGGGCGTAGGAGATGGTTCAGAAACCGGTAAATCGGCCGAAAACCAAAATAAATAAGGCTGAGGCCATTCATTATATTTATCTCTTATAAGTGAACTGTTAATGTATAACGCTTGAGACCCTTCCGATCGGAGAGCGTGTTGGTGATGTTTATTTTGTGGGCCATTTAATGATGGTTTTGTCTGACCAAGTAGCGAGCATTTCATGTATCGTTTCCGAGGGCTTGGGCTTTCAAAGTTCAGAGCCCGACTTCCCTCTCAAGGCCCTTTAAACTGGCACGTCACAGGTTAGAGTCAAAACCCCACCAACAAACGCTGATATTATTTTAACCCAATTAGGGCCAATGGTTGTCGGCTGCCGTGGAACTTTAACCACATGCATAAATCTGCATTTACCGGTGAGAGGCAAGCACCAACGCTGAGCACAAAAGACTTGCCCGGCAATCAGCTCTGTTTCAATTTTTTTTTATTTATTAGCAATGCGATAAATATGGGTGCTCATTTAACTGTGCTTTCTTCTTTCTCGTCTTAAGGATCCGTACTCAACGATTTTAATTTTTCTGAGAAGTCTTTTTAACGCCGTCCCTTGGATTTCGATTTCTGTTGGTCATTTAAACAATTTAAGCTGAATCAATCCTCCACCTCCAGTTATATTTATTTTATTTTTGAGGCGATGCTTTTTTACGGACGGTCTTGGAAAATATGTATAAGGGGGGTAAAAAGAGAAAAGTTGGTCGTCAGTGTTAAAGTCTATCGTGCTCTAACTCACTTGAACAAAATCCTGACGTACTGGCCAAATTCTAAAGCTGGATTCCCATTTTACGCACACAATTTCTTCGGAAAAGAACTCCATCTTTTCAACAACTCAAAAAACACTATATTAGTAGACCTGTGGTATTGGTTAAAAAAATCTAAATTTAAAATGAAAAAATTTAAAAACAACGGCTCTATTTTTTAATAGTGCAGTGTGTTTTCAAATTTAAAATAACATTTGCCATAGTGAGAGCGGACCCTCAAGGTTAACTAGTCTTGAGTCTGATTCTCGTGTTAAAAAACATAATTTTATTAGATAAGCTCATCTTTTAATCAAGATTATGATCTAATACAATTTACTCGATCAAATATGCCTCCTTTGTTACATTACCGGACTATCCTAATGCTATTATGGTACTCAAACAAAACAATCAAAAAATATTCGATTTTGTATATTTTTAAGGCATGCTTATGTCCATTAATATATGCGGTATAAAATAGAGGATAAGTCGATATACTACAGTATTAAGTCAACGAGGCATTCAAGATTGCATATTGTCCACTGTCGAACCGCACTTAATCACTTCCGCATAGCCACGCCACCGAAGAAAACTTTCCCATGCATAAATGCATATTTATGGAATTTCGAATTGATGAAATCTCCTGTATTTTTAAGCGATATTGCAGTATGGCTCCGCGTCTATTGACTGGCGCCGGACAATCTCCTCCGGAGCATCTCTGTGCAGATTGGAATGTGGGTCAGAGAGAAGTTGTTGAGCGCTGATGCCAGTGCAAGGGACTGTGGCCGAGTTGATGTGACGTCAATGAGACCCGATGACTGCTAAGTGTTTACAGGGAATTGGTTGGAGGTTTTCGAATGAATTTTTTGGGGGAAATACCTGGACAGATGTTTTGGCCTGTCGTTTTTGCACTAATCTTGCTCAACGTGTTTTACTTCCGTTAATGGGAAAATACGAATGAGGCGAACTATTTGCAAATGTGCTAAGCGTTTTAGCCGTAAATTCCGTAAATTGGCCATTACCCGACTATATAAATCGCTAATAGTACGCATTGATATCGCACCTGCCCTCCTGACTGCCAATGCGCTACCGGAGCCAAAACACTCCAAAGAGACCCGGGGAGAAGCATTCGCATCCAATCGGAAGTATTCCTAGCTCATTGACCCGAAACGTGGAATTTTACCAGCACATTTCATAATTCTTGGCGCAGAGCTGAGTAATTCCAGACCAGAGCCACCCAGAAACCCCGAAATCCATTAAACCAATTTTTTTCGTTTTTAGCCCGGCTCGTAAATCACTCGCACAAAAGAATCGCATCGAAATCAACAAATTCGCAAGACATGAATTGATTTGATTTTTATTTGAGCGCTTAGCAGTCGATAGGCGTCGCGTTTAAAATGCAAAACTTACGCAGCACAGACTGAAATTGAAATCGAAATTAAAATTTATAGTAAGGCAATTGGGATTTTGTTAATTTGATACTATATGCCCCCTGCTAGCTGATTTTCTGCCATCCGTTTGTTTGTTTGTATTTGATGAGCTTCATCTTCCGACACGGAAGGCGACACCTGACGCAACGCCGCTCAGCTCGCATCAGATCGTCTCCGCTGTGTTTCCCCTCCTGTTTGTTGTTGGCTCGGAATTGTCGCAGCGAAATTTATTAGCGCGTGAGTTTTGATTTCGGTTTGTGCGATTTTCGCTTTTGGCAAATTTCAATGTCAGTGGCACTAATTCACTGTTTGCATATTGAGTTAAGTATCAAAAGATAATGGCTTCTAATGCAGATATCTGATCCAAATGCGTCTACAAAATGGTATGTCACATTTCACATTACTCTTAACAAGGATAACCAAAATATATGGGATTACTTACAATATAGATAAAAAGAACTCAATTTCTTGTCAGTGCCATCAGAATAGAAATGGATTTCCAGCAGTGCGAATTAATTGTTTTTAAACATCTCCACGTTCGTTAAGATACGTTTCCAGACATCCATTATTTGGCTTATTGTTTTGATATAGCTGGCTGCAATTGTTATTGAACATGACACCAGAAAATGTCATTGAACCCGCTGAGCAGCAGGCAATTGTTGTACTGGGCCATATGCATGCGCCATGCCGATTTCTTCCCTATATGCATAATATACCGATTTCATTCAGCGTTTCTTTTTCGATTTATGTGACGTGTATATGACAGCTAAACACTCGATTATGTGGCATGTTAAACAACGCTCAATAGAAGGCATTTGTTTTAAATATTTGACAGTGGCAGCAGCAACAACAGCACACGGGCAATGTTCGGCGGGAAGGTCGAACAGCAGTTGACGAGCCAAATTAGTTCCAATGATTTACTGAAGCATCCGATCAATTAACGGTGAATGTGTTGATTTGGAATAATTTTGAATTGTCCCAAAATTGTACAGGAAGCGAACACTAGGTAACAGCTTGAGTGCACTTACTTAATGCATGAATTCTCAATAAGGCTGCCCAGGTGAAGAGGAACATAAAAATGTTTGATTCTTGTCGTTACAGTTATATTATTTTTATACCCGGCACCCAATGGGTACAAGGGTATTATAGCTTATTGCCAATCGGAAATGTAGGTAAACGGCATATATAAGTATATTTTTGATAATGTAACAACAACATTTATACAAGTTTTATCTATATTTACGTTAATAAAAATATATTCATGTTCAACCAAATTGCTTTCCTACTTGTTACAATTTGGCTTAGATTTAAAACAAATCCGCACCGTTGAGGGTTTCGGTTCTAGTTTAAAGTTTAAACATTTGGTAATAGTCCGTGCAGCCTGGAGATTTGTTGTTTCATAAAGAAAGAAAAACATGGCTATGTTGACTGAGTTGGTTATTTTAATTAAAAGTATTTATTTTATGGTGTCGAAGATTCATTCTTCGGCCTTTTTATACAGCTTGGTTTAGGCTTACTTATTATATCCCTGTATTATATGGGTACCGGAAACTATAAATTCACAAATTAGCTTACTTTTTACCTTATTTGTCATTCCTCGTCTCCCTTTAAATCAAATTTGTTGTTATGTTTATGTTTATTTCTGGGTAAGTTTTCTTGTATAAATATTTATAGCCGGTAAGACTACCTCAGACGAGGCAACATCTGCGTATTTTTATTTGGCCAAGTGCTAATTATGGTGGTGTGAACAAAGGGCGATGATTGCGTCTCTTGACCTCAGCTTGCAGGGATTTTTGCAGAATGTCTGCTGGTATTCTCGCACTGTCGTAGGATTTTCAAAATGATGAGCAAAATTACAATTTTGTTATGTTAATTTAAACACATTTGATCAGTTCAATGTGGCATTTGATTTTCAAAAAAAATAAAACCTGGAATCTAATGAAAACATGGACATTTCTTAGAATACATATATGATATGTTAAAAAACAACAAAATTATCCTTTTATGTATACATTTCCAGATCGTATATATGTAAGCTGTATGAATAGTGGCCCGAATGTAAAAAGCGATTCCATAATTATAAAAAAATGTTCATGTCTAGAAGTAAATGGAAATATGTTGAAAATTGAGAAGTTTTACTCAAATAGCTTAAAAACTGAGAGACTTGAGGTCTGCCTCAAGTTTGTCTCAATCATCCACTTTGTGGACTATGTTTTTTGTAGAGAAAAATCATTAAAGAATCTCCGATTTATTAAATCTGCCACAACCCGAGGTGTTTTACAAAAGCTAAAATAATTGGTAAACTATTTTACTTCCGCGAAAGCTACTTTAACAATTTTTTCAGAATTTCGTTTTAAATTTCATTAAAATCGTACAACTATATCCTATAGCTGCCATAGTAACAATAAGTTAAATAAAAGAAAAAATCATATCTTCGCTGCTTCTCAACATATTTTCATTAAATTTGAGATTCAAAAACTAATTAATATTCCAGAATTTCGGTTTTAATTTTTTATTTAAATTCTGATCGGTGAGCCGAAGTTAGCTTCCTTTCTTGTATTATTTTAGTTCCAGTTTCTCAATACAAATAAATTAGTATTCATCAGCTGAATATTCCCTAGCGATGACGGGTTCAATGGCGTTCGAAAGAATCCATCAGAAACGGTGGCATTTAGCGGCAGCGCATAATATGATCGCCAGTGACGTGACAGCTCGGAGTTATTTCGGTTCTGTAAACAAATTAATACAGGCTGACATTTTGTCAGCAACCCGCGATTAATTGTTTTCAACTTTATTTGATCTTTGCAATCAACGCACCGTGTGACTAATTGCAGTCAAGACGACGTCTTAGCCATAAGTCGTAAACTGCGGCGGGATCGAAGAGCGCCGTAAGAGCGCCGACACCTCTGGTCAAAGAGCGGCGTTGTGCTCTTCTATCAGCTGTTGGACTTCTTGGTCAGGTTTTAAGAGGTATAAAACTGCGCGAAGCACTCACACATTCAGACAAGCGAATGGAGAGCATGAGCAAAACCCAATCTTGGCTCAAATGGCACACGCACACACATAGAGACAAAGACGGCAAGTCGGTGTACCGCGAGCGGTTAAAACCTTTCTATAAAAATTTTATAAACGTTTCAGTTGTCTGCGAAGCGGTGCTCAAATCGGACGTGTGAAAAGAAGGCGCGTAAAGTAAAGTGAATAAACAACAAGCATCGCAGCTGACGAGACGTAGTTAGCCACTAGAAACCGAAATCGAAAACTTGTTGCACGTAAAGGCGCATGCGCGACGCGTTTGTATTGGTGGCATTCTTCTAACGGGCATATCGGCCCCTCCTTTGTTTGAAAGTGCATTGTGCCGCGGATATGAATAGCCGCCGCCGGATAAGCAACTAGAAGAGAGGTACGCATCGCGGAACACTACCAGCGCCGTTCCGAGATCCCGACTCCCATCAGATCCCTAAAAGCTGGCGCAGAACTTTCTATTTTCTTTACTGCTTTGCGTGCGCTTCGCTGGGCTAAGCCAAGCTATCTTCTTCCTTCGGGGCACACTGCCGGAATTCAAATGAGAGAATCCGTAGAGAACATGTTTCGCAAGGGAATTCCTGGGATTGGCGACACGTTATGCAATGCGTCCTCAGGTTTTAGCGAACTTTATCGCTCGTTATGTGCTAAAATGCACAACTCAACTCGCCCGCCGAACGAGCGAGATATGTATTTGTGTGCACATGGCTAGCCCCTATTTGTTGCCCCGACTGCAGTGCATTTCGCTTGTGTTTTTGTCTTTTCTAGCCCCAGAACCGTATCAATTTGGACTTACGTGACTCGGACAGACCGCACATACATACATATTATTGGGGCCCGAGTCAAAGCTCAGCTATAGGTTTTGTTAGCAGCGAGCTCTGGATCTTCTTAGCACCACAGTCTTTAGCACCATGGCCGCGAATTTCCTGTACAATGAGTCATGTCACAGTTAACAACAGCAATACGGCAGTGGCAGCGGCAGCGGCAGCGGCAGCTAAAACGATAAAGATACAGATACAGATACAAAATATTCAGTTGAAAGCACATGAAAATTGCTTTCGAGGCTTATAGAGAGTAGAGCGTCAAAGGAGAAGAGCAAAGAGGCAGAAGAGAGGCGGACAAAGCTCGTGATTTCTAGGGGCTGGCTTTGTGGTCCGCTCACTTTTGTTAGCAGTATGCAAGTGGTGACCTCTGTCACTTTTGTTCCCACTTCGAGAACAGTAAAAAGTGCATTGACTGGCTCTGTGGAATCGTAAAAATTTTGTTAAATAGCCACTCAGTATGTACCAAGACTCAAATGTAGTTTATAAATGCCTATTCAGGTATAAAACCACACTTATTCTTGTGTTGCAAATTGCTCCATTTTGAACTTATCCAAATGTCTAGATTTGAGAGCAAACCATTTTCTGAAAACATGTTCGTAGGCTGTGTATGAATATTCGAATATTTGGGGCCACATTTAAACAAAAGCTAAGTTTGGAAAACACATATATGGGTGAAATGATGGAGTGACTGTTACTAAATTTAGTCAGTGATCTCGTTACCATTGTGCAATGACCTAAATCATGGGCACAAAATCAAAGCCACACTCTTTTTTGTTGCCATCAGCTTGTGTCTGTTTCGCTGTCGGTGGTTGTTGGCCGCTGGCTAGGTTTTTAGTGGCCAAAAAGCTAACTATTTATTCATTTCCACATAAATGGGCAGCCGCACGCTGACTCGGGGCTTCAGGCTTCGGGCTTTCGAGTGCGGACTACATGCTTGAGCTTGACCAGCGTTTTTTGTTTTTTTGGAATAAAGTTGATTTTATTTTTGTCTTCGCGGAGAAAGTACGAAAACCACCTGGGTTTAGTCTGCATCGATCTCCCTCCCAGGCGCTCTCTCGCACTAATTAGCTACCTAATAGCTGGGCGTGTCATTGGTTTTTATGGGCGGCTGCAGCTGACTTTATGCTGGCCCAAACAACTTGTATGTCTATGTTTCAAAATTCTCGTTTGTTTATATAGTGACTATTCAGCAGTATATCAGCCCTACCTGCTGGTTTGTTGCTATGTGACCAGAAACAATGCTGCAGCCATCGCCAGCAAACATTCGGTTTAAGAGTCTTTCTGAGTTTTATTTGGACTTTCGAGGTTTGACGGTTAAGGTGTTGTGCACTTTTGATTGGCGCACAAGAAGTAAGGAAACAAACAACAAGCCACAATGGAAAACCACGATGAAACCGGTTCAAATTGGGTCGTAGTACTTTTGAGTGCAATTGTTACCTTTCAGTCATTCGCACACGAGTCTACGGCTGGCTCTGCAGCTCATTATGCCCGTTATTATGTTAGGCTTGTTCAGTTTTCTTGGCACGCACTGCTAGCAAAAAAAAAAACCGAGCCAACATCGCCCACTCAAACCAACAGCAACAAGCCGAGCGGTATTTTGTAATGACCATGTTTCAATTCGGTTAGCATAGGTCAGTCAGACATTAGGCTTGGGTTCGATTTAAATTTTGATTTTCAGTTTGATTTCGAGCCGAGCTTCTGTCGAGGGGCGGCCCTTGAGGGACTTAACCTTGCCGGTTCTAACGCTGCTCAGCCATGAACAAATTGCTGTGATATCGTCGTTTGTAGGAACCCTGTCGGCTGGCAATAGCCTTTTAACGCCCCTGGTAAACCCTTCCCAAAGTCGTGTTAGCCTTCACTCCATAAACGAATTACAATATAGAGAATAGATTCGTTCATAGATATATCTGAACAGAGTTGCGAATAGCGAACACAGTAGCAGAAGAAGTATGCAAATCACTTCTGAAGCGAACCGAACCTAATTAACCCAGAAGCGATCCAATGTCATAAAAAGCTTTGGAAACCATACCATAGCACTACTCAAATTAATGCTTGTGAATTATTGTTGAATATAAAATGAATCTAACCCGACTTTAAGATGTAATATTCACAAACATAAGTTAACATACAGTTAATTTAATTTCGTACAAACTATAATAATACAAACGTTCTTAGTTACGTTCATACATGTATATAAATTATAATATTTTGCATTGAGGAATCGAGTTGAAGAATGGGTCAAAAAATTTTAATATAACCACCAGATTTTGACAAAAACTTATTACATTTTACATTCAACATTCTTTTTCCTAGTATTTTAATTTTGATTTTCCCGAACTCTGGATCCGAACCAACACTTAGTTAAACCCCAATAAAATCTATTTTTCCAATGCTTTACATCCCGTTTCGCGGTAACAAGTTCTTGGCGTAACAAAGAACAGCTTAAAGGAACCAATTGCCATTACCAGAGGAGCTTTCAATCTCCTTTCCATTATCTATGTATGTTTGGGACGGGTTCAGCAGGTTTTGAGCGCCGCTGTTATTAAGGTTGTTGTCAGTATTAATCAGCTCAACAGTTAGTTGCGTTAAATAATATTTAAGTCCAGTTAATATTATACCCTACAAGAGTAACATAAATAAATTTTTTTTTTCTATTGATACAAATTTTAGAAGCAATTAAGTTTAAAACTATTACAAGAAACATCAAATGTTTGTGCGTATCAGAATTGCTAACCTGTGAATGTTTGACCTATTTTTTGACAGAGGTATTCACATTTTATCGGCATTAACAGCCAATCTGATATGTACATATGTACATAGGAATGTCTGTATTTGTGAAACTTAAACTTCGAGAGATCGTTGACCAGTACCCAAATACTCTTCCAAGTATCCCTACACTCTTTACCTATTTTAAAACAATGACACATGCATATCAGAGCCATATAATCCTGAGCTAGATTTAGTGGGGAGTTACTCATTTTCCGTATTAGTGTTTATTGCTAATTTAATTTACGATATGGGGGAACCCTCTCAAGAAATACCCATGTTTTAAGCAAAAACGTTTAAGCCTTGACGTTCATTATTATTTTTTTTTTCTCGTTTTCGTTATCATTTGCGGTTGCTGTTGACATTGACATTTGCTGATGCTGACAATATAGCGAGGTTCTGCTTCAGTACATTGTTTCGAATGGTTGGGGAGTGGCAAAAGCCCATTTGCTGGCAGGATGTCCAGCTGAACGCTTCCTCTCCCATCGCCTCTTTTGGGCATTCTGTCTCAAGTGTCCCTTTGTCGGCAACCTGTTGCCTCGCCTCAGAGCGTAGCTCTTGAGTGGAGCTACTGCCTTGGACTATAGCACCATCTTGAAGTGGAGATTCAATCTCGTTTTTGTGTACATTGGTGAGTTCATTGGTCAGCCGAGAGCCTTCAGCTTCTGCTCGAGTCTGTGCTTTGCTCTGGCAGGGGTCATTGAATAAGGTGTCGTAAGACATAATTGTTGCCAATCAATTGAGAGCGCCACTGCCCACGACAAAGTAGCAAGCAAGTCTTTTAACGGTGTTACGTATTCTGTGTTTGCTGAGACCGAAATAATTGGCAAGAGCTACTTTCCGAAGGTGATCTTCCGATTGAGAACTGAAATTGAATTCAAGCGACTCCAGTAAAGCACTTCGTTAGGATGTGTATGGAGCCAGGCGCTATTGATTATGTCCATCACGTTCTGTTCTTGCGTTCCACAACTCGAACCTTCCCTGAATTTAGAGCGCCATGCGCTCCGCTCCAATTAATGCCAACACACGCATAAAACATTTCTAACGTTTTGCACTTCGTTCCATTGCGCATGCCGCCATTGCTTGGTTTTTTGCGCGAAGTTGTGCATGTCTAACGAACCTCTTCATGAGAAAATTCAAGGCCACCTTGAGTATAATGAAGATACATAAGCCAACCCGTACAGGTCGCAAAAACAAAATCTTTTGTCAAACTTGAGTCAGTGTCGCTATTTACATAAATATTTTTGGGCATCGCATAATTATCGGGTCTCGATCAGAGGTAAACAAGAACAAGAATGAAATTCTTTAGCGCTTTCAGTCCCTTGGACTTGGCAATCAGCGAAGCACACGAACCAGTAAAGAAATCCACATAAAAGCGTTCGAATATGTCCCTGATTTCCAGTTGCTTTCATTTCTTTCTCCCCAGCCGCTAGCCCGCTCATCCCTTCTCTAGGAGCATCCAGCATGACGGCCATGCCTGTGGTGTGGTGCACCGATCCCAACTCGGTTAACAACAAGCCAACAGCCTTTGCTCTACACGGCATCCAGCTGCAGGGCAATGTGACAGAGAAGCAGGTCACCGCCCTCCGGGAGCTGGTGAACGCGGCCGCCGAGGGGCGACTCATCCTGCCATCGGACGGCACCTTCACTCTGCTGGACAGCGGACTGAGCATCGAGAGCTCCATCGTGCAGCAGAAGTCCAGCAGCTTGGGCAGTCCAAGTGAACCAAGTGAGCCGATTCAGCCAAAGAACGCTAAGAACACATACATCCTTATGCCGGTAAGCAAGGCGGAGGGTTCTAGGCAGGGAGGAGGAGCAGGATTAGGCTCAGGGGGAGGAAAAGCCAATGGAATGACAATTGCAGCTGCTGCCGCTCAACTGGAGTTCCTGCTGGAACCAAAGTACTCTCCGGTGCCCAAACTCAATCAAGATGTGGAGGCAGATGAAGAAAAGCCAGAAGACGAGCAAGGGGATGAGATTCTGTACGAGTTTCTATGCTGCGCCAAGTGTATGAACGAGCAGCGCACCGGTCACAATAGCACCTGTACTAGCCGACGGTTACGACGCTACCTGAAGAACTGCGGCAGTGGCAAGAGCAGCGACTATGAGTCGGTCAACGACCCGGCGACATGGCAGCTAAAGGTGGATCCTGTGAGCAGCATTGCCAGCAAGTACGCCCGGCGGCAGCTGCGGCAGAAACCCCACGGCACCGTCTCCATGGGCATCGCACGTAATCGGGCACACCGCCATCAAAAATTACCAATGCACTGTGTCAAAATCTTTCATAATCGCAGCAGTTACACGCCAGTAACTACGCCAACTACACTAACATCGCCGGCGGCAGCAGCATGCAATGTGGGCGGAGGCCGAGAGGTGTCGACAATTCCGATGCCAAGTCCGAGTGCGAGCTCGATTTCGAATCCGATTCCGAGTCCCCCTTTCAAGCTCAACCCAGCGACTAGAGCGAGCAACGCCAGTGAAGCGTTCAGTTTCCTAGCGGCGGCGGCGCGATCTACATCGCTGACAATACCAGCGGCAGGCATATTGCCTCTCTACGCAGTGGTAAACAAAAATCGAGACTTGTCGAGCGGTGACAAGACTGAGGAAGTGACACCAGTAACCATGCTGGCCGTGGTGCCCGAGGAGCCGTCTCCCGTACTCGTGGACGGACGTGATTTGATCAGCTTCGACGACGACCAGGTGGGGCAAGTGACGGGTGCAGGTGAGAATAAAGATGTGCCGACGGTGAGCCAGCAATCGGGAGCTGCTGTGGATCTACTCTGCGCTCCTAACGAGGAGAATTCACAGCTTTCCCTTCTGGATACGCCGCCGCCCACTCCTCCCAAGCCGTGCTCTCCGGGCAGTAACAACTCAAGCCGTAAGACCAGCTTCGATTCCACCAGCACACTCAGCTCTATGGACTCGGGCTTCATGGAGATGCAGAATAAACTGGATGCCCTGGCAGCCGCGGCGGCAGCAGCAGCAGCAGCGTTACCCGGGTCGTCATCGGGACCAATAACAACACATGTACAAAGCGGGGAGAAAATCGCGCGGCGCAATTACAAAGAATGCCTGACTCAGTCGCGGAACCGGCGCAAGTCCTACGAAGAGTTCAAAGCTATGTTTTTTGAACCCACCGTTGTCGCGGAAGCGGTCACTCCAGTGTCCATGCCACCGCTGGAGGCAACAGCGGCAGAGGATGACGCAACAGCGACCAGCAACACTGTGATCCCACCAGCGACAGCACCACTTGCCTCCATTTCAGAACAAGATACCTCAGGCGTCCCGGGTGGGAGAGGCAAACCGGATTGCGTAAACGAGTTTGTCGGCAGCGGCGATGAAATGGATACCGGTGAAGCTGACAGCGATGGCGAAAAAGGCGCTTCTACCAAATGCGATCTAACAGCAGAAGCAGCGGCCACCGCAACGGCTTCCACGACACCTTCAGTCAGCAGCACCACCACAGATGCCATGCGAAAGAATTCGAATTTTCTATCGCAGATTCTCGATCATCAATTTGCGGCCAAGGAGCGAGCCAAGGCGCACAAGCGACGAACCTCGTACGAGGAATTCAAGCGTCTGGTTAACGAAATTGAGCCCGTGGAATGCATGGAATCCCTGCCTCTTCCCGAAGCTGTGGTCACACCCACAACCGCAATCACATCCACATCCACGTCTCAGCTTAAGCGTCAAAACTCTCGGCAACGAAAGAGCTTCGCTAGCTATTTTCTTCAGCGCCTAAACTCGACAAAGGAGCCGAAGGCTAACAAGGAGAATAGACCCCGAGACCTGAATGTTCAGGAGCAGCAATTGTCGGCTTACGTTGGCCTGGCTTCGCACAAAAGCAGTCACAGCCATAACGAAGGCTCCAACTCTCACAACAGGCGCAACTTCAAGATCTACGACAAGCTGGTTTATGGCACTATATACGATATTATCCAGCGCAAAAATGACATCTACCAGAAGTACGACAAGTATATGACGTATGGAACCATATACGAAATTTTGCGGCGCAAGTCTTCGCAGGGCAGCGACAAATGGCAGCGCAAGACTCTTAGCTCCGTTCTTGAAGGGGGCAAATCCTCCATCGACGGTAACCACGATATTTCCGCGAGTCGGGAGCGCGAGAAGCAGCGTCAGCAACGTAACAAGGACTCCCAGGCTTCGGACGAAGTCTCTAAAAGCAGTCCACACAAGTACGGCACAATCTACGACATTCTGCAGGGCGAGAAGCAGGACGCCAGTGATGCCACCAGCAAAACACATACAGGCAAGCCTTCACGCTTCGTAGTGTGCCAGGTGGAGGAGCCTTTACAAGAACCGCCGGTAGACAAGGTGGAGACCAGTGACGAGTCGAGCGCAGCAAAGGCCATCAAGCCACACAAGATGCGTCGCCTTTCTCACATTCTAAGCTATAGCAAAAACACTAATGAGGAGCAGCAGGAGTCCGCTGGAAACGAGGATGCCAAGCAAAAGCGTTCCCAGGCCAAACGCCGAATAGGAGTGACAAATCTGCTGCTGCCACTAGACTCTGAGGAGCTTTATACCCGCATCATCGCGCAGCATCGGCTGCTTGAAAGGGAGAATTGTCAGGATCAGGAGGGGGAAAGTGGCAATGAGAGGGAAACCTTTACACGGAATGCCTTGACCAAGTCAAGCTCTTTGGACGCTATTTCCCTGTCGGTGTCAGTCTCCTCTGCATCCTCCCCGTCTCCTCCATGCCCCCGCCGGAGTCTGAAGCAGCACCGCTGTCTGCAACAGCGCCAGCAAGTGCCGCTGGCCAAGAAGCACTCGCTCGACAACTGTCTCCAGGTAGTAGCCGCGACTTCTAGCCGGCCGCCGCTCCGCCGCTGGTCCAACCAAGAGCCCCTAAAGTGTACATGTAGCCACGTCCCCGAGAAGCTTCCGCTGTCTGCCAGTGAAAAGTCCCGCTCGCTGCCTACCACCTCCAGCCTCGTCGCCCCTGCCGCCTTCTGCTCTCCCGTATGTGGAAACTTTACCTCGAATGATCCAATCCCAGCAAAGTCCAAGAGTCAAGTGGCTACATCGGCCAAGAAAGGCAAATCGCGTCGACTTTCGGAATTTACGCGTGGTGAATTTTTAAATGAAAAATCGTAAGTTTAGCCTCTAGAGCTGCACGTATCTTACCAACCCGCTCCTCTCATCGTATGCAATTTGTGTTTTCATTAATTTATGACATCAGAATGGGCCCGAAAATCAGTCTAAGATTTTGATGATCTAAGTAGGAAAATTGTATTGAATTGAATTATGTCATCAATTATGGCGGTTAGAGGCAATTTAGCAATACTTACTCTTTAAAGAATAATTGGAAATAATAGAAAATTCGAAATCGTAAGCAATAACATTACTTACTGTAAGTAAGTATATAAGTATTACTATTACAGTATTCCTCCTTAGTGTAAAACAAAATTTTCCACTGCAACAGAAGCTCGTGAGTTAAACCAAGGCCAAACCGCTTCAAAGTGGTTTAACGTTTGAAATTTGCATATCAAAATGATGAGTCTACTGAGTACAAGAGTTTGTCTTAACAAACTTAAAAAATCGTGCTGTCCCGCCAAATTCTGGCTAACTGAAGCGCGTGCAGAGGGTTGTGTGGTGAGCCCAAATGACCTTAAAACCACATATTCCCAATCCTATATTTCGATATTTCTAGTCTTATCAGTTCTTCAATTTATAAACAAAATGTTGAATTATGATCGCGATTTGACTCCTGGTTCGTGTGCAAGCATGATTAAAGATATAAAGTTTTATGTACATATTTACATTTTACCGAATCGGGGCAATAGCTTTAGCTGCGAACAAATATTGCGGATTTTAAATACTTTTATATATTACTTATATAACAACAAAATGCAATGATCAAATTCTGAACTTAATTCTTATTATTTTTCACTTATACAATTAAACACTTTATTTTAGGATACAAGAAAATGTATCTATTTTAGATGTCAACATGTTTTCATTTTATTTGTCGTTTACTATTTTTTATTACTCCAGAATTTTGGGTTTAATCATATAACTGCTGTAGAAAAAAAATAGGGAAATTTGTCAAAAAATTATTACTTTGCCATTTTTCAACAAATTTGCATCTACTCTGCAAAATAGTTTTTTCAACTTTAAATATAATATTCATATAAAAGTAAATATAATTTATTGTACAAGATTTGAATAGATTATTAACGCTCCAGTGACAAACTATAAGAGTATGTAAAACTTCGGCGTGCCAAAGTTAGCATTTCTTTGTTAACCCTACATTTATACAAATATCAATTGTGTGGATATCAATTGTTGTTTTAAGCTCTTTTGCTATGTTCAGTTGCTTTTTATTGCAAATGGTTTTCGCATTGCTTATGGTAAGATTTGGTTTCTCCAGAAGGAAAGTCATACCCTAGTTATTGGAAAAGGCTTTTCACAAGAATTTTAAACTGACTTAGAAAAAGCAGTTAGTAACAGATTGTAAGATGAGAATCGTGATTAAGTAAAGCTGGAAAAACAATGAAATTCCAGTGGGTAACATTTAAACAGTTGTTTCCTTTCGACAGTTGTACATACAGATAGGATTCATAAAAAGTATAATCTATTCTTTATGGTTTCGGTTACCACTAACGTATACGAGCAAGATGTTATACCCTAGTACCCTAGATGGAACACCTTTTTAGTTTGCTTCAAAAATGCATTATAATTCTATGCAGTAATTAATTGCATTATTGCGTTGCCTTGATGCCCTTGATTTAAAAAACAAAAATAATAATCGCCCTTTGACCCACTGGCACAATAAAAAACATTTAGACAAAACCCTTTCAGTTGTTTTTTAAATGCTTATACTCGTACAATGTTGATAACATTCTCTCCCGCATTAGCAGACTATCTTGTGTTATGCAACTAAATGGGGATCTGCTCCCCACTAATGGGTCTCATTTAGACGAATTTGTTTCTCGTTTGGTTATACCTTGCCAAAGCAGCATGTTATCAATTATCTTGTGAGCTGTGCCCACAAATTAAAAACCCATTTAAAGCGAAACGAACCCGACGATTGCAGTGCTGAAATTCAGTTTCGTTTCAGTGACTATGTATATGTATTTCCAGTCTGCCAAAGCTGGCATGACATATTTATTTGTTTTGGCACTGTACTTACTGAGTGCGGACCAGAACAATGCGAAATAGACTGGGTGTGGTGAGAAGCTTTGTGACATCCCCATAGCCACAGTCCTCGTCCGTTGGCAAATTAAAGGTTATAGTTAGTTCCCAATGTCTGTCACTCACTGGTTTACAGGTCTCAAATGCACCGCAAAAGTTGCTAAAGTTGTGCTGATCTTTCAGATGAATATACAGAATATTACTTAAATCCCTGAACTCTAAAGATGTATGCAGCTTTGCACAGAATACTTTTGTAAGCATCTATGCACTATGTGTCCGATACATTTAATGACATGCGATCGGTTCATGATTAATTTGGCGCTGATTTGAATCAATTTTCCGCCAGCAAACTCGAGAATTTGCGAAGAGCACTCTCTGATTGTAGTCGCGTGCTGGCCAAATCACTTAGAGCAGAGCTAACTAGAAGCGAATGCCTGGGAAAGTGGCCTCTCAAAACGTAGCCGGAACTTGATAATTTCCCAGACAGCAAATTTCTATTTGTGAATTTTCCTCGCTGCTGCTTCTGCGTCGTTAAAAGGAATGGATATGACAGCCACAACTGTGAGCAATTCTGGTAGAAGTCTTGGAGGGATGAAAAAGGCGATCCAGCCGCCAGTCTTGCATTAACAAATTATTCTCCATGAAAGCAAATCTATTGCTGAGGCCGGACCAGAGCATGCCACGCCAAACCAAGCCCGTTCGGGCCATATTTATTTTTAGATGCACTGAACTGGCTGCATTCCCAGCGAGGCAGCTCCCAGCCAACAGCCGTTCGAGTGTCTTGTTGGGTGCACCGATTTGGAATTCGTTTCGCACGAAATCAGCAGCTTTGATTTATATGCCGGGAGTCCGTCTTGGGCATCCTGTTCAGCGCACTCCGGCACCACTCCGAATACGTGAATCCCTGTTCAAAAGCTGGCGGTTCTTGCTGCAGAGAGAAAAACTAAATTTGAGCAGGCTCTTTGTTATTTTTCGCTATAGCCATAGCCATCTATGCGCCGAGGAGTGTACTTATTTAACCAGCATATCCCGAACCGCCCAGCCGCCGGCTATGAAATCAGATTGGAAATTCGCTGTGGCTGATGCCATGCTACAATTATGTGTTGCTCGTGTCGCTCTGACTGAAATCGACTTGGCTCGGTTTGTTTTTTAAAATAGACACACTCCGCCAGACAGTTGTGGTCCACAACTGTCATTTGCCAATTGCTTCAAATGGCCGACAGCAATGGATAGTTCGAATGCCGGAATTGAATTTGATTTAAGCCTATAAATGGATAAAGGGAAGATTTTTTCAGTATCCTCATTGTAAGATTACATTTGAAGCTTACATGAAAATAGTATTACAAAAAAGAAAGACTTGTCGAGCCAGGAACTATGTGAAACAAGGTAGAAGAAATCGGCTGAATGTGCATTACGCATTTCGCACTGAGTTTTCACAAAATTTGTTGTTGGTGTCCACGATGCTTTTCCTGCGACGATTTTGCTTTGATTTCCCCCCTTTTTTAATCTGTTAGTCGTTCGGGGATCAAAAACTTTTGTTTTTCTGTTGGAATACACGAATTTGAATTCGGAACACCTAAGGCGTTAATTTAAATTGTATAAACATTTTATATAATTATGAAATTTTTTTGAAACAATTACTTTAGAAGAACACTACTAAGACTTTTTAAGAAGTTCACGCTTTAATATGCACTTATTAAATTTAAAACCAGCCTGATTTTCTTTTCCTTAAGACATTTAATTAGTTGGTTTTACAGGAAACACATCTTATAAAGCAGAGTTGCTCATGCATTGCCCCCGAGGGCACATATTTGATCGGCTATTCACACAAAGAAGGCAGGACCCAAGTCGTATGAGGCCTGCTGCCAAGGAGCTTTTACTCTGTTACGTATTGACTCTTGTCGCTATCCGGGCATGATGATTGTTTCAGTGCCTGTAATTATGTTTTGGAAAATAAATATGTGTGATATGCAGCGGATGTTAAGTTTCTGCAGCCAATTATTGTGAAAGTGACAGTGCGGCAGTCCGGGCTTGACTTTATTTCTTCGTATGACCGAAAAAGCCTACTTCCATACAAGAGCGATTGGTTGAGGAGATATCGGGAGTTCGTGCATGAATTGGGAGTTTGGGCTATGCGGGACAGGATAAGAAGGCAATGAATATTTTTGTTCGGGAATTTCGCTTGGGAAACACATAAGTTACTACTACTTGCAACTAATTTTAAGCAGCTTTTTTGTGATGTGTCGGAACCCGTTCTGAAGGTGTCCGCTAACAGATTGTACAAACAAAACAATGCGCCGGTCTCCGTTATGACCTGCTTCAATGAATTTTGAGTTGCCCGGCAACTGCAGCTGCAGAAAGCGAGTGCGGAGTATAAAGTTTAGAGCAGCAGTCGACAGCACCGACGCAGTGGAACCGTTGCTTAAACCCATTCGAGCTGCCAGAGCTAGTCAGCGTCTGTCCCGATTACCCCAATGCCGATGGTAACGGGCGCCTGGGCGCTAGTTGAAAACAGGCCAAAAGGCCCAGTCAAATCCTCAAACTCTACGCGTGTCAATCTGCTGTACTCCGCATGTGAATTGGGCGCGTCAAGTGGGTTGACTGACTTTCTGGCCAGCAAAGTAGAGCAGGCACCATTCCTCCAGCTGGAGGCCACGACGAACTTACACAAATCTATTCGCCAGTTAATCTAATTTTAACTCGAAAAGTGCATGGCTTTATGCAGCCTGTGCGCAATTTATGTAGTCACCAGCCAAAACAAGTCAAACTTGTTGCGCCAAAGATCGAACAAGCATCCAGCAAGCCTTCGTCGATTCATTAGCCACGGCCAAAAAAGAGGCCTAGGAGCATGTCCATACGGGGACGGAGAAAAATGTATAGAAAAAAACGAAATCCTCCACGCTTAGCATGTTGTTGCAGGTATATATTTTTAGACAAAGTGGAGTTATGTTGCGTGGTCTGGTTTAAAAATAGTATCTAGCTGCAGCCAATTAAACGGGTACCGCAGCATACCCTTGGCCTGGCCAATGTTTTTGGTCCTGACACAGTCGTTGCTTAAACCGAACCTCAAGGCACTAGAAGTGTTAGAACTTCTGCATGTCGAATCACTAAAATTGCTTCCACCTCTTTACCTTCAACCATTGAACACAAAACGTATACCTACTACATTTAATATCGCATAATGTTTGCTTATCAATTTGAGTTCCTCTCTAATAGGTAAAGCAATCTCATAGATGCCGAAGTGATGCTGGGGAACAGAGCATTTAATATTCGTGGTTTGGTAGATGGTCTCCGGCAGGATGCACATTGCCACAGACAATCGTGTCTTATGTGTAATTAAATCGGGCTGCATATTTATGAAAGTCATGTATGCGCCATAAATGGTTGAACACACCAGGCCAGGAGGCAGTTGTCTATAAATACATTTGCGGCGTGTATCCTAGCTGTCCAGGAGACCTAAAACAGGCCAAACCCCGAGAAGCGTAATAAATGGCGTCTAATAAAGGCTTATTTGCTTAATAGACACGTGCTAGCGAGGCAGGCACTTACTACATCAGCCCGCGCGACGCGCATCTGTTCCGTCAATCACTCAAACTGCATACAAACTTGCCTCTCATTCATGGGCGGCACAGGCGAAGCATCATCCGGTTGACTGACAAATTGCTGACTTTGTTGCAGCCTCGCAGAAAATCGCAACTGTAGCTGCAGGAGCAGCGGATGATGGTCGGGCTTGAAGAAGGTGGTGGCAGTCAAGTGGGACTGATGATATGTGTAAATCAGTCAAGCCGTTCGGCTAGCTCCTTGGCAAACGGACAACCAATTAAAAGTAGCCAGCCTGCCGAGGAGTTTGTCTACAAAGAAAAAATAAGACTGGTTCTGTTAATTATACATTCAAAGCGCTTTGCGCAATGAGAATTGTAGTCTCCTAGCAGCTTCTGATCTTTCGAACTAATTCTGGGTGGAGCTGACGACGTGGCGTCGTGAAAGACAACTTTGTATCTCTAAGCTCTGGAAGTAGTTATATTTTTGCCAGAATCTACCGAAATTATTTGTTCCTCTGGCTCTGTAAGCCTAGATCAGCTTGAAACTAAGTACTTACTATAGGTTAAATGCCTTCCGTAAGTGTTCGACTCGACGTCGGTTTCTGTACGCGTTACCCTATTTATACATATGTTTTTGTTTGGTAGGAGCGTAAACCTATGTATGTACTTGCATATATGAATAGCAGACGCATCTCGGACTCATCATCTCTGAGCATAAGACACACACATACATGGATGTACGTTGCGCAGATTTTGCCACACTTCTCTGTCATCATCCGTTATCTGGTATTCGTTCGTCACGAACTTCAAAATGTGAATTGGACAGTTGTGTAAGATATCTGTCTCACACGTCTTTTAATTTGCCACCGTGCCTCTTGCTATCGCCGTATCGAAAGCAATAGCAGAAATGGATGGAGAGGTGGCCGAAATCATCATCGCATCCAGTTACTTTTGTTTATTAAGGTCAATGTTAATGCTGCAACAAATAGGATTGAAACGCTTCGATTTGATTTTGACAATTCACATTATTGGCCAGTATGAAGACAAAACAGTAATAAATTGTATTATCAAGTGAATCTTCGAATGGCTTTTCAACTACTTTACTTCCTTCCGACATTAACATATAATTGTCATATTTGCGTACCAGTCCCCATCACAGGTTGCTTAATTGCGGAATTTAAATTCGGAAGTTCAAGTATTGCGCTCATAACACTTCCAGCAGTAAATTTAAATTGAATGTGGCTGGTTGTTAGAATAAAAAGCACAGTCACACATGAGCGGGCAGGCCAAATTGCATAACGAATAAATAAATTATCACACAAATTAAATCTTCGGGTCGGAATAAAAGCGTGAATCTTGCCACATAAAATAGTCTGCACTTGTCAGATGATATGAACATGACTCATAGACGCATGCTCCTTCAATTGCCGGAGAAAGCCCAATGGCGACGGCGTGGGGGAAATGAAACGCTTGATATGGCGGCCTTGAAATATCGGTTTCCTTAATAGACTCAGCCAATTTACGACAACACGCTCAGCCACTGGGCACTTAATGTGCTCGCGAAACTATACATATTTTCAACAGACCTGAAATACTAATAATTTCCCCTCGCTTTTTTCGCTTTCATTGCAGCTGGTACTTCCGCAAAATCAAACGCATTGAGGCTGAAAAAAAACTTCTACTGCCAGAGAACGAGCACGGTGCATTTTTAATTCGTGATTCCGAGAGCCGCCACAACGACTATTCGCTATCAGGTACGTCCACGCCCAGGAAGGCGTTCGATTTGCATTATCGTGTATTGTATTCTGTGACACTAATGCTGTGTATATAATTCATATTTCAGTGCGCGATGGCGATACGGTTAAGCATTATCGCATCAGGCAGTTGGACGAGGGCGGCTTCTTCATTGCCAGACGCACAACATTTAGGTGAGTTATCCTGCGCCCTTCGCTATCCGCAGTGAAATATATTTCATATCCAAATCCGTTTCCGAAACAGAACCCTTCAGGAGCTGGTCGAACACTACTCCAAGGACTCCGACGGCCTGTGCGTTAACCTCTGCAAGCCATGTGTCCAGGTAAGCGACGCAGTACATTGATCTGCTACGTCCATTATTTGCTATGATTTAATCTCGTACATCAACATAACATCCAACTGGCCGCCAGATGCGTGGATGGGTGTGAGACTAATGCTCGCATTTTACATTATTATGCATTTGTTTCTTCGTTCTTCTGAAATGCCAAACACGTGTATTATACTAAAGATCTTCTTTTATATTTTTCGTATATTTCCGATATTTTACTTTGATAAAACACAAAATTATGTCTGTAAATTAATAACAATACGAAACGACCAAATAACCAAAACCAATCGAAAAACTAACAATATATCAAAAGACCAATTCTTTTTCTGGTGCCTTTGAGGTAGGATTTCTATCGAAAGCGTGCGATGTCCATTAATTTACTGCCCATATTAACATAAGAGTACCAAAAACCAGTGCCCATGCTGTCGCTGTCAATCAACACCCTCATAACGAATGAAATTAACCGATCATTTCCTTTTATTGATGTTACAAACCGAATCCAACCTCCACACCCGCACACGTACCGTCAGACAGTCAGCGTTCAAAGTGCATTTAAGGCGGTGCGCTACCCCAGCACATGACACGACAAGCTTCCCGCCACCCCCACTCACTGCTGTATAATAATAATTTCGATCAATTTGGTCATGTCCCCATATCGCGTGTCTAATTAATGCCAAAACGCAGTGAGGGAAAACACAACAGACGGACACAGACACTGAGATTTGCTTCCATGTCGTGGCAGGCAGAGAAGTTTTTAAGTTTGCACTTGTGTTTCACATAATATCTAAAGACTAATACTGATCTTTTGCACTCTGACTGGCTGGCTTTGATCCCCTACAACCTTCAGACCTAGAAAACCTAATTTCAGCTACTCACATCCGTACCACACTATTGAAACATATTGTTGCTAATTACAATTGTAAATAAGGCCTAAATGTACGCTACAAACTCATTACTTGATCGGCACTCGTCTTCATTTTTCCAAGTCGAACGAACACTGATGCGCCCAAAATAATGCAATAGCAAATTCAATAACTAATTAATTTTCCCCGCACCCGCTCATCACAGATCGAGAAGCCTGTCACCGAGGGCCTCTCGCATCGGACTCGCGACCAGTGGGAAATTGACAGAACTTCTCTGAAGTTCGTGCGCAAGCTTGGCTCTGGGCAATTCGGCGATGTCTGGGAGGGCTTGTGGAACAACACCACGCCCGTGGCGATTAAGACTCTGAAGTCGGGTAAGTTTGTGCACAGCTGTGAGTACAACGGAGCATTATACATATATATATTCTTCTGCTTCTTCTAGGCACAATGGATCCCAAGGACTTCTTGGCCGAAGCCCAGATCATGAAAAAACTGCGCCACACCAAGCTTATACAACTGTACGCGGTATGCACTGTAGAGGAGCCCATTTACATCATTACCGAGTTAATGAAGCACGGTTCATTGCTGGAATATCTCCAAGGTAGGCTTAGTGAAAGATCTGCAAATTGCTATCAAGACTGCAGCCTGATATCACCCAAATCAATATTGAAATGTACCATTTTATGCTATGCACCTTCTTTAACGCCCAGCAGCAACGTTGATCAACGAATAAAACCCTCGCTTATCATTTATCATGGCAATTCCTTACGTTTGTTAAATATCTTTTAGCCATTGCAGGCAAGGGTCGTAGCCTCAAAATGCAAACACTGATCGATATGGCGGCTCAGATTGCTGCCGGAATGGCCTATCTAGAGTCCCAGAATTATATTCACAGAGATTTGGCGGCGCGCAATGTGCTCGTAGGCGATGGCAATATCGTCAAGATTGCTGACTTTGGCTTGGCTAGGTAAGTGCGCTCAGATCGCAGTTGGAATTTTAATGAAGTCATTTATCCTTCCTTAATGCAGACTCATCAAGGAAGACGAGTATGAGGCACGAGTTGGTGCCCGATTCCCCATCAAATGGACGGCACCCGAGGCGGCCAACTACAGTAAATTCTCAATAAAATCGGATGTCTGGAGCTTCGGTATTTTGCTCACTGAGCTTGTTACTTACGGACGCATACCATATCCAGGTGAGCAGAGTCACATTCGCAGTAATCGAAACATATAATCAAACTCCTTTTTTTTGCGTAGGCATGACCAACGCAGAGGTGCTAACACAAGTGGAGCATGGGTACCGCATGCCTCAACCGCCCAACTGCGAGCCGCGCCTTTATGAGATTATGCTGGAGTGTTGGCACAAGGACCCGATGCGCAGACCCACATTCGAGACGCTTCAATGGAAGCTGGAGGACTTCTACACATCCGACCAGAGCGACTACAAGGAGGCGCAGGCCTACTGATAAATGCTTTACAAAGTCGCGAACGCAACCACTAGCGATCGTGGCGACAACGAGAAGCAAGACAGCTGCTGCAACTGATCTGATCGTCGGTCATCATCCCAAAACGGACAATTCTTACTAAGTAACTTACTTGAGTTTTGCACAGATTTTCTACCCCTGCTTACCTCTGGCCATGCCCTTGGCCGGAGAGTCTGCGTAGGTAACTCCATACGATACGATTCATGTTATAAGCGTTTAAGCTAAAAGTAGTTGCTAAGTTAAAGGGTGAGTGTACGGTCTTCGTAAAAAGAGGTACGAATTGCATTGTTTAATTTATGCGTACGCGAGTTTCTTGGTGGAATGCAATTTCAACAAAACGTTCCGTTTCGTTCGTTTTTGTTCTTTTCTATGACAAACATATGTGTATTCGTCGATCCGATACGTTCTGGAACATCACAGGTCGTATCGTATCTGCCGGCTAATATATGTATATCACATGTATTATTATTCATATAACGCATATAGCATATAAATAACTGCATAAACACTTATATATACGAACACTTATATATATAGAATTATGTACAACCATTTAGTCAGCCACACGTAAGCCTAGGACCCTACACTTTTCACTCTCTATTTTTCCTTAGTTACTAGGTCAATATGAAAACAATATTTGCAGCATTCAAGTATATACAAACGCAATGTTTTGTCATTAGTTAATTCATTACGTACATAAGTGTCTTACCCTCAACACTCACTCAACATTATCAACGACATTATATGCTTTATCACAAATAAAGAAGAGAGCATTAGTAATTAAGTGCTAGCTAATCGCTACTTGGCTGCGTGCAACAGTTAAAATCCATATTAATAATGTTTAAGCATTTAATTATAATTTGTAATCATTTTATAATATTCTGCCTACACATTTATATACGACGTCATGTACATTTAGATCAAACAAAAGTTTACAAATAAAATTTATTCATAATTTATAAAACAAAAATCAAACCAAGTCCGCAACACAGACCCCCATTTTCTCCTTGTTTCATTTTAATTTGGTGAGTATGCCCACGAATACATAGGAAAAAGCTGTTAAGCTTCTATTCTGAAATAAGGTGAATTAACTTAACGTGTGTTTAATACTAATTACCCCAGAGTTTTTTAATCAAAGGCTGATTTTTTCATGTGTGTGTTAAAAATACGATAGAAACAGACTGATAATCCATCTCTGCACAACATAAAGAACACCATTTAATGACCTTTACCCAGGGAACTACCATATATGCTTACTGTATGTACAGGCTAGAAAAAGCACCTCCGCCTGTCCGTCTGTCTGTTCTACGTAAAAAAGAGTAGTTTCAGAGCTAATCTGTATACAACTTTTTCCATTCCATTTAGTATAAGTTAGAACGGATATATAGCTGTTATTAATTGATATTTCCATTGATTTATGATTATAAATTAATGGTTTTAATTTTACAATATATTCTACAACACACGCAAAGATTTCTATTTGTAATAATATACATTAGTATATTAGATAGATAAGAGTCAGAATATGTTGGATTAAATCGCAAATACACATTTTAATTTTTCAAAGTTAGTTTTTCGTTTATATATATTTTTGTATTATTAGTTGTTGTCAGTACACATCAGCAGAAAATTACGCGATAGATTTAATAAATCATTTTTGAAGAAATGGCTTTTAGATCAAAAAACACTCGCTGTGGATTTGTGTGGTGAATACTGTAAAAGTTGTGTTTTTTACTTATCGTACAGTTTTTTATACCCGTATCTCAGAACCGGGTGCTGTAGTTTTTTACTGATTTTTCTGAAGACCCGGCAAGCTAAACAAGTGAAACTAAAATGAAAACATGCCAAGTTCATCGAACCCTTAAATTTATTTATCCGATTTGGCACTACAACGTTTTTCGCTATTAAAAAGAAGTAACAAAAATAAATAATTCATATTTAATGATTGTAAACAAATCGCATTAATCATGTATCAATCTATAACAATCTATACGTATATTTTAAGAAACCCCCAAGATTTGTAGAATATAAGAAATTGTTCAAACTCCTTTTACCTATATACATACATACATACATACATATATAAATAAAGTAAAGGATTTATTTTTAAAATATACGCCTATGATGTAGCTTTGATCAAGAGCACGCTCCATATATGGAAACATACTATCGGGTCAACGAAGTCTAGTCATTCGATCGATTTCAAACAATAGTTGATTAAATTTGGTCACCGGAACAGATATCACAATTGGAATTGTTTGGAAGCCAGCCCCGCCTAAAATGTCGCTCACCCAGTCACAAGATGGGGAAAGGGGTGTGCCCAGCCCCGGACCGTAAACGTTCGGCAAACAATGCCAATGATGACGACGCCGATGATTTTAAACATTTGTATGTGAGTCAACAATGCGACTTTGTTTACTCCGCTATTTGCGACCACGGGAGCTTGCCGAGTACGATTCTCTTTATCAATATTTCCCTATAAGGCAACAGCAGCATTGGCCATTTTGGGGTTACCCTTGCCCCGCTCTACCCTCACAATCAATCAACGTAAAGCTACCGATAAGGTGGGAGGGGTCCCGCTGAATCACACCCGCATATGCAGATATCCATGTTAGCGGATATCAGTGGTGGTCAAGGGTTTTGTTATCAGGCACTTCCTGCTAACTTGCTAGCATCTGGTTAACTCACAAAAGGCTAAGCGTCTTATCGCCCTGACGCCCGCGATACCACATTCCAAGAGAGTGATCGCATAGCCAGCGGAATATCACAAACATCGATCGACGCTTAGTCATACACACAAATACCATTAAGATAATAGCCAAAGACGGGAGTTTTCAGTTCTTTGATCGCTTTATTAATATTAAGAAGCGGATACAAGTATTTTAATGGTATGGTATGTGTAATTTTAATACATATGTAGGAATGCATGGAAGTAATGGGAATGCCGAATATGAATCATTTTTATATGGAAATGCCGATGTGCACGTTAAGTTGAATTTGGAACAGAACACAATATGCGTTGGCTTATTGGCAGTGCAAAAATTGTGTAAAAAAAAGTGTTGGAATGCATTCTTCCGGCATGTGCGCCGCCTCCCGGTATTAATGTACTCATGCCAATACTTCTAGTCTCCGTCCTTTGTCTGCAATGGGGGTGTTCGACCACGCCCAGCTCGGCAGCCTGCGAGTACTTAGAAGCACTTGCGGTGGACGATGGATGGGCCAGACTCGTCATACTCCTGCTTCGAGATCCACATCTGCTGGAATGTGGACAACGAGGCCAGGATGGAACCACCGATCCAGACAGAGTACTTGCGCTCTGGTGGGGCGACAATCTTGATTTTCATGGTGGACGGAGCCAGGGCTGTGATCTCCTTTTGCATGCGATCAGCGATGCCCGGGTACATTGTGGTGCCGCCAGATAAAACGGTGTTGGCGTACAGATCCTTGCGGATGTCCACATCGCACTTCATGATCGAGTTGTAGGTTGTCTCGTGGATGCCGCAGGCCTCCATGCCGAGGAAGGACGGCTGGAATAACGACTCGGGGCACCGGAATCGCTCGTTACCGATGGTAATAACCTGTCCATCGGGCAGCTCATAAGACTTCTCCAGTGAAGAGCTAGAGGCGGCGGTGGCCATCTCCTGCTCAAAGTCCAGCGCAACATAGCACAGTTTTTCCTTAATGTCGCGCACAATTTCACGCTCGGCAGTGGTGGTGAATGAGTAGCCGCGCTCGGTCAGGATCTTCATCAAGTAGTCGGTCAAATCGCGACCAGCCAGATCCAGACGCAAGATGGCGTGAGGCAGGGCGTAGCCCTCATAGATGGGAACGGTGTGAGAGACACCGTCGCCAGAGTCCAGAACGATACCGGTGGTACGACCCGAGGCGTATAGGGACAGCACAGCCTGAATGGCGACATACATGGCCGGAGTGTTGAATGTCTCGAACATGATTTGAGTCATCTTCTCGCGGTTAGCCTTGGGGTTCAGGGGAGCTTCAGTCAGCAGAACGGGGTGCTCCTCGGGGGCAACGCGCAGCTCGTTGTAAAAGGTGTGATGCCAGATTTTCTCCATGTCATCCCAGTTGGTTACGATGCCGTGCTCAATGGGATACTTTAGTGTGAGGATACCACGCTTGGACTGGGCCTCGTCACCAACGTATGAGTCCTTCTGGCCCATGCCGACCATTACGCCCTGGTGACGTGGACGACCGACAATCGACGGGAAGACGGCACGGGGTGCGTCATCGCCAGCAAAGCCGGCTTTGCACATGCCGGATCCGTTGTCCACCACCAAAGCTGCAACCTCTTCGTCACACATTTTGTTGATGATTAATTGGTATCTGCAATTGAAAAGAAAGCCAAATATGTACACTCGAATCGAGGAATTCAGACAACCACCAGGAGCTTGCCAAGTACAGCCAGGAATCACCGGCCGCCTAGCCCCCAACTTCGCTCCCAAACGAATGCGCGGGCGGAGGACAACACGCACACACAGACCAGACGGACGAACAAAGAGACTGGCAGACTATTACCTTATATGGAAGTTTATAAAACGAGCTGAGTTTGCTTCACCACAGAAACGAACTATCACGATGGCAGACGCTTGAAGATTGAAATGACCGACGCCTACTTTTCGAGGTAAAGTGGTTGAAAATTAGGGTTGTTGATATATTAAAATATCGATATATCGATGCAAATGATATATTTATATCGTGATGTCCCCCTAATATCGAAACGGCGATATTTTTAATATTTTTTTTTATTCCCAAGCAAAATTTTAAACGTCTAATAATACGTTCTAAAATGATTTCATGAGCAACTAACGTGTAAAAAGTTTATTGTTATATTTATTGGCGGTGTTTGACCATATATCAACATTATAACTTATTATAACTTTGTGCCGGCAGGAAATGTATGTAACTAGTAGAAGGAGATATCTCCGACCATATAAAGTATATATATTCTTGATTAGCGTCAACAGCCGAGACGATCTAGCCATGTCCGTCTGTCCGTATGAAACACTGGATCTCAAAGACTATAAGAGATAGAGCTCTAATTTTTTTCGACAGTATTTGTTATGCTTGTTCGCAGATCAAGTTTGTTTCAAATTTTTACCACGCCCACTTCCGCCCCCGCAAATCATCAAAAAGCGAAATCAAATCATCAAATTTTAAAGCTAGAGTATGTATATTAAGAACTATAGTCTGTGTGATTCCTGAAAATTTGGTTGCGATCACATACAATTTTTCAAAGTTATTAAAGAAATAATTTTGTATGGCACAAGCGGCTGCTGCAGCATACCTCATTTGGTTGACCAACTAGACAAACTAAATATTCTTACCAGTTCTTGATTGTGATCGGAAAAGAATCTTATAAGATATTCGAGAAGCAATTTTAATAAATGGTAATAATTATGTTCCAATTTAATGCAATAATAACGCGTTTTAGATACATGTGTATGTATTTCTGTATGAATATGAATATATTACACTTGCATTTGCATTTGTCCGTTATGTTCAAAAATGTGTTAACAATTTACTATGAGTAGCGGGTATCTCACCGTCGAGCTCACACGACTGTAGCTTTCTTCTTCTTTCCACTTCCGGTTTAGAAAATATTAAGTGATGTAAATTTACATCATTTTTTGGAAAAAACAAAAAGTTGATTTTTTCAATTTTTTTTGTGCTAATCGCAATATCTTTTTGCCCACCTTTTAAAATTTAAAAAAAATTTACACTTAAAAAAATATGGAACCTTGAAGATTTGCTGCTGTTTACCATAGATAATTAACGTTTTTCAAAAATATTTTTTCTTGAAATCGTAACTAAATTCTCGGCAATTAATGATCAACCTTTATAATTTTGAAAAAATAAAAACTTTAAAAAATATGGAACTTTGAAAATTGGCAAACTAATAAAATAAAAAAACGTAAGAAAACTCTTAAAACTTAAAAAAAAAACAATTCCACCAAAAAAGTCTTAAAACTAAAAAACAAATGTTTGACCACCCCTACAAAACTAAACGATTTTATGTAAAAATGTTTGCCCACCTCTAAAAACTAACTTAAAAACAAAAAAAACAATAAAATTAAAGTTAATTTTAAATATAAATTTATTTTTATTAATATTAAAAATCATTTACGAGCTCCTTCTTAAACTAAATAAAACCAATCAGATTAAAGTTATTTTTATATAAAAACTTATTTTTTTATGTTTAAAATAATTCGTAGCACCTTCTTAAGCTAAATAAAAACTATACAAATTGAGTCCAAATTTAAACATTTATTCTTATTTATCTTAAAAATAATTAATTATAATAAACATTCAAAATTGAGTCATAATGTTATTTTTATTTATCTTAAAAAATATTCATTAGGTGCTTAAACTAAATAAAACATATTACCTATGAAGTTTTTTATATAATTTTAGTTTATTTTAACAAAACCTTATAATAAATGGTTTAAACCAAATACAAAACAAGCAAGGAAATATGTATGTTGAGAAACAGCGGGGATATGTTTTTGTATATCCATAATTATAGATATAGATATATAATATAGGATATAGTTGTCCGATTTTCATGGAATTCAATTCTGAAATCATACAGTGGCTCACAGCTTATTTCGTGCAAAAGTAATCTTGAAATTCAAGCTCGATTAGCAGCCAAGCATAGATATCAAGAAAATTTAAATGCGGTTATGTTCAGTAGTATTATAAAATTTATTAAGGCAAATCATAATTGTTTATTTCCATTTAATAACGCTCAAATCGAATAGGCACGAAATCGAATGGTCCCGAAAGGGAAATCTCCCTGTGAGCGAAGCACGCAGAATAGCTAATTTAAAAAAAAGCAGACTGTTCTCGACCGTTTTCACTTCGCACAGGACTCCTGTGACAGGAGTTTGGTGCAGACTTACAAACTATAAAACAAGCAAAAGATAGTGGTAAGAATGTATATTATTGATTTAAGACTATGAAAACAATGCTTAGATTGAAAGAATATCGCCCTTTATTGATCTGGGGATATTATTATACTATATACTCTGCTGAAGGTCAGCGCTTTTTCTGCAATGAGATTCCATTGATTTGTAGCGGATTTAGGAGTTGAAATGATATTTTTATTTTATTTGTAAAAAGATTCTGTCACAATTGAGCGTTGTTTTGCGACTAGGGGTTCTAGTGTTTTTTGACCTTATTACATTGATAGCCTTAAAAGTTGTTGTAATGTAATGCAGGTGCTATTAACTTGACTGCATATGAAATGATATGATAATGCCACGGACACAATCGTCGTTAGTCGAATTACTAAAGAATTTTAGTTTTAAAATTGTTATTTTTTCTAAGCGAATTTTTGGTTAAATGAATTAAGAAAACAATAATAATAATTCTTGGCAATAGCTTATTTTCGCACATAATCTAGCTTATATAAGTGTCCAGGAGCAGAAAATCATGACTTATCGACATCACTGGTCTGCAATGTTTTCCAACACTTAAGTTCTTTGTTTCGGCCCCACACCAGAATATCCAAACTGATAAAGACCGTCAAAGAAGTCATCAACATGGTGGATATAAATTTAGAAGTGAACCTTATTGAGCCGACGTCCACTCGTTCCACTGAGGAGCAGCGGCAGAGTGTGAGAGATGCCTACTTGGAAGCAGTGCGCATTCTACTGGTGCTGCTGGAGAACGTCCTTTCGCAGCCAAAGAACGCCAAGTTCCGCACAATACGTCTGGATAACAAGACGATCAAGGAGAAGTTGCTAAGCCTGCCCGGATGTGAGAGGCTGCTTGATGCCATCGGTTTCGTACGCGCTCCCGGCTCCAACGCATTTACTTTGCCCAGTGAGGCGTCCCTGCAGCAGGTTCAGAGGTACCGGGACGCTTTGAGTGAGCGGCGGTCTGCCTGGATCAGTGGGGCTGTCCCCAAAAGTAAGGCTGAGTAGTGAAGCCAGAACAGTTTTGTAATCTGTTCCTTTGAAATGATCAATAGGTTTGCCCCAACAAGCCGCCACAAGCACCCCTGCGCCATTGTTTATTAAACCCTCTGTAGAATATCGGCAACGGATCGCCTTTCCCCGAGTACTGGTAAGACTTTCCGCAAGTATAGGACGCGGTTAATCCTAACCTGAGTGTGTTTTTAGAGGACGTCCAATAACTTTCTGCAGTCGCTGGAGTTTTACTCGGACGCCGTTATGCAGTACGAGGATGAACTCTTGCTAGCCACTGGGCGCACTCTAATCCCCATTGACGAGCTGACATCCAAAGCAAGCGAGAGACTCATGGATGCGCAGGAGCGAATCGCATCGGGCGCGTGCCTCGAGAAGGAGCCCTGCATTCGCGACCTCCTACTCGTCGAGCTGGTGAATTGGTTCAATACTGAGTTTTTCGAGTGGGTCAACAACATTCCTTGCCGCGTGTGCGGCAGCGATGAAAGCAAGCTAAGGCGCACGGAACGGGTGGGCGATGTCAGGGTGGAGATAATTGTGTGCTGTGGCCAGGAAAGTAAGTTCTACCGTTACAACGACATCTCTCAGCTTCTGGTCTCTCGCAAGGGACGGTGCGGAGAGTATGCTAACTGTTTTACGTTTATGTGCCGCTGTCTGGACTACGATGCTCGTATCGTGCACTCTCACTTCGACCACGTGTGGACCGAGGTATATTCCGAAGCCCAGACGCGCTGGCTGCATGTGGATCCCTCTGATAATATTGTTGACTCTCCGCTTATGTACCAACATGGTTGGAAGCGCAGCATTGATTATATACTGGCCTACTCGCGGGATGACGTTCAGGACGTGACCTGGCGTTACACAAACGACCACCATAAGATCCGGAATCTTCGCAGGCTGTGCGATGAAAAAGAACTGGTGCAGACTCTGGACGAGATTCGCATCAAACGGCGTAAAAATTGTACCGCAGAGCGTCGAAAGTTGCTTAGTCAGCGCAACTTTTATGAAATTATTGCCTTGACCGTTGAGCGGTAAGCCACAAAAGCCCTATAAGATAAGGGGAAAAATATTAATGAAAAATTATTATTGTTATTCATCAATTTTTAGCCAGCCGACTGAGAACGAACTAAAGGGCAGAAGTTCCGGAAGCCTATCCTGGCGTCAGTCGCGTGGAGAGCACACTTTCACCAACGTTAGTAAGCTTGAGTTAAATAAAGTTTAAATTATACGGATTAGGTTTTTACAGATATTTGTTTTCACCCCGATTGAACCTGAGCTCCATAATCGAAAGCTAAATGTCCGCTACAGCTGCGCCACAGATACCTATGAACGCTATGCCAGAGGTAAGTTTGCACAGATCCATACATTTCTATGCACTTACGTCATATTTTATATTCCCATAGATGAGGGAGGTGTAACTGTTCTGGACACTTATAAAACCTGGCAAAAGGCTCAGTTTTCCTCAAAAAACATTCTTCGAAAAGTAGAGCGCGATTGGAAAATGGCATATATAGCGCGACTCGAGGACACCGCATGTGGAGAAATCGTTTGGAAATTTGATTTTAGCAAGGCTAACTTGAAAGTTAAGACCTATAAGTTGATTTTCGAGACGAAAACGTTTGGCGAGGGCAAAGTCGATGTTGCCGTTGAAAGCATTGATGGAACTGCTTCCATTGAGGACTCTAGTGGATTTCAGATTGTAGCAAGGCTTAGTGGTGGCAAGGGCGACGTGGCGTGGCAGCACACCCAGCTCTTTCGGCAGAGTTTGAATTCCCGAGACTACCCGTTCGATTTGCAGGTGGAACTGTACTAGGACACGGGCAGAAGTAGTGACAAGTAAAAATTCCTAAATTTAATATTTCTTAAAAACCTGTACGATTACCCAAGTGGTTTAAAATATACATATAAACTGTACTATAATTTATATTCTAAATGTATGCAATTATGGTACATAGTACTATTAAAGTCAAATGGCATTGCTCCGGTAAAGAAACGAATTTTATCCGAGTAGTACTTATTTCAGCGAAGAACAATAATTTTTAATTGAAACTATGAATAAAACAAGAAAGGAAGCTAACTTCGGCTCACCGAAGTTTATATACCCTTGCAGAACTTTAACAAAAAATTAGAACCGAAAATCTGGAATAATTATTAGTTGCCAAATCTCAAGTTTGATCGGCTAAGTTATGGGTTTTTTTTTATTTTCCTGATTGTTCCTATGGAAGCTATATGATATAGTCGACCGATTCTCACGAAATTAAAACCAAAATTCTGAAATAATATAAGATGGCTAAATATCAAGTTTGGTGAAAATATCTTGAAAACTGACAAAGTTATTGTTTTTTCTTTTATTTTCCTGATTGTTCCTATGGAAGCTATAGGATATAGTTGGCCGATTTTCATGAAATTAAAACCGAAATTCAAGGATAATTAAGAACGGCTAAATCTCAACTTTGATGAAAATATGTTGAAAACTGGCAAAGCTAAATTTTTTTTTTTTTTTCTTAAATTTTTCCGATTGTTCCTATGGCAGCTATATGATATAGTTGTCCGATCCGGCTCGTTCCGACATATGTACGAGTGAGAGTATATAGGAGACTAACTACAAAGTTTCATTCGGATAGCTTTAAAACTGAGGGACTAGTTTGCGTAGAAACGGACAGACGGACATGGCTAGATCGACTCGGCTGTTGATCCTGATCAAGAATATATATACTTTATAGGGTCGGAGATGTCTCCTTTACTGCGTTGCAAACTTCTGACTAAAATTATAATACCCTGCAAGGGTATAATAAAAAAGAGGCAGGAAAATGCTTTAATTTCTAAGATACGAGTAACTAATTATCCCAATAGGACTGTAAAAGATTTCAATATGTGTACAAAATTATAAACGATTAGTTCAATATTGTAAATAAACAAATGCACTATGCATAGTACACTTAAAAATAAATAATTCAGAAAATATTTATTTTTAAATCTTGTAATATAAATTGACATCTCCAATCTCGGGCTTTCATTGTTCACTGTTTTATATACTGTACACATACATAAGGTATAGTTTTCCATGCATTTTTAAATGTTTAACTGATTTAACCCAAGTATTTCGTTTCGTACATATGTATATACATATGTCGCCTACAGACATTATCATTTGGGTAAGCCATATTAAATGATAAGATACTATATACATATGTGCTTCCGGTCTGTTCTGTTGGTGTCCAAGCAAGAAAGGAAGCTGATTTCGGCTCGCCGAAATTTGTATGCCGTTGCAGATTGCAATTGAAAAATAAATTTTAAAAACGAAATTCTGAAATAATAACAAGTTAAATCTCAAATTTCATGTTTAAAAACAGCAAAGTTATTATTTTTTTTTTATTATTTTCCGATTTCATAAAATTAAATTCAAAATTTTGGAATACCATAGAAAGGCAAAATCTTAAATTAAATGAAAATATGTTAAAAACTGACTAAGTTATCATTTTTCTTCTAAAAATTAGCATATCGTTCATATTACAGCTAACTGAAATAGTCGTTCGATCCGACCCGTTTCGAAGTAGGAGTATATAGAAGACTATCTTAAATGATTCATTCAGATAGTTTTAAATCTGACAGACGGACATTTAAGACGGAAAGACGGACATGGCTAGACAACTGATCAAATATAAATATATGTATGTATAGTACATACTTTTTAGGGTCGGAGATGTCACTGCGTTGCATACTTCTGACTAAAATTATAAAGCCCTGCAAGGTTATAAAATCCAAACCCCACAAATACCAATCAGAAATCGATGATGGATAACGCTAAATCTAGCTATTTAGCTATTTTATGAATCACAAAGAAAATGGCTTCCAGCAAAAAATAATTTATGTAGGTAGAGCTATTAATGTGGACCCGCTGTTGATACTTGGTCTCGAATGAGGAAATACTAAATATAAATAATACTACGAAGATGATGATCATATGTAGTCTCCAAAGACGTACTTAGAGGTAAGGGTGCTGGTGACAGATGGTATTTGACCGTCCCTGGAAGAAATATAGGATTATTCTTTGTTATTCGCAAGGAAGCATTACCAAAACTTACTTGGTTTGCGCCTTGACCACGCGACGCACACTCGTCATTATGGCATCAATGTCTGCCGTTTTACCAGACCTATCAAGGGCTTCGCACATCGTCTGAATGAAGGGGGTGCCGTCCTCCGTGCGGTAGGAGACGTAGCCTTCGTAGGTGCTGTAGCACTTCAGAATTTCGTTGGGGGACCCGTTGGGCTGGGCGGAATCCGTCATGAACCCGCCAAGCTCGTTGGCGCCCTTGCAGGCCTGGACGAAGAGCAGCTTAGGCTTGTCTTTCAGCGTCCGGTTGCGCAGAATGGGAAAGACCACTTCGGAGTCCAGTGAGTAGTCGTCATCCTTGGCAGCCAGTCTATCATGGCGCGTTCCATGACTGAGAAACACAATTACCAGCGCGCTCTTGTCCCCAAAGTCCTTCGTTTCCACTGCATAAATAAACAGCCTACAATAATGATCAGCCAATACAGCTTTATGTCATACATACGCGTCCTCACTGTGCGCTTGACGGTGGCCAATGTGGCGTCGGTAATGACCTCCACCTTGCATTTTAGCCTCTCAAAGGTGGCTCGCAGGGCTTTCACATCTTGGGCACTTCCGGCGCGGAACTCATTTTTCGTATCAAAATGCTCATTGTTGAATATGTACACCCTAGCCGGCTTCAGCTTAGTTTTCGCTAAGCTGGAATTGGAGCTCGAAGCTCCGATGGAGCTGAAAGTACCCTGGGCGTCCAAGCCAGTGAAAGTCGGCTTGGCCTTAATAGAGGACGTGGAGGAGCCTAGGCTTACGTAGGGCCTCGGCACGGCCGTGGATGTTAGTGGCTTCGTTGCGGGCGAGGAAGATGTTTTGAAGAAGCTCCCGAGTGCGGATGGTGTCGGCTTGGGAATACTGGGAGGACTAGAGACATTGGCTACCTTCGGCGTTGCCGATGAACTAGTGATGGCCAGACTCGGTTTCTTGGCGTAGGGGGATACGTAAGAGGAACCTGAACTGCTGACTTTGGAAGGAAACGGCGTCCAGGCAGGCTTTTTTCCTTTGATGTCCACGCGATGCGTCTCCAGGTGCTGGGTTACATTTAATCCATTATTTTTGGTAACTGTTGTCTGCTCCGTCTTTACCAGAGTGCTGGACCGCTTGCCAGCGCTGGTGGCCGTGGCTTTGAAGGGCTGGCGGAAGGAGACGCCATTAAGACTCGGTGGCCGGGAGCGCGAGGTTACCGTGGTGGTGGTGGTCGTGGTGCCGGTGGCCCCCTCGCCCATCCTCATCTGCGCGAACAGTGCCTCGAGTTCGGCCTGACTAGGAGTGCGGCGAGTTGTCATCTCCGTGATCAACGCTCGCTGGGTGTGCGTCACCGTCTGCCGTGTGGACATAAAGGTGACGGTCTGCTTGTTGCTGTCGGTAATTGTAGAGTTCTGCACGGCCGTGTTGGTCGTCTCTGTGGAGGCACTCGTGGTCCTAACGTTCGTCCGGGGGTCTTGGTGCACCAGCGCCTGGCTGGGCCGGCTGTTGTCCTTTTCCCCCTTCTTGCTCCACCAAACCATTATCGCTCCGGTTTGCGTGGGGTTTTTTCTTTTATCTCTCTTTTTTCTCTGTCTGCTGGTTGCGCAGTGGGTTTGCGGCGCACTTCTGTTCGGAGCAACGTTCCTCTCGACACTGAACCCCCAAAGAAATTCGTATAAAGAGCGCGCAGATGATAAGCGGGCCAACTCATCGATTGCTACCGATGCTCTCTGTTCGTTATATACGAGTGCGGGATGAGGATCGGGCATAGGGGGATCGTTTGTATCCGGCTAGGTGTTAACTGGGATCCGAGGTTTGTGTTATCGGCCGTATGTTGGGTCTCTGTCGTGACTGATAACCGGACCCGCGAGCTTACCTGGTCTCTCTCAAACTTTTAGCACTCTCAGTCTCTCAGGTATAACGCATAACCACAGTCGCGCTCAACAATATGTTCGCGTTTTAGTAAAAGTAAAGTTTTTATTATTTAATGGGAACAATTTTATTGTTAACGTTCTTTCCTTTTATAAGCGAGTCGTTAGGTTTCTTAGTCAACGAACAACTTGCATGTGTATCTCCAGTGTCTTTTTGTGATTGGCTTGTATATATGTATATGTAAATATACATACAAATTCTTCAGAAATATAAATGATCCTATATGTTATGTATGTGTTTATTTATTATTATATAAGGGTCCGAATACAAAAAATAAAACTAAGTACATTCCATTTTCTAAATTCAATTAATGTTTTTCATAATAATACAGTTTTGTAAATGTATATAAAGGTTTTTTTGTTTCCATTTCCTGTTTTCCGACATAGTCATAACTGCCGGTTTCCTCTGCTAACAAAGGAACGAAACTTGAAAGCTTTTTACTTTTAATTCATTATTTTTAAAGTCAGCTGTTTCAAAAAAAAAAAAAAAAAACAATTCAAAAATCTCTTTTGCACAAATACTCTTAAATCGAAATACTATTTGCTGTGCGTTTTCATTATTTTTAGTAGGTCGATTATTCACTGCACTGTGATTCAAAGATTTTTTCTTATATGTACATATGTACATATTTATACCTCTGCAGGGAATTATAATTTCAGTCAGAAGTTTGCAACGCAGTGAAGGAGACATTTCCGACCCTTATTGATCATGATCAACAGCCGAGTCGTTCTAGCCATGTCCGTCTATCCGTCTGTCTGCTTTTACGCAAACTAGTCCCTCAGTTTTAAATTTATCTGAATGAAACTTTGCAGTTAGTCTTCTATATACTCTCACTCGACATACATATGTATGTCGGAACGGGCCGGATCGGACTACTATATCATATAGCTGCTATAGGAACAATCGGAACAATGTTCGAAAAAAAATATGACTCAGTTTTCAAGATATTTTCACCAAACTTGATATTTGGCTATCTATTATCATTTCAGAATTTCGGTTTTAATTTCATGAAAATCGGCAAACTATAACCTATAGCTACCATAGAAACAGAAACAGAAAAAAAAACATAACTTAGCCGTTTTTCAAACCATTTTCAACAAATTTGAGATTTGGCAACTAATTATTATATAATAAAACTGAGGGACTAGTTTGCGTAGAAACCGACAAACGGACATGGCTAGATCGACTCGGCTGCTGATCCTGATCAAGAATATATATACTTTATAGGGTCGGAGATGTCTCCTTCACTGCGTTGCAAACTTCTGACTGAAATTATAATACCCTGCAAGGGTATAATAAAACAACAACTTTTTAAAAGTGTCTGAAGCTTTTTGGGTTTGCTTAAAAGTAAACAATACTTCAGCTGGCTGATTATTTGGAACTGGCTACAAATTATAAGCTTGCTTTCGAATTTACGAATTCGCGGAAGTGGACGAAGTGGATTCTTCCAACACAGCCCAACATAAGACAATAAGAAGTACGTTGACTCACACCACTGAGAGGGTCGATGACGTTGTGACGATGTGTAAAAATAATAATAATTTTTTACAAAGTAGAATAATGTACATATGTATAATGTACATATACCCCCTGCGGGAATTATATTCTTGATTAGCATCAACAGCCGAGTCGATCTAGCCATGTTCGTCTGTCTCTCTATACGCAATCCAGTCCCTGAGATTAAAAAGACTTCTTCTCTAACTCGTACATGTGTATGTATGTACATATGTAAGTCAGAACGTGCCCGAAGGACTATATAATATATGTACATAGCTGCCAAAAGAACGATCCGAATATTTAAAAAAAAATATAGCTTTGTCAGCTTTCAAAATAATAATTTTAAGTTAATTAAGTTAATTATAAGTTATTATTTCCAAATTTCGGTTTGAATTTTATATTTCAATTGCAAATGTATATCTTGCTTTGTTTAAAAGAGTGTTTTTTGTGATATTTAACATACACAAATAACTAACGGGAAAATATAAAAATGGTTTTCAATAAAAATAAAATATTATAAGATTTTTTTAAAACAGAAATTGCTTAAAAAAGTTGTTTCATTAACAGATACGAAAATGTTTTAATTTTGTTTTTATTGTTCATATAACAACGATGAAGAAAAAAGCTAGGTATGTATATGAGGGAAGCAGAAGTTTAAATACCCATTCAGTTTGGAATTAATCCCAACATGATCGCTTTAGCTAAAAGCAGCATTTCTCCACTTGACAAAAAAGAGCAAAGTTTGGTAGAAATATGTATTTTACAAAATGTGAGTTTATTTGTGGTAAGTTTTACTTTTCACATAGAAAATTAAGCGTAGGGGATTTTAATAAATATATATGTATAGTATTTAATCTAAAATTTAGTCATTGTGTTATGCTGAGGCGCTTTAAGACACTATTTAGTTAATATATAATTACGCAAAAATATATGTGTATATATATTTAATTCTTCATTTAGTTTAGATCCAGTAACCTATCAAGTTGTTAACACACTTGGTGTCTAAATATTACAACTAAATCGTAGCGAATCATAATAACTTAAATATCAAGTCCCACTGGTTAAAACGTAAATCGGTTTGAGAACCATATTTCAATTTGAATTAATTTTGAGGCTATTCAGAAAACCAAGATCTAATAACATGCTCCCTCCCTACTTTTTTAGTGGCACTTGTCGGCAACTATGGGAAAGCGCACAACGCGAATCTCATTGCCATAGTCGCAAATCACGGAATCGCAGGCAAGCATCATGATTTTTGGGCACAACTGTCGATTGGCAAAGTCCAGTTTGACCTCACGAGCCGGCTGCCCTGTACGCACATCCCACACGATGAGAGAGCCTGTAGTTGTATCGAAATTAATCGAGTTAGTAAACAATATTTTCAGGCTAAAAACGCACGTACCCATTTTACTGGTCACCAATAGCGACGGAGTCAGCATCAGTAGGCTCGAGTAGGCATTAGAGATATTGATGGTGGTTAGCAGGTTGCCTTGGAATCGCTCCCACACGCAGATCCGCTCATCCGTCCCCAGGGAAATGACGTAACTCGGGGCGCAGGCAAGGCAGCTGACCGCACCGTCATGTGCCTGAATGTTGTACATACAGGCGCCCGTAAACAGATCCCAGACGCAGAGCAGGCCGTCCTGTGAACCGGAACCTCCCGTGCCCGGTTGCCACCGGTCAACAAACAGACAGGTAACCGGTCCGCAGTGTCCGTGCAGTGTATACTCCACATCCGGCTTGTTGAGACAATACACCTGTAAAAAGGCAAGCAAGTTGAAAAGAACAGATTCCAATAGAGATTTGCTGTGGCCATGTACCTTAAGTGTGTGATCCTGACTCCCGGTGAAGACCATATCGTTAGCAACCTGCATGCATGTAATGGGCTGCTGATGTGCAAGACGTATGCCCTCCAATGTGATTTTCATCTCCTCTTTGGTGGTCTTCGCAGCGACATCTTGCTGGCAGCGCTGCATCAGTCCTAAGCTACCCGTGGATCCAGTTCGGACGTGAGCTACACAAAAGGTAATTTATTTGTGAAATAGTTTCATTTGCATCTTCAGGTAAGGCTTACTACGTCTATAGGCGGAAGTGAATCCCCAGTCGATCTGTTTGCCCTTGTAGTACGTTTCCAGACGGTAGAAGTCCAGACGCCCATTCAGACGTGCCACAATCACCCGGTCTCCATTTAGGTGAATGTGGGTGATGCCTTGGTTGCGTTTGGCGTCCTCCTGATAGGCGCATTTTAGCACGCCGGCCGGTGATTCCCACAGCTCTACGCGCCCGTTGGCGCAACCGACTGCTATGAGATTGTCAAAGTAGTCTAAACACCAGACCGGCGAAACCGGTAGCTTGCGCACTAAAGTCTGCCCGTCCGGCCGTGGCTGTGAGATCTGCATGTCGGCACGAGCGATGCTTGCCAACTGCTCCCCACTGCGCGCATCCCAAACGCGGATTTGACCTTTGAGGCAGCAGCTAATAATGTAAGCCCCGTCGGAGACCAGGCATTCGATGCGGTGCTTGTGACCGGCGACTTGGGTCGGCACGCCCTCAAGAATTTGCTCCGTCTGCTTGTGTGGCGCTTCGAACTCGTGCCAGCTGGATCGCCACTCAGCATAGTTTCGAGTGCAGATGCAGCGGTAAAAGACGACCATCGTGTAGCAAAGTACGAAGATGCTGATGCAGCACAGCAGAATTGCAAAGAATATTTCCATTGGACTCTTCGGAACCAACGGCATTCCGCCCGGCATAACCATCGGCGACTCCCGATGCACATCATCATCGTTGAAGTCCAACGGATCAAGGGCAGCGGCCAATGCCTTCCATTGAAAGTTCTGCTGCAGTTGCTCCTGCGGATTTCGCAATAGTGCAGCTAGCTCTGGCGTGAGAGCGTGGCTTAGGCGAATGCTCGGCAACAAGGTAACGTATTGGCCACTTAGGGACACGTTATACTGCTTCATTATTGTGGACCAGTGAAAGTTCGAAAGGAAATAGTTGAGGTCAAAGTTGGGGTAGCGCAGACGCAACAGTTCTTCGCCCGTCTCGTTCACATCATTCTTGATGGCAGAAGGTGCATCATTTGGTGTGGAGTAGGCGCTGCTACTAGGTGGTGTAGTCGTTGTTGCTGTTCGCTGCCCGTCTGCCGTCTGCCAACCCTCAAAAAAGCTGCTGACAGCTCCTCGCCCCGCCTGAAGGCGACGCTGCAGTTCCATTGTGGCTGTCATTGTCCCATTGCTTTGCATGCTGAACAATTGCTCTAGGCACCCAGAATTGTATACTATGGAGCAGATCCACACAATCATCCATATCATAAAGGCGCGCTGAAAGAAGCGGGTACGCGCCCAAAAGTTCACAATCTTTATACGCTTTGGAATACGTTGCTCCACTGCCGAGTGTCCAGGGTTGACTAGGTTTGACCGCTCACCGACACCAGGGGTATCAGCAAAGCATAGCTTCGGATGCGACTGGGAGCGTTGGAAGGTACCCGGAACAAAGGTTGATGGCATCGGTGCGGCAGCCCCGAAAAAGCGAAAGTCCTGTCGCCCAGCATTTCCCTGGGTACAACTCAACATCATCTTTGGGAGGTGCTTTGCTTCTGTCGTATATTCGGCCCGTTTTATGTTCATAGCCAGGATGGTCGAGAATAGGAGCATCTGTAGCATAAAATCTGAGAGCAAGCCGACTATTGCAAATATACAAAACTCCTGGATGACGGGCACGAACGTGGCGAGGCCAATAGTTAAAATAGTTATCTCCGTTAGCAGTGTTTTTGAAATGTGCCATCCCTCCTTGCTTAAAGCCTGTGCCACGCGGATCTTCACATCGAACGTTTCGTCCATGGACACAACACTCTTCGTGATCACCAAGCTATTCTCCAATCCCACTAGTATGACCAAGTACGGGAATATGTCTTTCGATTGCAGCGATATTGTTAGGCCGAAGAAAAAGCAGAGACCTAAGGACATGGCCAGGCTGCCGGCTGTAGTAAAGACACTACACAGAGCTAGCAGAAAGCGGGAGCGGAACACGTCGATCTTGCGTACTGAGAAGTAGACGTAGGCGAACACCAACATAAAAGCCACCGTGTATGGTACCAACTCCCACATCCTGTATTCGCCTGGGTAGAAGATGTAGGTTATTGTGGATGGCTCCTCCGCATGCGCAGATGACTCAGGCAGCGGCGGGTAGTGACGCAGTAACTTGTCCTTCAACGTTTCCAAATATTCCACATCGTTGTGCTTGAGTACCAGCGTCAGGGCATACTGGATGATTCGTGAGCGAGCCCGCAATGGGTACCGCTTAAAACCCGTATCCTGCATCGGCAGACCAAAAAGCATTTCCGCAGCAGACACTTTCGACTTTTGCAGGTTCTGGTAGAAAGACAAAGTTTGGATTAAATACATTAATATTTTAAAATTATTAGCAAGATTTAAAATATAAAAAGTGATAAAAATGATTTTCGTATGATCCCACTCTAAACCTTTAAAGGACGTTTTATATTCTTAAACGAAGATCCATTTTCGCTTTAGAACTGGGCCAAGTGTAAAAGCAAATAAAGAACCTACTTTAGCCTTGATATTGTAAACTAGCTCATTTTAACTTACATATGTATAAGCATAAGGTATAGAAAGCATAAAGCCGTACGTGCCTTTGATCCTGACGGAACTAGAGTCCGATTTGTATATGTACATTTATATCATAAAATAATTTGTAATTTTGCAGTTTATTTCCAAGTCACTTATCAGTATACCCCTTAATATTTTCCGTATAAAACCTCATTTGCTAATTTTCCCTTATCTCACTTAAGAGTATTTCCACCATTCCTCAGTGGCCAATTTACTTGGAACCTTACGTTACTATATAATCAGATCCGTGAAATCTTTTTATATGACGGGTTTCTAAACTGTTTGATAAAAATGTTTGGCACATGCCTATTATGAATCCGAAGAAGATTAAAGCAAGGCGAAGGGTTATTTCTAATATTAGTTTCAAAAACAAGAAAGGAAGTTAACTTCGGCTCACTGAAGTTCGTATGCCCTTGTAGAATTTAATAAAAACAAGAAAGGAAGCTAACTTCGGCTCACCAAAGTTTGTAAACCCTTGCAGAAATTTAAAAAAAATTAAAACGGAAATTCTGGAATAATAATTAGTTTGCCAAGTCTCAAATTTGATGAAAATGGTTTGAAAAACGGCTAAGTTATGGTTTTTTTAATTTCCTGCTTGTTCCCATGGAAGCTATAGGATATAGTCCACCGATTTTCACGAAAATAAAACCGAGATTCAGGAATAATATAAAACGGCTTAATCTCAACTTTGATAAAAATATCTTGAAAACTGACAAAGTTAGAATTTTTTTCTAAATATTTTCCGATTGTTCCTATGGCAGCTATAAGATATAGTCGTCCGATCCGGTTCGTTTTGTATGAGTGAGAGTATATAGAAGACTAACAACAAAGTTTAATTCAGATAGTTTTAAAACTGAGGGACTAGCTAGATCGACTCGGCTGTTGATCCTGATCAAGAATATATATACTTTATAGGGTCGGAGATGTCTCCTTCACTGCGTTGCAAACTTCTGACCGAAATTATAATACCCTGCAAGGGTATAAAAATAAAACCGAAAATGCGGAATAATAATTTGTTGCCAAATCTCAAAATTGATGAAAATATGTTAAGAAACAGCGAAGTTATGATTTTTTTCTTTTTTTCCCTGGTTGTTCCTATGGCAGCTATAGGATATAGTAATCCGATTTTCAGGAAACTAAATACGAAATTCTGAAATTATAAAAAATGGCCAAATCTCTAATTTTGAGAATATGTTGAAAACGGATATAATTATAATTTTTGTTGAAATTTTTTCTCATCGTTCCTATGGCAGCTATATGATATAGTCGTCTGATCCACCCCAACATACATATGTACGGGAAAAAGTATATAAAGGACTAACTGCAGAGTCATTTAGATAGCTTTAAAACTGAGGAACTAGTTTCGGTATAATCGGACAGACGGACATGGCTAGATCGACTCGGCTGTTGATCTTGATCAATAATATATATACTTTAAAATGTCGGAAACGTCTCCTTCACTGCGTTGCAAACTTCTGACTGAAATTAATTAATTAATATCTTGCAAGGGTATAAAAAGACGCCGTCAAAGTACTCGTCAAAGCAAATCGTGTCAAGTGTGAATCACTTTCTGAGATCGGAGAGTTACGTATGCATGTACATACATATATACATCGTATCTAAAATGCGTTCAGACGATTCGCAAGTTTTCAAAGCGGGGAGAGCTATTAAGCGATGTTTTGTGTGTTTTTCATTAGCTTATAACAAATCGGCTTAGACAACTCGGTATCGCTCACATTTAAATGCATGCATATTGAAAAGCAAAGGTCTGGCTTGTCTACAGTCTAGAGTCTAGAATGTGCATAACACATTGCGCTCAACCTAAGGTAAGGTTGCCAACGCAATCAATGACGTAGCGATTTAGCATAGTTCTCAAAACATACCAGTATTGTTGACATATATTAATTTTGGTGATCCGAAAAATTTCAGTCGACATGAAGGGTAAAACAAAAGAAATCACTTACATGATATTGGAATATCGTGTTCAAAATATTTGTGTCCCTGGTGAAGTTCTGGACATTTTGTGTCCACAGGTTGGCCGGTGAGAGCAACAGGCATCCGTACTCTGGGAAGATCTGTCCCAATTGCCCGTGGGCACCGCGTTTCACGTTCTCCACATGCAAACAGTTATGTTCAAGGGTGCGTTGGCTGGAGGGATATAAATCGAAATCGAGTCAATTAATATCTCCGTAACGGGAAGTCATTTTTCTGATACTACTCACTTCTCGCTGCTTTGATGATTTCTCACAATTTCGAGCAATTTAAAAACTTCGAAGAGCGGCGCACGAAACGCATCCATCAGTTGCATCTCCTCGGTCCAGGGCAAAACGCTTGCTCGCAGAGTTATCTGTTGGACGTAGAAGGCAGGGCTGCTCTGTGCCCAGGGTAACACTGGGGGCGGTACGCGGTCTGTGGCACTGGCGTTGAAAAGAAGGTCTGGTCCAGCAGAGGTCGACTTGGAATCGCCGGGGGCTGGCGGATAGGGCGACGGAGCAACGGTGGAGCTACTGTGATTGTAGTATGCCGGCAGAGGCCCGACGTCATAGGGTAGCACAATCTTGGTGGGTATTGTCCCGGGCAGCGGTATGTTGATCAACGGATAGCTATACAGGGAGTGTGGGAGCGAGAGAGAGAGGAGAGGGTTCGTTACTGGAAATGCTCGACTACTAATTGGCTTGATTTGCTATTTTAGGACTGGCGCGTGTTTTCTCACAGTTCCTCGTCTAACGCGTGGCTTAGCGGCCAGTAGGCGTGTTTTTGGATCCATCACCTATCAACAACTCGCGTTTTAAGTATTCAAGGTCAGCGGGCCATCGAGAGTTTGCCAGCGTCCAAGACAACAAATGGCGGGCGCTGACCATGCCGCTTTGCAGCGATAAGAGTCCTGATAAGTGGGACAAAAACACTACGAGGCAGCTACCAAATTGTACAACGCTCTCTCGATAAGGTAAGCATCGGCTCTGTTAATTCCGCTGACAGCCACCGGTTGCCAACTAGCTGATTGTGATTAGTAACCAGTGTAGCCTATCTCAGTTATATGGTTTGTTATCAAACAAATAAGCAAATTCACCTTATTGAGTCATTAAATTAGAATACTATAGCTACCCCAACCATAGCTATGGTGCGTGAGCATATAGAAAAATATTGGAATCTGATATGAAACACATGGAATATTTCAAGTTACTATGTATGTCCTCTTAGTCTATGGTAAACGTTGTATACTGAAATTTAAAGGCGTCCGTTTAATGCCCACACCCCAACTTATGTTCGAATGCAATAGATTTTGATTTAAATTTTCCAGCTTTCGTTTCCTTGGTTTTTCAACAACAAGTCTGTATAACCGCAAATGAATATCTGATATTACTACATACTTTTCAAGTTCATATCACCAAAGTAAACTGTTTTCTACCCCTGACGTAGTATTAGGGATCATGTGCGGGTCTGAAATCGTATAACTGATAATCAGCGGCATTATTAAAGTGCAAATGCAGTCAATCTAAGAGTATAATCTCAGCTTAATAGCAAATTTAAGTGTTATAATACGTAGCCCCTAATTTGCCTTTCTTTTATATTACTTTATATTATATAAATGGTCGTGTAAGCGTAAAACGACGTTATCGATTATCAAAACACCAAACTAGTTTGCTCAATTTTTTAATGGGAACACATCACTCTGTCACGTTCGGCTGATCAGCCCAATCACTCCTCACGAAACGTTATTTTTATACCCTTTAAGGGTATTATAATTTCAGTCAGAAGTTTGCAACGCAGTGAAGGAGACGTTTTTGACTCTCTATTCTTTATTGGGATTAACAGCCGTAACTGCCATAGGAACGATCGGACAAACTTTATAATATGTTAAAAAAAAATTATAACTAGATCAGTTTTCAACATATTTTCACATATTTCAGAATTTAGGTTTGAATTTCATGAAAATCGGACAACTATATCCATTAGCTTCATTAGGAACAATCTGAAAAATAATAGATAAAATAATAACTCCGCTGTTTCTCAATATTTTTTCATCAAATTTGAGATTTGGCCACTTTTTATTTTTTATGAATTTCTATTAATGTCATGAAAATCGGTTGACAATATCCTATATCTGCCATAGAAACAATCAGGGAAATAAAAGAAAAATCTAAACTTCGCTGTTTTTCAACATATTTTCATAAATTTTAAGATTTGGCAAGTTATTATTATTCCAGATATTCGGTTTTAAGTTTGTGGTGAGCCGAAGATAGCTTCCTTTCTTGTTGTATACTAGTATACTTTTGTTTTAAATCAAAATAGCTACATTGGTTGGCCCGAAATGGTTTGGAACAAATATACATATGTATTCTCGCAGGGAATTATGGAGCGTATATATTCATCACTGGTAACCGGCGGAGTGTTTGGAGAGCACGAAGCTTAGTAAATTTGGCATTAGTCCGAAGGGATCTCTTTGATAGCTTTAGTTTGTATTTAATCGAAATATTATACCCTTGTACCAATGATCTTATAATAAGATGAATAACGCCAATACATTCTAAGTATGCAGTTAAGAGTGCAAACATCAAAAAATAGAATGTCTTGCACGTGAGAGAAAACACAGATCGTCTTTTTATACCCTTGCAGGGTTATATAATTTCAGTCAGAAGTTTGCAACGTAGTGAAGGAGACATTTCCAACCCCATTAAGTATATACATATATTTTTGATCAGGATCAACTGCCGAGTCGATCGATAGTCGGACAACTATGTATATCCTATAGCTGCCATAGGAACAATTAGGGAAATAAAAGAAAAAATCATATCTTCGCTGTTTCTCAAGATATTTTCATTAAATTTGAGATTTGGCAACTAATTATTATTTCAGAATTTCGGTTTTAATTTTTGTTTAAATTCTGCAAGGGTATATAAACTTCGGTGAGCCGAAGTTAGCTTCCTTTCTTGTTCATTTTTTATTTTAAACTAAATTCTACATTAACCTCCATGAATTAAATGCATTTTTTATAAGTAATATAATAATTGTCTTAAAAAATATAAAATACCCTTTTATTAAATAAGTAATTCAAACTTTTCCTAAAATGCGTATATTTTGACTGGACTCAATAATAGATGTGCGACGATAAATATTTAAATTAAGTCAGTCTAGAATCTAGAGTCTAATTAAGTTACTTTTTAGATAGTTCATTTTAGGCATACGCTGCAATATTTTTCAGGACTTTTATCATTGGTGTTGGCTTTGAGGATAGTTACTTGCGGCAAGTATCAATTGAAACGTTGTAACATCTTTTTTGGTACACTATTCAAAGGTATGATTAAGTTTTGACAAAGTCCTTTTTTTTAGTTCCCCTCAGAGTTTTCAAATGAGACCCGCGATTTCATACCCACGGTTTCTTAGAAAAAAAAATTTTCTACATTTAACTAACGATTCACTAATTTCCCCTATTAATATTAAAAATTATTAAATAGAAATTGCATATGGAGAATAGAATTAATTAAAATTCAGCTTTCCGAATTGACACTAACCACGAGAGCAAAATCGCCATGAACGCAATACTGGATGCGCAAGTCGGGTAGCTGGACAGGAAGAGGCCGTGCTTGTAGTAGAAGTGCGATACGGAGGCAGGTAGTCCGGCCGGTGAGGACGAAGCAGTACCAGCAGCTGAGGCAGCCGCCGAAGAGTGAACAGCGTTGGGAGGCTTGGCGGTTAGACCGCTTCCGTTGGATGCTGCTGCTGCCGTGCGCGGTGAAGTCGACGCTGCTGCCGCGGCCGCCCTGGAAGAGCCATCTGTTGCGGCGGCCATGATGTTCGCAGAGTTTACACCAAAACAAACACACACACGACTAAGCGCACGGAGGAGGCTGGCCACACGCAAACACTTACACGCCCGGCCTAGGGAGGAGACAAAGAACAACAACGACGGAGACGTAGACGGAGATCAAGAGTCGAGTCTGACCACGAACTTTGTTCCAGCGCGAAATACAAGTAAGTTTTGCTAGTGGCAAATTACGCAACTTCGCATTTGCAACGCATCCACTGCGTAGTCGACGCCACTGCCGCCCGGAGTGCGGTATTATTTGTATTTATTAATAGCGTCGATTCGCTGGCGCCCGGTGATGGTGGCTTCACTTTGCGGTTGGGCTGTGATCTGTCGCTGGGAGCCCCACTGTATCGATACATTTTCCTACGCGCTTTCTCAATCCCCGGCGATTTCCATTACTATTCCGATTCCGATTCTATTGATTTTTCTTTTTCTTGCGCTTCATTCGCACCTTTGGCCCCAACGTTATTTGCGCCTTGTGTTTGTGGTTGTGTTTGCCACCGTCGCTTCGGACTTGTTGTTGCAATTAATTGACGTTTTCGCGCATCTTCAGCGCTCACACACACACTCACACACAGGGGTTATTCTGATTAAAATGTGCGACATCAACGCCACTGCCACCGGCGCTCTTTCAATTAAAATAAAACTCTGCCCGGCCGCCGTGTATTGTTATCAAATTATGGCAAAAAAAGCGAAGAAATGACTACTTCAACGCATCGAGAACTTTTAGTCGTTTTTGCATTTCACTCTGGGCTGCGGCGCTTAAAAAACGAACGAACTGAGGGATTGCTTGTCGGCTATATACACATCACTGGGCGGTCGGTAGACAACAAGTAGAGTTTTTCGGCGGTTAAATATATAACTTTAATTTGCACTAAACACGTTTTTCTCCATCAAGCAGTGGCTGCGCGGCGCGTCGTCAGAACAAAATGCTCATTCGCAGTGACTCAACGTGAGCTGTGGGCTGAAACAGCTGATTGCTCAGTGGAGGGAGCGTGAGCAAATTCATAATTTGCTGCGGCTGTTGATTAATATGATGTATGTTTATGCAACCAAATTTCAGTACAGCATGGAGGAAGAAAAAATTATTTATTATATTATTAAATTAAATTGAATTAATAGCACCTCGATACTAGAATCGATATATCGATGTTTGTATTTGCTGCTACAATATCGATATAATATTTTTAATATCGATATCTCATATGTAAATGTAAAATGTAAAACAATAGCATTACTGAATATTTTTAATATTTCTTAAGTAGACTAATAAATAAATGGTGGTGTCAAACCATTATAACTAAATTATAAGCATTTTTCAAAACGAAAGATTACGTTGCACGCATAATTTCCTACTGTGTATGCCAGACGCTTTTTGCAGCCCGCCCAATTTTCGAATTTTTTCACCACTTTGAATTTTAGTGTGGAAGTTTTTTCACCACTCCGAATTTAGGTACATTTTTAGTCTATTTAAAATTACATTCTTGGACTCCGCCATTGCATTACTTATAGTTTTTATAACATTTGTATTATATACATAGACGTCCGACTGAAAATGGGTGATAGAAATAATTTAAAAAACCTAGAGAACTCTAAAGAAAACAAGACTCTAACTCTAGAGACAACTAGATTGAAGAACTGAAAGCTGTAAAGGACAAGCAGATATGGGGTGGAAGATCCTTAATTTTCTGCGTTGTAAACTTATGCTTAAAAAAGATAAGATCACGTAGAAATTAAAAAACAATAATGAAGCAAAAAACTATAATTAGATTTTCTCGGATTTGTAACCGTGAGAGCAAAGTCATTACGCTTTGAATTTGATAATTTATTATTTGATCACTATTGTCTTAGAGCTATCGAAATGTACACTCTTGTTATTTATTGCTGTTTCGTAACTTTTGACATGACACAATAGTAAGAGTCAGAGGTTTCCATTCAACAAATCGATACATAAAATAAGTAACTTTCAGAACGCGTATAATTTTCAGATAGAAATATAACCTCGATGAGCATACAAATTAGCCTTAATTGTTATTATGTACATGTCTTTGGTTAAAGACATTCACCTTTCAAATCTCATATGAAATATTTGGTATTTCACTAAAATTGGGCTGTGGAACTAGCTATAAAACATAGACCCATGTGTAACTAAACGCATTTCGCGAATTGACAGGCATAATAGACGCTGTAAGCATTCTAGAACCCTCTGGCTGGCCCTATACTAGTCTATCTTAGTTGTGGGCATTGTATACTCCGCCGACATGGCCGCGATGTCACCCACGTCATGTTGATGAACTCCTCCCGCCGCAGCCGTCGCCTGGGTGTTGTATCGGTGCCGGATCAGCGCGTCCGCAGCCTCCTTTTGAGTACCGTATTCTGGCGCAGAGAGTTGGTGATACTGAGACACGTCGTTCCCCGCTTCCGTCACACCGCCTAATCCATTTTGAGCGGCGCTGCTTCGACTGCCGCGGCCGAATAGGAGCACTGTGCCTTTGCTTAGCAATGGACAGAGCAATGTCTGGTGGCAACAGGCGAACAGCCTGTAATTAGGACCCTGGAATGGATCGGACATTGCAGCGCAAAGCATGTGGTCCAGATTTATTCCTGTGAACTGTAGAATATAGATATTATTTTAATAATATTAATATTATTCCAAACAAGAAAGAAACTAACTGAATATGTTGAAAACTGAAAGTTCTCCACCATAATCCCAACCACAGATACCACAGAAATCTTAGGCCTCACAATTAATCAAAGATACATCTGGAACTCCACAAAAAAATAACCTGAAAACTTCCTTCTCCAAGCCCCTCAACATCAAAAAACCCCTGCAACACAACATCCCTTATCCAAATAGTCAAATCCATCCTAATCTCCAAAATAGACTACTGCCTACCCATCTACGGAAGAGGCCCAACCTCCACCTTAAACCGACTCAAAGGCTGCCCAAACGCTGCAATAAAAGCAGCTCTTGCAGATCTTTTAATCGAATCCAAAATAAACACATTAGAAAACTGACGCGAACTCCAAGCAGCCAAACTTCCTACAAAATTATTATCCTCCCACGGCTCTCCAATAGGCAAACTAGCCTTAAAAGTATCCTTAAAGCCAAAAACACGACCCTTTTCCACTACAACAAAAACTCCCCTCATAATCTACTGCCAACTCTTTCAATCCATAAAAAACTCCCTAAATAATTACCAATTCATTTATACAGACGGCTCAAAAGTCAATAGTTTACATGGTTACAGCGTAACCCATATATCCCATATACTCAAATTTGTTCTCCTTCCACACTACTCCTCTGTCCTCACAAGCGAAATTATAGCCATCCACGAATCTGATCAACAACACCAGCAAATATGCTATTTGCTCTGACTCCCTTTTCTCCATAAAAGCCATCACAAACCCCAGCAACTACTCCTACTACCCCAACATAATAGGGAACATTATCACAAATCTCTTCCTAAAAAACGAACTAATCGGAAGCCCAAGCCACATCGGTATAAAAGGCAATAGCAAGGGAAACTCACAAATACCCAAGTCATCCGCACTGATAACTACAACCCCAAAGACATCACCCAATACCGTAAAGAACACTATTTTCTAAAACTGGAAAGACTGCAAACCAAAACTAGACAATGGTACAAAAAAATCTCTCAAAACACATCATACATCTTTTCATACATAGACACGACCCACAACAGACAAAACAAATATTAATCAATAGGCCACTACATGGATAGATCCCTATCAAGCATCTGCCCCTACTGCAACATCTCAGCAATAGACATAAAACACATCCTAATTGACTGCACTGCACTCTCCTCCTAACTCAACAAAAATTTTCTACTTCCTCCGTAATTCTAATCTCATACACAAAGTATAGACCATAAGAATCTATAATCAAACCTGCAAATAAATACGAGCGGTAGGCCACAACAGCTAATACTCTATCTTAATAAACTTAGCTTTTAATTTAAACTATCTTGTTAGCTTTATATAAAAAAATAATAATAATAACAAAAGTAGACCATATTCTCTTTTGCCAATGTACTAAATACTTTGTTTTAGTGCTTTTCTAACACTTCTACCTACGATTGAAAGCGGGGATAGCAGGACGAAATGGTAGAACAGCATGAAAGCTGTGCCTATGTGGGACCAATGGAATTCACCCAAGTCCTCAACTGTGTAGGCGCCTGAAAGATGGAAGGAAGGATACAAATTGAAATTTAGAGTCGTCGTGGTTACTGAGATAGTTACCGCTGCGGATAATGTAGATCGGAATGATATAGAGAAGTGCATGCTGAATCCAGTAAGTGGCCTGCTCAAAGGGATAGGTTCGGCCTTCCACTTCCGGGAAGACAAAGGCAAGAAATGGTCCATTTAGGTTGCTCATCTGTATACGAAATAATGCCGTCGTCGTCTTGGTGGGCTTGGCAGCCAGGAGATAAATCTATGTATGTATAAGCATTTGTTAATTGGTAAGTTGTTGATTTTAATGAACATTAAAAATTTCTCACCTGCAAACACGTTTGCACGTGGCAGGGATTCAGGGCGAAAATCATCGATTGGCCTGAGAGCTTGAAGCCCATTTCAATGCCGAATATAACAGACATAACGATTAATAGACACAGCCTCGTGGGGCTGTGTGGCTTCTGGATCTCATGAAGCGGTGGTAGCTTGATAGGCGCAAGTCGTTGCCAGGAGCGGTGCATAATGTAGATGAATAGGGCAGACAGCAGAACGGTCTCCAGCCATCGCCGCCTATCTGTCATGTAATTTATGCACTCTGATCCCGTAGTCCTTGGAATCTCATCAGTGATACCTCCGATTGCCCAATCCCAGTCCCAGCCCATTTTATGGCGTTATAATAAGACTGCAGTGGTTATCCGATCAGAATTTGAATTCCTAAAAGAAAAATAATTTGAAAATAGTGAGTTATTTATTTATTAGCACATTGCTTATTGATCCGATACCACCCTTGTCCTAAGATCCCCTTAAAAATTAATCACATTGCGTGCTCCTATCATGACAAATTGAGACAAATGGTAATTATGTACATATCATTGTCATGTCATGGGGTCTGCAGGTCCTCGCCAATTACTTTTTCCACGGGCTAGGAAAAACCATTAATTGTGACCGACAAACTACTACGAGTTACAAAAGTTTTTAAAAGAAAATCAATTGGGTCGGATTTATACGGGAAATTTGAAATAATAATTTATTCAAATAACTTTTTAGATTTCTTAAAAAAATAATATTGCGTTGTTAAGGTTTTTCATTGGCATGTTGTTTTTTTTACTGAAAATCAAATGGAATTGTAATTTATTTTGGAGTTGTGTTGCCATGGTGTAGTAGATACATACATACATACTCTCTTATGTATGTAGATATATGTACATTTTAGAAACTTTGATTACCGGTTGCAGTTCTAAATTATATCGCTGTTAAAAACATCAGAAGGATATAAGAAACAAATCCACCATTGAGGTTGCCTTTGCAGCCTTTATTATTTGCCTGTATTCCCCTTGCGACAGGTGTGTTTGCGCCCGGTTAACCAAGAGGAAAGAGTAAGAACACGGACGGGTGCTAGAAGGGCATGGTTCCTGAGATGCCGGATTTAAGCAGCAAACCTAAATGAACGCTCCCGGCGGAGAGCGACACATGTACATATAAAATCATGTTGGCGTTGACAGTTGCCGCAGCTGTCCGTTGGCTGCCTGCCAAAGGCCAAAACACAAAAGCTGAAATGCGAAGGCCGAGACTTCTGCCTACTGTGTGTGTGACCATGTCGGGCCTCCTGTATTTTTAGCCAGCCATGCATTTGAAGCACACTTTTAAGCGTTGGTCAGTCAACAAACGATGATTGGATGTCGGATCAGGCCACGTATTTGGCCTCAGAGCTAAAGGTGCCGGTACAGGCACAGGCAAAGGAACGGGGCGTTCGGCACTGAAGGGGAGGGCCCTCATTGGTGGTAATTTCAGTGTCAAGAGCACGAGAACAGCCTGAACGCGTGAGTGGGAGAGCCAAAGCCCACGCAAGCGAGAAAATAAAAAGCTTTGGGCGAAAAAAGAACAACTCAGACAGACGTATGTAAGTCGCTAATTAAACTAAGGCATGAGTGATTTGTGGGTTCCCCATTTGTTTTCAGCTCATCCACTTTCCCGCCCCCTTCCGGTAGCAAATTTCCTAGCCCCCACATTTCGCCACCACAGACTGCAAGGGCTGCCGACACATGATATTCGATTTTTCCATTTTCCAAAGTTACCTATAGGTCCCTCGTCTGGAGCAGGCCACGTGGTCTGTGTTGAACCTTTCCGTACGTTCCCGGCTTCGCGATTCACTAGCACGTCGTCTTTACAAACAGCAATCCGTAACTATCGCGAATTAACGAGTCTTTTTTTCGCTCAATAACATTTCGCCTGCATATCTGCATTTGCAATGCAAATTGCGGGCGAGAAAGAAAAAGTCAGCGAAACAAGGCGCGACGTTGGTACTGGGCGAATGGCTGCCGACGACTACGATTGTTTTCCATTACCCCGTATTCGTCCTTGCAGAACTTTCTCCCTCTCTCGCAGTGCGAGCTTCGCTAAGCTTTCCCTCTCTCGGACTTGAATTAGGCGCCAAAATGTTTTTTGCATACCGGCTTTTTTCGGTCGAACAAAGTACACACACGATTTTCATAAGCGCAGTTACATAAACATACGCATAAACGTACTTATTCGAGCATACGTATGCAAATCTATATATTAATGTAAGGTATGCACTCGGACCACGGGCGGTTGCAAATTGGATTAGCGGTGGCCAATGGAAGAGGGGTGCGGATGACCCAGAAATACGAATCACTCGGTGACGCCACAGTATGTAGGTATTGTATGATATTTCTGAACTAAACAACAAGAAATGATAAGAGGCTTTAAAGTGTACTTAAGAAAGCGTTTTTTTATAAGTAAATACTTTGAAAAACATGAACTTACAAAATAATGTTTTCAATATTATTTTTAAAACAAAAGCAACAAGAAAGGAAGCTAACTTCGGCTCACCGAAGTTAAATCAAACAAGAAAGGAAGCTAATTTCGGCTCACTGAAGTTTATATACCCTTGCAGAATTTTTACAAAAAATTTAATCCGAAATTCTGGAATAATAATTAGTTGCCAAATCTTAAATTTTATGAAAATGGTTTAAAAAACGGCTAAGTTACGTTTTTTATACCCTGTAACAAAGGTACACAGGTATTATACTTTTGTGCGAGTGCGATATTCTGTAACAGGCAGAAGGAGGCGTGGCAGACACCCAAAAGTTACCTAAATATTGGTCAGGACAACTAAAGGAGTCGATATAGCCATGTCCGTCTGTCCGTCTGTCCGTCCGTCCGTCCGTCTGTCCGTCTGTCCGTCTGTCTGTCTGTCCGTCTGTCTGTCTGTCCGTCTGTCTGTATGAACGCCTAGATCTTAGAGACTATAAGAGCTAGAGACACGAAGCTTGGGATTTAGTCTTCTTATATGTATGTGCACGTAGATCAAGTTTGTTTTCAATTTTTGCTGCTACCCTTCTTGGAGGAGCTATTTAAAAACAAGAAAGGAAGCTAACTTCGGCTCACCGAAGTTATTTGGCGGCAGAATCGAACCCAGGCCAATTGCTTACAAAAATGGACGCGCAGTTTTATCCAATGAGCTATCGACTGTCCTTTTGGTTCAGCTGACATTTGCATTATATGCCAATTTGTCTCCGTCTTTTAGTTTTTAGCTTCTTATTCTGATGGTTCCTATGGCAGCTATAGGATATAGTTGGCCGATTTTCATGAAATTAAAACCGAAATTCTGAAATAATATAAGTTGAGCAAATATCAGCTCAAAGAAGCTGGGTTCGCATTTTTTTTGTTTTTGAAATTTGATAGTTGGAATCGATTGTCCATCGTTTGCCCTTGTTTGCCCACCTTTTAGTTTTTTTTTTCCACTTCCGGTTTGGAAAATATTAAGTGATGTAACTTTACATCATTTTTTTGAAAAAATTAAAAGTTGACTTTTTTCAATTTTTTTTTTGGAAATCGCAATAACTTCGTTTGCCCACGTTTGCCCACCTTTTAGAATTTTCAAAAAATGTACACTTAAAAAAATATGGAGCCTTAAAGATTTGCTCCTGTTTACCATAGAAAATTAACTTTTTTCAAATTTTTTTTTCTTGAATTCGTAACTAAATTTATGTAAAAAAAATGCTTTAAAAAAATCCACCCTTTAGAATTTTGAAAAAATAAAAACTTTAAAAAATATGAATTTTTGAAAATTGGAAAAAATTTCCAAAAAACAAAAATCGTTTTTCCACCCCTAAAAACTCAAAAATTTAAAAAAATAAAAACTGCCCATCTCCTAAAACTACAAAATAAGAAATGTCCACCCTTTAAAACTAAACAATTTCATCAAAAAACTCTTAAAACAAACGTTTGCCCACCCCTTAAACTAAAAAATTAAAAAAAAAACTTCTGCCCATCTCTTAAAACTACAAAATATGAAATGCCCACCCTTTAAAATTAAACATTTTCATCGAGAAATACTAAAAAATAAAAAAAAAATCCTTAATTTGTGGTTCTGTAATTAAATCAACAGTCTTTTAATTACAGAAGCACAAATTAACAGCTTGACTGTTAGCTTGACTGCTAACAGCTTCACTGTTAATTATTCGTTTTGCATTCGAGTTTGTTTTTCTTTGGTAATTTTGTATTTGTTTTAAACCATTTATTATGAAGTTTTGTGATAAAGTAAAGTAAAATTAATTGGTAATGTGTTTGTTTTTGTTTTAAAGATATATAAAAATAACTTTAAGACTTAATTTTGAATGATATATATAAAAATAACTTTAAGACTTAATTTTGAATTTTATAATTTATTATGAAAGTGATTATGAATTACTTTTAAGATAAATAAGAATAAATATAAAGGATATAATTTGTATAGTTTTTATTTAGTTTAAGAAGGCGCTTGTAAATGATTTTTAACATTAATAAAAATATAATTATATATGAAAAACTTTAATTGTATTATTATTTTTTTAGTTTTAAGAGGTTGGCAAATGTGTTTGGATACAATTTTTAAGTTTTCAGGGTTGGCATTTTATTTTTTGTAGTTTTAAGAGATGGGCAGAAGTTTTTTTAAAAAATTTTTTAGTTTTAAGGATTTTTTTTTTATTTTTAGTATTTCTCGATGAAAATGTTTAATTTTAAAGGGTGGGCATTTCATATTTTGTAGTTTTAAGAGATGGGCAGAAGTTTTTTTTTTTAATTTTTAGTTTTAAGGGGTGGGCAAACGTTTGTTTTTTTGTTTTAAGAGTTTTTTGGTGAAATTGTTTAGTTTTAAGGGTTGGGCATTTTATTTTTTGTAGTTTTAAGAGATGGGCAGAAGTTTTTTTTTTAATTTTTTAGTTTTAAGGTTTTTTTTTTATTTTTTAGTATTTTTCGATGAAAATGTTTAATTTTAAAGGGTGGGCTTATTTTTTAGTATTTCTCGATGAAAATGTTTAATTTTAAAGGGTGGGCATTTCATATTTTGTAGTTTTAAGAGATGGGCAGAAGTTTTTTTTTTTAATTTTTTAGTTTTAAGGGGTGGGCAAACGTTTGTTTTTTTGTTTTAAGAGTTTTTTGATGAAATTGTTTAGTTTTAAAGGGTGGACATTTCTTATTTTGTAGTTTTAGGAGATGGGCAGTTTTTATTTTTTTAAATTTTTGAGTTTTTAGGGGTGGAAAAACGATTTTTGTTTTTTGGAAATTTTTTCCAATTTTCAAAAATTCATATTTTTTAAAGTTTTTATTTTTTCAAAATTCTAAAGGATGGGCATTTTTTTTACATAAATTTAGTTACGAATTCAAGAAAAAAAAATTTGAAAAAAGTTAATTTTCTATGGTAAACAGGAGCAAATCTTTAAGGCTCCATATTTTTTTAAGTGTACATTTTTTGAAAATTCTAAAAGGTGGGCAAACGTGGGCAAACGAAGTTATTGCGATTTCCAAAAAAAAAATTGAAAAAAGTCAACTTTTAATTTTTTCAAAAAAATGATGTAAAGTTACATCACTTGATATTTTCCAAACCGGAAGTGGAAAAAAAAAACTAAAAGGTGGGCAAACATGGGCAAACGATGGACAATCGATTCCAACTATTAAATTTCAAAAACAAAAAAATGCGAACCCAGCTTCTTTGAGCTGCAAATATCAAGTGGTGAAAATATCTTAAAAACTGACATAGTTATAATTTTTTTTTCGAAAAACTTTCCGATCGGTCCTATTGCAGCTATATGATATAGTCGTCCGTTCCGACATATGTAGGAGTGAGAGTATATAGAGACTAACTACAAAATTTCATTCAGATAGCTTTAAAACTGAGGGACTAGTTCGCGTATAATCGGACAGACGGACAGACGGACATGGCTAGATCGACTTGGCTGTTGATCCTGATCAAGAATATACATATATACTTTATAGGTTCGGAGATGTCTCCTTCACTGCGTTGCAAACTTCTGACTGATATTATAATACCCTGCAAGGGTATGAAAATTAAAACTGAAATCCTGAAATAATAATAAGTTAATAAGTGAGAATATGTTGAGAAACGGCAACATTTGGTAACACCATTTAGATTGATTTAGATTTAGATTTAGATTGTTTCAATTTGTCCACGGGCTTAAAGGTAAAAATTTGAAATGTCGTTTTATATTTAAAATATTAAATTTTTCTATCACTTACGGCTTTGTTACTGTTGGTGAATATAAACATATGTTGTTGTTAAACAACGGGGAAGTAATTATAAATTTTGCACTAATTTATTCGGTATTTTCTAATGAGTATAACACTGCCATTAGAACACATGACAGAAATTTGACATTTTTACATTCTTTTGTTGTGGTTGAAAATGCTACTATTAGTATCTTTGGTGCGTTAATAGTACAGTCTAGACTAGTCCTTTTGGCCGACTCTCCTTTAGAAACTTGTTAAAAGTTTTTAGTTCTATGACAAAATACTTTGCAAGTAAGTGCCGAAAACTACACCATTCAAATTCCGTGTTTAATATTAATGTTATTACCAATAATATTGATTTTGATGTGTAATTTTTGTAATGCTAAGCTTAAGGGCTGTATTATAGTATACAATCACTAAAAAAACTATAAAAAAAAATTCATTTATAATTCCTAAAATATTATTCTGCAGTTTTAATTATTTAATATAGATTTTTAACCATTGAACGGTATGGCCTTCTTTTGTAGCACTAACAGTGAAGAAGAGATATCTGTATCTTCTCTATGAATGCTCAGTTGTTCTTGGGAGAACCAAATTCGTAAGTAAGCCCTTGGCGAATTGGACACTCTAGTAATCGTTCTCCTGAAGGGTTTGGCACTTGTCTTGGACTTCACTCTGTGGTTACTGCAGCTCAACCGGACTTGGCGGTAGAAACCAGGCAAGAAGCCCATCTCTCATCTATTATGCCTTCAAACCCAGGCAAAGAGCCCCCCATCTCTAATCTAATATCCAATTAAACCCCGTAATATCATGAATGGGAACATTCTTATTTTTAAAGAAATTTAACAGTTAAACATTTTTTAAGTTTTAATCAATTTCTTTTTTTTAGAATTTTTTTCAGTTTTATTCATTGTGACGGTCTGCCGCCCAGTTTCCCAGATAGCTTAGGGACGGCCAGAGTCCGCCTAGTAGTCCGAGTGGTAGCTGTAAGAGATCTTTCCCCCGATTCCCAGTAAGAACAATGGAGAGAATTCGGTTACTTAAGTATGTTTCTCGGTTTATTCAATGCTCGTGGTACAGAGTTGTCGATCTGGATCTTGGTTCCGCTGCAGCCTGGTCCTCTATGCTTCGGAACGCGCCCGCCGGTCAGTTTGGCCCGGAATACGCGAGGGGACGCCCGACCGGTCAGCTCGGAGGGTGAGGGGCCCGGGAGCCTGTGGAGAAAAGAGCAGAGAGACGGTGGGGACTCGGAAGTCTTCCCAGAGGGCGGATTCGGAAATCTTCAGTAGTTGCGGCGGACTCGGAAGTCTTCAGTCGCAGGAGAGAGATAGCGGACTCGTAAGTCTTCAGAGAGTTATTCGCGGTGGACTCGAAAGTCTTCGGTTTGGGAGAGAGAGAGAGCGGGCGGACTCGTAAGTCTTCAGAGAGAATTCGCGGTGGACTTGAAAGTCTTCGGTTTGCGGGAGAGAGTGGGCGGACTCGCAAGTCTTCAGAGAGAGAGAGAGACGGACTCGTAAGTCTTCCGAGAGAGAGGGCGGGCGGACTCGTAAGTCTTCGAAGAGAGAGGGCGGGCGGACTCGTAAGTCTTCAAAGAGAGAGGGCGGGGGACTCGTAAGTCTTCAAAGAGAGAGGGCGGGCGGACTCGTAAGTCTTCAAAGAGAGAAGGAATTCGGCGGGCCGAATTCTATGTCGCGAGTCGCAAGTCCTTCGACAATGTATTGGCAACCCAAATCCTCGGATTCTGGTCGCCTACCAAAAAGTGACTTTGGCTGCTGACTACTAGGAGTGTGCTACTAGAGGCTTACCGCTCCCGATCGCTGTCGGCCGCTAAGTGATTTCCTCCGGCCAGCAGCTCGCCTTATATAGCGTGCAGCGACTGCTTCCTCTTCTTTTCCCGTGTGACCGTGGCCGCTAGTATGGCCCTTTCTCGGCGCGCGCGCGCCTTTGATTCAAATTCAATTCCCTTGTATAACTTCATTTTATTTACCTCGGCTTCATTCTTTCTCCTTTATTTATAATTTCTTTTTATTTACATTTTTGTGCGCGGCACGCGTCACATCATATTATGAATAATAATTGTAAAATGTTTAAAAGAATTGATGCGATAAATTGAGCATTAAACAGCAATTCATATTAAGAGGAAGTTTCCCTCAAGAAAGCTATCCGAAATTTGCATCATTAAGTTATATTGACAGATGTTGAATAAAATAAAAAAGTATAAATGCTAAAAAACGAATTTACTATTGTTTTTTGCTGGGTTTGGGGGTATTGATTAAAAAAGCCTGAAAAATCGGGTTTTCGCAGTTTTTCCAATATCTCGGCTCGCCGGAAGTGTGCCAACAAAAGCGGTATGCCAGGATAAAGGACATATGTTGTAGTTTTGTTTTGTACGGAAATGTGCGAATATGCACGGTATACTGGCTTACTAAGGAGGAGTTAGAGAATATTTGGGGAGAATTATAAGTTTCTATCCATACGTTTTCGAGAAAATCGCAAAACAGTGGGTGTGGCTTGAGGGCTGTAACATAGGCGCCAACTATGAAAATGGAACCACATGTGAACTAGCAGCGAACCAGACATCGGAACCGTGACTATCGTGCTCCATAATATGAAAATGGAACCAGGTGTGAACCTGAAGAGAACGAGTTTCTGAACCAGACATCGGAATCATGATTATCGTGTTCCTACTGTAATGCAATTTTCTCAAAAACTTATATATAGGATTGAATGAAACTTGGCAGGATAAAACAAAAATATATGTTCATTATCCTGGCATACCGCTTATGTTGGCACACTTCCGGCGAGTCGAGATATTGGAAAAACTGGGAAAACACGATTTTTCATGGGCTTTTTGTAATAGATCCAAAGCTTAAATACCGCCAAACCCAGTAAAACAATAGTAAATTCGTTTTTTAGCATTTATAAATTTTATTTTGTTTAAGTTAGTGCCTTATTTATATAATAATTAAAATATAAAAATTTTCTCCGTGTTCCAATTGCCCACCGTTCCATTTCGACGTTAACTCATCAACTCTAATTTGACGGATATAAAATATATGATGATAATATTTAAAATATCACTGCAAAATACCGATATATTTGATATTTTTTTTGTAGGATAAAAATTTTTTTTCCGCTCAATATAAAGACGACAAGATTCATAAAGTTGAATTCTTTAATTATATTTTTAATTATTATATAATCTTAAGACATATAAGATAACAAATTTTTAATTAAACCCAATATTTGGAAATCAACGATTTTAAAAATACCCTTTGCGTGGGTATCCGTCATCCTGTTATGTTAATGTAATATAGTTTTAATGAGCTAGCTAATATACTTTTTAATTAAAATTTTGTTGCATTAGAGCAGTATATTGTCATCGGTCAAATTTCGTATCGAGTATAATTTATTCAGATATATCGATTTTGGCCTCTTATGTATTGACAATGCCTTAAAAGTGTCGTATAGTCTTGCTCGCACTTGTGTAAAACTCTATGGAGCTGTCAAATCTGTAATGTTGGATTCAGAGTGACGAAGGAAAAAATATATATCGCGATTCAATATTTGGAAAAAAAAATATCACGATATAAATATATTTAAAAAAAAGTAATTTCTTAAACAGCCTTTCACATGTACATTTATATTTATTTGCTTTTTTGTTTTTTTTTCGCTGCATTGTTTTTTACACAGGATAATGCATGTGCCAGGGCCTTTTCTGGCGGATGCTGGCCCCCCAACATTCTTATGCTATCTGTAAAAAAAACATATATATTACAGATCTAAAATAAATACATTACCGACAATACATACCGATTAAAACCGAAAAAAATTCCGGAAATGCCCTAAGTGATTTTTTTCCATTCACCCCATCTATGTTAAAGTCACAAATAATAGTTTCTGCCAAGACACTTTTAAGGGATTTAGGAAGAGTTTTGTACTTCAGTAAATCAGTTATGATTTGAATCTAATAAAAAAAATATAGACAATCAATTAACGGGCTACTTAGGCGGGCATCTAGAATATTAATATTTCACTTACGAAGGAAACTTTAGTCGTTCCGTTTATTTTAAATTCTAATGCTGCCAGATCCTCTTCGTTTTCTATCGGGAACGACACCTCCCCTGCAACACCTTTTGGCTTTCCCTTTAGGAAAAGTTGTAGCAAGGCCGTTAGTTTTGACACCTGGCGGGTACTTTCTGCTAGCTCTCGTGTATTTACTTCTAAAATTTTTGTGTTTGCCTCAAGCTTCTCCTCCAAAGTTTGGATCCTCCTGGCCAGACAACCCATATCATCCTTTGATTGGAGTTCTAGTTTCGGGATTAGGGCATGTTCCGGCTCTACGGGAGCTTCCAACACAAAATCATCTAATAAACAAATTTTATCGATATAAAATTTAAATATAATAGATTTTATTCGATCTACTTACGCTCGCCACCAAAAAGTAGCTCCGCAGGGGCCTTGTTCTCAATTTTGCTAGGTCCTGCTTCTGCATCTACGCTGTCGATTTCCATTGAATTTGTTTTTTTTAAAGCACACCGTCTCAAAAGCTTCTTTCTTTCCTTCGCTGCTAAATTGGCTATGTGCTTTGAGCCAACCATTTGCTGCTAATATTAATTTTGACTTTAGTTTCCAATGCAGTGAAGGAGACATATCCGAAAGTGGGGATCGAGCTTGACCTCTACATCTTATGGCTGTCATAGATATAATCGGAACATTTTTAGAAGAAAATTATTACTGTTACTTTTTTTATTATATTTCATTATACTCCGAGATATGGAATTGTACAAAAAATTAACATACATTTTTGTAAGATAGATCAAAAATAATTTTTTTCTATAAATAGCCCAACTTCCCCACTTATGTACATATTATGCCAACATGAATTGAATAAAAGAGGATCGGGAATGAGTCCTTCACTGCGAAACAAATTTCTGACTAAAAATACAATAATACAATAAATATTTGTGGAACATGGTAACTGCGTAAAATCAGAATAACGCAGAAAAAAGATTCTTTAAATATGTATTCATTCAATTTAATACTACAATTATATTTAAAAATATTTACCATAACGCATTTTTTTAACTTCAACTAATTTACCAAATAAATTTCAAGTATATATGTATGTCTGTACATGCATATGTAGATCATAGAATTAATTTTCAATTTTTATTTGATTGAATTGATATCTTCTCGCATTGTATTTAAAAGTAAATAACTTAACTTTAAACACTAGAAATATTTTAGTTTATAGAGTTAGAGTTTATAGAGTTTATGTTTCTTTTAATCAACTGTACATTTAATAATAAATACATATGTATGTATATGTTTTTTTAGTGTAGAGGCGCGCAGAATGTTCATACAAAGTACACTTTTATCATCGAGTTTAAATTCATTTGCAAAGATGCATTCCGTTTCATGGGTTTTATATATTAACATTTCACACAATATTATTTAACCAAGTTTTTCAATTCTTATTCACAACACATGTACAGGGGGCATTAAAAAACAAATGCAACACTATGCCGGTGAAGCGCTTGCGACGCACTGGGACACCGGAGTTCCAAATCAATTGTGAAAATGAATTTATATTGAATACAAACCAATTCACTTACCAATTAATTTTATTAACTTGCAGAACTCTTGAAATGCGATAATTTTTATAAACGAGAATGCGAAATCAAGTTTTCAGCAGACATTTTCTTACCAAAACAAAACAGATCGTGGTACTATCGATACTATCGACAGAAAGGCCACGCCACTATCGAGTTATACAATCGAAAATATAATTAGGGTATTTAATATATTTATTTACTTGTTTTCTGGAAAAGGTCGGACAAAGAATTTGGTACTGGAACAGCTGCTTTTTTATCTACCGCAGAAGCCAGTTCAACCATCTCTGTTTAGGTTTTATTAAAATTGTATTTTATGTTAGTACAATGCTGAAATTGTTAATAAAAAATTAATTAATTATTGTTCTTAATTAATAAAAAATGTAATCTACATACGTACAGTTATGTTATTCTTGTTGATTTACACGGATTAAAGGACATGGCTAAATCGCCAAGTATAGTTATATATTTCAAAATTATATTCATTCAAGACTCTTCCATCCCTGGCCGCAATGTGACCAGCCCTTGATGGTCTTCGGTAATTCACTCGGTTCATTAAAAGGTAATACTCGGCTCAAATAACACAAATAAAAGATTTGTCACTCGAAGTTTTGACATCAGATTACGAATAAAGCTGTATACCCTTCACAAAACTGGAATATTGGGCGAAAGAAGGACATCTTAAACAGAGCTCCGATAGAAAGTAATTGGGGAACCTCAGAGAGTAACAAAGAACGACGTGCGCAACTTGTGTATATGTGTGTGGGCGCCGCGTAAGCCACAAAACTAGCAAACGCCCTGCCATGGTGGGGATTATTGATGAAGCGCAGCTGTTTTATCCGCTCGGGACCCGCATCAAAATAGCTGAGAACTACGGCACAGTCCGATATGTAGGCGAGGTAAGTGACATTAAAGAGCCTTTGGCAGACGTTGTGTCTGATACTTCGTCCTCTGTTCCAGGTGAGCGGACATATGGGCACCTGGCTAGGCATCGAGTGGGACGATGGTCTTCGCGGCAAGCACAATGGTGTCGTGAACGGCAAGCGTTACTTCCAGACGCAGATGCCCACAGCAGGCAGCTTTATAAGGCCGGGCAAGTTAGGGCCTTGTGCGACTTTGGAAGACGCTGCCCGGGAGAGGTACCTGAACTACGACTCGAGCAACGTGGATGAGGCGCTCATCAGGGAGGCGCAGGCTAGCCTGCAGGCATCCCTCTTTGAGGTCGTAGGCATGGACAAGATCGCGCGCAAGCAGAGCAAGTTTGAGCAGCTGACTGAGGTGAGCGTGGACGAGACACCGGTAAACGCCGCCGGATACCTACAGGGCTTGACGCAACTGACTACGCTGAACGTAAGCCACACTTTAATCTGGAACTGGGAGATTGTGGCCTGCATAACTCAGCAGCTGCCTTCGCTTTCTAGCCTAAATCTGAGGTGAGTGCAGCTGCAATGATTTCAATCTTCTACTATAATTTTACTTGCTTTTTAGTTCGAACCGTTTGGTATTACCTACGGAAAACCAAATTGTTGAGCTGCAGCCATCTTTTCATCAGCTAAAGCACATCAATTTACGCAACTGTGGGTTCTCCGACTGGAAAGACGTGATGCATACTGCGCTGCTTTGGCCGGATATTCTATCGCTAGGATTGCAGGAGAACTCCTTCAGTCAGTTGGCCGTGGTTGATCGCCAGAGCATATTTAGGCAACTTCAGGAGCTCGACTTGCACCGCACGAATATAATGGACTTTGACCAGGTGGTCAAGCTGGGAAACCTCACAACCCTACGTTTATTAAACCTCATGGAAAATGGCATTGAGGAAATAAAGTTACCTGACTGTGATCCTCTAGCTAAACTGAATATATTTATGTCGCTGGAGCAGCTAAACCTTCTCCACAATCCCATTTGGAATGAGGTAAGTTGGGACAATAATTCGTAAGCACAAAATTTAACCTTAAATGCTTTTCGCACAGGCTGATGTGTTCAACGAGCTGGACAAGCTGCCGCAGCTAAAACGCTTGAACAAAACCCCGTATTTGAAATCCAATTTTGATGAAATGTTCTCCAAAGCGGTTGCTAGCATAGGTGGACTTCAGTTCATTAATAAGGCCGAAGTGACGGCTGAGGAGAGGCGTGGTGCTGAGTACGACATTTGGAAGAAATTCGCAATGGATTGGATGCAGGCGACTCATCAAGGAGCGGATGCTTTACGCGAATTTTGCAGGAAGCATCGCACGTATGCATCGCTGGTTAAAAGTATGCTTTTTCTGCCCTAATAGGTACCCCAACAATTAAATCGAATTTCTCCCACAGAGTACGGATCTCCGGCAGATTTTGCGCCGCGGGCTCAAGCTAAGCAATCGAGTTTGATAAAGGTCTGCATACGATATGAGAAAACGGGAGAGACCTGGGATAAGAAAGTGCCGCGGATGATCACTGTGCAAACCCTACAGGGATTAGTCATGAAGAGATTTGGCCTTATTGGAACCGTACCCCAGCTGTCCTACGTCGATGCCAAGCATCCCAGTCTTGTGGTTCCCTTGGACAACACGGCGAAAACCCTCGACTTTTACTCCGTGCAGGAACACGACACGGTTTTAGTTCAGTAATAGTAAAGCTCTCCAGTTGAACGTGGCGTCCACATTCTCAATTTCGTATTCCGTTTTGGTATTGTTAGCTTAAGGCATTCGATAAAGAATCAAAATTTTAATTTCACGTCTGAGGCGACTCATCGGACGCCCGTACAATGTTAAATTACTAATGCTACGCTTAAGAATTTATAAGTTGAATTTTTCATTTAGCAGTTATACACGATGTTTTATTATTTTTGCTTTTTGAAAAAGTAAACACGTTACTTAACCACTAAAGTCTCATTTTTTTGGAATTGGATAGCATACCAGACATATATCCAACCGCGATTAAGCGAACAATAGTATCAAAAGTCCGAGGGCAATGAAAATATAGGATAAATGACAACAGACAGCTAAATTAATGGCACAACAATTTGAAAAAGTGGAATCTATATAAAGTTTTTATAGATTTAAAAAATCTAAAAATTCTGTAAATATAATTATTTTGGTATCTAGTATTATTCAGTATATATTGTATGAAGGAGTTTAGTTTTTTTATCAGCTGATCCGTGGTCTCTCTGAATCTTATTTGGCAAGATGCGTTTTAATTTGTCTGCAAGGCTGATAAATACCACCCAAAACCACAAATTATGGTGTATAAGCGTGCGCAGATTCTCTGGCACTACCCAACCCGATGATGCAGTGACTCAAAACACGCGCCGTCCGCCTGTGAATGCCGCAGGTGTAAACGAAAATACCAGCGCAGAGCAGCGGTCGCTCCACATTGCGGTTATTGGAGTGCCAAATGTTGGTAAAAGCACTTTCATCAACAACATAGTCAACCACAGGGTCTGCCCCACCTCTGCCAAGGTGCACACTACCCGGCAGTCGAATACCGCCATTTGTACCGCGGGTCAGACGCAGCTCGTCTTCTACGACACGCCCGGCTTGGTGACCCAGCGGGAGATACGAAAGCACCACCTCGAGCAGAGCTTCAAGAGTGCTTATCGCCATGCAATACAGCATGCGGACGTCATCGCCGTCCTGCATGACGCCTCAAATGGCTGGACGAGGAAGGAGCTCCACCCCACGGTCTTGGACACGCTGAAGGCCTACACGCACTTGCCCAGTTTTCTCGTCCTGAACAAGATAGACGCCCTAAAGTCGAAGCGCGTGCTGCTGGACCTAATCAAGACCTTGACCAATGACACTCTTACAAACAGGCGTCGTGTCCACGATGTTAGACATGCTCCAACTGCCCCGGAGTCTGATCAGCCGGCTGGCGGCAACCGCCTGAACCAGCGTGAGACCAGCTGGAGCCACTTTAGCGACGTTTTCCTTGTTTCGGCCATGACGGGCACAGGGTTAAACGAGCTGCAGGACTATCTGGCGGGGCAGGCCAAGCCAAGGCAGTGGAGATTCCCCTCCGATGTGCACACCGATGCCAGCCCAGAGGCGTTGGTTGTGGAAAGCGTGAGGGCGCGCCTGCTTGACTACTTACCACAGGAGATTCCCTACAATCTAAAGTGCGAGCTGGAGTTTTACAGTGTGGAGAAGCGTAAGGATAGAACCTCTTTCTGTTTGCATTTGCAGTTGCTAACAATTACTTTCCTAACAGATGTTGTATACACATCCGTGCAGGTGCAGTGTCCCACAACTCGCATTGAGCGATTAATATGCGGCGAGGCCAATGGCAAGCTGCGCCAGATTACCGAACGAGTCACTTCGGACTTGGTGGAGATGTTCGGCCAGGCGGTGTCCCTCACCATTTCCACCGTGTCGAAAGGAAAAAAGAGTACGCCCGAATCACGAAGTTAATGCTTCAAATTTTTGGCTGTTACATTTAGTTTTATTAAAAAGTTGCGTAAGCCTACGAATTCACAAAAGCTTTAGATGTGCTACTAGCTTGTCTAGTTCATCAGCAGATGCGGGCCCGAGGCCAAGCACTGTGGCTGTTCCGGACTCTAGCTGCGTGCGTCCAGCGTCCCGCACCATGGCGGCCACTACGTTTGACTCTTGGGCGCGTCGCTCGAGGGTGCTGAGCTGCTCATAGTTGTCAACGCGCAGCACGATCTTGGGCTGCCCTAGGCGGCACCAACGCTGTAAGATGGCGTTCTGCAGCTTGGTGCCTTGGGCTGCACTCTGGTAGCACATGACCGCTGCGTGGGCGCACTGGGCCGCCGTCTTGCCCTTCGACATCTTAACATCTCCACGTACCACAAGTGCCAGCTTAGTGGACTTTTCGAAGGCGACGCTGTTTCTTAGGAACTTCTGCAAAATGCTACTTGACGTGGGCATACTTCTGGGTTTGCTGCTCCACGTACTTTTGCATGCACGCTCGGAACTCTTTCACTTTTTCCTGACACGCCCGCCAGTCACCAGTCTCGGCAATACACTCCTGGACCTTATAGTGGAGCTCTATGCAGCCCGTCTTCTTAAGCATCAATTCTACGGGATCCTGATCCGACGTTGTGGACATTTTCTTCTGCAACTAGACGGCTCCAATTGCATCAGATGTGCACGTTTGAATTGTGAACTTTGGTAAGATGGGACGGTTCTTTTGACTTTAATAATAATTAAATAAATATTAACATATTTTGGTTTATTTATCCACCAGTTAGCTATTTTTTTTAAGTTTCCAATTTGACTGGGCTTTTAATAATATTGAAGAAATAAATGTGCTGTGCTAGGTTCGAATTATGAAATTTCGTATGATGTGACCGTTCTCCTGAATTTTTGTTGTTGTTTTTGTTTGTTGCGGGGGAACGTGTAGAACTAGGAACGGGGTAGAATTTTATTTTATGAATAGTAAAACTTCCGATTTTAGGTTGAAAAAATTTCGAATTTCCAAAAAAAAAACAAGAACAACTTGGGAATTGTGCGGAGTTGCCATATGTCAACATATTTTACAAGTGTGGCTACCACCAGTACGATAAGCGCGAAAAAATTGAATCCAGAACTCCACTGTAGCAGATAAGAGGTCTTTTTATTATTATTTATTAATGCAAAATCTATTGGCCTGAAAGACTTGAAATTTTATAACAATACAGTTTAACTAATTCTACAGGTACTCACGTCGCGTTTTTTTTTTTAATTTTATTGTATTTTTTTTTAACATTTTTATCGTTTTTTAGTCAGAAATCTGACTTTTGACTTCAAAATTTCATAAAATATTAGAAAAAAAAAATAAAATCGCTTCGTGAGTATAGCGTTACCTTTAAGTAATGTATATTTTTAAAATAAAAATACGTAATCAATTTTTAAATTCCTTTTTTTCTCAAAAATAAGACAAAAAAAGGGTTTAAGTGTCTTGTATTCCAAATAGTAAAACAAGATTACTTGGCGAACTTATTAAGATGCTGATGTTCATTACGCTCAAACAAAACTTATCCTAACTGTTATAACACATAGAGACTTTGGCACTTGCATTGTTAAATATTTTGAGAAGTTAGCTCAAAATTGGACAAAACGGTCTATGTTTTTGTTGTTCATGACCTAAAGGATACATTTTCTGTGTATAATCAAAACTGTATAAAAACGTTGCTTTAAATTGTTGTATATAATATTTTACTTACATTTTTGAATTTAAAACAATTAGATATTCATTTGGTCTTAGAGAATTTCCAATTTTATAAAATCGTTTAGCTAAGTAGTTTTCCTCCGGAAAGTCAAATTCAGCTGGGATCTTACCAACTTTCTTAAGCTGTAGCTATGTCAGTTATACATAGCTATATGTATGTATGTATGTATGCACATACATACATGCGCCAAGTTTTTTTAGTACAAACAAATTGCTCTGAATTTTCCTGAAAAAGTTTAACCCCTCAGGTTTCCGGGAAAACTTCCTACGTCCATAATGAATCTGGGAACTCGACAACATGGCCGACATTTGCATAATTCGGATGCAACCGAGCTGTCGCCTGGCATTAGCATTAGCATTACTAGCGACTGCCCTGTTTTGGGCTTAATTGCTGACAAGTTTAAAGTTCCTCCTGCTGCGAAGTAACAAAAGGAGCAGCGCCCACGGATCCGGCAAGTAAAGCTTGTTTATGGCGATGCATTATTCATAAGAGTCTGTGTCGCGTGGCCAGTAAAAAAATATGCTCGCACGGAAAGGCACTGTCTGCTATGGGGTTGGGTGGAAGACATCTTCTTGTTTCATGACGCACTTGTCAAGTGCACGGCACGCCAGAGTAATGTTTATAAAGTTGAGGTTTAATTCAGCGCTATTTACATCTTTGTATGCAAATTGGCGCTGCGAAAGCCACCATTGCGCCATTGCCTCCTTTCATTTACACATCCGCCTGCCGGCCGATAATTGCCACAAGGACGACATTTGTTGTGCAAGTTTCAGGAATCTCGTGCTGTACAAATGAAGGGCTACAGAGCGAGTTGCACTGCAGAGGATCCCTTGGAAAGGATTCCTCGGAGGCTGTAAGCTCCCCTTAATGTTTTCCCTTCTTGATATAAAAATAACTCAACAGGCGCACGTCCAAGTCGGCAAATTATTCCTCATTGTCCTGCAGCGCTCGCGCCCACTTAAAGCCTCGCATTTGCATTTCAATATACAGATAATGTAGGAGAAGCAGCTATTTAATATGCACTGTGGACACATTCAAGCGGAAGAACCGCTTCCCAATTAACAGTCAAATGAGATTTATTCGATACCCGGCACAGTCATACATCAACGAATTTAATTTGGCGCCACAAAGTTAATCGGTAATGTGAAATGACAGATCAAATTTTGCAGCCTAATTTGCATTAGGCCCACCCACGCACCACACAGAAGGTTGAGAGTAATTTAATTTCCATTGCAAAATGTGCCAAATGCGTGTGGAAATTACGTTTCGAGTGCTGGCAGGGCTTTAAGGTCGCACTGGCCATGGGCTTTAGGTCGTCGCTGTGGGCTGGTCAAATGTTTACCCCAATGCAGGTCAAAGACAGCCAGGCCAGCCCAGTTGCATCTGATCAAACAGAATCGTACCTAGCCGCGGGCCTATAAATACGCACTCAGCGATCAGTGGGAAAGCTTCTCGCATCTACTCGCAACCATGGATATCTCCGTGCTGTGGCTCTACCTGCTCCTTGTGTCCGTCGTGATCGTCTGCCTGGTTCCCACGGCCGAGTCAACCCTCCTGCTGTGGGCTTGCATATACCGGCTGGAAATCTGCCCCTTCAAGACCACCACGGTAGCCACTACTGGATGAGTAATTTTTGTTTATGAGTCAACCGGTCTATAAATAAATGAAGAACCCTTCCGAAAGCCACTTAATTGACATTCAAGCAAGGTCCGGGTTACAATGAGATATGTCGTCAGCTGAAGAAGAAGCCTCCCGCTGATGCTCCTGCTGGCAGCCACCAACTTCCTTTCTTCCTGGCTTTCCGCTTGGCCTGCTGCCCAAGTAAGCGCCGAAGTTTGCGGCAAGTGCAAAGTTTGTCATTAGTTACTTGCACTAATTAAGTGCAAAGCTCGCTCAACGGCGGCTTTCACTTTCGCTCCTGTCAGCACGTGTCCAGGTTGCGTAATTTCAGACTCAAGCTCCCCTCTGTCGGACGGAAATAAGAGCACGATTCGGACACATTAATGGATTTGCCCAGCCGCACAATGAAGGCAAATTGTTAAAACCCCCAAAATACGCTGGTCTAGCTCAGGAGGGAACATGGAGACATATTAGGTTACCCAAGCATTAAACAAATGTCCAGCCTCAGGACTCAACCCCTTGAGACCCCACCCAAGACTTTATCGAACTTAAATAGTCAGCTTTTTGGTTAGAAACCGTCTCAAATTATTTTAGTTTTGCTTGTTTGCCAGGAATGCCATTATATTTAAAATCCGATTGGAAAATGTGCAGATCGTTACCTAGAATAGTAAATTACCTATAAATTACTCATAAGCTTAACTTATATTGATTGCTTCCGAATTGACAGCTAAGCTAAAGCTTAAGGGGTATCCAGGCTCTTACATCATTTTTTGTAAATAATTTTCAATACAGTTGACATTCCCTCAAGTTCCCTGAAGTTCGTACCAAACGCCTAAAGCTTCATGGGATCCGGAATTTATTTAACATAGATTGATTGTCCACCCGAAGGGAATTCAGCTGGTTATGTGTGGAATCAGCAAACGAAATGTTACAGCCGGTTTTATCCAATCAACTGTCCGCCCTTGCGGTGCCAGAGGAGAGGTCATCCATACAAACCACGTTATTTACATCACGGTTCCAAAATTAACATTTCGTCAGTGACTGCCTCAAAAATGTGTGCGATTTCCAGGCGAGTCAAACAAAACCGCCTGCTGTTCGCCCCTCACATCCCTTATGCCGGGTCCCCGGCAAGAGATTCATCATTGTAAATGAAAATTAAATTCAAAATGTACTTGTAGACTACTCACCCCGGGCGATTCATTTAGTGTGTAAGGAGAGCCGACCAAATCAATAAAAGATCCAGGCGCAGGCTGTGAGGAGGGTGGGTCGGGGCGGGGCTTCCCTTCTTCGCTTTTGTTTGCTCTCTAAGGAAGCTGAAGACCTGGACCGATTCAAGCCAATTGGCATTTAATTAGCATGGTGGAAGAAATAACAAAATGAAAACAAACAAACATTACCTGTGGAGCAGTGGCCGTACGACTGGCTAGAATGGCATCCGGCCGGCCGGAGGTTCCTACCCTTTCGTACACACAAAGGACAGGACAGCATTTTTGTTGCTCAGCGCTCAGTGGGGCTCAGCAGAAATGGCTTGCAAGCCGCAAACCGCAAATCGTTTTGGCTCTCAATGGTGGCAAAGTGGCACAAAGTACAAAAGAAGCTGGGAACGTGGAAGCAAATTTTTTCCGAGAAAAGCAACGATTTTTGGTTAAAAGTTTAAGAGTTTTAATTTTTCAGTTAGCAGTCAATGTTTGTATAATTTATTTCTCGTACTTTGAGGTCTACTCTTTTGTAGTCTTAAAGGATAATTTAAGGTAGTATGTTTGGACCTAGTTTCACCTCTTCTTCACTTGCAGACAGAGTAAATACATTTTTAAAGACTTAGCGAAAAGATCAGTAGTCTTTTTTAAATTAAAGAAAACATTAAACACAAAAAAAAATAATTAAAACACAAATTGAAAATGGGAATGGAAACGAGAAAATTGAGAAAATTATGCAGAAAACTTTACTTACCCTTCAGCGGCACTTTTCAGTGGTTCTACCTTTTAAAACGTCTTAATATGCCAAAATCTACTTCGAATAGTAATTCGAAGATATAAATTTAACGATTCAAAAGGTACATAAAATGCTGGAATGACTTTGTTTACGTTTTTTGCATCATCCAAATCCAAAGAAAGCTAAAAGTATATTCCTAATGGCAACACCAGGTACCACTAACACTCTTTTTTTGGGGAAAAAATTTAAACTGGTTCCCCTGGACACACTTGAGTCGTAACAAGTTGAGTCCAAGTTGTGAACTTCTTATTTGATTTAGCTTTTTAAAGAGATATTTGCCTCGTTCCTCGTGCCATCACGTCCACGATGGCATCCCGCAGACCCCTTTCCAATTTCGCAACTACAATTGACCAAATCGCCGTTAAGTCAACTTTAGGTGTTTGAAAAGGTGTAAAAGCCCAAGGTGTGCAGCTTGGCCTGCGTAGAGGCGCCACAATGTAGCAAGCTGTCGTCGCCAAGTCGTATCAAAGTTTCCGCCCCTCCGCTCCAAATAGCTTTTTGCTTCTCGTCTCAGCCATCGACAGACTGGAGGCTGCGGGGTGGTGACCTCGGTGGGAGGACTCGGCACGCGTGTGCGAACCGGAGAAGACCTGACCCTCCGCCTCCCCTGCGCTGTTTGACTTGCCCGGTATGTAATTCAAATTTACCGAGTACAAACAGCCAGCGATGGCAATTAATTAAATATCACTCATATGCCAGGTAGACCCGGGGTAGCCCGACTGAGAGCGTGGGCTGCTCCCAGTTGGACAAACAATCGCGTGCAACACGTGCGAGTACCTCGCGTCATGGTAGCGTGTCTGTATTAAAGCCCGAATCGTAAACGTGGCAATGAATCTTAAACGCTGCCGGCAGTGGTTTATTTATCCCCGTAATCCAAAGTAGATATTTAGTTTTGCCTGTCACGAGCCTAGAGCCGGCTTGACCTTTAAGTTGCAGTAGTAAAAGATGCTTTTCCGACTTGAATTAAACCCTATTTCTACCTATTTTCGATAACTGATGTGAAGCCAATAGTTCATACTCACACACAACCTTTTAATATTGCATAAACCCCTCGTAAGTGAAGCCTCTGGTCACGAGGAGGTTTAAATCGGTGCTTATCATGCTGCATCGTGAATATACACATTTTCAGTGCAAAGGATTATTTATTTGGTGTGGGAGAGTGCGGTGTGTGGCGTTGCACGGGTAATCCATCATCCGGAGGCGGTCAAGTTGTAGGGACATAGAGGAGAGTTCAGCAGGCAGGCCAGCAGGAAGAGGCAGCCCTCGGCCGGGGGGGACAGGAACGTCATGAAAAGGGCGATGAGCACCAGGTAAAAGCACACCCACGTGGCAATCATCTTGACTGATCTCTTTCCGAACTCAAGGCTGGACTGATAGTCTGCCGGCTTTTATATATCCGCACTAATGGCACTGATCAATCGTAATCGCAACAGCAGCTGTCGAGAAGCAAACAAATTCGATCTTTATGCAAACACGTCTTTGCTGAAGAATTGCACTGCATAACGTATTTGTTAGGTTTTTATTTCTAGTTCTTATGTAAGTTCAGCTGAGTAAGTTTACCCAGAGATTATATACATACATACATATGACGTATTTTCCTTACTGTTCCCAGTGCTACCTTTTCAGTGAAAGCCAGTCACTAAAATAAACGGAATATGTCCATAAAAAAGGCCCACTTTAGGGTTTCTTTTCCTACAGTTTTTAATTCTAATTCGTAGTCGGTGAAATTAAAATGTAACTACTAGTACTTACTGCACTCACCCTACCCCATACAAATCTCTTTAAAAATATTAAATAATTTTACAAATTATTATTGTGGCGTGGTGTTACCCTTGTAAAAGGTAGTTTGGTGTTTGTTTACTATAGGGTCACCATAGGAAGTATTCTGTTCTAGATAGTTCGGAACCGCACATAATAGGATGATACGTGGTTCCAGCTATAGCTATGTATAGGTTTAGTCAAGGTAAGTACTCGAATTAATACGTAGGTAGTTGAGGGTTAACCATTAGCCACTTCTAGTACTGTAGGGTTTAATTTGCCACCTAGCGGATGTCATCTTTAAACAATGGCCCCTGTTCTCGGAATACGCCATTCAGCTAACAAAACACCTCACCGAGGCTATTATGAGTATGTTAGGCACAGGCGAAAATGTCTGCTATAAATAAGTACAAATCATTAGACAGAAACAGAAGCAACGCCCAAAGTACGAGTATTTCGCCTGTTTTCCATTGAGAGCGCAAAATTGTGCGTGTACTCATGAATGAAATTCGCAGAGGAGCCCCGGCAACAGATGGCTCCTAAGTTGAACACAACATGAAATGTGCGGCATCTCCCTCGGCGTCTATCTGAAGCGGTGTCCAGAGCGTGCGCACTTCCTCGCACGTGGTGGAATGCGTTCGCTTCGTTCACTGTGGACGCTGGCTTTGGCGCGCTTTTGGAACCCATCGGAGCCGCAGCACTCGGCGCCGGATCCGCCGACTTGGCCAAGTTAGTCCTGTCCACGGATTTAGCCGGAACAGTCGAGGTCGCTCGCATACATCTCTGTGGGTCAGACGAAACGTGAACCAAAAGCCGATGTAATGAACCAAGTAACCTATGTTCCATACTCGCTCGGAGGAGATTAACCCATTTGTGTTATACTGTACCATAGTGCCAAGTTTTTCTGGGAAATTAAAATACATTTTCATCTACAAACTAAAAAATTCGAAACTAGTGCATGAAACATAACATTAATTGTACTTGCCTGGGGATTAGTGATCCACGTTATTGACGTCGCCCGTAGGTAAGTTAAGTAAGTTTAAGTTAAAGTTCTTGATGTATTATTCGTGCTGAAAACGATTTGTTTGCAGTGTAATCCTCATAAACGTTTCACCCATTCTTTTCCCATTTTCATAAATGCCAACAGAAGGAGAGAAAGTTGTGATATTCTGATGACAGGGCCAAAAGAAATTTTAAATTATTTATTCTCGCAGGCACCAAAAGAAACTCATTGTTTGAATGCGAAAAAGTTTGACAAAATTAATTAAATTACGTCACGACATGTCGCCATTGGGGGGCAAATAGGCAAGACACAGCATCTTGGTCTCCTCATTATCCTGACAACCCGAAAGTTACTACTCAGCCCAGCTAATTTGATTATCGTTTCTTTAAGAGCGAGAGCCTTATAAATATTGTAATCGAATTTATACTTGATACTTTGGATTGCATCCCGCGAATATTTAGTATCTAACGACCTCCACCTCCGCCCTTGTATTACAAGTTATTCCATAATTCAGCGGAGATAATTCTGGGTTCCTAGGCGCCCTGTTTCCAAGGCGGTCAGTGCTGAGGGTCGACTCCCCCAGCTGGCCTTTGCTTGCCATATTAGGCCAGCGGGGGCTTGGATCTAATTAACTTCGTACATTCTCGGACCCGGACCCGGATGCGGACGCGGACCCCGCCCATGATCCAGAGGGAAAGAAGCCACATTAAAGTCCCGGTCTTTCTGGAATATTTACAGCTTAGAAGAAATAAAGTGCCTTGGGGCCCGGAGGATAAGCTGCAGATAAGGAGAGGAAATCCCTCGGAATATGGCACAATCTCTGTGATTCGATTCCGTACCTGTCAGTGTCACTTGCCTCGGTGAGTTTCACGGATGATCGGAGAGGTGGCAGGCGGGGAAATTAGCATAAGTCAATCAGCCGGGCAAATCCACAGCCAGCACGTGACAGGGCCAAATCAGCAGCGATCAGATCAAATTTGTCACTCATCTGATGCCTGATGGTGGCTGATGATGATAGGTGACTCTGCTCAGGGCACGAATGAAAGGGTAATTAGGCGGCGCAATCAGTGCCATATCCAGATATCCGAGCGGATATCCTCAGAGTTTCCCTAATTTTTGCGTACACTTTGTCTTCTTTGGATTGGGTAATTGTTTTTTGTCGGCGCCACAATGGAAATTTACACACATTCGTGGTGCTGCAGCGTCGCGCTTCATTTAATGGCGAAAATTTCGCTTCCACACGTTGGCCGCAGACTCCCTGTGCTGCCTGGGCAGCGCCTCGACTGAGTGATATCCTGGGAAAGGTACGAAGAACCTGTGCATGCCCAGCCTGATATGCCATGCTACCCGTGTTTTTGCAACCCCTTGCGGCTCCACTTTTGCTTTGCTGTCGAAATTACCAAAAAGTTTTGCGGCTAATAAAATTGAAATAGCGCATGACGCACACACCGCGTATACGTAATGTGGCCGCAGGGCCATATTTGTTTAGGGCCTGCACTTGACTCCCATTTGACTGTGGCGTTTTCTGCGGGCAGCGGTATGTGGCCTGGTCTCTGATATTTGACCAAACGTTGCTGTGATGACAGATGCAAACATTATGTTTATTCCACATCCTTCCTTTCCCTTCGCCCCACTGCATGATGGAGTGGTCATTGTCGAGGACTTGCAGGATTCTGGATTGATGTTAATGGATTGCCTGGTGTCAACAGGGCTGCAGTGCTGCATTGGGAATCTGCATTTGAGCAGCTTATCTGAGGGATTTGTTATGTCATGCGAGTCAAAGCGTGGCTCACATTTTTGCGCAATCTCATAATTCCTGGGGGAAAGTTTCTTTGATTGCCGAGCAGAATATGACAGCAATTTCCCCAGCAATGTTTTCTATCCTGGCAGCTGGCTTTTCCCACTTCCATTTTTTTTTTTGTTTTCCCGCTTAATTGCCTCCAAATTATAGGCCGGGGAATGCCATAAATTTGTATAGTCCCCTATCAGGTGTGGGCTGACGTTGCCTTGGCTTCTGCCGATTTTCAATCTCTCGCGAAGTAAGTAATAATAAATTATATTTTATTTGCGAACATGTTGTCAATGGGACCCCGGAAAATTGATATTTATGTGGAACACAGCCATTTATAGCTTTTTCTGATCCAAATTGCTCCCCGGCTTAAAGGTTCGTCCGCTCCTTTGGCTGATTTATTGATGAGAACATTAAATGCTGGCAACATTCCAATCTTCTTATTGAATTTCGCTCTGCAATTCCGTTTGCAGCTCGGATCCGAGACCTAAGCTCTTAAAACTGAACGACAGCAGGCCTTCATGGCTGCGTTTTCTTAAATGAGGGCTCCAGATTATTCTTGTTGTTTCGCCAAGCATTCGTTATGATTTCCGCTTCCTCCCATCGCCATTTCCCCATTGTTCGACGACTCCCATTGTAGACTTTTTCCACTTACATTGTCCTCAGTTACCACCAGTTTTAAAGCCATTTTCGCTGGCCTCAAATTTTTTCTTCGCTGGTTGGGGGAATTAATTTGCTATATAAAACTGATTAATGTCTGCTCGGGTTATTAATGGCCGCAAGGCCCAGGCAGGCTCAGGACCAGATCCAAGCTCCTGCTCGGATTGCGGCAATGATGAGTCCGGCATAATTAGTCTGCTGTGCTTGCACGTGGTGCCGCCTATTAACTGATGAATATGCAACGATATTTGCGCGGCCATTTTGTAAATGAATTCTATAATGCGCCCATTAGGCACGCTCACCTCTGGGGCAGGATTCCCGGGCACTTAATTAGTTATTCTTTCCAGGAAGGCACCTGAATTCGCACCTCGGCTGCCGGGAAATCCATCTTCTACGTGGCGGATGCTTCAGTCCCATTCGTGTGCCATTTGGCTGCAGTTTGCAACACTCGGATCGAATTCAATTACCTCTCCAGTCAGCCGTGCGTAGCATAAATAGGAAATTGAATATGCGAAGGATATCGGCGTAGGCAGTCGATCCTAGGGACAGCCGTCAGCTGTCGACTTCTGTGGCTCACTTACTGTTCCGTGCTGGCTGACAGGTGAGCGGAGTCGCTGACAGGAAGCTGTTCGTCTGCTGTCGCTGCGACAGGACTCACCTGTCCAATAACGAGATATTACTCATTTCCCCCTATTGCCTGGCTCATGGGACGCGAACCGCCTTGTGGCTCTTGATAAATGGAATTTCGGTTGCTTTCCAATCATCGCCGGCGTTTACTGTGCGTCCGCGGCTAATGCTCTGAATTGTACGAATGATTTATTGCGGGCAGTGATTTACTTCAGGGCTTCTGTTTTTGCTAATGCTGTCACATCGGGATCAACCAGTGGGGAAACGATGATGATGGTGGTTTGACGGACAGAACGGGTGTAAATTAATCAAACAAGGAAAGTTACTCCTTTGGGAAATGAAGCCGCCTCCTGGCAGGTGGCTCCGTTAGAAAGTCCGCTCTCGAGTGTCCAAACTGGCATAACAAACCAAACCAAGCCCTTCCAGGGCCACTCAGACCCGAAGATTAACTGAAGCCATTTATCATAAAATCGTTCTTCGTGTCCCAATCGCCCAGTAACCCACTGGACACGGACCACCAAAGGCTATAAATAATCCCAAGGAGCTGCACAAGAAAGACGTTTGTATCTTGTATCTTTTATTCTTTTTTGGTACTACACACACTGGTCGCAGCTCCACCTCGTCTGGAACAACAGAATTGTGTTCGCATTTATCTTTTCAGCTAGCAAATAATGCGATTGCAAGGGGAATGCAAATGAAAAGAAAAGAAAAAATCAAATAAAGGGCAAATGATTAATTTGCATACAAATTCATTCACCGATTCTTTCCCAGCGTGGGAGACCGTGGGCGGTCCGCCCTTTGTGTTCTCGCTTAATTTCCCATTGAGCGCTAAGAAAATTGTTTTTTATTTTGCTACCTTGGGGACCTTATTTATTTTGGTCTGACCAAATCAGGCTTCAGTTAAGCCGCAAACCACAACCAACTGGGCGTCCGAGTCGAGATTTCCTTGAGCGTCGGAAGCCCGCTCCTGACCAGGGCCATATGCTCTGTGCCACCAAACGCAATTAGTGTGCCAGAGGATTGTTCTGGGAAATTTGTATTTTTTTCCCAAGAAGTATATGGTCGTACATTCTGTACTGAGAAAGCTGGTCAAGGCAGTTGAGGTATTAAGAAGAGTTCGGTAAATAGTCCTCACTTGGGTGAACATGTTCACATATTCTTTTTGCAAAAAAAAAAACAATTCATTTATATTGTTCACTTGTTTACTCTTCATTGTACAGTTACTCAATGGCTTTTTTGTTTATCACTGATTATTGCTCACTGTCCATAGACAGACTACTTCAGTACTGCATTTTAACGATTAAAATTTACTATGCGAATATAAAAAAACTATTAATTTTTAAAATAACCATATTTATATTTTACAAAGCTTAATAAAAAATAGCAATAACTATTAAACTCAACTTCTACAGATTTTCAGCACCGAAATTCCATCTGGAAAACTGATCGATAATGAATTAAGCAAAATTAACAACATGTTTGTTCATTAGAAAAGTGAATTAATTTCAACAAGTGAACAAAAAAAAGAACAAGTTACAATGAACATGTTCATTTTTATACATTCCATAAGCAACTAAACACTAATAAATATATATAATTTATGTTATTTCTAGTAAGGATTTTAATTTAAAAAAAATTCTCTCGCTAAACATTAGGAGACATGGACAAGTCAAACATTAAGTCTATAAGTATGTAGTAGTGTCGTAAGATATTGAGTTTTATTTCCTTTAAAAACGCTCCACTGCTCATGTCTCAAGTTCTCTCCAGAAAATTGCTGTTCTTGTTTACATTCCTTCCCAAGTCACTCGAACTGGACTTATTTTCAGAAATACCACTGCCAGTTCTGCCTCACCTCCAACCGGCTGTTTCTGCTCCGACCGTTCTGTTTTTCAGTGTCCCCTTCGGAGTAGGAGACAGCATCGCGAAAATTCAATTCAATGGCACAGGCCTTGCCTTGCATCAAAGGCGAGTGTGTGTATGGCATTGACAAGCAAACAAGGAGTGTGGGAATAGCTGAGGGAAGAAGGGAAGGGGTTCAGGCGACATTGGGGGCAACCACCAGCCTCACCTCCGAGCAACTGTCGAAATATTTTGTGATACATGGCCCTCATGGGGGCCACTTGTCACAGTTAAACAATTTGTAATGAATTTTCGAGTGAGTGTCTGGATCGCACAGTGCTGCCCCTCCTAGTTTGCTCACTATGAGAGACCAGGGTTTTGTGGACCGGAAGTCTACAATAGGCGAACTAATAATACTTGCTGCTGAGATTAACCAAAGTTTCCCAATATCCCAGCTTTTTATGGGCGTGATAAAAAAACTTAAGGCTAAGTAAAAAAAAAACGATCGCCGAGCCATTAGATGATCTGATATGAAGCTAAGAAATTTGCCATAAACAGCCCGGCGTAAACAACTCGGGGGATGGACATGCACTGTCTGCCAGACTACCAAATATTTACAAAATTTTTGGATCGGGCAGAGAGCGGCTAAATTGCTAGCTCCGACCACATGAAATCAATTAAAATATTCGGCCAACTGCTTGCAGCACATAAAGCAGCGTTAGGGGAAAGTACGGGGCATGATAATAACCATAAAAAGTAATTGAAAGTACGCCGCGAGATGCGACTGTAATAAATTGCGTATCCGCCGCGTGGCAACATGCACACGGAAACGGGGCCAAGAACTCGGAGGGATGAAAAAATGACCTGCTGACTGCGAAGAGCATCAGCGATAATTGAAAATTACCAAAATAATGAAAATATTCGGAAATGAACTACGACGGCCGCCGCAGCTTATTGTTTATTTCGAGAGCAATCACGCGCCGAAGGAAACCAAACAAAGCAAAGGCCAAAGATCCGAGGGCCACTAGTGAGGTGGCCTGCGGGCGAGAGGGGCGTTGGAGCACTTGCCCCAGCTGTCCATCACATGGCCAATGGAATGCTCACTAGTCAGCAAAAGTGAAAATTAATTAAAATACTCAGCGCATTGGATTTCCCCCCAGCTCGTGCGAGTAAGAATCTTTTAGTTTAATTTTCACCGATTTCCATGGCAGTCTCAAATATTTGATAAACAATTAATCATGCCACATCGTGGCCGAAATCTCTGACAGAACCGCGCGAGTGAAACGCCTACGTCAGCCCGAGTCACTCTGCTCGGCGCACACTGCGAATTTCAGGACAACACGCCTGTGGGCCACTGATAAAGGCACACAGCTTCATCATCGCCGCCCGCCAGAGGCCGACGGGCGCCTGTACAGATTACGATAAATTTTTAAATAAAGGCGACAGCTGAAGTTGTCTACACGCCTCGTTGACTGATGGCCAGCGCCAGTGCCTGGCCCGTAGCGAATCAGATTCGGGGGATCCCCAAGCCACTCCTGTCCGGCGATTAGTCAGCAACACACCGAAATTAAAGTAATCAATTTATGTTTACCCAACTGCTTCCAACAGGACCTGGCCCACTGTTTATAAATCATTATTAGGAGCCCTCCTTGCATGGAGGCATGTACAGGAACTCGCTGTCCGTCCAGTAGTCCACCAGCGACCGCTGTGGCTCGGCATCAAGGAACTTCAGGCATTTGGCAAAGAGCTGGCCCTGACGTACATTCCGCATGTGGCCTGCAGCCACCTCCGACATCAGTTTGTCCACAGGCGAGGCCTCTGCTCCGCTTCCGCGCACAGGCACGGCACGCATCTTTAGCCGATGCGACGTTTTGGCGTTCACATCAATGAGCACAGTGGAGGTGAGCCGCTTGTTGAAGACGCTCTTGCTCTTCCTGTCGTCCACAAAGAAGTCGAAGTGGTCCACGCAGTCCAGGTCGTGGACGAACCAGTTTACGGTCAGTGATCCGCCATCCAGCCGAGAAGCGCCGCAGATGCACACCGGGTAGCTGACTCGCGCCGGTGGATGACTTCGAGTGCCATGCAGGGTGGCCTGGATCTCCTCGCGTACCTTCGACAGCGCACAGAGGTCCATGAAGAAGTTCTTGGCCAGCAACTTGGCCTCCATCCGCTTTTGGCCCTCGGGTGACTGAAAGAACTCTACCCGCTTAAGAGCCCGCCGCATGTCCTGGCAGTGGTGGCACTTGCACTCCTCCTGGTATGTACGACAGGTGGAACTCTCCTCGATGTCCTTGTCATCGCTTTCTTCTGGCTCTTTCGGGTCCCCCTCCTCGGGACTCACAATGGTAAAAACAAAATTTACTCTGCGGGATATCTGGCTACTTCGTTGCAGATCTTCTTGTCCATTTTCGGAGGATCTGGATATTCGTTCTATTTCGGAACTTGGCTCCTTATCCACGACTTCGACGGGCTTTTTCGACATGATGGAAGTTACAGAGGTTCTGAGCGATCCCTGGGACGACTTCCTTGAAGTTTGTAAGATCGACATTTGACTGCTTATATGGCTCGGCTCACTCGATCTCTCCGATTGATCGTTTTGGGAATAGGTTTCAGTAGCACTGAACCGCACCATGACAGGTTCCGAAGCCGCGGTGGTGAGTTCCCTCCGACGTGACATCTTGGGAGACCTCCAGGGTGAGTTTTTCGAGGTTCGCTTCAGAATGTGTGGCAAAGACCTACTGCTGGAGCCCCCGCGTCTGCGAATGTGGCTGGTTGCCCAGCCATCGCTCACCAGGGCTAAAATCTCAGGCAGTTCGGACGACGTCTTGACTTCTGCTGCCTGTGGCTGTTCCCGCTCGCCCTCCACAGGCAGTTTATCCAAATTAGCCAAGGCGACTTCTTGGCTTTTCGATTGTGTCAGAATGGAACCTATACCGTTGCTCTTCGATTTTGCCTGAACAGAAACATAGGATTTCTGGGAGACATCACTCTGGTAGCCAGCTCCCTTAAGACTATGCTGGGTGGAGTCCGGCGTGTAGCCTGTCAGCGGGGAGACGTCTGAGACCCAGCTGGTCGGCAAGTCGTATTTCATGGGGTTGAATAAGTAGTTGGAGCGGCGCGTCGAGGTAGACATCTTCGAGGAGCTGAGAGTGGTTAAGTGGGCAGTGGTGTTCGACACAAGCGTGTCGTTTGACTGGCTGAGATAGGGGTTTTCCGAGCGCATAATCTGGGAGGTGGAATCAGTGGTGTTACGGCGACTCGTAAGCTCCTCTTCCGAGAGACTGGAATTCTGCTTGATGAAGTTGTAGAAAAGGTTTTTTACAGACGTGAAGGACTCTCCTGCTCTAACCAAGGCGACCGTGCTCCTGAGAAACTGCTTAATGGACGAACTGGACGAATCTAAATTACGAACCAGAGCACTGTTTTTAGAGACTGCAGCAGCCTCAATATCCAAGGATCCCCTCGTCGAAGAATCCCTGAGCACCCATTTGTTGAGCGAACTGTCGCTCGGGGAACTTATGGTGGACGGCGGCGGAGTCGTAGCCTTCGAACTGCCACTGATCTCCGGGCTGGCAGACACAATCACGGGCGGCAGAGGATCCGGTTTGATGCTGGGCCCGCCTCTGAAAGAACTCTTTAGGATGGGCTTCGGTCTGGGCGCACTATTGCTTTTTTTCAAGCCCAAGGGCATCTCGTCGGGCAGCACTATGCTCACCCTCTTCGACATACTGAAAATTTAACGTAGAAACTAGCTGCTGATTTGTGAGTGCCTCTGTATTCGTTCGAGATGTTCTATGCATTAAATGTAAGTGTGTGCCCAGGACGACATCTAACGCAAGGCCAACGCCCTTTCTAGTGGACCCTTCCCACAGGCCTCTCCGGAAATGCTTAACCCGCATTGTGTTCAATCATCTTCAATGGTGCTTAATGGCCAGGACTCGGGGCGTCGCTGGGACGTTCATCTTTCTGGGTCTGGCCTCCGGCGCCGTAACTCAGTAGAGCGGCGACGGCGCATAATTTTGTCGCGATAGATGGTCGAGCAGAAATTTGCATAACTCGCGGACCTTTCAGCGCATATTAAATATGTCCTGCCTTGGGGATGGGTCCTCTACTCGGGGCACATCAGATATTTTTAACTTTAATTAGAGCAGGGCCATAATGAGCTGCCATTAGGCGGAAAACTGTGCAGTGATGGATTCTGATTCCTGGCAACCTTAAAGCGTCGCTAAGCGCATCTTTATGTGGCCGAAACCCGCCAGGCTTATTATTCGGCTTGGCTGCGCACAAAACACGGCGAATGATTAACCGGCATGCGGCATTACACATACGCCGCGTTGCCGCAGCTACAACTGAGGCACGCAAGTGTATTAAATTATGTTTGCCCTATGATTTATCTGACACGTAAAAGCGCGTAAAAGACAGAGCGGGCAACCAGTTCTGGCTACCAAAATACATATCCTATCTGACTTTGTCTCTGGCAATGTCGTGGGTCGCGGCGGGGAGCCCGGGAATCCTCTGTGAAACAATGGCTGCGGGGGGCACGCGTCCCTAGAACTGGAATGGAATCAGCTCGTACATAAAGCCTAAATCATAAATAAATGTTTTTACCTAGACAAGCGCTTACAACATCTTTTTATGGCTGCCAAGGCTGCGTTTTACAGTCTCACCGCCGAGGACTCTTTAAGAGCCCGAATGGCGGAAACGCGACTGAAATTAATGAGGGGAAGGTAAAAATAAAATTCAATTAAATCGATTGAAGGCTGTCTTGTCTGTGTTTGGGGCATGTCCATGCGGCAAAGTTCCATCATTTCTCTTATTGGCGATGACTATTGGCAGCCTACTGGAGTCCTCAAGGGAAAACTGTGGGACACCTACTGAAAATTGCATGTCCACCGTTTCGGGCTAGGCGGACACTTTAACTTTTCCGCTTTACGCAAACGAAAAAAGTCCTAATTTAAAAGTTTTCTCCGCCAAAAAAAGCGAAAAAGTTTTCCATTTCCCGCGTGGTCTTTGTTGTTGCCAGAAGCTACATATTTGACATTTTGCTGACAGTTTTTTTTAGTGGAATAAATAATTGACGTACGGAGCGAATTTATGAGGGACAAGATGAAACGAAGCCACGTCGGGAAAAGGGCAGACCTTAAAGCTGTGCCTATCCTTGAAGTTCAAGTTCGATTCACACACAAAAGATGGATGAAATCATAAAAGCTCACGACCCTTGTGATTACTCGGGTTAGACTTTGTGTGAAATTTTATTTATTCCCACCGCACTCCTCCTGCTCCTTGTGCAGGCTATTAGGTCCGACAGAGCGTTCCATTTGCCAGCAATTGACCCCGATTCCATTTAGAAGTCACGGGCAGAGGTCAGTGAGCACGAGGAGGGATGGAACTCTTATGCAATGACTGTGATATGAATCCTTTATGGCGGGTCTACATTTGCCATTGTGCAGCCTTGTCAATAAAAAAAATAAAAAGAAATTTCACCTCCGAACTGAAGAACAATGAAATGAATGGCCTGGCCATTAATTATTTCTCGGCCGACTTTACCCCCGCAACAATTTAAGGTCGGCAAACATTTTGCAGATGCTCTGCGTAAATATCTCATTTTATGCCGAGCGAATGCATCGTTGGTGCTCCAGGTGAGGTGAGGTTAGAGTGCACTTTCCGCAGCTCCTTTGATTAGATTTGGCCCGAATAGTCTCTCGAATCCAATGGAATTTCGTTTGGCAACACGCATGAGTCTTGTAGGCCACAATCGACATAAATAAATAACGAAAGCGAAATCGGTGGCATCGCCCCAATGGCAAATGGGAACGGCAGCTGAAGCAATCTACTATCAAATTGAAATTGAAACTGTATCGGCGAACAACAGCGAATGGGGAGTAGCAGACAACATCGCCCTCGCAATCCGACGGCTGTCGAGATAAGTCCGCCTCAGACTCCGACCGAGTCAGGCTCCGCGTCAGGCTCAGGCCCGGCTTCTTCTTGGGGGATAAGTGCGTCTGATTGCGACTTGAAAGTATTTGCTTCTACACGAATGATTTTGTATTAGTTGGAGTCGTGGAGCGGGTGCGGGGCTTGGGAATTTGTGGATACGGAAGCGGCAACTGAGCGTGAGAGATAATCTGAGCTGGAAGGCCAGAAATAATTGGATGTTGCAGGGACTCGGAATGTTCCGGGGGAGTCATTCGCAATTTATGTTTATGGGCGCTGTAAAATGGTGTGTAATGCAAACACGGTCAATAAATGCATGTTAAGGAGATTCTTTATTATGCAGATACACACACAACACACACGGCAATGGCTCGGCCCCAGCTGCCGAATCATAAATTCTATTTGCCCCGCTGCACCCGCTGCTTATGCGGATATTTATGCTTTGCATAGGTAATTCATTCGCCCGTCCAGATAAGCCGCAGCATCTGCTGCATCCCCAATTAAATTCGGTATTTAACTGCATACGATCTGACCGGAAACTTTCCCTCTTTCTGTCTTTTCTCCCGCAGCACTAGCTTCCGGCGCCAACTGGCGAAAGTCAAACGACAAGCGACAGGCAGCGTTCTGTGGCAACAATGTGCAAAATAAAACACGGTAACATGGCAACACCAGCAGCATCGGCTCTACGGCAGACCCAGACATAAGCTCGAAACAAAAAGCGAGGACCTGCGGCTTTTGGAGGCACACTCACGGAAGCGGAAGTTGCCCAGGCGAGGCCATAAAGCAGCACGTACAACAGCAGCAGCATTCAGACATTCCAAAGCGTGAATACGGACGTAATGGACATCGCCCAGGCGTTGGTAGCCAGTCTGGCGAACACCCCCCTCGATGGCAGTGGCGGCGGCGGTGGCAACGGGAGTGGGAGCGGGAGCGGGAGCAATGATAGTGTCCTCCTGGTAACGGGAGCGGGCGTAGAGCAACACAACGCCAGCATGGATAGCGGAATGGTCCCGTATGTGCCAGTGCTGGATCGCCCCGAGACATACATTGTCACCGTGCTGTACACGCTCATCTTCATCGTGGGCGTGCTGGGCAACGGCACGCTGGTCATCATCTTCTTTCGCCACCGCTCCATGCGCAATATACCCAACACGTAAGTGGATATTAGACGCGCCGTCGGGGGTCGCAGAGGGTGGTTATGACAGTGCTCCACTTCCCCAGTCCCGGGGATGCCTGGAATAATATTTATTGGCGGGCTTCCGCTCAGATACGGTCTGCCTATTCCAGGGACACCCCTCGCGGCCCATAAATAATAATGTGTTTATATGGCCGCACATTTGGGCCTGAAATGAGCTCGTCACACCCAGAAAGAGTCTTTGAATTGCTTCTCAAAATTCATGGGCCGACTTATGAGCTGCATTTGATTTTATTGCTTCCCCAGAAGACGCATCCTTGCCAGACCCTCAAAGTAAATTAAAGTCAGAGCCCCGGAGCCTCGACACTCCCAAGAATCGAACAAAGAACAAAGAAAATTGTGTCAAAACATCTGTTGTCTGGGATTCACCAATATAAAGTAGCGCCGGCTGCGAGCCCTGTGTTCTGCTGAATACATTAATAGTTCCCAGATATGTTTTCGGCTTCCACGTAGTCGTGATCGCTGGCTGACCCGCAGTCGGCAAGCTGGCACACTTTCGAATCGATAACCGAGTTTACATCCCTTGGCTTGTTGCATAAACTTCGAAATAATTCCAAAGGATGTCGTAGAATTGCGTGTACGCAGCGTGAGCCCCACAAATACCACTTTACATCTCGCCCGGGCCAAGTTCTTTTCGTCTTTCAAAACTATGCTGCCGAGCCAGACCGACAGCTGGCGGCTTAGCTGGGGTGGGTATGCAAATGTTTATTAACTTTTCCCAGCCCCACTGTGCAGTCTGTAGCTGGCGAAAGTCGAATAAATTCAAATGTAGATTCAATCAAAAGTTTCCGTGTCCTTTGAGCCGCCGTGACAGTGGGGGACAGGCGGCAGCAGAGCAGCCCTTTCTCCCTCGGCCAAAGTTCTATTAAACCGAAGCCCACGCTGGATATAAGCGAACGAATCCAGAGGGCTGGAGAAGAGGGTGAGGTTGGCTCAGGAGCTGCAGGTGGTCATAATTCGCCACTGATTGCCCGCAAATTGCCACTTTCCACACTTTCGCCTGAACTGGCTGCAATCAGAGGGTCAGTGATTGTAATAGTAATTGTGATTGCGCCTGCGATTGTGCCCGATTGTCGTCCTGCCATTGAAGGAAAAGTTTGCAGTTCGCTTGCCTACTTTGTCGCGACTATTTGTCTAGACAGGAGGGGGAGTGGTAATGTGTCAGGTTGGAATTCACGTCACATGCAATCAGCCAGTCAGAGAGTCAGCGAGTCAGCCAGGAGCCCTAATGATTCCTCCGTCCTCATGCCCACGTGGGAGGTCGTGGGTGTCAATGTCAAAGCGATTTGTCGAAGCACATTCCACCAGTCGCTCTATTGCTTTGAACGAATGCTTAAGCGGTTACTGTTGGGGGTCTATGGACAGCTCACAATGCCACAGTTTCAAAATGTCGAAACCCACTTTCGACTAACCGCACATACTCGCGTTTGTGTTGAAATAGACAAGAGAGTATTCACTAACGACATACACAGGTGCTATAAATAGTCCATCAACCCCACTTGTCATTCGTTTAATAACAATTTAAGCTGCGCAACCTTGACTCCCGCTCTTGGTTACATGCTCCTCCAGCGGAACATCACTGAATTGCTTTGAAAGCGTCCAAGTGTGGCGCCGGGTAGGTCCGCCAGGACCCATGTCAAGGGGCACCCTTTTTCATACAGCCCCACAAAGGCATTCCCGGGCGAATGAGAGTTCCTTCCGAGCGAGTGAACAGCCAATCATACCGGGTTGACGTCCTATCAAAATGGGGGAGAGTAACGTGTTTCCAATTCGAACCGTTTTGCAGATACATTCTCTCGCTGGCCCTGGCCGATCTGCTGGTCATTCTGGTGTGCGTGCCCGTGGCCACCATTGTCTATACACAGGAAAGTTGGCCCTTCGAGCGAAACATGTGCCGCATCACCGAGTTCTTCAAGGACATCTCCATCGGCGTGTCCGTCTTCACGCTGACCGCCCTCTCTGGCGAGCGTTACTGTGCCATCGTGAATCCCCTCCGGAAGCTCCAGGTAAGTAGCAAAACACATGGGCTTGCAGGAGGTAAAAGCCGGGCTAAGTTCTCCCTTTCTCACAGACCAAGCCGCTTACCGTCTTCACCGCCGTCATGATCTGGATTCTGGCCATTCTGCTAGGCATGCCCTCATTCCTAGTCTCTGACATCAAGTCCTACCCCGTGCTTACGGCCAACGGCAACATGACCATCGAAGTGTGCTCCCCATTTCGTGACCCGGAGTACGCACAGTGAGTTCACCCTGAACAGGGGTTCCATAGGTGGCAGGGAATCAAGACACAGATTCAAAATTTACAACCACTTCAAAGTGCTGTCCCCCAACCACTTCTTCGGCCGCAGCCGCAGTATCTTCAGCGTCAGCCCGACCTGTAGATGGTATTACGTATTAATGCACCCTCGTCCGCACCTGATGCAGGTGCTCCTTCTGCGCACGCCCATGCCGTGACTCCTTATTGACGTGCTTTCCCCCGCAAGCCCGCCTGCTGCATCCGGCCAGTCGGGCTTAAATCCCTCTTCCCATCCGAGTGGCTGCTGTGGCACAATTTGGAAATCCTTTCGACCGGCTGGCGTCAGCTGTTGCCACATAATCTGTCTGTGATGTAATTTACACAAATCCTGGGCAAGAAGCTGCCGCAGCCTTATAATGCAGGCAGCACTCGCCCTTCAGCCAGTCGCTAATTTTTCATTTGAGGCATGCCAAAATGCTCCGCTCTAATTTGTATGTATATAACACTTGCTGGCATGTGTTTTTCACGCATTCAGACACACAAAATGAGGAGGAAATGGTTCCGATTTTCCTGTTCCTTTCTGGCCATCTATCCCGGCGACGTATTTTAATGTTTTCCCCTCCAAGGGCCATTTTAATAGTCTGTCTTGCTGTATGCGTATGCGGGGAATCTCGCAAAATCCTCTTATTACATGCGGAAATTGAAATGGCGTGCTCCAGCCGGGGGAGACTGTATTCCCATGACGATTTCGGCCAAAAACCGGACCAGTTTCTAGTTCAAGTAGCACGAGTTTCCGGGTCACCGAGCGACTCTCGACCACTCCCTCTTCTAGGTACATGGTGGCGGCCAAGGCGTTCATCTACTACCTGCTGCCGCTGTCCATCATCGGGGCGCTCTACATCATGATGGCCAAGCGGCTACACATCAGCGCCCGCGACATGCCGGGCGAGCAGCAGAGCATGCAGAGTCGCACCCAGGCCAGAGCCCGGCGTCACGTGGCCCGCATGGTGGTGGCCTTCGTGGTGGGTAAGTAGTTAGTCGCTGACCGGCCTATAAGCTCCTCCCGGCTACCCACTAATGGACTTCAAACTGTCTTTTTAGTCTTCTTTATCTGCTTCTTCCCGTACCATGTCTTCGAGCTGTGGTATCACTTCTACCCAACGGCCGAGGAGGACTTCGATGACTTCTGGAACGTGCTGCGCATCGTGGGATTCTGCACGAGGTAAGGGATTTCTTTGTCGGGCGGGCTCAGCAGTTTTTATTCCGCTCAGAGGAAATTTTTCTTGGTCCCCTGCATGCAGTCGTCGCAGTCCTCGCATTCCTCGAGGGTCCCACAATTTATGGCCAGACTCGCACCCAGCCACACACATACCACAGCGAGGAGTGCCAAAAGAACCCGAAAAAGAGATGCATAATGCTGTTCTTGAGCGGGTTTTTCCTATAAAGTTTCCACTCACATTTTTTGCACTGCGCTGCCCCTGGCAATGAGCTGGCTTTTGGCATATTTTTTAATTGAAACTGATTATGCCCTCCGTATCCCGCTCTTATGCCACTTGGAAGTACGTTTATTTTTGTTGACAGCCCGCCCCCTCACAACTTTGCAACCCGCTCCTCTGGCCTCTGTCCTGGTGCCACTTTGGGCGTCACTTAGCGCTGTAAAGCTCACAAAATAATGTGTCAGCAATTTGGTGGCTTAATTCGCTGCCCAGCGATGGGGACTGAGCGTAATTTGAATTCTGCGCCAGTGGATGCAAATGGGCAAACTCAATAATGGGCCACAAAATAGAGCTGCCATCGGGATCCAGAATGAATAGTCCCCGCTAAGCAGCGAAAGTCACGATGTAAATGGACGTTTGATACTCATGTCAGTGTACTCAAAATAGGTTACTAATAGTCTTTTGCGTATGTATTGGTATACATTTACACGCATGGGCATAAATATAAAAAATGTAAATATATATATAATATATAAAAAAATACAAAAAAAAAATTATAAACAACATTGTCTGAAACTTTAATGCGTTCGTTTTGCAGCCGAAATATAATAATTGCAACAACAACGAAAGTTAATGGGAAGAACGTTTGCATTGAGTTTTTCGGTAAATCGGTCTTTTGCCTTTTCTCTTTGTGCGAGCGTTCCTCGCTCCGCTCTTTACGCAGTACCCATTGAACAACCGAAAAAAAAAAATCAACGAAAAGCGCTCAACAGAAAACAGAAATGAAGACAGCAAAAACCCCTTGCTTAGAGCGAGAGCGAGCGAGTATGATCTTTTTCGGTTGTGCTCGCAACGAGAGCACTAGAAAAAAAACTGTCGACTGTTATTTGCAAGCTCTGGTTACTATACATATAAGAAGGGGAAAAGAAAATATAGGTAAAGGAGTGCAAGGAAACTAAACTTAGTTTTATTTTAGGATATAGCGTTTGTAAAAATTTAGGGGTTTACCAAGGTTTTTTAAACATTTTTTTTTTTAAAGCACGCGAGACTTTAAACTTTGACATTTTTAGAAGTTATTTACTATGTTAATTTAGGTTATAGATTAGGTTTACAGCTTTTATCGTAGTTAAATCAAGGAAAATCTCTTATAAGTAAACAATAACCTTAGTCACAATTGAATCTCTTAACAACAAATAAGGATTTAGAAAAAATGGATCCAAAGTATCATCCATTATACATTAGAGGTCTGTACAAATGCACTCAAAATCTTTGGTTATTTGAGTACAACAAGCCTTAGTTGCAATTCGACGTGCCAAAACAGTTTCAACAAAGTGAATTGCGCATTGGTGAGCGTTGTTTTCATTGTATAATATTATAATATAATATACATAATTTGTTGGTTCGATAAAAAATAAAAAAAAAGTCCAGAGGTAATTTAAATGTTAAAAGCCTACATAAGCTGTTTGAAATAATAAATTCAACCCAAGATATTTGGATGAGGCAATTAAAATCAGAACTGATTAAATTTACTGCACAATTTTTTATTTTCAGATAAGTTAGCTAATAGAACAGCCCATTTGCTTTGATTTTTTATTTGAACTTAAGTATGTACTAAATGCTTAGAAATTAGAAAGGACAGTAGACAAACAGTTCTTTGCGAGTACGATCCCGGATTCCCCGTTTCCGATGCAAATACTCTTTTAGAGATAGCTGATAAACAGCACAGTTTTAGTCCAAAACTGCCTATTCCTAGTTAAAACCCTTTGGCCCAGTTTGCAGTGCTAATTTGAACTGCAACTCCCACTGCCATAGATTGCAACATACTCTTTTGGCTAACAATGCCGGAAGGATTTCAATAGAATCGGCTCAAGACCCGCCCACAGCCCAGTTTGTGCTCTTTTATTGGTACTAACCATCTCATGTGCTTTCAATTTACAGCTTCCTGAACTCCTGTGTCAACCCCGTGGCCCTCTACTGCGTTTCCGGGGTGTTCCGGCAGCACTTCAATCGCTACCTGTGCTGTATCTGCGTCAAGAGGCAGCCGCACCTGCGGCAGCACTCCACAGCCACGGGCATGATGGACAACACCAGTGTGATGTCGATGCGCCGCTCTACGTACGTGGGTGGGTGCGGCGTTGGTGGCAATCTGCGGGCGTCCCTGCACAGGAACAGCAACCAAGGAGGCGCCGGAGGATTGGGAGGCGGGGCTGGGCGTGGGGGCAGCTTTCACAGGCAGGACTCAATGCCACTGCAGCACGGAAATGGCCACGGGGCAACTGGAGGCGGCACAGCCTCCGGACCTAGCTGCGGATCTGCCGGACGGGCAGGGGCCGTCGGCGAGAAGAGGTGAGGCACGCTTATCGTGGAGCTGCTGGAGGAGGAGGAGGTGGTGGTATCGTTGCAGGCCGACGAGCAGCTCTAAGCGAACACAATGGTCCATTGATTCAGCTTGGCATTAGCACCACCCGCACCTCGAAATCCGCAGACCACAGCCCGCACAACACTGCACCTGTGACCCCCAGGCCCTCGCCTGGAGACTGGCATGGCCAGGGAATTTGTTTTTTGGAGCGAAGCTGGACCTGTATGAAATCGCTTCCCTGCCGGAAGCGCCATCAGCTCCAATAGCATTTCACTGATCCCAGTGCCACTGTATATATGTTACAGCACACCTACTATGCATTAATAGGCATATTTGCGTAATGTTATTCCGTACTCTAGTCGTATGTATGTGATGTGTTAATTAAGTAAGTCACTAAGCACATTAAACGTATCTTGTAATTATCTGGCCCGGTGCAATAAAATGGGATTTAATGGGCTCGGCCACAAAAACCCAATGGAAACACGGCTCCGGCTAATTATCGATTGTGAACATTGCATATATCAATAGGCTTAGCGGATGTAGCGTACAAATAATGTAAATAAATGAATTCCATAATTGTTAAGAGCACCGGTGCTGTATTCCAGAGCCCTAATGGTCCTAGAAAGTTTTGCCAATTGGATTACTTGCTACCAGAAGGATGCGCGATGTACAGGTATGAGAGTGCGTTGTACATACAGCTTCTGTTCATTGGGTTGTATACATACATATGTACATATTATTGATTTTGACCGATAACAACGCTGAGTCCTCGCTGCTTAAGTAATAATCTGTATTCAATGCTTCCAGCCTTATGGGTCGGTACGCAAGTGACCGCCTGCGTTACTAAACAGAGGCGGAACCCAGGGATGATTCAAGGCCAACGGAGGGGAGTAAGAAGGCCCCGGCCCCTGAAGGGTCATTTATATTCGCCGGATAACTACGTTTTAATATTGTATAACAATGTGCTATTAACATTGTAAATTGAAACCAAAAGCACAAATAAATCGAATTGGATGTGAACCTGTGTGCCGTTTACTAATATAATCTAAGATGGGGAAGTGCGGGAGAACTCCTGGCTTGGGCTTATTTCGCCTTTAATCATGTTTCACTATTTACCGAAGATTAGTGGATGTTTAAGTGTATAAACTTGAGTTTAGAAAATTAAAATCGCTTTCCTAGTTAGTAGTCGAAATTTTAGGCAGTCAATCCAGTGTTGAAGACAATTAGGATTAAAGATAAAGTACATACAAAACATATACATTAAGTATATCAATATATTTCGTAGTATATAAGTCGGAAGGGAGCCATGACCAGCAGATCGGGCCTGTGAGCAAAAATATATATAGTCTTTTTTATTTTAGAACTTGGCTATATTGTATAGGTGACAATTACCAGTACTTTTATAGAAAATCAACAAAATGTCTAAGCTAGTTATTTCTTACAGTTTGGAATCAAGGGACTATATAATTTATTGTGTTTGTTCTTCTTCTAGATTACTAGATTCTAGATGCAGAAAAAGTAAAATTCAAGGAAATTTTGTTCAAGGCTTAAAATTTCCTTTATTTTGTAATCCACATTGTAAGGAAAATGTGATAATTCACTTTTACCTTCCAGTTTTTTCAGTTAAAGATAAGTTGTTAGTGTATGCAAATTATACAAGATATGTACTCGAAATTACATTCTAAAAAATCAATATGTATGGTAGCCACAAAGTGTCAGAGCCTTAATTCCTCCCAACGACAACAAAGGCACCGAAATAGGCCTACACCAACGATGCAATTTGTTCTGCCTCTGAGGGTCGTCAGTCGCCCTTATCAGGGCTAAATCGCAAAATTGCTTTAAAGTTTGAGGCCAGTAGCAGAGATCGAAGCATTATCGCAGTTCCATACAACCTCCCTCAGCACCGAAGTCGGAAATCGGTCGGACGGGCCTTGGAAAGACAATAAATACAATCTGGCCGAAACACACACACAAAATTTCATTACAGCATGCCAATCAGGAGGCCACAGGCCACATCCACATCCACAGGAGTTGGTGTATGTAAATTGGCCAAACACGGCATGTATTATCCCAGGACAGCCCTAACCGCAACCCCCGACACGCACAATGTAGAGTCAATAGTTATTGGCATCCCATAAATGGGGACTCCAAACGCTCCAATCTGACCCCGGGGTCGGGTAGAGGGGGAAGCTGTCCATCCGCGGGCCTGGCAGCCGTTCGACCTATCGTCCCCCTTAATCACAACTGGACGGCCCAGCAGATAATTCTGGTGCAGGACAAATTCGGACTGCGGGCGGCCAAAGTGCGGCCATTCAGTCGACGCAGTCGAACTCAAAGGGCATCTGATTTATGCCAACGTAACTGAGTTCCCAGCCGGACCCAACGTGAGAACGCTACCATCGGCATTCACCACAAATGCTGCACTGATTCGCCGACAAATGGACCTGGGAGTGGTCCTCAGATTTCGATCGCACAATTAGCTAATTATGTTACACTTTGCAGCCGCATCGAATGAGTAGTTAGGTTGGGCGTTTGCCACAAACCATAAAGCCAGTGGCCAGTTGAGCTGTAATTAGGGAATACGGTTCCTGGGAACTGTGCTTCTTCAAGTCGCTCTAAAGTCATAGTCCTGTGTCCAGTGTCTGTCCTGTCCTGTCTCCTGGGTCTAAGTGTTGAACTAACCACATCGTGTTGATGCAGCAGATATGGGAAACTGTTAACTTGGCATCGCCTGGGTTGTGGGGACGGGATTCGAGATTAGCCCAGGCAAAGCGTCCCGATATTCACACAATCATGTTGGTTGGACCAACGCACAAGTGGTCCTAAGTGATTTATCGACGGGGCCGGAAGGGCACATCCCTTATGACATCGACGGCACAGTAATAACTAACAATTAGTGTGCGAAACACCACCGCTCAAGCAGCACGTGCCACGCCCAACTGAAGCCGCCTTCCACCCGCCCTTTCGGCTCTTATCTTTTATGTGTTTACGCATTCATAAGTCCTCATTATGTAGAATGTCTCCGGGAAGGTAGACAACAGACAGCTGCTTATCCCGCCGTCCCTGCTGAGTTCCTATATGTATGTTAGCCGAGCGGGCACGCAGGACGCTCTTCCAGCCTATGCTGCTTAACGGCCTGCTTAGACGGCTGATGTCTGGCCAATATACCCTTGCGGGTGGTGCCATCATTAAGGGCATACGTTGGCGACAACACAAAATAAATGCGTAGCCATCAGTTTGCTCTTATTGACCCTATATTAAAGCAAGCAAACATTAGCCTTCCTTACAGCACATAACACTTTGTTAATATTATAATCCATATATTTAAGGTAAAATAACTTAAATTAAATAAATGCAATTAAAGTAGTTGTAGTAGAGTAAAAATCGTTTAATACAATCAACTAATAAACATACCTAGAGTTGTTTATAAATTAAACCGCTTAGTTTAACTGTTTATATGATATATTTATTGGTTGTTCCTAAACGTGAGTCGATTATTATTATTATTATTATTATTATTTTATTCTTAAATATGATACATATATGTATTAGCTACCAAGATGAAATATAAAAAATATTGATATAATTATTTAATTGTAATTAGTCGGATGACTATAATTAAACAATAAAATGGGTTCAACAGTTTCCGGTCTGATTATATTTCCAAAATGTTTTAAAAGCTTGTCATTCGAACTTGTTTAATCAATAATTTTTTTATAAAAATATTAAATATGTTTTTAATATCCAAGAACATAGACACGTCGGTGTTGCTTCCTGTCCTTGCATTCATTTGCAACGCTTTCCTTATCCTTGTTAATTGCTGCCCACTTTGAGCCGGAACAAGCCGGAGGAGAATAGGAAAAGAGCGGCGACCGAGTGGCTCGGTTCTTGTTCTGGTCGTGGTCATGGTCCACTGCCAACTCGTGTTCTGATTGCGGCTAAATTCTGATTCGCATTCCGGCCGGTTTATGTCTATGGCCCAGAGAGCTGTTTCCGCCTTACTTTTGGCTATGTCTACGTCTGTTTGACGACCTCTATTTCTTGGGATTTGCTGAATGGCGGCCACTAAAGAGATGCTCACTGAGATAAGGCTTTAACTGGATTCATTCTTTCCATTTATGTAATGAATTTCAGCTAATCAATGGGGATGCTTTGCCAGATAGCTTAAATTGACGAGTTTATTGAAAATTCTCACACGCTGCGAAACTGAGTTTCATTTCGTTTGCGCGATTTTCAACATTATCTATCCATCAAATGGAAATCAATAGAAATCGAGGCACGTGGCAAACAGGAAGGGACCTGCCTTGGTAAGGGTCCATCGGTGGGGAGGCTGCCACTGCAGAAATCCTAAAGGAAGAGAGGTGCCATGCGGGTTTTTGGGGTTGAAACTGCGGTGCCTGGATGATGCTTGATGCGAGCCTGGGAAAAATAGTCAGTTTTCACACAAACAAGCGATGAAAAAGCAAATTGGTAAAGCAACAGAAATGCAATGAATTTATATTGGACAGCCACAACAGGCTAGGCAGTACATTGATGATACTCGAACGGCAGTTGCTCATCAGTGGCACTGCAAATAAATGGCACCCCTTCGGCTCCCAGGTATCTCTCCTTCTGGGTGAAACAGAAGTGGCGCCCTCGTAATAGGCTTATACGCCGCCCAAAGCTTACCTAAATGCACACGCACTTTATTTAATGACGGAAACAAAAACAAACCAGAGAGGCAGGGGAGCAGGAACAGGTGGGTCGAATAGGTCCCTCCTCTTAGAAGTTGCTCCTTGATGAAACCGTACATCGCTCAAACAAGTATTATTTTTTTGTTTTGAATTAATTAGAATTAGAATAAGAATTCAACCAAAAAAAATTAATTAAAATTTTTCACTGTGTGTAAAGTAAAAGAACATCATCCTGCCCCTCGTCACCTGCCCCGAACGTCTTCGAAAATCAAGTGAAAAGTAATTAGTCAGGACGTACCCGCTCCAAGTGAGCTGTCGCTTTGTTGGGCATTAATGGGATTTAGTGGAGGACTTTCAATCTGATTTGAGGCAGTTGGAGCAGCTGTTAGTCATCCTGGGCGAGGCCCTGCCAAAAGGAGAGTGGCTCGTAAGAGGCTTGCTTTTTATCTTACCCGAAAGCCATTTCAATATTTCGCGACCCTTTTTTAGGCTCCGCTGGAAATGTTTTCCAGCCACTCGAGCCTGCGTTTATTTTGTCAGGAGCGTGGAGCCATTAAAAGTCAATTGGGCCGGAAATGCAAAGTGCCAGGCAGACGAGAGTTCTGCCCACTGCCACACATGTGCTCGAAGTTTGGAAAACAGCACAAATATTCAAAGTCCGCCCACGGGCTGAGACTGTAGCCCATATTTTGTCGTTGCTACATTCCGCTAAATTGACTTTCAACGGGCTAAGTTGGCCGCGCTTGGCTAAGTCGCAAATTCCTCGGCCTCGGCCTGGCACAAAGCCATTTGTGTGCTGGGCGCGCTCGCAGATTGCTGCAGGCCCTACCAAATCGTCCGCCAGTTAAGAGGCAGGAGATATATATGGAAAATAAAGAATGACCCAGTTTAAAACTATATTCGGTAATGGCCTCCAATATACCAACTATTCGATCGATTGATTGGGGGACTCTTACGTTGCCAGGAGTTGCCAGCTCCTGTGTGGCTTCCGTTTCAATTTCTTCTTAGTCCTGTCGAAGTCCATGGTTCGGTGGCAGTGTACACAATTTCCGACATCTCGGTCTGTCTTGCCCGGCTCCTTACAGCGCCAGGCTTCGGCGAGAAAAAGACACAAAGGCAGACACCACGATAGAGCCAGGGAACTGCTTGCTCTCTTTACGATTATGGCCCACTTCGCGTGGCGTTCAGATCGTATTAAAGGTCGTTGTGGCTTTCAGCATTCGATGAGTATGCAAATAAAGGTTTTTATGGCCGAGGACAGCTGACACTCGGACGCGGGCCAGGCAAGTGCCGCAGGACACGTCGTAGACCTCTGCCTCTGCCCACAGGATGGATTATGGTTAATGGGGACAGGGCCGTTTCTTTTGAATGCCCGATTTGATTGATTCCATGTTGGCTTATCATTAGGCTCTGGCCTCGAGTGGATCCTAGAGCCGCGTTGAACTAATGCCGAGCAAACACACAGCCGCTGGAACGGGAGCACGAGTGGATTATAGTTCCAAGCCAATACCCTAAGTTGGCAAGCCAGCCTGTTACTTTGAGCCACATTTTTTGGCTAATTGCAAAGTGCGACAACATCATGAGCACAAAGTTTAAACTTGAATTGCAAATTCCGGACTCTGTCAAAGCTCAGGCATCAAATTTCCGATGATGGCAACCGGAGCGCGGCGCCTCTAACTTTTCCAGCCGAATTATTTTTCCTCAAATAAGTTTCATGGCGCGTAGCTGAAACTACAAAAACAGTGGCACGAGTAAAAGGTGCTCTGTCATGACTGGGGTAGGGGGTGTGGGAGAGGCGAAGGTAAAATTAAAATGTCAGCTACAGTCGGGGACAAAATTCTAGCACATGTAATAACATCAGCGAAACTACAAGAAAGAAGACTACAGAGGCAGCTGTCAACCAAAATAACCACAAAATGAAGATTTAAATAATACATTAATAATTACTAATAATTCTATTACATTTAAACTTATATTTATTTTGGGATTTCCACTTTTTTATTGTATAATAATGCTTCCTTAGATGATAACATTTTGTTTATCTCAAAGATGTCCACACAACAAGATGAACTTAAGGAAAGATACAAAAGTTTTAGAACTGTTTTGCCCTGTTTAATACTTATAAAATACTGCACATACATGTGTGCTGTACTGTACACAACAAATCTTCAAAGATTGTTTATACTTTCACTACATTTAAATTCATTCTTTGTAATCTAAAGGCTGTCTTTTAGACCTTAAACCTGCGCACATTTGATAGTTATAAAATAAACATAAAATATTAATCTTTAACTTTAACATTTTCAAGAATTTGAAAAGCCTGCAAAGTGCGTATTTGTTTTTAGCGATATACATATGTACATAACTTCGACCACAACTGTAGACTCTGTGGTCCTGGCTCACTCTCTGCGGGGATTTTTTACCTTCAGCCCGGTTTCAATCAGCGGCAGGTATGTATGTTTGCGGCACGCTTAGCAAATTTCCCGAAATTGCGGCACATTATTTGAAGGCAATTCGGCATAACCACTTGGTTGGGGTGTGTGTGCTCAGGACGCAGGCAGGGCTGCCTTATCTTCCGGCAACCTTTACGGCTGCTGCGAATCGGGAGCGCGTGCTGGTGATAAAAACCGCTCAAAAGTTGGTTGCCTGGTATCTCGGCATTAGCCTGCCCGACTTTTAGTTGGAAAGAAGAATTAAAAGTTTCTCGCTTGTCTAGTTCATCTTAAATTCTTAGCCGGGAGTCCTACCCTGCGCTGGCAATGGCCAAAGCTCAATTGCTTTAATTAGCAGGAAGAATCATCGGTTGCAAGCCGTGCCTTTGCATTCGCATTGGCATCTCGTGACTAATTAAAATTCACTCAGAGCTGTTGAGCAGTGACAACAATGGACCGATGGACGAAAATGGGCTGTCGATAGAACTGCCGTCGAATAGATTCCTTTAAATTCGCATTTGTTTTCCCATCTATGACTCTGATTCAAAGTCTTTTCGGCTGCTGGGCCAGCAGAAGTTGGGACTTTTATTGTCTCGGCTTAGGAGCCGGATGCAGGGAGATTTGAACACCCGAAAACTTCCGCCTCGAGGAGAAGGAGGATGTGTTTTTAAACACAGTCTTTCCCGACCCAGGCTCAAGCGGCAAAATTCCGGCAGTGAGGAAGGCGACACTTGAAAGGATACACGAGCGTATTTTGGTCTCCGGAGAGACGCAGCTCAACGTGTGAGTGCCCTAAGTGGAGGACGTGATTTTGCCATTTAGTTGGTGGAGTTGAATATGGTGTTTACTAACAAACCCAGCTACCCAAATAGTTGAGTTTGGATTAGAAACTAAAAAGGAATGACCACTATTTACCTTCTGGCTTCATTTTTCATATCTTACTATGAACAATACATTGTTCATAATGTATTCCAAGGGAATTATATTCTTTTTGAACTAATCGTTAATTTGTGATCTAATTGCGGCTGTTCGTAACGACCTATTTCTTGTATTCTTAAACAGCTTTGTAAATAACGCATATGGATAGATCTATTATATTAGTGGATCTTTCGGGCCAACAGCTGCCCGAACGTGACATTCTTTTAAGGCAGAGTAAATTCAGATTTAATAGACTTCTATGCCTCCTTCAAGTTAAGTTTACCAGTTAATTATACCTCGTATTTTCCAGCCATCGAATTAACACTAATGCCCTCAACAAGTGACAAACTTGCTTGTACCAGACAAAATAGGGACTCAATCAAAATATAATTTAACACCCAACCTAGAGCCATTAGACCAGACCCATTATCCTGGCCTTAAAAAGCCTGCGCCGTTAGCAAGTCGCACACAGTTCGAAATGATAGACACGGGGAAGTGGTCACCACCTGGCAATAGGACTTCCGGAGCCAGCGGTGCAAATCGGAAAAGAGAGACAGGTTCAATGACAAGGGCCATGCTTGCCACCTTCTGGGAGTACACCGAGAGGACCAAGGTGAGCGGCATGTGGCTGCTGCGTCGGAATCGCACATACGGCGTGTCCCGCTTTATCTGGTCCTCGGTGCTGCTGCAGCTGCTCCTACTGAGTATCTACCTTACCCTGCTGCTCTGGCTTAAGTTTTATTCCTACCCCATTCTCAACACCATCTCTAACGACCTCTCCATCACGGATGTGGCCTTTCCGGGCGTGACTATCTGCAGTCCCAAGGTGGTGAACTCGGAGCGAGTCGATCGCTACGTGAAAACGCTGTGAGCCTGAGGCATCTTCTCAATGCAACATCAGCTAACTGTCTTTTTTTGTTTTACAGAAAGATTCCGAAGGAGTACGACATCGCTGAGATAGCCGCCGGCTTCGAGTTCCTTAATGCCTTTACGGACCAGAGCTTTGAGCCTCCGAGTCATGAAAGCTTCAGAGCTACGGACGCCGTGCTGCGGCTGAATAATGTAACCACTTGGGAGGCAGCCATGGCCGTCAGTCCCGGCTGCTCGGACTATGTCAAGCGGTGCTTCTGGGGCCACACGGAGTTCCAGTGCAACCAGAGCCACGAGTACCTCTCATTCATTCCCACCACGGCCTACCTGGGTCCCTGCTGTTCCTTCAACTATAATCCGCGAAACGCCAGCTTCGTGCCGTTCTCAGCCAACATATTCGGCATGGATGGAGGTCTGACCTTTGTCGGGGCGGAGGGTAGTGAGCGCAATCTTAACACAGGCCTCATAGTTCTCGTACATCATCCCATGGACTATGTAACGGAGTCGGCTGCCTCGGTTACCATCACTGCGCGATCGGAGAGCTTCGTGGAAGTATCACCCACTGTGCAAAGCTCCTCGGCCGAAGTCTTGGAGTTGTCGGAGCGAAAGCGGGACTGCCTCATATCGGACGACTTGCGCCTTCGAAACTACCGACAGGCCGCGTGCCTTCTCGCTTGCCAGACAGATGCCATTGTGCAGAAGTGCGGCTGTCACCCTTACCTCCTGCCCATCGTGGGTAACAAGTTCAAGGAGTGCAACCTGAACGACACCTTTTGCTACTCGGCCAACTACGGTGGGTGGGCCCGAAAGTGAAAATCCCCTTAAAGATTCCTCACTCTTTTGGTTGGCAAGGTCGCCCACGTCGCTCACGAACAACTTATTGGAAGGCTGACAGAGTTATGAACCCTCTCCGCCCTGTTCGCTGCTTCATGTGGTCCTCCTTCTCGAGCTCACCATATTTCTGATGCTGCTTCTGCGGTGACTGGTTATGTATAGCTTTTACGGCGTCGTCATCCCCGCTGTCGTCGGTTGTGCTTGCTCATGTTTCATAATTTATATTAAATATTCAGGATACTCACGTGCTGAGAACTCTGCTTGATATTCCGTGGCTTGAACACTTCTGCAAATCGCTAGGAAACTGCTTTAAGAGCCCCATTCTGCATGAATATGCAAATGCAAGGCAATGTAGCTACAATAATCCTTCACCATTTTCTTTCTCCCTGCAGACAACTTTAAAAGTGTGCGTTGCGACCAGTGTCTACCGAACTGCTACGATGTCACGTATTCGACTCTCTCCTACAAAACGGACCTCAACCAGCACCAGTTTTCTGTGAGCCGCTACTAGTGAGTATTTGTCAAAGCAATGACCGTATAATAACAAGATGAGTAACACCATACGATGCACTCGAATTTTTTAACAAAACAATACAAATGTATTTGCGTTATGCATATTCAAATTATAAAAACTTTGACACACTATATTGACTATTAACATAATAATCCCACTTTACATGGTCGGATTCCCTGTGCTGTAGCTCACCGGAGTTGCTGAACAGCGATAGCTTCGTCCTTCGGGTCTACCTAGCAAAGCAGGTAGTGCCAGTTATCCGAAAAGTGACCGTAATGTCATGGATCGGACTCTTATGTAAGTGACAGAGAATATAAAATCCTTCTACTGACAAACTAGCTATTCATTTCGATTTCAGCGGATTTGGGTGGCATTTTCAATCTCTGTTTGGGCCTAAGCATGATCTCAGTGGTGGAGTTCTTCTATTACTGCACCTACCGCCTCTACATCAACTACCAACTGCAGAAGGTCCAGCTGCCAAGGAAGGCATGGCAATAGATCGTATTCTATCACTATTTATCTATGTTCTTATATTAAAGTCTATGGATCTTATCAAAGGGTTAATAAAGGATGTTTACAACTTTTTCTTTTTAGTTTTCAGTGACGTGTTGGGAGCCTTTCGCTTCTGCTTAGACTTTTTCGCCTGGGTGGGCGCCTTCTCTTCCGCTTCGGCATCGTCGTCGCTATCGCCCGCGCTTTCGCTGTCACTGTCACTGTCACTGTAGGTAAAAAGGTTATATAAAAAAAAGTCCAATAAACCCAGGCATTTGCATTCAAAGTTCTCACCCCACAGTCGGCATCTGGTCAAACATATCCTCGTATTCATCGTCCAATGGCGTCGCCTTGATTGTTTTTTCTTTCTTAGGATGGGCTACTTTTTCGGCGGTCGGCTCCACTTCCACCGTTTTCTCGTCCTCCACTTGACGTATCAGCACCTTGGTGACCTTCGACTTGACATAGCATTGGTAGAGTAGCACAGTAGAATCAGCATCATGGATGCGCACATAGCGATCCAAGCTAGCCGAGCTCAAATACCGGCCTGTGGCATCCAGATGAAGATCACTGATACCGCCGGTAAATCCCTTGTAGGTATGCACGTGAGTTTTCATGCGACGCGTATCGAACGCCTTCAACGCGCCCATGGTGGTGCCCGTGTAGATGTAGTTACCACGTGCCACCAGAGTCGCAAAGCTCATACCGTGTTCCTCGCTGGCAAAGCAAGCGACTGGCCGGCGCTGCTTGCGTGTATCGTAGAGGCGCACGTAGCCTGTTCGCGAGCAGGTGGCCAGGACACTGGGCCCATCCACGAATCCGACATCACTGTCCCAGACTGGCACCTCTAGCTGCAGATAATCGTTCGGCAGGTTTTTGGAGGTGAAGATCTGCCTTCCGTCTGAACTAAGATCGTAGACCTTTAGGTTATTCTGTCGCTCCTTGCCACCAGTGGCCACGATATTCCGGGCCTGCAAGCACTGACGCAAATGGTCCATCTGTGTGCCAGTACTGATGACCACAGGCTCGGCAGCCTCGTCTGCCCCCAGTTCCAGGCTTTGTATCTCTCCATTGCCAATGCCAGCAATCAGCTTGTCATTGAAACGTGCCAGACCCACGATGGGGGCTGCCTTGAAGTTTACGGTTTTCTTTGAGCCGCCACCGTCTGCTAAGGCATGCAGCTCGGCACTGTTTTTGGCTCGACCGAGCAAAATCTCCGTCTGAGCCTCATCGCCAAAGGCCAGGGATGTAACGCGAGACTCCTTGTCCAGGGCTCTCAGGTCGCTAAGATTGCGTTGCCCATGCGGTGAATCTTCGGAAGCAGGCACCAAATCTGGAAATAGTTCAAGATGCATTGTAAGTACACTGGTGTTGGCGCGCAACAGGCAGTCATACGTTTGAAAGACCCCGTGTGAGTTCCCACGTAGAGTTCGTGCTTCGCAGTATAATTCGGGTGCTTGACATTCGCCGTAGTCCACTTCATCGTGACCTCTGTGTTTTTTCTAAGCTAATTTTCTTTAAATCAGGCAATTTTCCGCTGCTCCAGAAAAAAACAAACTTTACACGTGCAGCCCGGTAGTGTGACCAAATACTAATTTCCAAATGTGCCTTTGACTTTACCAACACTGCAATTCAATTTAAAAACAAATCCATTAATTTATATAATTTTTAAGCATAAATGGCTCTCACAAAGGTCTACGATGCCGCCACAGTGTTCAAGCACCTGAACGGCATTTTAAATGTGTACAAGCCGGCCGGCATGAAAGCGAAGCAGGTGCGCAATGCCATTCTTAGCAACATTTGTAGAGGTAAGGACGATCTATAGAAAGATGCAGACTCTTATTACTGACTTCTATTACCAAGGACTCAACGAAATGGAACAGCGCGAGCCTCGAAAGTTGCGGACGGTCACGCCGCTCCTTGGCACTGGCACCGCCGCTGACAGCGTACTTCACAACATAGCTAAGAATGAGGACCTCTCGGATAACGTCTTGGCTGCCGGGCCGCGCTACATGCCAAGGGACATACGCTGCGCCATCGTGTCCAGTCTGGGTGATCACACCAGCGGGGTCATGCGTGAGTCCAGGGCAGCACACCCTAATGCGAGCAATATACATAACTAGCGGTCACATTTCAGTCCTCGGGATCAACAAGGGACTGGGACAGTCCGGCTGCATTCGGCGGAACCAATTGGTGCGAGTTTACCACATCACCGGCTGCATGGGCACCGCCACAGAGAACCACCTGCCAGACTCGCACATCACAGTGCGGTCCAACTATAGGCATGTATCCGCAGACAGAATCAGTGGCCTGGCCGCCTCCATGCAGGCCTCGCATCAGCGAAAGATGTTTGAGCTCTCTGGTGTGGACCTGCAGACCCAGGAGGCCTACGAACTCGCCTGCAAGGGTCTTATACGTCCTTCGGACGATAGCCAGCCCGTCATATACGGCATCAAGCTTATACGCTTAGAAGGGCCCTACTTTACTCTAGAGCTGCATGGCATCAACGAGACGCAAGAGTACCTGACCGCCATGGTGCACGACATGGCCCTGGAACTGCGCACCGTGGCACACTGCTCGCAGATTCGATGTGTCCGTCACGCACACTTTGATGTCAGAGATAGCTTGCTGAGGCACGGCTGGCACTTGCCTGGGATCATGAAGAATCTGCGTCATCAGCGAGAGATTATACGGGCGCACCCAGAACTTCTACGGCAGAATCGAGTAGAGCTGCACGCGTGAGACCTACCAATGTAACAATGTAAATGAAACCGCTTCGACTTCTTACTTACCAGTATACATAACTAACCAATATATATTAATATACTTTTTATTTTTCGATATAATATTCTTTTAGACCTTTAAGAAAAAGAGGCCAAGTTACTTGTTGTATGAAAGGGCCAGCACTAGTTTATCGCAATCAAAAATCTCCCTCTGCAGCTTGTCACTCAACTTCTTGCCGGCTACCGAGTCGTGTTCCTTCACCATTACCTCCTGCGCCTCCTTGAGGTGGGCCTGAGCTTGCTTCAGAAGTGAAGCACCTTCGGAGGGAGACCTACGTGCTTGCTCTTCGAGCGCGTGTGCCATCTCGATCAAAATTACAGTTACATAGATGGCAAGCTTGATACTGTGGGGATCCAGACGCTGACAGACGTCGTACAATTCATTGCACAAACGTAGCTTCCGCTCCAGCTGCCCACTGCTGAGGCCAGTCAATTCCAAGCCGCTCTCGTTGCCGTATAACTGAATCAACGTGTGCTTCAAATTGAACATGTGAAAGTGGCTGGGGTGCAGCATCTGGGAGAGCCGCGCTAATAACAGCTCCACCTCATTGGCGCGCGGGCAACCGGCTAGTATGTTCTCCACCTGATCCGTCATATGGGTCTGCAACTCGGACACATAGGCAGCATCCACTATCATAGGGCACGAGTTGCACTTCCACTGAGTCTCCTCTTCCACCGGAGTCACGGGCAGATGTGTGCCACCACATGTCTTATTCACATCTCCCAGGCAGGCTAGAGCGCTGACAAAGGAGCCGTACTCCGTGGGATCTGTGCAGCGGGCGCAGTGGCAGGTGAAATGTTTCGTCATACGCAAGTGGTGCTGGCGCATCTGAGTGCCCCACAAGATGTTGGTGTAGGTAATCTGCAGGTGATCCCCTTTCCGCAGATTGCACCCCGCCCGAACCGCGATCTGTTGCGAGGTGGTGTCAAACTGGAAGTAGCAATTGGGCTGGCAGGCATGCTCCATCATGCAAGCCTGCCTGAAGAGTCCACTCAGCTCGACACCAGTCGGAAGCTCGATTACCATGTAGTTGGTCTCAATGATGCCGCACAACCTATGCAGCAGCTCTGTGCTGCACTGCTCCAGGAGATTCGGCTTGGCCTGCCTCAGACGGCGTAGAAATCGCTTATCCAGGTAGCTAACGACCCGCTTCTCCGCCTCCTCGTGCAGTTCGGTGCCTTTCCGCTCCTCTTCGTGCGACTGCATCTCCAGCAGTGCCGCCCACTTCCCCGGATTCTGCCGTTGCAAAAGCAGGCACTTCAGCACCAACAGAGCATCGCCCCTAAAGAAGTCGTTCAGTGAGCGTACATCGGCGCGGCCAGTGGGAGCCCCTCCCATGCTAAGCACGCTGCATTCCAGGGCCTCGTGAGCGCAGGCAGTACTGCAGACTGGCCAATGGCAGCTATGGCAGGTATGGAGTAGAAATGGACGGCTTATTAATTGAATCCACTGGTGAACGGCTGGCTCACCTGCGGCACTGGTGTTTTCCCACGCGACAAGGCGTATAGCAACCGACACAGGGAACGATTGTGGCGTCCTTCTCCGCCTCCGAAAGGTACCATTTGGGTCCCACCACTAGGGGCGGTTCAACGAATACAATTTGGTTAGCGGCGATGTCCTGAGTAGACACCAAATACCTGCCCAGCTGAGCATCCTGCTCCTCGCGGAACGGCCGACAGCTGCGTTTGTGCTGCGGCCAGTGCTGCTTTTGGTGCTCCCGGTCGCAGTACCTCACCAGTTTGCAACGGGTGCAAGCCTGCGAAGCAGGCACTCCACACACGGGACAGTCCAAACTCAGCGTGCTCGACCCCATTGCTTCTGCTAAACATATACTTTTCCGCGACGTTACGTTGGCAGTGGATGTTTCCTTTTGGACTGGTCTTTATTTAAGATTTCGGCAGGCGGCATGCGGCAACTGCGGACTTATTTTTAGCCCGATTCTCCACGCACTAACCTCTCTCTTTCACCCCCAGAAGCCGAACATTATTACTCTCTTATTTTCTCTCTCTCTCTCTATGTCTTTCCCTCGGAACCCACCAGCAGCTCTGTTTACGATCGAGGATGGGAGCACAGATTCGGGAGAATGTAAAACGGCTTTGGATCGCTCTTTATTTGTCGTTTCTTCCGTGAGATACAAAGGTACTTATACCGTACAAAACAGGAGTCAATTCAAAAAACTTAAAAGTGTTTAGCATTTAGTGATTAGTTGTGTGATATACAATTGATTTAGCTTTCGTTCTGCGCACGACTATGTACACTAGTACGGCTCTTGCGGCGCGTCCAAGTCCCGGTAGTGTGATCTGGGTCGATAATCAAAACCACCGGGTCTGTAAGCAACGAGAATGAATTTAGACTTTAGAGTGGTGGAGTAATGCACGCAGGGCTAGCAGGGAAAGACACACAAGATACAAGACGGACTCGCATTTATTTCGGGCAAATAAAAATTGGCAACGTTGCTTTGTCAAATATTTAATACAATTGGCGTTATATTGTACATGGAAACGGTATGGGTATCGGTAGTGGCACGCATATAAACCTCTTTTATATGCAGTAGATACACTTCCTAGCATTAGCATTGCTTGAATTGCGTTTAAAACTTGAGCTCGCCAAACGATAAAGTGCGTATTTCTCTCTTTTTCAATTGTATTGTGTTAATCAATTAGTCAAACATATCGGAATTGGCAGGCGCATCCAAATCATGGTAACCGATAAGCCGGCGCTGGTGTTCCAAAGGCAATTCTCTGCAAAAAATTTGCGACACAAGAAAGTTGTGACAAATTTCGATTTAGACCAACAAAATGCGAAAATCAAAGTTCAAAAAGGGCAAGGGAAGGGGGCAACGTATCTATGTCGTTCATGGGTGGGTGGTGAGGCTGGTCAGACTAGGTTTGCCTGTTCCTAGTCCGCCGCAGAGAATAAGATGGCTCAAATTGGTTCTAATTTGTGTTCATGTACCTGTGTGACTCTTTGCCATATAGCAAGGAATGAGGTTGTGTGGTCTGCTTCAGAAACAATTTCGATGCTATTATTGAACCGTACCAAGACACAGCCACAATTGCATCAATTAATTTATGGTGGGACAAAGACTACATTACAGTTGTAATAGTTCCTACATTAAGAAAGCACTGCAAGTGCCGTACTAACCTGCGAGCTGGCGGAAAGTTGCGACCTCCACGGCCTCCACCCATCATCGGTGGTCCAAATCCATACGGCATTGCCGAAAACGGCGGATACATCGGTTGGCGGTATCTTCAAAAATAAAAATTTTAATGCTGTTTCTAGGACATATAAAATTGCACTCACCCTCCGCCGACTCCACGACCAGACTCAGCTTCTGGGCGTTTGGAGCTGCCAGGATGTTCGGGCAGCTGCGGGCGCTTCGGATCCCGCAGGTAATTGTTGAAGTACTGCACCTCCTTGCGAACCTCGTCGACCTTTTCCTCGTGCTTGTTGAAGATGTGTTTGCGAATAAACTCGGGGCCCTTGAACTTCTTACCTGAGAGCGGACATAGCCACTTGTCTTTGGCCAGCTCTTGCGTATTGGCCTGCACGAATTTCTCCACCTCTGTCTCAGCGTCCTTCGCGCCCAAGTCCTTGATCTCTTCGTCGCCGAGCAGGACAGTTTTCGTCAGAAACTGCTGAAGCTTGCCCTCGTATGTCTTGATGTATTCTTGTACGTCGTTATTTGTGACCCGTATGGGAGCCGGACCGCGGGCGTGGATGATGCCACAGCGATTTGGCATCTCGTCCTCGTATGGATACTCGCAGTGGTTATAATAGTCGACGGAATGAACAATGCGCAGATACAAAACAAGCCGGTCCAACACGGCAAGCAGCTGCTCGTCGCGTTCGATTGGCTCGCCTTCGTTGTCCTTGTTGTCGCCGGTCAGGCCAAGGAGCTCGTCCTCTTCTGCGGAGGCCTCTTCAATGAGGTAGTCGGTGATATTTTGCAGCACCGGATTCTTGGAGTTGAAGCCGTAAGTAGACCCGCCTCCATTTGCTGACGATTCGCCGGTGGCAGGCATTGGCTCGTCTGGGGACGACTCTGTCCATAGCCTGAACCTGTCATCCAGATTCATCGCGATCTTGGCGCACAGTTTAATGTCCGATCGCACAACTTGCTTGTGTGCGGTGATTCCGTTGGCTGGGCGCACTCGGCGGCTAAGATCCCGATTAACAATAGCCCCCATTTCGCAATCCCGTAGACGCTGGTTGTTCAGGCTCCAGCAAATCTCTTTAATGTTAACGTCGCGGATAAACGTAATCCAGCCGCGGCGATACCATCGGCGCTCCACCAGGGGATCAGCAATAGCCACTCTGAGATAGCCGCTAAAGCGAGTACAAATGCCTTCGATCTCCGCCCTGGTTATGGAAGGTGCCAGGTTACGTAGAAAAATAGAAGATGTGCGATGCAGGGCACGTGGCTGGCCATCTTTCAACTTGTCCACATCAATAGTCTCCGTTTGTTCCGCCTGCTTTTCTTCGGCAGCAGACTTTTCACCGCTGTTCTCAGTTTGGTTTGAGCCACCATTTTCAGTCTCCATTGGCTCGCCCGTATCTGCTTTCGGAGAATTCACTGACTCGCCGTCCTTCTCTTCGGTGGTTGGTTCTTGGGGCTCAGAAATAGCTTTCTCTGCTGTCACCGACTCGCTCGGACTTTTTGGTCCCTCCTTCGCTTTGGCCGCTTCCTCTCTGTCTCTCTCAGCCTCAGCCTTTTGCTCGCTCCTGAGTCCATCCTCTACATCATACTTCTGCTTTAGCTTGGCTTCATCCTCATCCTCCGAGCTGGAGCTGGAGTCCTGGTCAGACGAGGAGCTGTTATCATCGCTGCTGGTTCTTTTGCGCTTCTTCGTTTTCTTTTTTAGCTGCTTGCCGTCGGCGCTAGAATCGATAGCTTTTGGGACTTCCTTCCCCTCCTTAGCATCCTGCGCTTCGTCCTCTTCATCCCAGTTCTCCTCGTCGGAATTGACGGGCTTGATTTGTTTTCGTTGTGGCGATACGACCACCGGCAACGAATCGTCCTCCTCCAGTTTCTCTTTCTTGGGACTCTTGATTTGTTCATCAGTCACCTTGCCCGAGTCAGCAGTCTCCGTCTTTCGTTCATAGACTTGGGGCTCTTTAGGCTTCTCGTCCAGTACCTTGAGGTCCTCATCGGTACCGCCCTCTAGCTTGATGACGCAGGTGTCCAACACACGAATAAGGGCATCAGCTTGGGAGGAGTCCACCTTAACGGCGCCAATAGCCCCGTTATTGAGTAACTCCACGAACACGTCTGTACGTCTCTGAAAGCAATACAAATGTGAAACGGCTGCCGAATCGTTTGCATGGGAATGTCATACCGTAAGGAAGCCACGCTGCTCTTCACTGCGTCTGACACTGTCCTCTGGGTGGTATTTGTTTTTGAACCTGTAGGTAAATAAGTTTAATACACAATTAACGAGTATACAGAATTCTTTTTCTCCACTTCTGCAGTGGTTTTAGGTGAATTTAAAGTCTACTTTTTTGCATCTTCGCCCGGCTGTTGATAGTAAGATTGGTTATGTTTCAGTGGTTTTAGAATCTTAGATAGGTTTGATTGTTTCTCAATTATCACCCAAAGTCTTACCTTGCAAGCTTAGCGCTTTCGTTATTTATGGGATTGTTTTTTGGTTATTTGGGCTTTTGCTCGACCAACGAATATCGAATTGAAATAAATCGCGGTTTAAAAATGTAAACACACCTCGGCATTGCTCGCCGGGTAATTAAAAATATTAATTTAGTGGATATCAGTTAGCAGCTCTGCGAGACCGTGCAGTCGCTTCCAGAGAAGTCTCTGTCTCTGTCTCACAAACCCAATATGCTGCAGAGAAAAACTTAATATACATAAAGTTATGAGTTCCGAGCAGGCAAAGCAAATGGGAAAACCACGCAAGGGAGCCAAGGTGCTCAGGCTGAGATATCAACGAGTTCGAAGAGGGTGCACTGCATCCCATCGGAGGCTCACCCGTTGGCCAGCTACTAACCATTCCTCGTCCTTGTGGGCCACGAAAAACTCATTCAGCTGTTGGCGCTTGAAGTCCGTCTTGTACTCGGTGTACTTGCGCATGACCTCCGAGTCTGAGATGTTTTCATCCTGAGTGTCCAGGAACTGCTTCAGGTTGAGCATCGCAGGCTGCGTTAGCGTATCGCCGCCACTGCTAATGGTTTCCCTGGCCGGCGGCACGTGGCCGGCATGGGAGTATGCAGAGTGTATGGACTGGTAGTGATCGTTCCAGGCCTGCATCAGATAGGGGTCGTAGCCTGCCGAGAAATACAACCTGTTTTACTCCTCGTACGAATGATTTTTGTTTCAACCTACCACCAAACCGTGGATTACCGCGCACATCTCCATCGCCCCAGTCCGGACGCATTCGTTTGGCAGGCGGCAAATCCCGACCGGGTGATCCGTAGCGCGTCCTTGGCCCCGGACCACGATAGTCACTGTAGTCGGGCCTATGACGGGCTCCTCCGCCGCCGCCACCTGCGGAAGCGCCGCCCCTGAAGGGATTGCTGTAACGTCAAGTGCTGTCGTCATGTAATAGTTTAATAGCGCCTTCACTTACCGCTCCGACCACTCGTCCCGAGCTCCCGTCGAACCGCCCACTGGACGGCGCTCATCACGCCGCTCTGTCCGGTAGCTGTCACTGCGCTCCCCGCGGAACTTGTCACGCCGCTTGCGATCGTACTCGTCCTCAGAATCAGCCATTGGTAGTTATCTGTAAGGTAAGGGGTAAGTGAAAGCGGATTGTTCTTAACCTCACTTCCAGACGCTGTAACTAAATTTGCACTCGGGCCAATAACACAACGCTTTACATGCAGCAGTGGCAACTGGCCAAAGAGGGCAAATTGTGTATGTGTGGCAACAACCAAATGTCGACTCTACGACTTTACAAATTGTTTTCAGCCGCCATCTTGCCGCTTGCACACAACAAAAATCGCAAGTAATTAACTTTCGCACAACTTTACATAATTTATGAAATTGCTAAATCAATAGCTTATTGAACGCGACTTCAGCACTATTGCTGGATAGTTTTAAATAGTTTGTCGTATTTTTTTTATCATTTTATAATTACCTTTTGCTATATTAACTAATTTTCGGCAAAACAGTAGAGTGGAGACGGCTTCGATATATATACCATCGATATAGATGTTTTTTAACCGATTAATGAACTACCGTGAAGGTGAATATTTTTGGAGGATCTATCGGACCATCATTTTCATATATTGGAGAAAAACGACGCCTGCTGACGATTGTAGAGAAACAAAATGTAGACATTTTTTAAATATTTCAAAAATAATAATAACTGTTTGTGCATTTTCCGGAAGTGGCGGAAGAACTACAACAGGAAATGTATTTTATTAAATATTAAATTCATACTAAAACGATGTAATAAAGCAAATTATAATTAAATTATTATTATTGAATTGAAATATAAAATCAATTTTAATAAGTATTACTTAACGTACTAAAACTAACTCAATTATACTAAATTATAACAACGAAAATAGGAATTATTTGTTAGTTTGTATTTTAAATTAGAATTTTATTTAATTTTACGAAGAGCAAGCTTAAAGAAAAAGAAGAATAATAATAATGAGCTAATTAGAAAGACGATATATATGTTGATGATACTTTAACCGACTGTATAATAGTTTCGAATGTATATTAATTAACCGACTGTATAATAGTTTCGAATGTATATTAAATATATTTAACGCAATCGACTTGCCACCCAGTGCATCATTAATGCGGGTATGATACTACAGCAGTGGTCGGCACTACCACACTCACAAGAAAAAAAGTTCATATGTTGAATGAGTAAACGCGTCCTCGTGTCCAAATATGAGATATAATATAGCTAGCATTTGCAAAATCAATAACTATTACTATAAAAATAGCTATTATCCGCTAAAAGTGGAAAGATTTAGCCAGAGCAATAGCACTGATTCTCTGAGCATCAGAGAGCCGAAGGCATGCCGAGGCCACACGAAGTCTTCATACTGTCTGTATGCTGGCAGCGCTGCCGGCAGAGGCTCTTCCAGCCACATGGGATAGGGACATGCCGACTACTGTACTACAGCATCATTTTGAGACTTCATTAGAGATTTTAAAGCTCTATAGGGATTTGCACAAGTGCGAGCAAGATTACTATACTAGATACGAAATTTGACCGATGACATATACTGCTCTAAGAAACAAAATTGTAATTGAAAAGTATATTAGCCAGCTCATGCCCTTATGACACACAAATGCAATTTTCATTCATAAAAGACTTCATTAGAACCTAGAGCATAGTATCTAGACAGTAAAACGTTTCGCAGCGGTCAAAATGTTTAAGCACGGTATCTAGACAGTAAAACACCGTCTTTAAGCAGTGAGAGAGAGAGCGAGAGGCAAATAGTTAAAAACGGTTGTTTGTCAGCGGCCGTTTTATAGGTCGCTAACCTGACAAGAAATTAAATATACTAGAAAAGTGTGTGGCACTTTCCCCCCTCTCTATGTCTTCTTCAGTTCCGTAAATCCGTTAAATTTTCAAAAAACATCACAGGAGTTTGGTTAAGTTTTTTAATTATAAAAAAACAAAAGATAATGGTTAGAATGTATATTATTGATATAAAAATATGTAAACAATGCTTACATTGGAAGAATATCGCCCTTTAATTGATCTGTCTGTATGGGCTCTCCCAATACTTTGATCGCTTCCTATTTGGTTCTGAATCTTCCTCATCCATTACGGCAATAAATGCTGCCTTAGCTATAGTAGTTTTTATCTTTCTTTTTAGTTTTCTATCAACATTTTAGAAATATTGTAAACATGCATGTATGACCGCATCATTTCCCGGCCAAAAATGCCGAACAGCTAGTAAAATCAGCGGTCGCACTTGAAAAGATAAACATTTGTTTCGCTGCGAAACGTTTTTTTGTCTGGATACGGCTTTATAAAAATTTTATTCTTTTTCGCAGCCCGCTCGAAAAATACTAGAAAGTGCCAAACACTTTTCTAGTATATTTGTTTTCTTGTCAGGTTACCGACCTATAAAACGGCCGCTGACGAACAACCTTTTTCAACTATTTGCCTCTCGCTCTCTCTCACTGCTTAAAGACGATTTTTTACTGTCTGGATACGGAACCATAATGTAAAGATTCCTTGAATTTAAAAAGTTGACAAATAAAGGAAAGATACCTTGAATTGAAAAAGCAAAGAAATAAAGAATTTAGGCTTTGAATTGAAAAAGCTGTCAACTAAAGTGGACTAGGCCTAGTAGAGAACCACTTTTAAAAACGCGCCAATAACTCTACATCAATGGTGGTGCGGAAATGAGTTAACTTACCTTCTTTTACAAATACAATTTTGATGGTCACCAATACATTTTGATGGTTCGAACAAAATTTTTTGAAATTTTGTTTTTCGACAGGATTTACTTTAAACAATTAGCATTACTTTACTAATTAAATTATATTCACTACTCGGAATTTTGCTACTAAGAGGCTTACCGCTTCCAATCGCTGTCGGCTGCCAAGTGTTATATACTAGGTGGGCTGAAAAGTAAGCTCCTTGGAAATGAAAAAAATTGTTTTATTATTTTTTTTTTATTCAATGTAGTCTTTTAGGTCTAAACACTTATTCCAGGGATTTTCTAACTTTTTGATCCCATATGAAAAGTAGTTCTCCGGAAGGTCTGCAAAATACTCCTCTACAGCATCGATGATTTCCTCCCGCGAGCTGAATTTTTTATTGATGAGCCATTGTTTGAGGTTTGGGAAGGGGTAATAGTCCGAGGGAGCCACATCGGGTGAATAAAGTGCATGGGGAAGCACTTGGAGTCCTAAATCATTGATTTTAGCCATGGTTGTGAAACTCTTGTGTGCCGGTGCATTGTCTTGCAAGAACATCATTTTTTTTCGCTCCATGTGAGGCCTTTTCGCAACAATTTCGGTCTTCAACCGCTTCAATAATGCACAATAATACTCGCAATTGATGGTTTTTCCTTTTTCGAGAAAGTCGACGAAGAGTATACCACGACAATCCCAGAAAACGGACGACATGACCTTTCCGACGCTTTGAGCCTCCCTCTGCCGCTTCGGAGCACTCGTGCCGGCTTCAGTTCATTGCCGAGCACTCATTCTGTTTTCTGGTGTGTAATAATGGATGAAGGTATCATCAACAGTCACCAATCGACGACTTCTTTCGAAGTGTTCTCACGTTCTTATTTTTGGTCTGGAGTCAGCAAACGCGGCACCCAACGGCAGGATAATTTTTTCATGTGCAAAATCTCTCCCAAAATATGTCCTGTACGCTCAGTACTAATCCTTGCGGCCTCTGCTAGCTCGCGGACCTTCACTTTCCGGCCAGCCAACACCATTTTATGTATTTTTTGGACATTTTCCTGTGTAACCGCATCGGAGGGCCTGCCACTGCGGACTTCATCGGTAGTGGACTTTCGGCCACCACGAAACTCTCGAAACCAATATTTCACGGTGTAATCTGAAGGAGCATGAGCCGCATAATATTTATCGAACTTTTGTTTAGTTTCCGTCGCTGTTTTGCCTCTCAAAAAATAATGTTTTATGAGGGAACGAAAATCGTTTTTTCCATGGTCAACATGATCTCAGAAACGTCAACAACTATCAGCTGTTAAAACAAAACTAAGGGCTGTATCGCGCTGAATTTCAACAGGGCTACCTAAATATGAATGGACTAAACGAAGCGACAATAATTTTTGCGATAGCAGCTCATTCTGGTGGTGAAGGAGGTTACTTTTCAGTCCACCTAGTAGGCCCTCTAGCGTGATCCAGTGTGCCCGCCGGAATCATTCAAATTCAAACTTCTTCCTCTGTTTCCTTCTTCATTGTAGATACCTTTTCATTTACATTTCTTTATTTACATTGTACTGTCTATTTAAATTGTGTTTGTGCGCGGCACAACCGGAGAAGATCACGCTGGCCCTATATCAGGCCCAGCAGCAGCACCAGGCCCAGGCCCAGGCTTGTGTTTTTTGTTATTTTTGCAGATGGCAAGGAGGTTTAGGAGGAGGAGGACCCGGAGCAAGAATGCGAAGAATGTATAATATTGATATAAAAATATGTTAACAATGATTACATTGGAAGAATATCGCCCTTTAATTGATCTCGCAGGTATGGTTTACTTGGATTGCTTCCTATTTGGTTGAGAATCTCCTCATCCATTACGGCAATAATTACTGTCATACGGACGGACAGACAACCACGCCTGTTGATCCTGATCAAGAATATATATTCTTTATAGGGTTGGTTGCAAAATTCTGGCTGAAATTACATATAATACCCTGCAAGGGTATAAATATTGAATACGTTTTTTAAATCATAGTGAACAAAATTACTGTTGCATACTTTGGAGCTTACTTGACATAAAGGACGACCTTTAAAGGGCATCCAGTATCCACAAAAGTTACTCAAAAATGTTGAAAACAGGATCACAATTGAGCAACATATTTTAAATATATCATTTTTATTTTATTACACGTTTCATATATCGTATATATATACTTTTCTTTAGATTTATGTATATATTTACAGCTTAGTTGTACAACTATGCAAAGTTTAATTGTATTCTATGCCTAAATAAAGTTGTTAATTATTAAATTAGTGGCAAAAATGTTATTATTTGCGCCCAAACAGCCTCTGCTGTTGATGATGCGCCAGACCGTTAAACCCAAAATCGGCTTTGAATCGTTTATATTGCCTCAATCTCATCTTCGCCCCTCATCCTTCGATCTTTGAAGTATAAAAGTATTTCTTCTTGTATTGTATTGTGTTAGCAATAATATTAACGTTAAGTGAACAGATTTCCAAATTAGATTACAGTTTCGTACATATAAGTAATTATTTCTAGATACATATGCCAAGTGTATTTAATATTTATGCACCTTGTTTTCGGAAACAACGAATGAACTGCGTGTTTCCACTGTCGATCACGGGAAAATAAACAATTAGAATTAGGTATGCATATGCTTGTAATTGTTTAATCAGTTTAAATGCTAACAATCTCTACATCTCTCTCGTTATCATAATCGGTTAACGCAACTCAGGGATATGCGCAGTGTGTGAGGGTGTGGAAACGAAACTAATTGCGGTTGAGTTCCAATCCTGCGGATTGGACTAAATGGCGAAGTAATAAATGAGCTGGCAGTGTAGCGTACAAATAATAATGCTCGTGGACTCGGAAAACTACTAATTGGCGATCCATTTCTGCAACCATTTCCTCTGGGAGGGTTCAGGCTTTCTTCAATCTGTTTTTTTGCATTTCTTTCGCTTTTTAAACTTTTTACGTATCTCGTGTGTAATGATTTTTGTTTACAATATTTCAGTTTGCTGATTATCGACTTTTTGCTTGCATTTCGCGTATTACTAAAATGCCATCAATTCATTTTCAGTTTGTATTCTTATTTGTGTTTTCAGGAAAAAAATCGCTTTACTCGCTAAGTTCTTTGCCTTCGAACTGTGTGCGTTGTCAATAATATATGTACTTATAGATTCGGACTTAAACATATACTCGGAATCGAATATTGTTAATAATTGTATATATTTTATAGATATTCCCTTTACCATTTAGTTTTAATTTACTGATTGCTACACATTGCAAATGAAATTTGACTTATGGCGTCTCCTCATATGTACTCTACGTTTGAAAAATGGAGGCGCCTTGAAAACTTAGTAAATCTGTATGGTATTAGATCTCAATTTCGATTTGGCAGTGAGAAAAACTGAGCTACTAAACTTAAGGCAAAGTAAGAAGCTTCCGCACAAGAGTCTCGCTTCGATCTTTGATAATGGAGTCCCATATCGATTGATATATATGGATACCATATTTTGCGGCAAACCAGGTACCTCTGAAAAGGCTTTTGGGGTGTTTTTGTTTCAAGTGAAAAGGGGAATTTTTTGAGTGCGTTGTAAACGAATCTAATAACGGAAATAATAACTTTGTTCAAGGTATATATTTGTTTTCTTCTGTTCCTGCTCATGCTCTGCTGCTAAGGTCTCGCTTGTAGTTACATTTATTATTATAATGCTCAAAACCTGTCGATCTCTCCGGTCCGTCTCCGTCTTTGTCGTCGTCCCTGCTCCTTCTGCTTAATCTTCTTTTGTTTCGCTTGAGGTAGTTTTTCAATTCAGGATCAATATCTACAAGTTGAACACAAAATGCTTGTACGCGGTGTGTCAGTGTGGGTCTTAGGGTTATAGTAATAGGGCTCAAGGCTGTGTACACGGTCGAGGATCCTACATAGTTGGGCCTAGTTGTTGGGGCAAAACAAGTTACGAGTTACACATAACAGAAAACAGTGCATAAAAATCAAACAAAGTCTAGTTGCTCTGCGTCTCGAATTTCAAAAATCTACATAACGATTCTGTTCCGCTTATATTTTGCTTTTGGTTTTATCTTTTATATGAATGGATCTGTCAACAAACGGTTGTTACTTTATACCATACAATCTTTTATATTCGTATTCATCAGGTTGCATTATTTGTATTGTTGTAAGTCGCGTTCTTTTATCATTCTTACAGAGCGAGGGCTTTAAATATACTTTTATTTATATAATAATATATGTATGCGTATGTACAGATCTTAGGCGTGACAATGTGTTCTTGGAAAGATTTACCGCCGAGTGCCTATTAATATATGCTTGCTTATATCCTAAGTTCAACACTCAACTTGGGTCTGAAGTAATTATATGGTTTCTAATTATGGAGAAAGTCGGGTCTTTACATACAAACAGGATATAGCAAATGAATGGCTCTAACTGTTACACTTTAATGCTATTATATAGCTCGTCTTTTCTCCCGATGTTTCGCCAACCGATAATAAATTAGATTTCAACCAGATATACATCCAAGACTGCTCCACCACACTTTTCGCTTCCTTTCCCTCGTTCTTAGCCAATTTCACAGCCATTTGCTTCGTATGCAAATATTTTCAAATTCTGAATTTCTAGCTCCTAAGTCTTTGCTCACATTCCGAAAAGTCGTTACACCTGGCTTTAATATACGAAAATTCAATAGCTGGTAATTCAATGGAAAATATAAAACAAAATAAAAACACTTTGGATTCGGTTTATGTTTTTGTGTGTTTGCTTTGATTTGCTTCAACATATTTTTTCATATATTCTGTGTATTTTCTCGATTTCGCATCTTCCACTCGTAATTAGGTAAAAGGTAAAATTATTCTGTATTAGGATAGTGTTTGCTCTTTACATTAGGTGTAGAACTACAAAACAAGTTATTGTATATATGTATTCGTAGGTGTATGTATAATAATTAATAATTAAATGTGCCCGAGAGTGCATGTTGTAAGAGTCGAACCTAAGATTGTACATATAACCAAGACATTTAGTGAATTCAATGAGCGGGCTTTGTCCGAATGTCCCCCTGGAGGCCCCCAACGATCATATATGTATGTACGAATAATTACGATTAAATAATTCACTGATTTCTGTTTGTCAAAGTGCTGGCTACATTTAATTAGAATTTTCTTTTGTTTTGGGGATGTGCTCGTTTTGTGGAGTTGCCTCCACTTGTAGCGACTTCATGCAGCTTTAGTTCATCCTTTCACAAATTCATTTATAAATTAGGTTCTCTTAAGCTTTACATGTGTGGCTGTGTGTAGGCGTGTGTAAAATTATAATTAAATTAATATTAGTAGTAAAGGTAAAAAATTGCACAGTTCAAGTAGAAACTACGTAAGGTGTGTTCTTCCTACTCTTTATACAATAAAAGAACTTCACTTTCGATTTATGTTTAGTTTTATTCATATTTTACAGTGGTTCCTTTCTCGTTATCAAACACAAATTGCTACTAAAATTAGAATAAATTTGATTTAAGTTAAAATAAGGCCAACAATTTAAAAATGTACACTTCAAAGCAAAAAGCAACTAATGACGTCTAAAAAAAGGAGTTTGGAACCAAAATTGCATACAATTTCGTTAATAATTGCCAAAGTATAAAATTTGCACTTTTTGGGCGTTTTCATTAAATAAATTTTGATTTTGCCAAATTTGCAGCAGTCAATCACACAAATTTTGAATTACCAATGTAAATTTTATAAATAAATATTGAAGTCTTTTGGTTTGTGTTTATTTAGACGTGTGTGGGAGAGCTATCAAAGTGATCGAAAACTATATTCCAGGGTAAATTTTGCTTTACTTTCTTCCGACTTTAATACCTTTTGATGCCTTTTGGTTTTTGAGTAAAACTCCAATCACTTTAATTTCATTTTCTGGTTTAAGTTCCATATAAAATTGTTTGAAAAAATGCCTAAAAACAGTGCCAATCAAGGATGTTGGTTTTTTTTTTGTTTGCGAACAGTTTTTGGGTAAAAATGATAAGAATCTTAAATTTTAGACTTTAATTTTTAGAAAATATAAAGGGGGCATAATAAAAATATTTGTGTATTCAGTTATTTTCTTTTGTTTCGCATTTTTGTAATTTTTACAGTTTCCTTTTGTTATGATTAAAAAATATTTATAAAATCAGTCCAAGTTTTTCGTGTTTTTTTTTAGAGTTTGTTGTTTGAATAACTTAAATGTATTTAGTTATGGTAGATGTTAATGTTATTATTGTAGTTATTATTTTCATTTAACAGATTTACTCGCTCCACTAGAGTAAAGATTTAGATGTACAGTTAGGTATTATACAGTTGCATTCATTAAGTTTACAGTTAGTACATATTATTTTATATATTTTTAAAATATAAACAATCTTTATTCTCTTCTCTCTTCTCGCTGTCCGTGCACTCCTCGCTCTGCGTCCTCAATCTCTGACCTCGTCGTGCGAAGGATCAAATTGAAAATCAAAATTCGAGAATTTTTATGGGAATCTTGCGTTGCATAGAACATCTGCCCACAGAAAGATTAATTCTATTATTTCGTGATTTTCAATGGTCCTTCCACTCCGATTCGACTCTCTCTTTCGACCCTTTCTTTCTTTCTATAATCGTCGTTGAAGCTTGATCTGGGGTAAGCTTTGTATAACCGTTAATAGTTTTCTGTATCCTTTGTAACGTAAGGATAATGCCTAAATCTAATATTTGCAGGCTTAAGACTAAATAACTGCATTTACGCTCGTCCTCGGCTATTCACTTTGCTGACTTGTTCCCCCAAAACTCTCGGGCGGAGAGAGCAACTCCAAGCCCCTGGCCACGATCCGCAGCTGGTGTCTGGGAAAAGGAGGAGGGAATCTGTGCGTCCAGCTGCCCTTCTCATTCCAGAAGGACGCCGATGGTCTGGGGGTGTTGGTACTGCTGCTGGTAGGGCTATGTCAGCTATACCGTCGTCGAGTGCTCCGACTTCACCGCCACTCCGCCGATCAGCTGCTCCTGGTGCGGATGCAGGGCAACGCCCATTAGCGCCATAGCCGTCTGGGCGTTCGCATACATGCTTACGTTCCCGCCCACCCCTACACCTACGCCAACCCCCACACCGCCTCCGCCCATTGCCACCCCTGACGTTGTGGAGCTGGCAGGGACCGCGGCCGTGATGCTCGTCGAAGACGTAGCCGCCGCTGTGGTGGGTCCCATGGCGCCCCCACCGCCAATGTAGTCGCTGCTTGTGCTGACCGCAGACACGGAGCCAGAGGCGGAAGCCGGTACGGAGACAGGAAGATGCTGAGCCTGGGACTGGAGTTGGAGCTGTGGTTGCAGCTGGGATTGCAGCTGAGGCTGAAGCTGCGGTTGTGCCTGAGACTGTGCCTGTGTCTGCGTCAGCGACTGATGCTGGGCCTGATTCGCAAGCTGAGGCTGGGCCTGCGGCTGATGCTGGGCCGCCGCAGCTGCGGAGGTGGATGCGGACTCCGAGTCGATGCCAGCAGTGATGGCACCACCCACGGAGGCGCGCATGCGCTCCGCTCGCTCGAGACGCTCGTTCTCCTCCTGTGTGATCTGCAGATGTGACTGGACCGAGGGCGGGATGGCGTGCACGTCCCAGATCTCCTCGAGAAACTTGGGGAGCTTGCGATTCTTAAGCTTCAGCGAGAAGCACATCTCGGCGTTCTGGTTGCCCAGGGTTCGCAGCTCGGTGAGAATGGAGAGGAGCTTGGCGTAGAAGACGAGGCTCATGGAGTCGCCGCAGTGGCGGTTGAGTATATAAATGCGTAGCGTGTCGATGTAGTAGCTCTGGATCGCTTCGACTAGTTGGGCCTTCTCCAGGCCCGGCCGGTCCGAGAAGATCACAATGGCAGTGAGTAGCGCGTATTCGACGTTGTCCACCTTCATCGAGAACATTTGGCGACAGAAATGCAGCAGGTCTTCAATGTTGTCGGCCATTCCGGCCATTTTGTACGAGTCCCGCGTGTACGATCTGTTGTTCGCGAAGAATATGGAATCGGAGTTGTGGTCGTACCGGCGAGCCATGCGCAACATCATCACTTCCGACGAGCAGGCCTACGGGATAGATAGATTAGTGGGTTAAACAGAGGATTAGCAGGGGTGTACGCACCTTCAGTAACGTTATCTGATCCTCCTGGGGAATCTTTGTAAACGCTGGTAAACCCTTTGCAAATTCAACAATCAACTGAACTGTGAGTATGGTTATCTCGGTGATGTGCCGAAAGCTAACGTCCGTCTGGCTCTCGTTCTCATCGGGTTGACTCTGCAAAATGATGGTTAGAGTTAGTCCAGCCCACATGTTTGAGGGTTTCGAGGTTACCCACCATTATACGCCTGAGATCCTCTTCGGATGGCTGCTCGTAGCCATCCTGGTACCAAATTAATTTGTATATAACGGCCAACTGATTGTACGTTAATGGAGGTATATTGCGCGCTTGACACTTGGCCAAAATATCATCAGGTAGTAGCTGTGGCAATAGGGAAAATACAGATGTTACAAATAATGAACTAGGTTGATCTTAGATCACGATGCTTACCGGAATTGTGGCATGCTGGGGCGCCTCGCATGTCATCAGATCGAGAATCTCCTTCTTGACAAAGTCATGGGAGGTGCCGGAGCCGAGGCTGCCACCGTTGCCACCGTGCTGCGAGCTGGGCGAGGTGGTCATCTTGTCCTTCTCCTTCTGGGCCTTCTTCTCGCGCCGCTTCATCGCGCATTGGTTCTCCGGTACGACGCACTCCGGCCGCATGCCCACGGCCAGGCACTTCTTCAGGCGGCACTCCTGGCACTTGCGCCGCATGTACATGTCCATCTCGCAGGCGCGCCCAAACTTGCAGCAGTACACGGCGCTCTTCGTCACGCTGCGGCGGAAGAAGCCCTTGCAGCCCTCGCAGGTCAGGGCGTTGTAGTGGTAGCCGGAGGCGCGGTCTCCACATACCAGGCACAACTCCTCCTGCACCCGCGGCGCAGGGCCCTTCTTGCTCTTTTTCGCATCGCAGCTCTCGTTTGCCGAGTATCCGTTGAGGCTGCTCGAAGGCGAGAGATCGTCGCGACCTGTTGGCGAGATGGAGGGGGGGCGAAGCTGGTTAGTATGGATTATTTCAATGGGCGATCCATAAAACATTAGACCCCAATAAATATATTTAGCTGTCGCAGAGTTCTATGTTCTCCGCCATTTGCATGTTTTGCAAGCTCCGAGTCTGTATCTGAATCCGACTTCGACTGGACACGTTTGCTTGATAATCTGTGCCGCTGTATCTGTGTCTTGCGATAGGGGTTTGGCAACGCCCCCACGTTCCAAGACCCGCGGCACTTCCCCGAAAAATTTAAAATTCAATTAACGTTTTCGCTCAGAGTCAACCGAACGGTGTACGGTGTATGGTCTTCAAAGGAAGATGATGATGAACATGAACCACTGGCAGCTGTTACTCTAGCTTAAATAGTTTTTAAAGTTTAACATCTAAAAGGCGCCTAGGAACATATGATAATAATGTTGATGATCCTTCTAACGATGCCTCAACTGACGAACTCAATAGAATAGATAGAGTTCGATAAAAATGGCATAATACTTTCTGCACTTCTAATTCTGTCTGCAATCCATCAACCCGCCCTATTATCGATTACGTTTAAAAGGGGCTTGCGCGAGGCATCGGGAACTATGAATGGTGCTGGAGATACATTATCCAAATAGTCACGTTCACAACACTCCCGCAAAGATATAAAGGAATATCAAGTGCAAGTCTTTCCTACAAAGGCACTAACGACGGGCCCTGGAGTGGGCGTTAGAAGGGGCATTAGGATGTGGATGTGGGCGTTGGTAGCACAAAAGCGAATAAAAAGATACAAGAAAGAGGCTTGGTGTTGTTGCAACTGCAACACCGACAGTGACAACAACAGAAACGGCAAGGAAGGCAGACACAAGACACGGCTCAGACACTTGGCCAAGACGATAGCCACGGAAGAGAAGAGGACGCGGCCAAGACGTCACTTGGCCACAAGTGCACCCTCTTTCTCCTTGCCCCACCCACGGCGTGCTTTAATGGCAGCCGAGTGCAACGCAGTGCATTGTCGGCCTAACACAGTTTTCCGCAACCAGTATCCACATTCTGCACCTCCACGTCCACGTCCTGATCCATGCCTTCATCCCACCCTGGCCGTCGCCTGCCCACAAAGCGCACACTGCCATAAAATATTACCCATACGCCCCGTTGTCTTGGCAACTTTCCCTCCCTTGCTGCAGTTGCTGCGTTTCAATTTCACTGCCACTACTGACAGCCACGGAGGAGCGGGAAGCGTACAAGGCAAGTGGAATAAACGACGGCGTCATGCAAACTTTGTCTGCTCCAGCGACTCATGGAAAATGGAAAAAGGAAAATGGGGAGACGCCAGCATGACTGCATTTTCACTGCACTCGCGATGGTGAGTGGCGAGAGAGCTGCTGCTGCTTTGGCAGGGAAATCGTGTGGTAAAAAGTAAAAACCTGCTCACCTAAGCTAGTTGTAATGCTAGGAATGAGGGGGCTGAATAAGGCCAGTTTCTCAATCTACATTAAGTATTTATTTTGCAGATAAACTTGCAGTCAAATAACTGGATTCTTTAACTCTAATCAGGCAATGTCTAAGAGTTAAGAATTTGTCGCAATGATGGGACTGACATGGTCAAAGTGTGCTTTACAGCTGATTCTGTGCGATTCTCTAACTGATCGTTAACTTTAAACTATAGTTAAACAACTGGACATTGAGAAAAGGGGCCTAGAACACGAAATCCAAAGCCAGGTGACTGGGAAATAATCCAAAGAACAAAATGAATTTGGCATAGCCAGTGCAACATCAACTTTATAACTGCCAGTTAACGCAAACATACACACACACACACATTTAATTTTTCGCTTTTACCCTATGAAAGACATTTTCCATCGCACGCAGGAGGAAGAAGAACGGAACGCCATCGAGTAGCAAACAAAGGCGGAAAGGCAATGGTTGAAAAACTGCACGCCAAAGCGGCAACAGCGGAGCTCAAAAGACACCCCTGAATCCGCCCTGCTGCCATCCATCCCATGCCTAAGAGTTTGGAGTTCATTGTGTTATTGTGCTGGCTCGTTCGGCCCTCGCTCGCCACTCCGCACTATATACCCACATAATCCCAGCGAGCAGAGCTGCCATCTGGGGGCCAAGGCAACGCCATCCGGACGGGGCAGGCCGTAGCTGTGGCCATGTGTGCAGGGACGTGAGAGTACAAAACATGGTGCAAACAGAGCTAAACTTTTCCATCAGTGCTGGCGGGCTAGTGGGGTTTTCCATTATCTACTTTACTATTATACCAATTTATACGAAAATCGGTTTAACCTACACATTTTTTTTAAATTTTGGGTCCTTCAGAGAGAAATAAGCTGGAATCAACCAGTAGAAATGATTTAAATTTTTGGAAAATCTTGATAAAGCAAATTTATCTATAATGCACAAATGTTTTTAAAATAAGATAAATATGTTATTGTTAGTGAAGTTTGAAAAACATTAATAGTTGTCATAAAACATGTTTAACGTAAAATCCCGTTAACAATTTTAGCTCCAAACTATGTATGTACGTATCGTAAAACTGGGCATCACATGGCGCCCAGTAGCCTGCGCCATTTCTCTCCATCTCCTTCGCTCTCCCGCTGCACTCTTTGTTTGATGCCATCTCCCTCGCGCTGCACGCCCTTGCTGCAAAAGCTGAAAAATGTTGATGCAGGCCTCGAAAAATGTGCAGTTTGCCTTTGGCATTGCCACTGTCACTGCAAGCAGCGCAGTCGGCGTCGGCGTCCCCCCACCTTTGCAACAAGAGTGCTGTGAGCGAGAGAGAGAGAGAGAGAGCGAGAGAGAGTGGGTTGCATGTCACACAAGTTTTTGCCGTGGTATAGGTAAGTTCTCCCTTCGGGCTTCGTGTGCGTGCATTTTGCATTTCATTTTGCCCGTTCGCATTACATTTGCATTTATTTTTTCACACACTTTTTGTGTTCTAGGCAAAGAAATGAAACTTTTTGTTGCTGCTCCTGTTTGTTTTTTTTTTTGCTTTTTTTTTTGCTGGCTGACTCTATTCTATGGCAAAGTTTTCCTTTTGTATGCAGTTTCGCTTGCGTGTGCTAGTATGTGTGTAGGCTGTGAATGCAATATTTTTAAGCGGCTTGTTTTTTGTGTATGCACAAAAAGAGGAGAACAAGGGAAAGAGAAAAAAGGGAAGAAAGATATAGAGGGAGAAAATGAGAAAAAAATCGGGAGGGGGCCAGTGCAAATATCGCCTTCTGTTGAAATGCAAAATAAATAAGTTCCAAGGCGGCTCCCCAACCAGTGCTCCCCCTTTCCCGCTTTTCGCTGTTTGCATTTTAGCAAGTTGCTCTCTAGCGGAGCCAAAAGACGTGAAAACAGTCAGCCGGGCAGAGTTTGCTTATGCGATTTGGAGACTTCCCTTGCCAGTCTCCAATCCGATCCGATAGAAAAAAAAAGGAAATTCAGAAACAAAGGGAGCTGGAAAAGATATGTACATAAATATAGTCATATGTATGGATTGTAGTGTACATCTGAAGTACGATTTGACATTAATATTCATACATTAATGTGCAGCGGGAAAGCGATGGAAACTAGTGGAATGCATAGATTTTTTGGCTTAGTCTTGGTGTTACAACCATCCCGAGCCTTGAATATATTCTACTAATCACCCGGAACGTTTTTTTAAGTTTAAATGTCCTCTTAATTTTACCCACTGTCAGCGATTGGATTTATAATATAATTTAAAATTATAATTTTAGCTTATGGCCAATCCTGAAGTCTCTACTCTTTAATACACAAAGTATGCTAACTTTTAAGTTAATTCAATTGAATAATACAAAACGCTCTTTAATTATCTATAATGAAACCCCAACAGAATTTCTCTTAAAACTCTTAAGTTATGAGTACTTATTATATATGAATGACACATTTCTGATCTGAGTACATATGTATTGTTGTTGTTTTGTTTATTGACCAAGGCCCAACGACTTTGGCGGCATTGCAGGCGATTACATAAACGAAAGCCGACGACCCTAAATCAAAATACGTTGAGCAGTCCCAACTAACCACCGAAACTTCAGACTTCCCCACAGAGGGGGTGATGGGCTTGCAGGACGATGGGCTGGAGGTTTGGGGATCGGGGATTGGGGCCTTCTACCTTGGCTTTGGCCGTAGCTAGGATGAATTGTGATGGCCAGCCGGTCGAGTAGTTAAGGCCAAAATCAACACGGTCCGCCCAACCGAGCTCCGGGGTCGCGCAATGGGGTGCAGCAAGGTATCGGAGTTGGAAAACTGTACCACAGCTAGCGCATGTCCGCGCATGCAATCCCTGCAGCGCTCTCTCCGCCTTCTCTCTGTCACTCTCTGCCTGGCTTGGGGTTGCACACGTTTTTCTGTTTGAGGGGGTTCTCTAGTGCAAGGCTGCAATTTATTTTGCACGAGTTTCTCAGTTGTTAGGCACGTTTTACCACCCCAGAGCCGCAGAACCCCCCGAGCCCCCAAAACCCCTGCGTGCCATGGTTGTATGGTTGAGAAATTGATTTTTTCAGTTCGTTGGCATGTTGCCGCCTGGCCATGTACTTTCTTGTTTCTGTTTCTGACCAGGGGCAGGGACACGGACAAGGATCCGTTGCCGGAGCCGGATCCGGTGCCGGATGAGCAAACGGAAGGGCAGAGGCAGGGGGATGCACTGTGTGTACTAGGAGCACTAGGTGGCTGAAAAATGCTTTTTAACCTACTTTGAGCACAGGTCGACATTTAGACGAGGGTCGTCGCATGACCTTTCGTGTGTTTCGGAACGCATTCTCTGGGTTTCGGCTTCGTCTTGCGGCTTGTTTTTGTTGCTGCAACTGGCAAGAATGCGCAAACAATAACTGTAACAAGGTGACGCCATTTACAAAATGGCCGCCTAGGGAAGATCGAAATGTTTGTTTCCGTTCCCGCTGGGCAAATTAAATATTTCGATTTAGTTTATCGTTAAAATTAATTTTGTTTTTAAAGCTTTGAATGTACTGTTTGAAAAACTTTATATGTATTTTTCATTAGGCCATACTCATTTGAACACTTCCACTCCGCTAATGAGCCTTCATGTACCATCTCCGGCACCCTGTGTGTCCCTACCAGGCTTCTATATATACATATATATATATATATATATTTGAAAGCAGAAGCTCCATATGCATTTTTTGCCCCACCGGAACCCGCCCCCTTTTTGCGCATTCCCTCCCTAATAATATGTGTTTGCATTTGCATGCCGCACACACACACACATGCAAAGTCGTGTGGAAAGCTAGCTTTGTTTACATTTTGCTCTTTATAACCAACATACATATGGTACATACATATGTTCGACATACCCATGTGCGATGCTTTATTGCACGACTGTGCCTTTCTGCAGTCGCTTGCCAACACTGTCACACGGGCTGCAGTCTCAAAAACTTTATTCAAGAAAGTTTTTTCGATTTCATTTTAAATAATTTGTTTATAATCTTTTTAATTTTATTTTGATCTCAGACTGATTCGAGTAATGCCAGTAACACAAAGCTTTATTCAAAGAGGATTGACTAATTCACAAAATAAAGTTGGAATACGATTTTTTTGAATTAATATTAAAACTTATTTCAGAATTTATAAATAGAATAAAATCTTAAATTTCCACTGTGTGCAAAATCTTCAGGCAGAAGAAGGAGCCTGGGGCCGGGCGTGGTTGTTACACTTATGGGCAAAAGTAAAGCACCGAGCCCAGCGAACAATGGAGCGCAAAACAAATGGCAATGGAGTGAAGCCATTAAGAAACACAAAGCGAAAAGCTTGCTGGAAGAAAATAGGAAAAACAAGCCTGTAGAGAATAAGAGCTAAAATAGATGTACAAAGAAATGAAGAAGTTTCAGCGCCACCAACAAAAGCGTTACAGTCAGACGCGTTACCATGATTCTTTCTGGGGGGTGGGAGGACCTTAAAGAGGTATATCCGTTGGTGTTACCCTAATAAAGAATGAAACTGAATACTGAATAGCATTTAGCATAAGAAAAAATATAACCAGAAACAATGAAATATGCTTTACTTTAAATATATTAATGTGTTGCCACAGGTACCAATTAAGATACTTGTTTGCAAATAACTTTAACAGTTGTAACATTTTTGATCGATAACACCATCAACATTATCACCATCTTTTTCAAAAATTGGTCTTTGGCGCTGTGTACAATCTACACTATTTTCTCCAGAAAATTATTATCTAAAGTCCTTCTCTTGCTCCTTCCAGCCACACCTAACACGCCGAGCACCACTGTTGCGGCGCGATTAATGCGAGCAGTGAAGCGTTCTCCTCAGCTGCCATGCAAAATCAGACACACAACTTTGGCTCAAGTGCAGTTGGCGGTGCTCGGGCTTCGGCGAACGGAAGTTTTTAATTAAATATGAAAAAAAATAGAAGTAAAAACGAAACGAAAGCGGAGCGTTTGTGCAGAACCTTAAGCCATGAGCATAGCTCAAACGCGACCTTGTTGCGGTAGGTAAAAGTCGAGTTGGACTTGCTATACATAGCTTCTCCCTGTCGTCCCCTCCCGTCTGGCACTTGCACTTTATTATTATTGTTATTGTTATTACATTATCAACATGTTGTTGTGCAGCATCCGAGCATCATCATCCCACTCGCCCCTCCGGCAATTTGCGGGGCTTTGTCGTCGTCGTCGTCGTCTTGGTTCCAGACTTATTAAATATCAGCCACATTGTTGCTGGTCAGTGATTTTTATTGAGCGACACGGACAGCGACGGACATTGTTTGGGCTATGAGACGATGTACAATGTACAGCGTACCATGTACAACGGACTCGTACATATTGTTGCCGTGCTGCAGCAGCAGTCTTTTATTATTATAACTGTCTGAGGAGCACGGGTTAGTGTGCGTCCTTGAAGTCGTTTACGTCACTCGTAGACGCAGGCGGGCAGGGAGAATCGACTTGGCTCCGGATAATGCATTCAATGCGGCTAGCATTAATGGAAACGCTGAATGACAGCGAGGGCGGTCGAGAAATGGAGCGGTTCGATTTCAGGGTATATTGCTATCAATGTCTGATTTCTTTTGTTGTCAGTATTCGAGACTGATATGTGTTTTGCTTCTAAATTCAAAGGATGGGGTCTGAAGGTTGCATCTTTATTATCTAATAACTTAAATGTTTATCATTACATTATTCTACATTTATTATTAATAATGATTTTGCAAGGAAAATTTATGTGATATCAGAATTTATACCGTATAGATTTTAAAAATCCAAAATTTTTGACTAGAGTTAGCAGTATTCTCCTAACATTGACACCGAAAACACATTTCCCCCTGCTATTTCATGCGGATTTTGCCGGCTCGCCAGGCATTGAACTGCACCAAAAGGCGGTGGCAAAATTGTTTATTCGAAATTTTAACCAAAAACGGGGAGCAACGGCAGAGGGGAAACTCAATCGTTTACGGGTTTTGTTTGCAACAAATTATTCCAAGCACAAAAACGTAGCCCGTTTGATGCTTCACTTGCCATGCAAAACAATTTTCCGCTGAATGTTGCCGCCGGCCGCTAACTGTGCGTATGCGCGATTTCCCTGGCTCTTGACATTGTGGGAAATTCTTTTGTCGAGTGCAGCAAAAACATATTCCGTATATATATATTTGGCGTATACATTACAACGTCGCCAGTTGAAACAAAAAACCTTTCGAGTGGAAGAAGAGGGGGTTTGGTGCTGGTAAGCGGGGTAAAGCATTCGCTCGATATTACGAAATTCACTTCCAGGAATTCTTTCAGTATTTTTAGCAAGTGTGCGAAGAGCAATTCAATTTTCGACTTATATGTATATCGGCAGCCGAAATTCATTGGAATTCGGGTTCAGGTATTGGATCCCTTCACTGATGTCGTCATATTTCTGGGCGACGAAGATCGATCTGCTTTCGAAAAATGGCACATGACGAATCTGGGATGTGAAGAGAACACCTGTTCTGTTTTCCAATTTAGGTGATCAATATATTCACCAGAAAATAATTATTTTTAAATAAAAATAGTTTGTTAATATTTGGGGAGAAAAGACAATGTAGTTTAGCTAAACCACAATATTTATATTGTCAAAAAATATGAGCAAGTATTTTATAAAGACTTTTAATTGAATATTTAACTAAAACAAGACCTCTGAAAGGTTAGCTTTAAAGTAAGGTATGCAAAGGTATGAGCTTCCTTTAATATTTGTAATAAATGTGTAGCATTAATCATGCCTGCCTTGGCTTTCTGCTCTAAAATATATTCACCATAAGCCTAATAGCCCTTATTAGCTTCCTTTTCTATGGTGAGCTGATCCTAACCGCCCTCATTTCGGCCATGACAGCCGTTTTGCTGTTTCCCATTTATTGTTGGATATATTTTTGTGTGAGCAGCCAAGTTGTCTGGTCTAGACCGACTATGTTTTGTGCCAATTGTTGTGCGTATTTTGAGGTGCTCTGTACTCCGCTGTTGTTTTTTATATTGAAAACAATTTATTAATTTTATTTTTGGCGTTGCTATGACAAAATGTGTGTCAAGGGGCAACTTGTCAGTCATAGGATTTCTGCCTGCCTGTCAAAAGCCGTTTCGCTTCTCTCGAAAAGAAATTGCGCAAGCAAAGGCAGCTGTGAATGTGAGCGAATGTGGGAGTCGATGACCAAAGATAACTTCACAAGATACGTATTTAACGCCAGTAGAGGCACCTATGTATACAAAAGTGGCCCACTGTGTGGGCCTTACCTGAACCGAATGGGCGAATTTCTTTCGCTATTTAACTATACTCAAGGGGTTAGTAGGTAGGTTAGCTTGTCATTTGGCATTACCTGCAAAGAAACAGAATTAGAAATGTTGATTAGCCAGAGTTTGAGGGGTATAATTGTATATATCTATATGTATAGTATAGTATAGTATAGTTCGGCCTAGTGCTTGCAGCTCCCATTACGTTTCCGCAGAGAACACAGCACAAGCAAAAGCTGAACTTCACAGCTCGCCTCACTTCCGCTGGCCACTTTAATTACAGGCAAGAGCCGGGCCAAAGTCAGGCGTTTTCTTGGCCGGGTAAATGAAACCGAACGCCAAGGTAAAGCTCGAGAGCATCGACAACTGAGCGAGAACTTTTATGAAATCGCTTTCAGCTCGAGTGTTTCTAAGACTATTTATAAACATGCGATCACCACCAACAACAGAAGTAGCATCATCATAAACATTATCATCATTATCATCAGGAACCTCAACATTATTATCCCCAGAACCCTAAGAAAGAGTGGCTCAAACTTTAGAGGCACTAAAGCAATTAAAGCTGTCATGTAGGCAGCAGTTTGTCAAATGATACAGGAGAGCTCCCAGTGCCCCAGAGCTCTATTCCAAGCGGGAGTCTAGCCTCAATTTGATGGACAGGAGTCCTTTGCTCTAAGCAACGTGAAAATGCAATTTGATTTAAGTGATATTTATTCCTTTAATAGTTTATAGTTACAGCAAGAAAGAGCGGCTAATTGTCATTATGGCCAGGTTGCCCACCTGAGAGCAATTAAAATAAATCAAATCCAATTAAATCCGATGAATGAAAAAAATGAAGTTCGCATAGAAAAGCAAAGATGGAAATGGAAACAAAATCAGAAGGAGAGAGAGAGACAAAGCAAAACAATCGCTCATGAAAAATGAAAACCGAAGAGGAAAACGTGCAAAACAAAAGTGGCTGCGGCTACATTTTTCACATGGACCGGCTAAAATGAAAACCACTTTCAGCCAACAGCCAACAGCCAAGAGCAGTCCGCAACTAGTTTTGGCCTCTAAGTAGGTTTGGCAAGTGCAACGAGTGCACTGGGCAAGCGGAGCGCGCAGAGATCTCTATCGCCATCTTGGTCTGGCATCTGTATCTTGCAGATACACGACGAGCTGCAGCGCCGCTTTCTAAACAACCACCACACTCCGGTCTGGGGCACGGGAGCTGGTGGGTCGGCTCCGGTCTGGACTGGTCTGGTCTTGACTGGTCTACGTGCTTTCGCTTTGTATCGGATCGGACCGCATCGCATCGTATAGCTTCAAATGCTCGTTTGTGCCACAACATGGCCTTGAATTTTTAATCAAGTTTCGCGCTAGTCACAAGTCTCGAAAGAGAGACCCCAGAGGCATGATCATGGCCGCCCCTTTCCCCTTCCTTCCACTCGCCGCGTCATTTTGGCCAAGTTGGTCTTAGCCCAAGTTGCGGTGTGTGCGTGTTTTAGGCACTAAATTCAAAACAAGTTCTATTGAACTTGGCTCGGCAGCGCTCTTCAAAACCGCACAAAAAAAATGCCTCGTTTTTTAGGATTTTCTGACTATATTTTTTGCAAAAATGATTAATGGAATTTATGGGTTTTTTCTCTGCCTTTTTTTTGGCAACAATATTCGTGTGTATTATATATTAAAAGGAAAAATATTATTTTACCCGTTGGACCGACGAATAAGCAGCAGCAGCAGCAACAAAAATGCCCGCTGTGCAAGAAGGATGAACGAAATGTGCAAAAAAATATGTTTAAGTGAGCAACAGAAAATAAAACTTAAAGAACACCGAAACTCAGAAGCTCTTTCTTGTATAAACTTACAAAAATATTAATATAATATTTAGAAGTTGAGAACTAATTAAAAATATACTTCAAATCGATGGATGAGCTTTGTATTTGAAACTACATTTAGAAGAGATTTTTAAATGCCTATCTATTTCTCAAATATTCTGACATATTTAAATATTTTATATTATATTTTATAGTTATAGTTATAGTCCTTTAACATCAAATATTTTAACAGCTTACCAAAATCTTAACCTCTACAAACATTGCAGGAATTCAATAAATATATATTTAATTTGCACAGAGAAACTGGAAGACATTAAAATTTTGTTGACACACGTTTAGAATTTCAATTCTCCCCGTGGATTAATTTTCCCTCATTTTTGGTTAGCTTGCAAAATCAAATTTCTACCTTAAAGAGTTAAAAACTGAGTTAAAAAGTAAAGTTGATAAAAGAAAATACGCGAGAATCGTGAGCCTTAAACTCAGAACTAAACACCAAGAAACCAGACTTTCAGATTGTATCTAGATGTTGGCTGTTGTTTTGCTGACCCTATTTCCTGTCTTACCAATTTCTTTCCTTATATTTGCATGCACATATATGTACATATATACATATATGCAAATATTGTTTAATATAAGCACACGAAAATTTGTCACACCGCAAACCAAAAATCCGACAAATTTTTTGGCTCGCAGCCCTTCGTCTCTGTTTCTGTGCGCATTTTAATGACTTTGGCTTTGCATTTTACAAACAAAATATATATGTTAAGATTGTCGAGAAGGGAATACATATGTATGTATATGTTGACGTTATATATGCAAGTGTTTGCTGGGATCGGACAGACGGAGGCCGAGTCAAATAAATGCCAAATGAGCCACAGTTTTGATTTATTGGGACCTGCATATTTTTGCATATATGTATATATGTATGTGCATATGTACATATCTGCCTCCACTTTAAAATCCGCGCGACATCTTCTTCACTTTAGATTGGGTCAAAGTCTTCTTCGGTCCTCTCGCCTTTTAGCTAAACGCATCATTTTCATTTTGAGGCAGAGAGAAGGCTTTGTCAAATGATTCAATTTCGGCGTCGACTGGAAATGCATTCCGAAACGACCCAAGCACCCCCATCCATCCATAACCCAACCCATCTCAAAAATTGTTTTCTTGTTAAAAATTGTTCGCTGTCTCCGTTCCCAATTTATTTGGGCGTGTTGCTTGGGTGCAAGCAAATGGGTGCCGTCTGTTTGTTTCTTCGGTATCAAAAGTCAAGCGAATGCAAAGTCCACATCCTTTGCCGGCTCTGCTCATGTCACATTTTACACATGTTGCTGGCTTCTTCTCCGTCTTTTGTTTCGGCTTTGTATATTTCATTTTACGATTTCGGGAAGGGGATTTCATTAGTCATGAGTTGCATGGCATTTGGCCATTCCTTAGGCAAAAGTGTCACGCCCCAAGTATGTTGTGCTAATTAATCAAACTTCCTCAAATGGAAGCTAAGTGTGGAAGTGAATTTTATCTTTTTTTCAATAATGATTTGGTCGCTAAACAGCAAGATGAACCTATTAAAAATAACATGTTTTTGAAATTATTATAAATAAAGATTTTAATATTGCAAATTCAGTATAAATTAGTGGTTTGCTAAAGTAATGTTAAACATATTCTTACGATTTTTTTAATCCTCTTTCTTTATCTCCAAAAATGTGAAATTTGTGTTCGTAAAAGTCGGTTTAAAATGTAACAATTATGTAACAATTGTAATTGTATTCCGATCCTACTGTTTCCTGCCTGACAAGAATTTATACATATATTGCGTGAGTCTATTTTCAACCATTAATATTTCCTCCTTTTTGCGGCTGGCGACGCCTACTGCGTATGCGTAATATCTGGGCGGGATGAGTAATTGAGTGATCCACTTTGACACTAAGTGTACATTGCGTGAGTCCGAGCGTAAAGTCAGATAAGCGTATACTCTTACTCTATGCCGGAAAGCCAATTATTAGGCAGATGCAGATAAGGCAGGCCGAAAGGAGAACCGAAGGCAAATATTTTGCATTCGGTCCTTCTTGGTACGCTCTTTTGTTTTGGCCAATTAAATTTTCAAATGCGATAAAAATCGCAAAGAACTCAAAAAGAAGGATCAGAAGCATTTGCCAACTACTTAAAAATATAAATAACTGGCCAAGGGCAGGCTGAAGTAGAAGTAGGAGAGCCGGAGGCCGGAGATCGGAGCCAACGACGTGGCAGATGCTACAATGGTGACCGCAACAGCTGCCAATTTGAGGGCAGGCTGCGGCTGCATTGGCTGCGTTGCACGAGGACGGCAGCAATTGGAATCTAATTTAAAATTAGTGCTTAAAGGATTGAAATAAATTTAGTCAAGCGACGGCTGCCGCTTTTGGCTGTTCCGGCCCTTTTGGCCGACAGCAAACTCATTGGAAATGCGGCTTTGAGCTCTGGTTCCGGTTGATGCGATGGCAGGTGGCCTGATCTTGATCGGGGCTTGGACAATGGGGATCGTACTGATACTGGGGGTCACTCTGGCACAGGACCGTGGACCTAATGCCGTCAAAAGACTTAACAGAGGCTAGTTAGTTGGTTATTTTTTTGGTAGATGTATTGTCTTGCACTTGAAAAATATCTTTATAGCTTGGTTTTATATATTTCTACACAATGCTCTATGCTCCATTCTCTCACTCCTTTTTTTTAAACTATTATTATTATTTTTATGCGACCATTGCTGTTAAGACTGAATTAATTTGCCATATTTTTTACTGGGTTCTTGTTTGGTTTTTTGTTTTTTTTTTTTTGCTTCTGATCTTTCATTTTGCTTCGTCTATTGCTTTCGTTGTTTCTCGGGCTCCTTGTGTCTGTCAGCCTACGGAAGTCTACGGTTTATAATTATAATTTAAAATTTATGGGTTCGAGTCATGGAATGTGACAGAGACAATTAGATACTTCTTAATGGGGTCGCCGAGAGTTCCCCGTGAGTGTTTTCAAATGATGTGAGCTGCCCATATGGAGATAGGGTTGAGACATGTCCAAATTCATAGAGATCAAGTACCGTTAGCTGCCCCCGCATGTAAATATTTATAGATAAATATATCGAATTTAATCGAAATTGATTTAAATGTAACTTTATTTTTTATATCTTAGAATTGCTGCCAAGCTAGTGTGTGAAAATCAAAAGACTTAGGCAACAAACTTCAAACTGAGAGAGAAGATAGGAAAACTATACATATATGTATTAGCAACTCACAGAAAAAATAGGAAACAAAAAACAAAACCCAATGGCAGTAAAAATTTTACGAAAATTTAATAAATCACTTTTGATTGCGGCATTGTTATTTTAATAGAAAAACACACACACCACACATGATCGAAATAATAATTTTGTTTAGACAAAGGCTGAAAAAACAGAACAGAACAAAAGCCCGGCTCACACACATGGCTTAAAGGCCACAAAGAAGGGCGGGAGAAAGGGCAGCAGGTGGGGGGCAAATCATTCTAAGGTAAACAGAAAATGTAATTCTGCTTTGACATTGAATGGGAATGATGATAATCACAATCATCATCATCATAATCATTTCGTACGCGTAATTTCAAATGAAAATAGTTAACAATAACTCGAAGCAAAGGAGGCGGAGGGATATAGCCATAAGAATAGCCAAAATCAAGAGCAAGAGCTAGCGCGAAATAGAAATCGCGTGTGCGCTGACGCAGCAGAAATGGAACCAAAACCGTCGAAATAATAAAAAATTCACCTATTCAGAATACTCCCCCTCAACCGCCCCCTTAAACCACTTTACCCTTACCAACACTATAGAGAATTTTTCAAATAATATTACTACTGTCGACGAGGCAGCACGCACATGGTTTGTATTATTATTATTATTTCTACTTCTCTACACACGTTTTGAGCCAAAAGTGTGAAACGTCTTTTGTTGCTGTTGTTGTTGTTTTATTACGCATCAGCATTTAACCTTGAGCCGGACGGGTCAACGACCGTTTTGGCCAGCGAAAATTCTAACGATTTTTTGTTTCCAGCCCCGGCAGCCTAAAACAATCAGAATAACAATAACAAAACTAAATGTTAAACCTGATGGGAATTATAAAGAACACAACTTTGCTATAGTAAGTTGAGCAGTTCAGTTCAGTCTCAGTCTTGGATCGCCGTCATACCCGGCGTATGCGTTATAATTGAAAGTTCCAACGAAAGAAGGCAATTAGCTTAAGTTGATGATCAACTTGATCAGCTAAGTACATGTTTTTAAATTCTTTACAATTTAATTACATTCATTATGATTCCAAAACAAAGAAAGTTCAGATCTCTGCAGATCTTTGACACTGACCTTGTCGCAAGCTCATCAAATTTTGTGATTGATTGCTTCCCTTCCCGCTGTTAAAATTTTAAGCAAACAAAGCTAATAAAACCTTAACTTTAAATTTAACCATATTTAACGGTACATTAGCAATACGATCAAAAGACAAGCAAACGAATCAAAAGCCATTCAGTTGCCGATTTTGACCTTTACCTTTCACACAGAGTGTGTGTGTGTGTTGTTTAGTGAATTGTGTAATATATATAGACTTATAGTATATGATATCTCACTCCTTCCCACTGCCAGCAACACGTGTTTTGATTAATACTCGCTGATTTTTTCGCACCACGTTTTAATGGTTGTTATTTCCCAGCAACCTCCATGCCCTTCCCCAAACCCCCACAAAACTCCCCTCACTTTTTGGCTAAGGAAACAAAAAAAAATTGCAAATAATGAACACAAAACCCCGAAACAACAAAACACTAAACAATAAAAGGTATATACTTCACGACTTATTGTCCCTTACCTCTACCCCAGCACTTGACCACGATACTTGCGAATATATAGTACTTCATGTACCTTTATATAATACCCCACATGTGTGTACATGGGCCCAATTCAAGTACGCATCGTGGTCGTAGTATATTTTCGTCAATGCGAATCGAAAATAATTGTAGGACCGTGCCGACGCGATTTATATTCAGCAAGAAAATCAACAGAAGCCAACACACATTCGAATTCACAGCATATAATTTGTGGAGCCCCAAAAACGAGAAATAAATATATAGTATATAGAAACCCATAAAGTTCATAAATTGCATTGTTTTTAAACCTATGCATATATCAACGTTAGAAAAATATGTAAAAATAAACTTTAAGGAGATCATAACTCATGCAGAGATTTCTACGAGAGATTTCCACACCCACTGAAGCTGGGAGGCAATCTCAATCTCGTGTCTAAATCAGATTTAAGCGCTTTAAGACAAAAAAAGAAAGCTGCCTCCCAACTGTATTGGCCTGGGTGTGTGTGTGGGAGGCTGGCTGGTGATTGCAATTACCCAGTAATTTCTTAATTGCTCCGCCACACTTCACTTGGGGCGTCATAAATAATTATATAAAAAATATACATATCCCCGGCACCCAAGTAAAAGTGCCTGAAACTGTGTCAGCTCTAACCGCAGGCACCCATTGCCGGCTCAAAGCCGAAGGCTAACCCGGCCTGAGAGTTTCGCGTTACAAATTTCTTTGATTCCCTCGATTGTCTGGCTGTGGGTGTAGCTCGTGGTGCTGTTTGTTTGTTGCCTTGCGGAGCAGTAGCGCTGTTTCATGAAGGTTTTTGCAAAACCAAAAAAAAAAAATTAAGAGAAACGGCTCAAGCTAAACAAATAAAGTTTAAGCCGAAAAATGTATACACACAAAAAACGAAATGTTAAACAAGCACGCACTTGCTGCTTATTTGTTTAGAAAAAAATAAATAAATGACGAGAAATAAACAAAAAAAAAAATATATATATGAAAATAAAATGTTACAAGGTTAGTCCCTGACAACGGCTCGAATGTATTGTTTAAATTGAACAACAAAACTTTTAGCACAGAAAAGTAATGAGCGAAACAAAATTATGCGAATAATTGCGATAATTTTTTATCCGAAATGATAAATGTATAACCAGATCTATCAATGAGACCTTGAATAAACTCATTTTGATCACGAAATTCGGGTGAAATGGGAGGTATACCAATTGGAATAGGCGTAAGTGATAGAAATATCGAAAATGTAGATTACATTTTAATTTAGAGCTCGTGATGGCTCCAAAAAAGCGGAAAGTCTCGATCTAAGAATAAAAACAAGAACTATTTCAAAACAGAAATTCTTGTGTTGAAATGAGAACCTTTGATCTGATTACAGAATAAATAAAGAAGAGACAATTTTAAACAGATCTTGCTTAAATTTTATCTGTCTCTAGGCCAGAAATGCACGATGTATAAGACGAAGAGCCAGATTAAAATTTATAAACTAAAGGCATTCTACGATTAAATGATCTTCTCGCAAAACCCACATGATTTTCTGTTGCAAGCTCGTAATCGCAGCGTAGAAGCATGATCAATTTTTTTCCCAGTTTTACAGAACGCAGACAATCTGCTGTCGCCTCCCAAGTAGACCCTAACTCTACACTGCCTTCCCATCTAGGGTCTAAACAAAAAACGTTTCCCATTTCTCCGGCACCCACTTGAAGTAACTTCCTGTCCCCGCACAAAAAAAAAAAAATTCCACAAAGAATTTCGCTTTCATTTTGCTCCCCAGAACTGCCGTGTGCATTCCACTTGCCTGGTCCGATCTGTTCTATATATTTCTATATAATTGCTTCGTATACGAGTATTTACTATGACCAGGCAGCGCCTTATCTTATCGGAGGCGAAGAAAAAACACGGGGCATAATCAAGACGAAGGAGCGTACGTGAAGCCAGCGGCGGAATATTGTTTATATTAAGAACAAGAAAAAAGAGCAATGTTTTTATAGCAAAATAAATAGCACAAATGTGCATTATCAGCTAAATGCTGGTATCTACAATGTATGCGATCTCACAAATACACAGGAACTAACCCCAATTTGAACCGAACGATTGTGGGGCACTGTGTTATCACCCGAAAAATAAGGCCCGCGCCAGAGAGAAACAAACAAAACTACGAAGCGAAAGTTGACAGTCACTTTCTAGCCCTCTGCCTCAGCCCATAACACTGATTAGGCCGGCCCAAAAAAAAAAACATTCTGAGCTACATATTGAGCTGGGTCGCCCCAAAATATTGATTTGCTGCACGCAAAGTACGCATCAACATCAACCCCAATTACAATTACAAATGGGGCTGGCCAACACCCTCCGCAGCTCTGCTGTCCAGAGGTCGCCTATGCGAGCCCCGTTCCCAGGTTGAATGAACCGAGCTGAGACAGAAACTAACGAATGCGAATGCGAACAGTTTATAGTTTATGCCTGGCGACTAATTAAAATAATTAGCTCTGGGACTTCCGTACTTCTCGGCCTGCATTTTTAGTACACCCCGACGACCCTGAACTTGAACCCCGCCAAATGAAAAGCAAAGCAAGCCCCAGCGACGACTGCAAATTAACCGAAATCGTTAAAAGTTAAAAGTGAACACAAAACCCGACTGCCAGTTCATGAACTCTTGGCCAAGTGTGAAGGCTAAATGCCTTCGAACAAAGGGAAATAAACACGTTTAGCGTATAGGAAATGCGAGTCAGCTTTTCATAGCTCCATCAGAGCGTTATTTACATATTCACATGCCATACCAGAAACCAGTACTAGTACTATAGGTTGGCGGATGAGACTGATTTTAATAGAGTTATAATATTTAATAATATTGAAGGCAATATTATTATGGTTCCTTTTTGGGTATAAGCTAAGAATTCTAGATAGAAGATGCTTTGGGTCTCATCAAGAAACTTTACGATTTGGTAAGATATTACTGGGCAAATTTTAGGATAGTATATATGACAGAAAATATTGATATATCGATCCTGTATCCATATTTGACGTAGAGTCAATATATAAATCAGTGTGCTATAAATCAAGATTTTGTTTGATACGTCGGAGAGAGAATCAAATAAATTAGATACAATTTTATGGACATAATTATCAATATATATTCAAATTTTAATGTTAAATAAGACAATTATCGATACATCGAATAAAGTATTTATTGATAATAACGAAATTTAATGTCAAATAAGGTATTTATCGATATATCAAAGAAAATATTTATCGAAATGTTAAATAAGACATTTTTCGATTTAAAAAAAATCGATTATTATAATTTACGCGTGTTATTAAAATTTTTTCTAGTCATACATCCTTTATTCTCGGTCCTATAAAATCCCTGCGTGGGAAGTAAATTTTTTTATAATGTTCTCATGAGCACGTTTTGATCAGTTGACCGATCAGTTAACCCGTTTACATTTTGTGAATTCTTAGCATATGATTAGCACAATAGCCAGTTGAGTTCCAGCGCCGCGTTTTGTTTATATTGACTTGACTTGATAACGGCCGCCGTCTGAAGAGAAAGCTCGGTAGAGCTATCCAAACAATGGGAGAGAGAGAGAGGGCAAAAGCAACGCTCGTCATTCCCATTCACGTTTTCTTGTGAGATGCTCGGCTATTTCGGTGGCGATAAACGGAATAGAACTGATTACGAAAATTTTTCTTTTTTCGCTCTCAAAGTGCGTTCTAGGTGAACCGAATCATACTTCGAGTCATTGCGAAAGAGCGATAGACGGCACTACACTAACGCAACAGTCGCCGGGGCTTGCCCTCCCGCTCCACCGCCCTTCAGCTAGCTAGCTATAGCTAGCCGTCCTGCCCTCCCGCTCCCACCCACGCTCGTTGCTGCGGTGAGCGTCGGAAATGCGTGAGCGTTCCGAATTTGGGTTATTGTTCGCTGGCGCTGAGTGCTGCCCTACTTTCCGAGATACAGATACCCAGATAGCCAAAGAGCGGGAGGAATCCGGGTCCGTCCGAAATAGTTATTGCCGCGCGGCGGCGATTTGAGTTCCGATTGCTCGGGCTGCCGCAAGATGCGTTCCCGGCGATAGCCAAGCGCCGCCTCCTCGGGGTGCACAATTGGATGGGAGCCGGGTTCGGCATTATTGGGTTAATGGACAGATTCAGGTCAATGTTTAGTTTGCATTTAATTCCGACGTCGTCGGTGGCACGCGAGCTGTGGGTCAGCATGTGGCGGTCACTGAATTATGTACAATAAGTAAGACAGAAAAACAAGGAAGAAAGTCATAATCCTAATTACATTTATCGGACCGACTAATTGACATACTTAGCGTTGGTTTCTCAATCTCCAGTGAAGGTAACTGTCAGTCTATGCTAGAGTTGAGTTATGAGTAAGTAAAGAAAACTAAGTTGTTCCCTAAAGTGAACCAGGGAATATTTTCTAAAGGTTCTTTTTTACACTTGTTCATTTTTACTTTCTTGTTGTTTTTTGTTCAGTTATTGCTCATTTTGTTAGTTGATCTTCAAATTAATCTTTAAAGTTTAAAATTTTTAAAATTATTTTTCTTTGCTCGTATTAGATCTGAATATGTACATATACTTATACATATACATAACTCAGTCACAACTCTGGTCCAAACCTAATGACAGTTACTACAATTAGATGTTTAATTTTAAGTGTATACAAAAGATGAATGTTAAAAACAGCTTCATAGCAATTGTGGTTTTGTCAGTGACTGCACATTGAGATATCGCACCCAAATCTCTAGTTTATCAGATTTAATTGAACTACATGTAGCCAATTCAATGGTCAATTAAGCGCACTACGGAACCCATTGAAGAAAATGCTAGATAAGAAAACCCGTGCACTGTTTTTTTATGTGACTGTATTGCATTTGCTTGAAAGGAGTGGGAAAGCAAGTTCCTCAATTGATTGTGAAATGTCACCCCAAATAAATTGTTCAATTGAAATTACCACCAGCAGCTCCACATATTTACTGTGTCCTTTGATGGCGGATTGTAAAAGAGTATTAAACGAAGTACATATATGCTGTTGTGAAGGTTTTCCTATATTTCCCCCAGTTATTTGTAGCATCTCGCGAGCTTGTTGGGCGAGAACTCTTACCTAACGCCCTTGTTGTTGGCCTGGGCTGACCTACTTTCGGGCACGCACTATCAGGCGCCGCCGCACACCTCACAGCCCCGCATTTCACCCATTCGGTGGGCTTACCCGCTGACGCTCGTTAGACGTAATCAGAAAAGCTGTGATAACGCGTTGGTTCATTGTTTCGTTTCAAATTACACATACCTGTAAAGAAAGAATACGAATTTTCAGTTAATTGGAGTTGGTAAAGCCGTTAGGAGAATAAATCATCATCAATATTTGTATACATTTCTGATACTAAATATAGTCCTTGTTTTAAATAAGCAAAACTATTAGTACGACCTCATTTTCTGTGGGGTATATTTTCGATTGCAAAACTTTGCGTGACAAGTTTTTGGCAGTTCGGTGGGTTATGGGTTAAGCCCAGGCCAAACTCCCAACTAAATATGGAAAGCCAACTCACTTTTCGTCGGACATGGCAAATTATGGTCGAAAATGATTTTAATGAGCTCATCATGAGGTGGAGTGTGATACCACACAAAAGCACACATTTGTACTTAAAAACATGCATATACAAATATTTTCGTTGATGATTAATCATATTTTTTTGTGACTTAATTTTAAGCTAAAAATTTGATTGCTTGGCATGATGTGGAAAGGCAAATTAGAAGTATAAATTAAAATAATTGCAAATGTGTCGAAAAATATTAGTTCGGATACACGTATGTATTATATCTTCAAAGCAAGTAATTGAAGCACGATTGGTGTCAATGTCGGAGGTTGATTAGGGGCTTTTTATATATGTATGTTTGGAATCTTTGGAAAGTACTAATTTCTCAGATGCCAATCTAAAATGATCACAATCGATGTAAAAATTAATTTACACGGGTCTCCCAGGGAGATTGCAGAAATCTATTTTGCATTTTTAGTTTATCCGGGAGATTGTAGTCGCACTTACAAGATTTCTCCTCGCATTTTTACGCGATCCCCAAGAGCCTTTTGTACCAAAGGCTGACCGCCAGCTTATTTCAAGTTCAAAATCGTCAGTCGGAGAGCAAACAATGGCAAATTCATGCAGAAATGATTACACCAGGGTGGAGGTGGGAGGTGGGAAATTGCAAGCAATCAGGGGCGCATAAATCAAAATTGTTTTTCATACCATCCAGCCAGCTGCTGCCGGCTCTTTTTGCCGCGATGCAGCAAAGAAAAAGTGGAAAATCATGGCTCGGCGGCGAGCAACAACAACTTTCACCCAGCGAGAGAGACGGCGAGCAGAAAGAAAGTGAGACAACAACTTGCTGGCTTTTAAGTGAGCTCAAAGTGAAGAAGAAAGTTAAGAAGCAGAATCTGTGCCTGTGTCTGTGGGAGTGCGGCTCAAACTTGTTTTGGGGAGTAGAAAGTTGCTCCGAGAGAATGCTGCACTACCAGCGAGAAAGGGAGAGGCTTGCAAGTGTGCTAGTTGGTCGGTGATTGAAGCCGGGATTAAGGGAAAATGCCACTCACTGAGCGCTCTCAACGCAATGCGATCCGTAACCATTAGCTATTGCCTAACGCCTTGTATTCTCGGACTATTTGGTTATTCTTTTTGCGCTTTTTGTTTGTTATTTTTATTTACGGTATTGGTGCTCCCTCTTTCTCTATCTCTATGCGACTCTCTCTGCCTCTTTCTCTTCACTTTTTCTTTCTCTGGGCCTAATCAAGAATAGAAACAAACACGCACACTCTGTCTGTCTTTTATATACAAATATTTCACAATTTATTTTTTCGCTTGTTGTTTTGGACAACATTTGTGCATACACACTACTGACATAGTTTTTGGCTTATTCTATATAAATTTACAATATTTATAACCGCACAGTGGGGAAAGATCAATGTTAAGTACTCAAAAATAAGAGAAAGTTTTTTTTTAAAAAAGGAGGCTTCTGGAAATAGAAGTTAAAAGATACCTAAAATATGCAAAATAGTCTAAAAACGTGCAGCCCGAATAGGGACTCATTTTTAAATAAGAAATATAGGAGTGTACTTCGCAAAAATGAAGGATTTTGCTACTTTTTTTATCCAAAGCCGGATCGCTTTAGAAAGGAATATGTACAAGAGTTCGTAGCTGGACTTTTTTTTTCGTAACTTTAACTTCTTAAGAAATGTAAATCTTTTGATTGACTTGCGGGCTTCGAGGAAAAAATCTTGGGCGATGTATAATTCTCTTATATTATTATTTTTGATTACACCAAGCTCTCCCTTTCTCCGAACTCTGCCACTTCGCTGCAAGCTTTTTGAGCAACCAGCAATAGCCGCTGTTCATGATTGTTGCTGACTTTAATCGAATTTTAAATTGTATAAACTAACACACACCAGCAGATGCGATGACTATATGTAAAATTGTACGTAAAAATGTTTGTATATATGTATGTATAAAGAATTTCTAGTTGCGTTGACTTGCTTTTAGTCACAGCTGCAGGCCGGTTGTGTCATTAACCTATAAAAACGTGTTCGCCTAGAGTGGCGGTGTGAGCGAGAGAGCATCCAGAAAGAGCAAGATAATTAATAGTTGTCTTTTGCTTTATTGCACTTGCTAAGCACTTCTATCTCTTTCTATCCCCTCATTCTCGCTCTCATTGGAAGACGAAGGTACAAAAATAGCCGAAAAGAATGCAAATATCAAAGTGCTTTTTGTGACGTCACAAATAGAATCAAATAAAAGGTAGAGCTGTAAGATTGATTATATTAAATGTATCTAAGATACAGATATTTTTATTATTAGATGAATGGATCATTTTTGTTTAAGAAACATTCACATTTGCTGTTATAATAGAGTTGTAAGGGAAAACATACATATGTAGACTAAAAGTAGTTACTTTTCTATTAAATTCGTTAAAGAGAATATAAGAATTTTGACCTGGGGATGTTCGACTGCAGACATTTTCTGACATTGGACGGGAATTAATTGGTATACATACATATGTCCATATGTGTATCTCAACGTCTTAATAACAGTTTTGCGAAAATATAAACAAACACTGCTAAAAGTCAAAGTCAAGCAACTGTCGGAGGGACTTATCAATGTCACTGCAATCGCAAAGCAAACAAAGCAAATAAACAGCCAGCCCACAACAACAACAACGGCAAAACGAACATCTCGTTTACAACAATTGTAGACACAATGTATCGAACAACGAGCTGGGTGGAAGGGGTGGTGATGGGGTGTGGTATCCGGAGGGAGGGAGTCGGCAAATACAACTGCAGTCGAATGGGGAGAGAGTGGGCAATGCGGGCGGGCAGATAGGGAAAGAGAAAGAGAGAGAGAGAGCAGCTAGTTTTCACGCTCATTACTTGGGGCTCGGGGGTTCTTGGCGCTCCGCTTCGCTGGCACACGAAGCGCTTCGTGTTTGCCTGATCGCGAATGCCGATTGCTGACAGCAGCAACAACAGCAACAGCACTGTGAAATGGCGGCACAAAATCATTGACCTCAATTTTTTCGTCATGCGAACGTACACACAAACACACTGTCATGTACTTGCGGGTAATTGCATTGGTGTGAGCGAGTGCAAGTTGAAAAAAGCTGAAAAATATATACATACATATGTACATAAATAAGAAAAACTTGACAACTGGCGTTATCGTTCGAGTTTTATCGTTCGCAAGTACGAGTATTTTGTTTAAGCGCTCTGCCATTGTATAACTGCTTTTCACCTTTATTTCGCTGGCTGCCGTCCTTGAGAATCGGGATTCCATGCTTTGAGCGAATTATGTCATAGAAAGATGTGTATCGCCGAGCCACCCCAGATATATAGTTTGACAAAAGAAATGCAAATAAGCTTGCCGGAATGGAATCGAAGTAAAAACGGACGCACAGCAGTTGTGCAAAGAGCACGAACACGAATTGTTGCTGCTGCAACCAACATATCTCTTTCCCAGGGAGTAAGGTCATGTACTTGAGCTTTGGCTGCCACGGAGCACGTTCGCCAGAGCGGGACAGCTGCTTCTACAAGAGCAGAACAGGCAGTCCTTGCGGCTTGTTTTGTTTTTTCGCCTCACAAAACTGGCCCAGTTGCAGTAAGTGACCCAGATTTGAATTTTTGGGCAGACCGAGTTCACAGCCAAGGTTGTTTGAGTAAGGAAAAGGTTCCGTGGTTGATGCCCAGACATAACGGTTCTTAAACATCGATAGTATCGATCGATACTATCGAAAAATGTTGAACAAATATGTCAAAAAGATGCAGTTTACATTCTATATGTTTTGATTTTCATTAAGAATCAAATATATTTAATATCCTTATTATCCCCAAAAGATCGTAAAATGTAAAACGAAAAAAACATATGGGTTTCAGAGAATATGAGAGATGAGATAGGATTTTTGAATGCATGAAATAACTATCCTTTCATCAAAAATTATCAATATGCATTATCACAGGAAAACCCTTTTAAATTCAAAAACAATTCATTTCCTTTTCAACATATTTATATGTATATACATACACACATTTGTATAAACATTTCGTTCCCATGTGAAAGAGTTCCCCCCAGACTAGCCTTGACCTGCCCCACTTTGAGGCAGACCCTGTCCTGGACGGAGACAAAAAAACTCCTTTTGACCCAGACGCCGACGGCGACGCATCATCGATTGCAGATACTGGCCTTGAACTCCCCTCAAACGCCTTCCCTTCAATTTGGGTCAGATGCAAATGGTGTCCCGCCGCCGTTGCTCCTGACCCAACCTGACCTGACCTGGTTTCCCCATTTGGCACGAGGTCAGTTCCGAGCGCAGGCGAGCACGAAGCAAAAAAGAGTGACGTCACAACTGCCGTGCCCTTAAACTGCAGTTGCAACGCAGTAGCAGCCGCAGGAAGCGAAGAAGCAGAACCGAAGAACCACGTTCCCCTTATCCGGCTTCTCGCTGCGGGGCCCTAAATATAGAACGACTTGAGGTAGGTTCGTTGCATCAGCAGGAGCAGCAGCAGCCACCAAAACAGCCCTTTCTTCTGCACATGGCCTGCTGCAGTGGTGTGAGTGCACACACTTACACATGCCTACATACATACATATGGCGGGCACTGTTCCGTGACGCAGCGGCCGCTGATAGTGCCGGACAACAATGGCCAGTGTGCGTGCAGTGCGGAGTGCACTTCCCGGCGAGCCCGCTCCGAAGACTCGCTCGCATCATCATCCGCAGCGAAGATAGGGGAATCGCCAGAAATACTCAGGCTCGCACCATAAAAAGAGCCTCATAAAATGCACTCGTGTAATAAAATATAATTGGTGAGCTCTGCGTTTCAGATACAGAACATGGGCGTGGCACTCGGGAGGGGAGAATGACGGATAACTTGAAATTTGACGGTAGGTCAAGATAAAAACTTAAAGTGAGATTTTTAATGTTTTCGTATAGCTACTCTTCTGTTAATTTATAGTTTTTAAGGTTCTTTTATACGTATTTCTGTTTGAATTTGTCGTACTATAAATGTTTGATTTTTTAAAACTTGTAATTGTTTTTTTTCAAATTGATGTAAAATATAGTTTAGTTGCCTAGATCAGTGATTACCTTATTTTAATTTGATTTTTTGAGTAACGATATATATATACAAAAAGGAAGATAAAACATCTAGTACCCTCCTTAAATTTAAAAAATAATGTATAATATTTTATATTTATGTAAGTATAAGAATGATAAAAATTCAAATAATTTGCTATGATCGATCTCCTCCTGAGATCAGCTCTATAGATCTTACCTGATGAGATGGAGTTAGCCGAATCGCTGCGCGGCGTGTGCTGCATTCCCATTCCCATGCCTCCGACACCCACTCCGCCGCCGCCTCCTACTCCAACTCCGCCGCTTCCAATAAGGCCATTCGAGTTGCCATTCGAGTGATGAAGCAAGCCCATGCCCGAGATGGCCCCGCCACCGGCCGTCAATCCGTTTTGCTGAAGATGGAGCGGGGTAGTGGGCGTCGATGGGGTGGTGGAATTGATGAGACCGTGTCCATTCTGAATCTGCTGCTGCATTCCGTTGAGGCCGCCGTTAAGCAGGCCGTGGTTGGCCAAAGCCCCCAGATTGGTGGCACCCGGCACATAGTGGCCGTTGGAATTGGTGGCCCCGTTCCCGTTGCCATTGCCATTGACCGGAATGATGGTCGTCTGGGCAGGCAGGGTGCTAGAGCAGCCGTGCATGGCCAGCGTGATGACGCTTTGCTGCTGCTGCTGCTGCTGTTGGTGGTTCAGACCGTTGCCGTTGGAGCTGCCGTACGCACCGGAATCATTGCCACAGAGCCAGAGGTCCTGGTCGCAGTAGTCGTGCGAGTCCAGCGACGAGGGCGACATATTCACCCCGGAGGGCAGGACGAGCCCGTTTGAGGAGGAGGTGACCTCCGAGGAGGACTCCTCCGGCAGGCGCATGAAGCCGCCGTTGTTCGACCAGCGCCGCTTCATCCTCTGGTAGCCGATGGTCGCCGTTTTGGGGCCGTTATTTGAATCACTTGGCGTCGGCTGGGGACAAGCGACTTGTCCCTGGCAGTTGGTCTGATTATGGAGAAGGACCTTCTCCTGGTAAGGGTTCCTGAGGCTGCGTGCAGCTCTGTTGTCTGCTCCGAGCTCCTGCTCAGTTGCTGCAGTCCGTCGTGAACTGACTCTTGTGGTGTCTCTAGTATTTTTTGCGCACTTGCTTGCGCTCAAAATACATTTTCGCCCGAATTCCTGTTCATTCAAGACGCGGAAAAATCAGAGCTGCAATAAAGAGCGGGTACAACCCATAAAGATGAGGCGAAAATGTCCCAGAGAAACCCGTATGTGAGGGGTTCGGTTCCTTCAACATTTTGTGGTCACACTGGAGAACGCGACGGTCAACGCACCTGGGCGGGGGCAAGCTCATGAAATTTTCATTTCATTTAATTGCAAATTATCTTTCTACCTTGAACACGACGACGCCCAGCTATGGCTGAGCTGCAAAACCCGAGAGTGGTAAGTTGACCCAGCCGAAAGGAATACGTAATTCTTGAATAGATCAACCCGTCCAGCCCGACACATGTTGAGTATCTAAGCGCGAAATCTCCAGTTCGTTTAGCGGGAAGTCTTTCTGCACAGATTGCAAACCTTTGATAGGCCATCTTCGGCTGAATTTATGGTCATATGTATGTACATGAGTTGGGCAGACAGCAGAATGGATTACTTCACTTTTCGCCACACTTAATCAGGGGTTTTTGCTTACTCTAACTAACGATTTATGACCCTCGCGAATCTGCTTAACTACTTAAATGTCGCCAAAATTAATAGTATCTCCGAGATGGGTTCTTAAATTTCAACGGAATCTAGATTTGTTTTATGGTTGTTGGCTAAAGCTTATCTATCTCTATTTTTTTGTCACTTCCTCGACCCAACCAATCAATTTTATTTCCCTATTTGCACGCATTCTTCATGAGTGTAACTCTGTTTGAACACTTGTCACACTTATCTAAATGTCTTGGCAATCGTTTTTGTTTACCTCCTCCGTCCTTAGTGTCCGAACCGGGTTTGTAGCTCAAACAATGTAGACAACACAAGCTGAGACAGGCTGAGAAAATCGATGGAATAGTACGGATGAAGAAAATGTTGCGCCCTTCTATGTGACTTTCAAAATAAAGGACTATAGAACAGGGGTGCCCAGATAATTCATTGACCTGTTAAAATAGAATTTAAGTTTGGGGTTCCTCAAAATTGGGATAGTTGAGATATATATAAAAAGCTTCTATGGTAAATTCGAACTATTAATTAGAACTTAAGAGGCTGAGCCAAAGATATTTTAGAGCAATACAGTCAGTGGAAGAGCTACGGGCACTTTATTAGAGAAAGTGAATCAATAAACGAAGTAATTTCTCAGGTATTTCTTCATACTAAATGCAGCCTGCTACTCGAGATTAGTCATAGTCTAGGTCAGTGGATTGCTCGATTAGTCGCAATCTCGGATGCGAGAAGAATTCGCATTTCGATTGATTTCGCAATGCAGCTCTGGCTGTGGATTGAGTTCGCGCTTGACTCACAGGTGAATCATTTTTTGTGTACTGCCCATCGACAGTTTCGAGCTGAGCGAGCAGGTTGCCCCTTGGCCGTCCCCCCAACGTTCTACGCTTTTGGCCAAAAGACCGACACAACAATAATGAGTGAGGGGGGAAGGAGCCGAGCGATAATAAACCAAAAGTCTGTAACTTTTCGTCTCTTTGTGTTATAAAACGCCAAAAAACTGGTTTCGGTCCCCGCTCAGTGAGCGTGCGCGAGAGCGGGATGGAGCGAAAGCTTAGAACAAAATCGAAAAGAATCACGATCGAGTCGGGCAAGAAGAAGCAGGCAGAGAAGAATCGCCAAGAGAAAGAGATAACAAAAAGGGAAGACTAGTCTAAGCTTTCGATGGCGCGGAGTTCGAGGTGGTGGGGCACCGAGCCGAGCCGAGATTTTGGCCCGCATTAAGGAAAAAACCTGTCGACGTCGCGGCCGACTCAAGCACAAAAACAATACAAACAGGTTGTTCTTTGGCGTTTTCGCTTTGTTGTCTACAAAAATATTTCTCAAAAAAAAAAAAAAAGAACAACAACAACATCAGAAGATCAGAAGCGTATTTATCGCATCGGGAATACACTCGTACTATACAAACCTACACACATAAACGCGAGTATACTATATACATGTATAAAAATACATGTATGCGGGGGGTATATGGGCGAGATGCGCCGCGATATATGTACATATGTAAATATGTATAAATGTATAAACGACATTTAAGGCATTTTTATAGCTTTGCGTGCTTCTTATGATGTTCTCTGTTGCGTTGCCTCTTTATTTTGCTCATTTTACGTTTTTAGCTGCGGTTTCCCTGCCTTTTGTTCTGCTCGCCGACTGGAGTACAAAAAGGCCTGGAAAAAGAGTCGGAAAGCTGAAGGCAGCGCGCAGACTCAGATGACTTGCCCCAGCACCGTGAAATTGCTCGGTACTAGAAGGGGTAAGAATAAGAAACAGGAACCAGAACAAGAACAAGAAAAAGAACCAGAAATGGAAAAACAACAAGAACAACAACGAAAACGAGAAGAAAACAAAAACAAATTCTTCTTTCCAGCTGGAAAATTCGTTACGCCCCGAGGGATGGATGTGCTGAGCTAAGGTACCTAGCACACATCTATTTATAGAATACATAATGGAAATTACAGCAGTCAACAGGTTGGGAGTTCAGCAAAATTACTTTTAATACGGGGCACTAAAGAAAGGAGTCATTTTCGACCCCAAAAAGGAAAAATAAAGTTGATCGGCATCATCAACCGAAGCGATTTAGACAAGTGTATGTTCATATGTACATATACATATGCTTGAATCGAAAGATCTCAGAGAACAGATAAAGTTTTAAATTCGGTATTAATACTACAACCAGAAGATACCCATGACCCCTATAAAAAAAATTTGTCTCTACCTTAATACACCCCTTAGAGGGGTAGTCGAATCTTGGACTAAGATTTCAATTTGTAGCAATCCAAAATAAAATATTTTTTGTTTACATATGCTTAAATGCTACGTTATTTTTAAAATTTGTATTCATTTCAGATGGGGTTTGGTAAAGCTATGGTTATGGGGTATCTAGACTGTTGCTTTCTTACTTGCTTAAGCTAGCCTCCCAGAAATTACGCCTCTATGGGGCCAGATAGGATCTAAAGATTTGGATATGCGCTCAATTAACTTGAATAAACGTCATGAGAAGCTTCACACTACAGTCGTTCAATAAAATTAATGCAATACCGAACAATAGAGTGGGAAGTTACAAGGGAAAAATTCAAAGAAGATAAATATCAAAATTGAATATTCTAAATCTATAAAATATTCCATATAAATAGTAACAGAAATTCTTCAAGCCTTTTGGAAACTCTTTCTTATTGGCAATACACCTACAAATAATTAAATGAGAGCTCCCACTTGACGCTTCGAAATCGGGAACCTCTAGAAATTCCATTGATTAAAGAATCAACCCATTTGACCTCAAATACCTAGTTGACCCTTGAGTATTTCCTGGAGTATAAAAGTATGTCAATGACTGGCACGCGACAACTGATTGTCAGGACTCCTCGCCTCCTTCTGCCTCAAACGACAACTTCAAATGCAATAAGCTTTATTAACTAAGCGACAACGCCAGCAATTGGTGTACACGCCATTGAAGTCATTGGGTGGTGGGCAGTGGGCGGTGGGCAGTTCCTCCCGCTCTTGCCGAGCGAAAACAATTAAATATCCGCTGCCGGCTTGTCCAGTTGGTTTCATAATAGGCCCACAACACACAAATCCCCATCAGCGCACTGCCCCCTCATACGAAACGAGTACGCACACTCCTGCAAGCGGATCCTTTTAATTTCCTGCTGTTATTTTCCTACACGTAGAGCCAGCGCCGCGTGATTTCCATTTGCCTAGGAGACGGTCAGGGTGGGGGGTAGGAGAAAACATATGCGACACATTCCCATAAACCCCTCCCCGGGGCGGCAGAGTAAACCAAATGATAATGGGCCCGGGGCCACCCAAAGGCTTCAACTAATGTACTGAGAAAGAAAAATAGGAAAATGCCACAGAGAAGCGAATCAAGGGCAAGAAGCAGATAGCATACTCTTTCCCTATTGATAGTCCTCCAGATATCGTATTGCAGTTTGATTTTGATATAATAAAATTATTATAACAATATTCAAGACAAATCTTTAACCCCCAATGTTCAATATGTTCAATTTCCATTAGAATTCTAGCTTGAAAACTGTCTAAAATTATACTTCAAGTTTCCCAAACTCTTTATTTACTTAATGTGGGCTCCCTACCCCCTTTGAACGTTGAAGATGACCTCCTTTTGCTCCTCTGTTTTGCGTCTTCTTTTAGGATTGATTTCTGAGTAAACAAATATGCGAAGAAGGCCCAGAAATCGGCGACTCAAGTGTGCCCAAAACAACACTAAATACATACAGGTGTATATATACTATACACACACACACATTTATATGAGGCAAACCCGCTGACAAGTTAACGGTTTTCCCTCATACTACCAATCACAACAACATTTAACCCAAAACTGGTTGCGCTTTACTTTCCGCGAATTCAATTTGGTTTATGGCTGACTTTATGTTGTTGGTAGTTCGCTTTAAAAGTTTGCTGATTTGGTTAAACACGAAAAATGGTGCCATTCAATTGACACATTTTTAATATTTGGCCGTAAGACAAAACCAAAGTAAACAGACCTAGATCGAGTTCCTTCTTGAGCAAGTAAATCACTGAAGAAACTTATGATTATTATTTTTCTAAATGAAATCTAACGACTCCATTAGGATAAGCATAATCCCAGTAACTGAAACAAGGAACCTACATTTTCTATAAAAGCCCTATCAACTTTCTTCTCATTAATATCCCTCCAGCTGCTCTGTTTCCCAGGCAGATCTATTGCACATGCCGGATCTCCCAGAGTTCCCTAAGAATAATTTACATGTTCATCAGCCCAAAGCCTTGGCGCGCAAAATCAATTAGCAATAAAAGCATAAAAGGCGATAGAAACTTTTAATGCCATTGGGCCTGAAAAAGATTTATGATATTTTTAGTGGTCAATTTTCGGCTTTTCCAGAGCACTTCCAACCGCAACTGTGTGACAAGGCACGCGCCTCAATTTATTGCCTGGAAAAAGCCAAAAAACAACTCGGAATGAATGCTCGACTATTATATTCCCAGTACCAAAAATGTCTGGTAAGCAATGTTAAAGCTTATAGACAAGAAACTATTTGACTAAAGAGGTATCTTCTAGATACTCAGCAGCATGCAGCCTTGGAGCTCCAAGCAGCTATCAATAAATATTTAGAAGCTGGGGAATAAACACCAAGCGAGGCGTCACAGCTGGCACAAAGTCTAAGACAACTGGTTGAGGCTGACTTGGCCCGGCTCAAAAAATGCGCTTCAATCATTTCCTTTTCCGGTTAAGCGGCGTCTCGCTCTCTCCTTCCATTCTTTGCCGCCGCCAATTTGCATTTAAAATCGATAATTTCATTTGCATATGTGGATCTGACTGATTGCCTGACCTTTTCGGCAGCCAAGAAGTCATATTAGAGTCAACACACAATGACGAGCATGGCGTCAAGCCAATAGTCAAAGCTTTGATCAAGAAAGTCTGCGAAAACACCCCTAATACTAGCCGACCTTGATCTGTTTTCAAGCTTGTTTTCGGTTTCAGTATCTTTGCGAATTTATAGATCCCAAGGTAAGAAATAATAAAGAATATATGAAATCTACTACATAATAATTTTAGTCTACTGGAAAATATAAATACAATGGACTAACGCTGGTTCTCAGCCTGCATTTTCTGCAATCCTACAGGCATTTATTTATTTAATTAGTTTTTTAACAAAACAGAGGTCATTACCATATAAGTCCAACACCTCTGGCTCCAGCAAAAAGCAAAAATAAAAAACCAAAGAGTGCCAAGTTTGGTTAAAGAAAAAGTTGTTCGAGTCTTGAACTTGGCTTGGCTGTCTGTATTACGAATCTTGTCGCATTGCTCGGCTAATCAACAACAACAACACAATTGTAGCATCCACGAGGAAAATTGTGGAAAGTCATGGAAAATCTTCGTCATCGTCATCGGCGGTTGTTTGCGAAAGTGTTGACAGCTCGCTCGACTTTGTTGTTGGCCACTTTTTGCTTTTGCTTCTGCGGCATGTGAAAGTCCATGAAATCGGGGAGTAGCCGCACTATATGCACGACTATATGGCAGTCTGCTGCTAATTGCTAAAACACACATTTCGCCCGAATGGGAGCCCGGGCGGCAGGTGGGCAGGAAACGCTTCTAGGAGCGTCTGACAAGATAAGGCACCCATGAAATGCAACCGCGCACAATGCACATTTCACAGGGAGAACACAGGGTGGAGTGGACCTGTCCTGACCCACTGGTCTGCGCACAGTCGCACAGTTGGGGTTACATTGAACCCGCGTTGGTTCACCTGTTGGATGTCAGGTAGCGAGAGGATATACTATATGCGCTTTGAAAAGTATGCTTTCTTGTTGAAGATTCTGGCAGGATAAGTTCCCACAATGACTAAATCTTTTCTCTAAACTATGGCTAGGAAAAAGTCACCGAAAAGCGACATACATAAACAACATCCGAGTGCCGTATAATGATATAAAGTCCCCATTAAGCACAGAACGTCGATCCGCGAGTGCAGCGAGTTTCCAGAGCCGGACGAGCCGGAGATCTCGGAATGCTCGTCATGGTAGCCAGCTTGGGTCGCAAAAACCCTCGGCCACATGTTTGGTTGTACATGTGTCTATATATTTGCATAAAATCGCATTAAAATTTGCCATTTTGCCAACTTTAATGTACCATAAAACACAAACAACAGCGGCGGCAACGAGACGATGACGACGACGGAGGCGATGGCGACGCCATAGGAAACAAGTAACTTTTTTGTGTTGTTTGCTTAGTGTCCAGAAAGTGTAGCAAAAGAGAAATAACGAATAATTTAATGTGCAAAAAGCGGTAGAAGAGAAAGAGCCAAGAAGCCGAAACCTTAACCAGTCTCCGCCCCAGGAAATGGGGTGGCGAAGGGGTGGCCGGGCCGGCGGGTGGGCAAATTAATTGTGGGAGAGTCTAACTAATGTGGGGACTTTTCTTTAGAGCCTGAGACCAAAACCAAGCAGCGCTGTTACCTAATGCCTCATTAGGCGACTGAAATTAGGCAACGATAGAACAGGACCCAAACGCATTAAAGGACTCGCTTTATAAGGCTAAATATGAAACAATGCCTATGGTTTTATATTCCAAACTAAAGTTCAGAGATCAATCTTTTTATTAATCCTATAAAAGCCTTTTAATCATCCTATATCTATGTTGTCATAAATTAAACCAACTAAAAAACCTGCAAGTAATAACTTAATTTGTAAGGTTTTAGGTTTGACATTGTTTTAATAAACTAGAATTTTAAGAATAATAACATTTACCTTTTTACTTTCAACTTTATTTAGCTTTAAAGGATTCAACTTCCCTTCAGAAAACCTGATTCCGAATTTCAAACTTGAATATACACTGCGTTACACTTGAATACCACATTTTGTAATAAATTTATATTCTGGCAGTTTTTTCGGAAAAAATTAATTGATTTATAAAGTAACTAAAGTATTAAAGGTTTATATAACATATTTTAAAATTTGTAATCAGTGGATCCTTCACGATCATACATAACTTCATATATCCTGCTGGGTATAAATTGTTAAGGTAGTCCTTGTAAATGGTTGATCAAGGCTTTTGGATGTTATTAATGAGATCGGATTTAGTTGAAAATTGCTTGTCGGAGTCATAGACCTTTTTTGCTAGCCATTTCCAAACATTTTCTATTATATTTAAGCCAAGCGAATATGGTGGCCAAAGTTATGTTGTCACGTTAAGCCAAGATTTTGGGCCATTGTTTTGTATTGGATGTTATTCAAATGAAACGCAGTGTAATAACGATCCCATCCCTGTTGCCATCGCAATTCAAGTTTTCGCCTATTTTCCAATTGCGAAATTGATTTCCCCTACTCCATTCGAATTAACTGAATTCCGACAAATGGTTCTCGAACCTATGTATATACTTTACGCACTTGACAAATCGAAATTGTATACACCAAATTGAACCTCATCAAGGGAATGTTTGTGTAAATCAGGGCAAATCAGCTGCCCCAATACGAATGCCATCAATGCCCACTTGACTATCAATATGCTGGCGAATTTATGGATATCCACGGCAATTACGCAGTCAAGTGCTTGCCTAGGATCCGCCGATCCATATACATGAGATATAGAGAGATAGATACACACGCACAGCACATATTTATTTATGTTTTTACGCAGGCGAGTTTACAAATTTTCAGCGTTCACTCTTTAATTGGCCTGGCCCGCCTGCCTGTCAGTTGGCATGACAATAATGAATGTATTACCAATCGAACATGTGTATCTCCCTGGGACATCGAATCTATGTACCAGCGCGTATGCTGTGTGTATCTTGGCATTGAAAGTGCCGCACGTTAATGTACATAGTTTTCTTTTCTTTTCGTTTCGTTTTGTTTTGGCTGGATGTGGAAATGGAAATGAAAATGTTTTCGCTCACACGAGGTGACAAGTGAGTCAAAATGAAAAGGCATTAGGGTCGAGGGAAATGGTTACGAAAATGCTATAGTTTTCAAAAGACGCGAACTTGTTGCTCAGTTGACCACAAAATGTTGCTATCGGGAAATCGAGTTGGCCCCGCGCACTCACCATATGCATCAATATAGTGCGCCAGTTCTGCTACTAATCCACAAGTATCCATGGGCCACAATCCTCTCCAGCAGCTGGGTAATAATCCCAGGTATATAAATATATATATATATATTTGAATATGTGTATGAAAATATCCTTTCACTATAACCGTAACCGTCACTATAATTTTAACCGTAACTGTATTCTGGGATCTCGGGCACAAATCCCTCGTAGATACGCGCACTCACGCACTGGCGAAGAGTTACTGTCCTCGGGCTAGGTATCGCTCCTAGATGCTCCAGGATGTGCGTGCGCGGGCAGCAGCGGGTAGCGGGGGCGTTCCACAGACGGCGGCTAGACAAATGTCTGCGCCGCTGCTGCGCTGCTGACGTCGCCGCTTTGTTGACGTTTGATTCCGAGTCGTGGCCGTGCCTTCTCCGATTCTCTCGCTTTCACCGAATTTCATTCAAATTTCTGCGGATTCTCAACTACTTGGACGTCCACGATTTTGCACTGTGCAGCGGCTATATAATATCTGTACAAATATGAATATACGCTCTCGATTTGAGTTATTTAAAGCACTGTTTCCTCTTATTTTCCTTATTTATTTCTGGTTCAGCTACAATGCATTTTGCACTTTATTTCGATTTCGATTTCTGACGACGAATTGCACTTGTTGTTTCTCTGTATGGGTATGGATGGGGTCGGGGTATCTATCTTTGATTGGTATTATTTTGGGGAACCTTCCAACGATTTTGTATAAATATACGCGCTTTTGAACATTATATTTTTGGGGGAAACCGTTCTGGCAGACTTTGTATCTTGTTTCTGGTGTTTTGTATTTGTATCTTTCAACCGATGCGGACTGAGGCGAACGGACGCGATCGGGCGAAGAACGTGCGATACGAACAACCGTTAAAGTCCAAACAAAATGTATTTGTATCTTTCAACCGATGCGGGCGACGAATCTTGAGTGAATGACGAAATGACGAAATGAAATTCTCGCAGCATTTACACCACTGCCAAGACGCGAGCGAACTCACCACTCCCGCTCGCGCACTCACACCACGCCAGCGAGCGTGCGAAGCGTTGGGCAAAGACGAAAGAGGGAGGTGAGAGTCGAAAGCGGAATCAGCGCTAAAGTTAAATGTGAGGCGCAGATAGCGCACACTCACGCACACATACGCCACGCCAGCACACTGAGCGCGCGGCTTGAATGAAAAATGCCGATGCAATCGTGAGATACTCTTTGTCCGCTCTCCATCACGTCATTTGTATCTGTGTCTGTGAACGATTGTATCTGTGTGCGGGAGAGCAGCCCAACGGTCTGTGTGTGCGTGCGAGTGCCATCATCGCTTTCCTTTGCCTTCCTCTCGCCTCTTTCTCCCTTCTCTTCGTTCATCGCTTTCCGTTTTCTGTTTTCTTCACTTATTTGTTGTGTTTTTTCGTTGATTTCTCGTCGTCGCTACTTTCGGGTGCACAAGTGCAAATTCACACGTACATTCGAAATGCTAGCACAGTGGGTCGAAGGTGATGAAACAAGAAATGGAAATGGATATGGGCAGTACGAAACAGTGAGAAGCACTGCGGGACGAATTAAAAGAAGATATCGTCAGAAATCCTATCCGAAGCTGTTTTTAGATGTGAAACTATAAAATACATTGCAAAAATAAAGTTGAATAATACTATTTTAAATATGATTTGTTTTCTAAACAAAATCGCACTGTGAATAAAAACTGACATCTGAGCTACGCCAATATCAGAATGAGATGACTTAAAAAAGTTCAAAGATGTTCTGCTTCCATTGAAATATATGGTAAAATCCGATAATATATGTATACGACTTTTTTTTATTATGGAACGTTTCAGTTAAAACCGTAGTACGAAGATCGGAAACGACTGAATGAGTAATAGATGAAAGTTTAAGAGGTGCAATCCCAAATTTAGTTGCTACCAAGGAGGACAAAATAAGGAATTTTTCAACAACGCCTTGTTGAGGCGTAATTAATGGAAAGCCAGGGGAAAGATCGAAAGCCAGAAAATACGGCGAGCAATGTATTTACGTATTTATTAGAGGTACTGCGTACACGTAACGTATAGATTGCACATTTGAAATACATTGTGGTTAAAAAGTAAGAGCCCCGCGAATCGAGATCCTCAGATACAGATACAGATACGCACACATCGCTGCAGATAATTGTGCTCCCCGCTTAGCTCCACTCCCCAGCCCATCGCCACCTGACTTACTGCAATGTGTGTCTGTGTGGTTGGTGTGCCTATGTATGTGTGCTCCGTGTTTGACGCTGGGCAAGTTCAAGTGTAGAATGCAATAGAGAGCTGCTCTCTCTCTCCCTCTCTTTACGCAGACGCATTGAAAAGCCGGCAAAAGGCAAGGGCAATAGCGCAGGGGGGTGTGCGTTCGATGTGGGTGGAGGGGGAAGTGGTGGGGGAAGTGTGGGGGTGGGAGCTGTGGTGAATTTCGCTGTTGGGGTTGGCTAGACACATTGAACCACAAAAGTTCAAGATGAAAACACAAAATATCAACAGTGACAGCTGAGTAGAGGCATGGGCACAAGAACGGGGTGGTTGTAGACCATAATTTCTCTCTCTCTCTCTCTCTCTTTTGCAGTTTTTCTATTTGATGTGCCTGTTGGGGGGATGGGGGTACTAATACAAACACAGCTGCCTCTGTTTTGCTCTCTTCATCTCTGCTTCATCCTGCTGCTCCCTGCCCTTCCACATCCCTTTCCCCATCTCTACCCACGTCCTTTACCCTGTCCCCTTGGCCGACTGCCAAACGATTCTCAGTTCAGTAGTACACTGGAGCAGGCGTTTAGAGTGTGAGTGCAACATGTATCTGACTTCTGTGGTCGTTTATCTGTGCGCGAGAGAGAGTTTGTCTAGCCGCGGGTAGTGGGGTCTGGGGTGGCAGGGAAGGGGGAGTCATGTGCATGGCGTTTGTTGGGGTAGTTCGCCGGCAATTGAAAGAAGCAGAATGTAAAAAACAGAAATAGTTGGATTACATATAGTGAAAACACGCCAATAAGCCACATAGTACGTGAAATACCCTACTCGAAAAATAAAATGATACGTGTTCAAACAAGAAAAACAGCAAATGACCGATACTTTGTTTCCAGTGTGATTCACTATCTTGTTTACTCTTCAATTTAATAGTTGAATAATTTAATAAAGAGCCTAGGTCGACTCTAGACCTATCCCAAAAACCCACTAAGATCTCAACAAATATTCACTAGTTTTTAGTGTATCAATATTGGAGTTATCTAGATCTGAATCTTCGTTCCGTTTAATAATACCTATCTTTCAATAGAATTTCTACAATAAACATTTAGAGTTAGTTCCAGCATCCCCAGTTTCTAGACCTAAAATAGCTATCTTTTCTAGTTGGTATTGCATTCTCGTTGGATAAGATAAGATACTAGTTTCCCCATATTCCAATTAGAATTGATTTACTCTAGGTCGGAACTAGTTCAATCTAATTCCACTTATCCCATGGGATAACAACTCTTAAGCCCGAAGCCAACAGTTGCTGCAGCCCACAGATACATTATGTATCTGTGCACCGCTCTCCCGCCGCCATCTGGTGTGTGCTGGCGTATCTGTGTGCACTTGGAGTGCAGAGCGAGATAGCCTGCTGCTGGCTAGTAAAAAGGCAATAACAAAGGAGAAAAACTTGTCTACATGCCTGTCGTACAAGCTGCAAAATTTATGCGAAGACACACAAATCCACTGAACGAGAGACCGACAGCGCTGGCGGTGCCAGTGTGTATGCTCTTGTTTTTGTTGCCTTTTGCCCATAGACAGGCCACAACACCCTGCATCGGGTGCACCCCCGCGGCACTGCCCCTGCACCTTGTGGATGCATAGAGACGCCGCCGCAAGTACACAGGCAGAAAAAAAGTTCCTTTGGAAATTTTGAGGGATGGGAACTGCAGTAAGCCGAAGTTTGTATGCTCTTTTATGGTGATACTATGCTCTGTGTTTATCTACGGTTCAAAATAATGAAGATATGTCCATATATATACATATCTCATATACTATTCCTATACATTTTCCGTGACAAAGATGATTTTCATAAAATACAAAATACAAGGTTATTATAGAGTGGTGCCCCCGCGAATGTGTTTTCGGACAGCAGGAGACTTCTCTGAGCCCTCTTTTCACCTTTTTATACCCGCTACCCATAGGGTAGAAGGGTATTATAACTTTGTGCCGGCAGGAAATTTATGTAACAGGTAGAAGGAGGCATTTCCGACCCTATAAAGTATATATATTCTTGATCAGCGTCAACAGCCGAGACGATCTAGCCATGTCCATCTGTCCGTCTGTCTGTCTGTCTGTCTGTCTGTCTGTCTGTCTGTCTGTCCGTCCGTCCGTATGAAACACTGGATCTCAGAGACTATAAGAGATAGAGCTCTAATTTTTTTTTCGACAGTATTTGTTATGCTTGCACGCAGATCAAGTTTGTTTCAAATTTTTACAACGCCCACTTCCGCCCCCGCAAATCATCAAAAAGCGTATAATTTTCACTATTTTAAAGCTAGAGTCACGAAAATTTGGTTGCGATCAGATAAAAATTGTTGAAGTTATTAAAGAAATAATTTTGTATGGCCACAAACGGCCGCTGCAGCATGCCTCATTTGGTTGACCAACTAGACCAACTAAATATTCTTACCAGTTCTTGATTGGAATCGGAAAAAAATCTTATAAGAATTCGAGAAGCAATTTTAATATATGGTAATAATTATTAGCCATTCAAAAATGTATTAACTATATATTATGGGTAGCGGGTATCTCACAGTCGAGCTCACTCGACTGTAGCTTTCTTACTTGTTTAATTTAAGAAAATGATTTAATTTAATTTTAGAAAATTTTATTCTGCATCAAAATTGTGTTTTTGAATTATTTTTTTTCTGTGTACGAACACATTTAAAATTTGTTGAGTTTGCTTTTGCCAGTTTGGTCTGCCTTGTTTGGCGTGGTTCGCTTCGGATCGGTTCGGTTCGGGTTGCCTTTTGGTATGATGTGACTTTGAATCGGGTGTCACAAAGAGACAGAGACAGGGACATAGAGGTAAGGAGAAAGATAGGGTCAGAAAGAGACGGCACTGAGTTGGCAAAGTCAGGTTTAATGCCGTTCAGTGTGCGGCGACGTCTTGCAGTTGAGGTAGTCAAAGCCAAGAGGCAATAGTACAGCGTTTATGCGAGGACTAAATCAAGAAATAAATATCATTTCAAAGCTAACTCTTAATTCAGATGCCTTTCCTGAAATTTTACAGTCGGTAGATTCCCTAGACTCATAGTACTATTTCATTTCTGGATCACTTCGATATTGAGACTTCGAGAGTTAAGGACTTCATGAAACGCTTCACATAAACGGAGTTATAGATAGCGTAAAGAGTATAAGGGAAAATCAGGCAGTCGGGCAGTCCGGCAGTCGGGCGGTTGACTGTTGGGCGCACGACGACATCAAAAGTGGGCTGAGGCCGTTCGTAGGCAAAAAGGAATACAAGGCGTAAGACACCGCGCGACTGTGGGCAAATAGTCAAACGGCGGTGGTTGTTTGCCGATAAGCGTCTTTGAATGGGTAATGGGAAGTAGTCGGCGGATCGAAGGAGAGGTACTGCTGGAGTTGGCCGGCTAGGGCATTTGCTGTACACATTTCCAGCCAAATGGTACTGCCGTAAATGGGTGCTGAAAACGTCGTGCCCAGGCACAGTGGTCGACAGCAATAGTCGACTATTAACAGCAGTGAATTGCAATCATTTTATCAGGTGATTATCTTTCCAACAGAAAGAATAAATAAATAAAATTCTAAGAAGAAAATAAATATAAATTTCATACTATACGAATATCTTTAAAATATTCTGTTATTTTATACAGAACATGTTTATGTAGTTTTTTCCTAAAACTCAAAGGAAAGGTACTAAATAATGTGTCCATTAAAACCACATGGACTATAAAAATAAGTGTTTGGACATATCTACGCATATTCAAATTGATATCTCTGCCCAAAAATTTCCTAAATGCATTTTTTACTTATTATTAAGACATTTTTAGGCTCTATATTGCTTATCTTGTTGTATTTTGACATTTAAATTACTGTTTATCAGCTGTAATAATTTGTAATGAAATATTTATGTTTCTGCGACCATTCGAATATTTTAAAAGGTCGAATTTTACTTTTACCTTAAAGCAAAGACGAAGTGCACTTCAACTGTCATGTCTTGTGAACTCACCTGCAAAGAAACAAAGAGGAAGAAAAAATCATAAATTAGCATAGGTATAACGATAAATAGATAATTAATTATTATTAAAAATAACCGTTCTATAGAAGGTCAACCCCAATTTCATTGATCAACTCGATTCATTGACAACAAATTAGCAACAATTCTGGACCCAACATACCGCTTAACACATTTATGTAACACCTTTGTCTCTCATTCTCTCTGTTTTCTATATAACTCAATTTTTTCCGCTTTTCATTGAGTGCGGAAACACCTTGACTGAGTTAAGCGTTTCACGCTTGTCAAGCGTGCAATTTCCATAACCTAGACGAAGTAGTGTCTGAGTTGGAGTTATTTGCATTTTGTCACAAGGGAATGATTGGAAGTCGAAACTCCATGCGGACTCTACAGAATTGAGGTATTTCTCAGGCTTCACTTATTCAAAGTCTGGGCAGTGGGAAGCACTGAGCAGAGCATCAAGTCTTTATTATTTGCTTGTGCGACTTGACATAAGGCATATAGAAATGAATGCGAAATGCAAATTGAATTTGAAAATTGCGAACGGACACTTGACGGGCTGTCTACGAAAAAAAAGTTAAATAAAATGTATAATGATAAAATCCACAAACGCCCGTCAGTAGCGTACAGAGTGGGGGCTTAGCTGGCATTGTTTGCTTACTTATTTATACCCCCGGTCATGACACCCCCGTTGTATTTTTTATCACAGAGGTTTCTGTGATTGCCCGGGGTCAGAGAGTCAGAAAGTTGGCGACAATTGCAGCAAATAAATGGAAATTTAGTTTCTGTCTGGGATTTTATTAAAATAATTGACTGCAGCATTAACAAGAGTATTAAGATCAATCCATATACAATCCATAAAAATTTTATTATTATTAACAGCTAATAATAAAATCATTAAAAACATGTAAGTTAATATTTTTCGCTGTGTGTTCTGCATGCGATTAGCATAATATTTTGTGATTTATGCTGACATGCGTGACATTATTTCATTAGGAGTGACAATTTGAGGCATTGCTGGCATTAGCAGACCCAGCAATAAGTGTGCTTCGGACTGGCATCCTCCGGGGTGCCTGGCATTACTTCGAGCGTAATATCAACTGACAGGCGGTCCCATCGATTGCATACTAAGCAGAGGAGCAGCGCCCCCTGTGGAGGCATGGCCTTGTCGCGCCAGTTATCGATAATGATTTCCTGCCCAGTTAAATGGAAACGCAATACGGAAAGAGTAGAAATTCAGCGGCTAGCAGAGGAAGGGCAGCGAAAAACTTGTTGCTCCCACTTTCCTGGTCCTTCTGACCGGGCTGTAAGTGAGGGGCGTGTAAGTGTTGTAAGTGCAACACGCGCTTCTGATTTTTTTTATTGTTTTTTTTATTTTCAGTGCCACTGACGCTGACAGGGTTGACCGATGAAAAGCTTTTCGCTACAGAAATAGCAACGCACTTGCCACAAGCCACAGTCCCGAGCAACGCAAAACACCCATCCCCCCTCAACTAGTGGTGTAAATTATTTTTAAATTGCACATATTTAATCAAGTGTGAAGTCTGCTGCGTTGCTGTCACAGCTTTTTGTATGCAAGTCAAACAATTAATTAGTGCAGAATGCTCTCAATGTGTTGTTTTGCGTATTTTCAATTAGTTTTGCCCTGAACTTGAGTTTGAATTCGAGTTAGATACATTCTGTATATATCGGCATACTCGGATTTAAAGCATATTGCCTGACTCCATGCAATAAAATGGTTGGGATTTTTTCAATTCCAGGGAACTGTCACCAGCCGCGAAATTAGGCGGCGCAGATGTTGCCTTTGCACTCTTCAATGCATGGCATGCACACACTCGTGGATTTGTATATTCAGACACATATGAATAATCACGCACGCCTGCCGCCAGTTCATTGAACGAGCCACGACGCAGTTGCTCCGGCTCTTACTCATTTCGATTGCTCGCTAAACGCCAAGTTTTACCTAATTAAGTCAACGCAGTGGGAAAGCCCCCAGAGCCGACACAACAGCCACTGACCCTCGCCCCCTCGACCCCTCCCGATATCTGGCTACCGAAAATTATTATAGCAAATGAAAAAGAAAAGTTAGTTTATTTAAAGACCACGGTGGTGATACCCTTTGCTAATTCTAAATAAGCGTATCTCAAGTCATGAACTGTATCACGATAGATACAATATCAAGAATAAGATGCGTAACGCCATAGGGGTTCTATTGAACATTATGTTTAAAATTTAAAAAGACAGAGATTGCACCAAGGACCCAAGAAAGAGATTTACCCAAGCTCCATACGACTTACTGATGTAATGTATTAAAATGTGTAATAAATATTATAACGTAAAATAAGCCCAAATTCCTATAGCTTATGATATTTATTCAGCAAATAACCCCACAGCTTATCGCAATAGATAATACCCGATCGATCAATCAAAAAAGCATATACCCTAGATGGAAGAGTATCGCAATTATAATCGACTCCCTTCTAAAATCCACAAGCTGATTAAAATACAATTACTAACTAAATAAAGCATAATTGCATAGACATAGACAGGCCACTTAATGAAATTATCTCGAATAAATAACTAAATACCGGAGGAGGGTCCTACTAATAGCGTGATATGTCTGACAACCAATCTGAACGAGACTTGACGGGACGTGAATTTAATTAGTGAGTGAATTAAAATTGGATGAGGTTTACACATAATAAAAATAAACCCAATACCCATTACATTTACTTTATATCTAAAGTTTTAGCAGGTAAAATAATATATCCGGGAATTTATGTATATCTTCTTACAGATTTATCACACTAAGAAGGCTTTGGCCAAATACTTTCAATGGTAAACAATATAGAAAATGTTTCAAAATTGTAGCCAAAACTAGGCAATGAGCTTTTAGTCACTATGGAGGACACGACCACTGACCAGCTGATCGACGGAGCCCTGGCCACTTTTCTCTCCCTGTTCACGTGGGTGTGTATCCAACTGATGGGCCTAATCGAACGGAGGATTCAAAATCTGCGTAAGAATAATTGTATCTTGTATCATAACTAAATCCAAACAGGCTGCGAAACCACTCTCATTGGGAATGCCCGATTCTCGTTCAAATTCAAACGTGATCACACCATCACTCTCACAAGCAAACTCGACTAAACAACACGAGAATTTTAATCATGAAAAACCTAACCCTTGCAGGAATGCTCTGGGACAGCACCTCGAAGATGGAGCTGCTGAAATACAATAGGGACGAGGAAGATGGTAGTTGCCGCCGCTCCTTCGACTTGTATCTGCACTTCCTGTGGATCTTTGCCGGCATCTACGCCATGTCTAAGCTGACGCAGCTCCTGGAGCTCTACCTGGGTCAGCGGCTGATTCCCCAGCAGAGCTGCTGTGACGTCCGCGAGATGAGCTGCGAGTGGGAGCAGACTCTGCTGCTGTACGAGCAGGAGAAACGCCAGCTGGAGGCACAGGTGCAATCCTGGCGCGAAAAGAACCTCAATCTGGAGCAAACAATCAAAGAGCTGCGCGACTCCAATATGCACTTTCTCAGTGAGAACTTTATGCGCACTGTAATGCAGGAACAGGTTTGTGAAACAAAAAGATGTCACAAGATTAGGATCAGATTAACTTGAAGTTGAATCCGTTAAGTAATGGTTTATACAAGGAACATGTTCCGAAATATTCCTCGTGTTATTTGCAAAGATTTCAGCGACAAGATCAAGATCAGCTTATACACAGATCGATAAAATGACTCATAAACATAAACGGCTCCAAACTGATCATTATCTTTAATCCTAACTTTACTGCATTATAAAACAAGATAGATTTTTCATTTTCGATTACAATTACATTTTTTGTTTTTTTTCAGAAAAGTCAGCCCGCTCCGTCCAACATCTATATCAACAATAGTCACTTCCACCTTACGCGTCAAGTCTTCGTAAACGAAGGGCAGAAGGATGGCAACCTTCGTAATGCCGGCGGAGATGATTACTACGAAACGGAATCCACCGAGGAGGGTCGAAGTATCTGGGAGCAGTATCTCATAATGCGCAAATGCTATATGGGCCCGATCGCTGACCCATATTTAACAGCTCCCAACAGCGGCGAGGAGTTGCTGCCCATTGTTATGACCACCGAGCAGCTGGCCAAGTTGCAGGGTAAGTTGTTGGTAGTCTTACCAAGCGATGATCTGTGACAACGTTACTCTCGTTCCAGGCATGATCTAGTTAACTTTTCAGTTGAATGCATTTCAAATAACGTTGTTACAATCACTACAAAATTTTGAAAATTTCCATAAATAAATAAAAAAAATATAAATTAAATTTGCTTAATAAAAAGATTTTACAATCTTTACAAATTAGCAAAGGGACACAGAAAAAAAGATATTTCATTATATTACCTATTTATCCCATGCGGTTTACAAAAGGGTATTATAATTTTAGTCAGATGTCTGCAGATCAGTAAAGGCGATATCATATAATTTCTTGATCAGCATCAACGGTCGAGTCGATCTAGCTAAAGACTCGTTGACAACAAGATGCATAACGGCAATACATTGGATGTATTTGTTATATAATTCGCACTTTCTCCGCTCATTTTAAAGATTAAAAAAGTGTAAAAGTCTATAAATATAATTTCACCAGATCAAGGAAGTGCGTTCGCAGGCGTACAGAAATGAAAGGAAATACTTTTGAAGAATTCCATGTTATTCCATATGTACAAAAATTATAATAAGTTTGTATTCTAAAAAAGATCAATATTTTTCTTATTTAGCTAAAACTCATATATGTATCTTAAACGGAAATGTCAACTAGGCCCATTAGTTGATTTATTTTAATTTATTTGTGTTTCAAATTCGATTTCCCCTAAGTGCTTCCGGCCAAAGCCAAATTGTTTCTATTTGCTTAGCCAGAGAAAACTCCCCTCAGACCACCTAAACATTCAGCTGAAAGTAAAGAAAATAAAATGCCTCGGTTCGCTTCAACTGGGACTGAAAAGACGATGACTTATCAAGGCAGAATTTAGCGATTGCTTTCTTCGTCTTTCTCCTGCCACTCTCCTACTTTCCGCTCTCGATTTTTATTTTCTTTGCCATGGGGTCAGTGGCAGTTATCGTTGCAATTTTGTAATCAGCTGAAGGCTCAAGGTTAAATGCGCGGCCACAGTGGAACCACGTTGGCGGCTCTGGGTTCTAGTCGCCAGTCCATCCCCTTTCCTCATTTTCCGCCCCTCTGCTATTTCCGCTGTCTGCATTTGTTTGCACACTTTGATGTTCGCCATATTCCTGTGCATTTGTTCGAGTGTACCGTTTGTGTTGATTTACATTTTATTATTTTCTTCTTTTTTTTGCGGCAACTTTGTGGGTCATTTGCCCGTCTGGCTCATAAATTGATGTATATTATATACGCGTTTGCATGTGCAGGCTTGGAACTTATTTTGTTTTGTATTTGCGATTGTCACTTTGTTGATTTAGATTTATTGCCGCGTTTTTTACAGCAATTTTTTATTGTATTTCTGGATCATTTAAATGCTCAGAATTGGGGCTTTGCCTTCTCCCAACCCTCCCCCTATCTTAATGCTACTGATAAAGCCTAAATCGATTAGCAGGGATTGGTGAAGGGAGCAGTGAAGAGGTGAACGATTTTAAGAATTTGCCAAAACAGGCTGTACTTTGGTTTATATTATATTAAAAATTCTATATGCCTTACATCTAAATATAATATGAACAGAATGCATTTGGAATAATTGAGTGCTTACTTATTTTATGTTCTGAAATAAGTAACTTTAATAACTACATATGTAGAAATCAAATTGTACTTTTTTGCACAAATTAAAAAAAAATTATGCGCAACAATGGGAACACAAATATAATTTTATTTAAATACAAATGACAAATGAATTGTTTTTTATGCCTCTGTAGTAACATCATGCCTCTCGCAGCACTCCTAATGGGGTCAGGGGTCTCGTAACACTGCCAACGTCAATGGGACACCCGCATTCTGGCCCACTTAGCCACAGCATTTACACTGTTTGGAGCACTTACCATCCGTTTAGGCCAGGACAAGGATGACGCATTTCTTGGGAAAGCGTATTATGCCACACCATCTACGCAAATAAGAGTCGTAAGACGGCCAGTAGCTTATTATAGTTTGGTATTTATAGATCACTTTACACTTGACCAGCATCGCCTGGCATTTGCATAGCTAATTTGTTTACCTCCGCAGCGGAGGAATTAGAATCGCAAATTGTTTCGCACATTAACCCACATCGTGGGGGGCGTGGGCGGAGGGAGTGTCGGAATAATCTAATCGTTAATTGGCACACTAACCCCAAACAGAAATTGCGCTGCCATTGGCCTCATTCCACTCTCGCTGATAAAAATAGTTTACTTTTTATCAAGGTTATTTGCCAAAAAAAAAAAAAAACGAACCACAAAAAAATAATAGCAAATAGAAAAAAAATCAAACAAAAGCGAAAATGAAAGCGAAAGTGGGAACCAAAAACAGATACAACTGCGAGGGTGTGTGAATAGATACAGCGGGCCGAATTCAATGGGGAACGACCTTGAGATAATGCCCTCATTTATGCATTTTATGTGTGTTTATTTACAGTAGGTGAAATTGGATAAATGGAAAAATTCTTTGCATGACTGGTGGCCTATATAATTGGTGTTTTTAAGTACAATTTATATATTTTCTACAACATATTAAACATGAAACAATACATTGAAGCATTGTATATACATATATTTTTTCATTATTTTCTGTAATTTAATATTTCATTAGCAATTAGTTTTTAACAACTTTGCATTTCTGCTTTAAACCAGTTTTCAATTTTTTCATTCAATTCTGCGAAATATCTCGAATATAAAACTTGAACCAATAAATCAACATTGACAAACGGCACAATAAAGTGACAAATACAATAAAAAAAAATATGTTCAGGCTTTGAGAGAGAAAAGTTCAATAACACTGCAGAAGCAAGACTTTATTTAAGAATATCTAAACAGCGAAAAAGAGATAAATGGCAGCCTGCGTCATGTGATGTTAAGAAATCAAAAACAAAACAAAATGCATAATATACATCAGCGAAATCGTATTTATGGGTCATTGTGCTAGTTTCCAAAACCGAAGTGGATTTTGGGAAGAGCATTGACACCTCTCCTCTGATCGTATCGCTGCTGCTGGCACCTACCTTGAGACTAGATCAGATCGGATCTGAACCTACTCTCCCCAGACGTGGAGGGGACCCTAACCGAAATTCTTGTTTACCCAAAAATTAGGGTCAGGGCTAGAGACGTCGCTGTCGCTCTGCCCCACTATCGAGTGTCGTCTACGTTTTGTTCTCTGATTGCGAATGTGTATCTGTGTCATGCGAAAGCGAAAAGATACAGGCTCGCACACACACACACACAGCGGCCGACGGGTGGCGTCTGAAGCAAGGAGGCGAAGAGGGGGCCAGTAAGTGTTCATGACTCCCATTCTAAATTCATTTAAGCGCCCCGCTCACTCAGACGTACTGCCCTCTCGCTCTGGTGCACTCTCTGTGGCCTCTGTCTGTCTAAAAGCCAGACGAAAATTTCTATATACGAAATTGCAGCCGACGTCGGCCATTTTGGTTTTACTTTTATTTCGTCGTTTTCTTTTTTGTTTTTTTTTTTTTTGGCAAAATTTCATTTCGCCTTTGTATAGCCGAATCGTTGTTGTTGCTTCTGGTGTGACTGGGACTGCTTTGCGCCTGCCAGACCCACTCCTCCTTCGCCTCCTCCGCCACCACCGCCACCGCTCCTGTACGTGAGCGTTGGATATGGCTGTGCCACGCCCCGCACGGCCCTCACTCACACACGCCTCTATCATAATCATCGTCATTGTGTCTTGTTTTGTGAAGCGCAAAAACGTGTTGCCGTTCGCTTTTATTTTTTCCATTTTGTTATATTTTACGAACTTATTTTTTGTTGTATTTTATTATTGCTGGGTAAATATTTGCAATTCTCTCACTTTGCCCGTCTACCCCAATAAATTTTTGCTTTTTATTATTCTGTGCTTGGCCTGTGCTTTGCCAAAAGGTGCAGAACAATTCGGTTCTACAAGCAATTCAAAACAAATTTAAAAAGAACATTGCTTTGAAGATCTCATACTTGAATTCCCCACAAAAAGTTACTAATAATAAGATCTGTAAGATCGCAGTAGCTTCAAGACCGGTTCATCTCAACGAATAGTAGCAATAAAGAATAAATAATTTTCTAAGCAGCAAGCAAGTTGCTTTGTAAGCAACTAAATGCCGCCGAGTGCCAACCGGTCCTGTGGCGCAATGGATAACGCGTCTGACTACGGATCAGAAGATTCCAGGTTCGACTCCTGGCAGGATCGAAAAATTTTTTTTATTTCAAATTTAGTTTAATACACAAGGTTAATCTTAAAACGCAAACAAAAAGGAAAGATAAACCAAAAAAGATTACAAAAAAAATTATTTTCGCCCAACGTGGGGCTCGAACCCACGACCCTGAGATTAAGAGTCTCATGCTCTACCGACTGAGCTAGCCGGGCACTTGGACTCTTTCTGGCAGAACACCAACAACAGATAAGGGGCATTTTCGGGTCTGAGCAGACAAAGCAAGAACAGAAAAAGAAGATAATAATTATAAACCCAGCAAAAGCGTATTAGGTGCGACACCCACATGGCTGAATTGAGGTCACATTGCGTATGCGCAATCTAGTTCCTTGGCGAAAGAGAGAGGGAGCGGGGGAGACTAATTATCTTGATCTGACTAATTGAATCAACGACTTTGATGAGTTGTCCATGCCAAAGATAATCAGAATGAATATGTGCTAGCCGTGGATACGTTGCAATTACACGACAATTGACGGTCACTATTTGCTTAATCAGTCGGGGTAGAGAGGGAAATTCCATTTAATTCACTGACGACGCTCCTCCCTCTCACTCACTCTCGGCTGCTCACAACTATTCATAGATTTCTATTTCGTTTTCACCCTGACCCACCGCAATAGTTTTTATATTGCTTCGCCTACCCCTTTTCTCAGTCGCTGCAACAACAATGCCAACTATTTATGGCGAAATTCTCTCGCTTTGATGGTGCTGTAGTGCTCGCTTTCTATGAAATTAGTTGCCATTATTGTTGCTCTTGATTTGCTCTCTTGTTGTTATTGTTTTACTATGTTTATTTCTCATTTATTGGCTTCTGTTTTTGTTTAGCGCGGTCTGCGGCTCATTGAGTTTCTGAGCGATAACAGCCCGAAATTATCATATCGGCACACGCACATTTTACTACGCACATTTTACTACCAGAAATAGCAACAAAAGCCATATTAGCAAGTGCGAAATATTTTGCTGCAGACAGTGTGTGCGTGTGTATTGGTGCGTAGTGCGTAGACGGGGTATGATTCATAATACGCATACGCCATGATGTCTGGGACCCCGAGCTAATGATTTGATTTACCTGCCGGAGACCGCACAAATAAATGTTCCCACCTGCGATGTGCTTACTTTGTGGTGCCACCGTTATTGATTCAGATGATGGTGGGCCGCACAGCAAATTTAGGTTTCACATAATAATATCATCGCTTTAATTTGCATGTTCAATTCACATTTCTCTTTTTTTTATGTAGCTGATTTTAAGCCCTGTTTATTTACTAATATTCAAATCAAAATTGCTAAAGGCACATTTAAAGTATCTATTTTATACAATTCATTTTAATTTAGAAACTACTTTAATGTGATTTATATTTAAATTATGAATTAATTTTTACATAGTAGGCGGTGAATTATAAGCGCAGAAAGCTCAATGAATATATGAATATCCAAACATATATATTTTGAAAATTCGATAGATTTACAATTTAATTTTTGCTTTCTCCTCTCAGATTTTGCCTTATTTCTCGTTTACTTTTTTATTTTATTTTTTTCAGAGGCCTTTGTTCTCAAATTTTGCCTTTTTGTTTGTACTGCAGCGATTTGATTTGCTTTGTTCTCAATTCCATATACATTTGTATGTACATGTGTGCATGCAGCTTGTATGAGTTCCTTTTTTTTGGCAAATTCATGTTCAGGTATTATCAGAATTTATTGCGTTTTAGGTTCATTGTTTCCCCCCAATTGAGCATTTGTTTTTCGCAGTAAAAAAATATATACAAGTGTACAGAAAATAAATATATTGAATTAATACTTTGAACCTAATCAAAAGTTGAGTTGAGTGATCGGTTTATTTGTGCTAATGAATTATCTTGAATAGCTTCAAATGACTAATAACTAACAATGGAGATATATAAGCATCTATGTGCAGAAATAGAATGAAAACTTTATTTATAAATACTTTCACTTTCGAATGGAAATCAACAACGCGAAACGGGACAGCAAACGCTTATCTCAACAAATGCCAAAGCGTCGAGTGCAATGAATACACAGATACTATACATACATATGTACGTATGTATACAAAAATGTTCACATCAAGAAACAGAAATAGGAGGAAAACTGTAGAAGGAAGGAGGGCAGGACCGCAGCGACCATTAATTAAAAGCAGAAATAAGAGACGGTCGGAAAATGACCCAGGAGAAGGGCGACGAAGGTACCAGGGCCATCTTGTTTGTGTTTCATCTCGATATAGATTGATGTTTTCGTTGCAAAAAAAATAGCGATCCAAACCTAGATACAGGTGTGTGTGTGTTAGTGTCTATGATTAATCGCCCAATAATGTGGGGTACAATGCACTCATCGAGTGCGAAAAATTTCCTGCGATAGTAAAGTGATGAATATGTATTTAATAAGGCAACTAGAGAAAGTAAGAAAGGAAGGTGTGGCCTATATATGTATTGTCAAAACCCAAAACCTCTCATCTGTTTACGCGTGTCTGTATTATTGGAAGGACTTATTTACCCCCTCAAATATATACATATAAAGTTTCCCTTAACCTTAAAACTTATAAATTTTAAAATTTTTGCCCTTTCAATTGATGGGTTCCATTACACGGGCTTAGTGCATATGGATAAGTCTACGTGTATCATAATGAATTTTATTTTTAGATCTCTGCCGATTCAACTTGTTTTGCTCAGCGGCCATTTTGATGCCGTTGGGCATATTGTATCACTGACGGATTGACTGACTGTCTAACTGACTGACGTAGAACGTCCCACAGAGAGAAAAAGCGCACTCTGACAATTGTCTCACAAACACACACATATAGCACATAAATATAATACATCTATATATGATGACTGATGAAATATACAATGCTCACCTCACTCTATATATGTGTTAATGGGTCTCTGACCTGATTTAATAATAATAAATAAAATGTCGAGCATGTGAGCCAAAAGAGAGAGGGACCCCGAGGGGAGGGTGGGATTCAAAGTGTGAGCAATTAATAAATAAGCGCATACACAATTTTTCAGGGATATTGAAAATAAAAATCGGTTATCATTAATTTGGGATAATTTTTAATACTATAGCCAATTAACAGAAATTTTCGAAATAATTTTGTAATTTTTGGGACATTTTAAGTTGATATTACATAATTACATAATTCCTCAGGAACTTTTTACATAATTTTTTGATCTGATATACATTTAATAATTAAAATGTTTACATATTGACAGATTGTTATAAATAAATAAATAAAATCTAAAAAATGTTCGATAAGGTTCCTAGAAATTCTCAACTCTGAATGTTGGGACGTGAAAAACGTGTAGAGTTAAAAACCCGATTTAAGCGCGCCTGGACAAGCCTTGCTATAATAATGTATATATTTTATATATATTATTATATGTTTATATGTATATATTATACTTTATCTTGACATATGTATAGTCGGGTATCAAATTATGTTTTATTTTTAATTAATTAATTTTTCATTTATTTTATTTGTTAAATAAATCAGACTACAATTGAGGTTAACTAAAACACTCAAAAAATATTCAGAGTAAAACAGAGGAATAAACAATTCAAATTATATGTAGTAAAATTAAGACAAATTCATACATACATATATAAGCTAACTAAATTAAAGTAAATCCCTCTGCAAGAAAATCCATTTTCAATAACAATTACCAAAGTATTTTGACAGTATCTCTTTCAGTACTGAAACGCACTGTACAACAAAGGCGAAAAATAATAACGCGAATATTATCGCCACCGTCTGTTTATTGTTAATTTTTGTATTATTTTTTTTGTTCCTTTTTTTTTGCCAAATTTTGTGTGTTTGCGTGAGTGTTTCAGTGGCAGGGCGTAGAGCTGTGTGCGTGCGTGACCTTGAAATGGGTTGGGCTTTGTTGTTGGCGCATTTTGGAAATTATCGCGCGTGTTTTTGTATTCGCAAATATCTCCCGCTACCGCTGTCGCTCCCGCTCACGAAACGAAACGAAAGTCGCTCGGCGCTTTCATTTCGATCGGTTGACAAAATGCAACCAGCTCTAAAATATATACATATATATATGTATGTATGTATATTATATATACATCTGAACGTACATATGTGTCCAGGCCAAAAAGAAAGAAAAAGGCGAAATGAAATGCGCTCGGCAATTATCAGACTCGCTGCCATGAAATTAATTATCTTTTTACAGAGATGCACGATAAACTTGCGCGACTCGCAAAAAGCCAAAGTTCGCTGTATTAATTCAAGGCCAAGTGCGATACGCGAAAAAGTGCAAACAGCGGCGCAGCAGTAGCAGCAATAGCAACCGAGTATTCATGCGCACAGAGAGAGAGTATTCTATATAGTAGATACTTACATACATATATACTCGCACCGACATCCGCGCCAGCACATAAAATATAAATACATACATATCTGCCGAATCTCAGCCGAATTTTGTGCAAATGTTTTCCTATCTCTCATAACCAAAGAGTGGAATTCAGAACTCAGTTGCCATTATGCGGGAATCTGCCAGTTAAATGTAAAAGATCTCTTAAAAGGTTTATAGCCCTTGATCTAATGATCTTAGCAGCCAGTATTCTTGTTTTCATATATATCTTTGTGGATAAGAAATCAATCTAAATGTTGTAGAAAACTACACCTTATAGCTTAAATCCATTTCTTAATCAATCTTTTATATCCAAGATCCTTTTTAATAGAGATTTCTAGTCTGACTTGAAATTATATTTTCATCTCAAACAAGCATACTTGTAACGTTAAATATTTCTGCAATTTTTATTTGAGATAGATGATAACCGCTTTTTCGATATATAGACTATTTCATCTTTTTCTAAAAGTCCTAACCCAATACGGAACTTAACCCACATTTTCATATCATATTTAACAAAAAAAACCAATAATATTTGCGATTCTAAATTGTTAGTTAGTTCAACCCTTTTTGAGAAAAATGTAATTGCATGTTACGCGTTATGCATGTTGTTATTGTAAGTCCTTTGGTATAGCAAAAGCCAGATTCAAACAAGAAAGGAAGCTATCTTCGGCTCATCGAAGTTTGTATGCCCTTGCAGAATTCAAACAAAAAATTAAAACCGAAATTCTGGAATAATAATAAGTTGCCAAATCTCAAGTTTTATGAAAATATGTTGGGAAATGGCGAAGTTATGATTTTTTCTCTTATTTCCCTTATTGTTCCAATGGCAGCTATGTACAGTTGTCCGATTTTCATGAACTTAAAACCGAAATTCTGAAATAATATTAATTTTTTTTTTTTTTTTGTAATTTTTCGATCGTTCTTATGCAAGCTATATGATATAGTCGTCCGATCCGGCCCGTTCCGACATACATATGTATGTACGAGTGAGAGTATATAGAAGACTAACTACAAAGTTTCATTCAGATAGCTTAAAAACTGAGGGACTTCTTTGCGTAGAATCGGACTGACGGACATGGCTAGATCGACTCGGCTGTTGATCCTGATCAAAATATATATGTATACTTTATAGGGTCGGAAATGTCTCCTTCACCGCGTTGCAAACTTCTGACTGAAAATATATACCCTGCAAAGGTATAAAAAGGTTATTTCAGACTCGAAGTTAGTTCTTGCAAAATAAATTTTAAATAGCACCGCTTTGGGTTTCATTTGAGAACATAGCTTATAGGGATTTGAAGGTGTTGCAGGTCCCAAATCCCTTTCAGTAGCACAATTAAACGTTCTGTCATTATAAATAATCTCCATTAATATCAATTGAAGGCTTTGTAAATCACCTGCCACTAGGAAACTTCAGGGCTCAAATGCAGATTTCCCACCCCCCTATTGAAACCTATTCTAGGGAGGAACTAACACAAAACCAACCAGAGTCCATTTGTGGCACGTTTGGAAAACATTTAGGTACAAATTTGAGTGGGGATTATGCCGTAGCTCGCTAAGCTCTAATCAAAGTTATCCATCAAAACAACAACGTCATGATGGTCTTCGTGATTATCTGGTTCATTTATGGCCGATCGTCATCATCATAACGAAAATTTCACATGAATTTCAAGGACAAACCCAATGTGCACATCGTATGTATGTATGTATGTATGTATGTCTGCATCAGGGGAATTTGTTTCTTTTTTATTTTTGTGCTCTCTCGTTTTGGATTTTGGTTTTTTTTTACGGGAATTAATTGTGCGGGTTCTGCATGAAACACACGCACACATACACATAGCCACACAAAAACATGCATCTATATAACACACATACATATGTATGTATGTTGTACATAAATATGCGAAAAAAAGAACGCCGAGGGCCACTCTGAAATCGACAGCGTCGCACGAGGCTCCTGTGCTAATGGCATTTGGCCTATTTATGCTTCCACGTATCGAGCTCACACACACAGAAGCAGGCGGATATATGAGGTAATGCTTCACTCCGGGGCTTCAGTTTGGTTTTAACCCTTCTTCCTCTTCTCTGCAGGACTCGAAATGTGGACTCTGGACAGAGCGATTCGGGGTAGCTTTACAGTTTTCGAACTTTGAATTGGAATTACAGTTGGGAAGTTAATTGGGTTACAAGCGCACTGGGTTAACACAGGGTGCAGTTAAAGATGTATAATACCAATAGTAATAAGAATAGCAAGATCGATAACGCCATGCCATTTTAATGCAATTGAATTTTTTGTGTTGGCTTTAAAGCTGGCTCCACGCTCTCGTCAAAGTGTATTTAAGATTCAGACAGAATATGATGCGAATGAGGTGTTTTAGTTATTTTTTTTTTATTATAAGATATTTAGTGTAGCAAAAGTTTGAACACAAAGGGTATCTCCTATGTTATCACTGGAAAAAAGTTTAAAGTTCATTGAAATTAAATATAATCAGAGAAGAAAATAAATAAGGAACAAATATCCTTTGGGATCTGCCTAGAAGCCATTATGCATTTTCTATTATGCACAAATTTCAACTTTAAAATTTACTATTTACATTAAGCAAATAAAAAGCTGGTAATATTAGTTTACATATCTTTGTGTTCGAAATTTTTTGTTTTCGGGACCCTGTATGTATATGACTTAAGCTCGGTTTGCAGTTGCTTTTCCATCCCTCATCCACGGTGTTGCACTTACTTTTTGGCAGTCTCTTTTTTCCCTCAACAAATTTGCGGATATATGAACATAAATATATATACAGATATATATATATATATATATATATATTCAAGATCAAGGTCAGACCATATGCATACGCTTATGTACAGGGAACACAAACAACGCAAACATGTGCCGCCTCATAAACAATGGCGAGCGAGCGAGCGAGTCTTTGGGTCCAATACCAAAGTCCGCTTCTGCTGTGCTTTATGTTGCTTTAGCAACCCCTGCAGACCATTTGACACACTAAGGCAAAAGTTTTCTCTGCTTCATTTTATTCTGGACAATGGCAGACAAGTGTACCTGCTGGCTGGTAGCAAAAAAAAAAAAAAAAAATACAAAAAGCAGCTGCTGTCCCTCTGCTCAGGATCAAGGCAGACGCGAAGGCCTTGAACAGAAGACAAACCAGAACCGCAGCGACAAATTTCGGGCCAGAGACGTGCGGGCAAACGATCGGATCGCCTTTTTGGTCAAGCTACAAATTCTAAGGCGCACAAATCAGGAAATGCAAGCGAGGGGACACGGGGTGGGGGTTGAGACTGCGAAACCAGTTCCCCTCAGAGACCAGACACTGAGCCCAGACTGGCAACGGTTATCATGTTTCAGGCCCATGATTGAAAAATCTTAGCTGCCTGTCTGCCTGCTCCTCCTCAGCGTTGCGTGTCCTGACCAGATTAAGTCGAGCCGAGGCTCTGTCTAGACTTTGGGCAGGGCACTCCTCTAAGGCAGCCCTAATTGCAGCCATTGCTTCATCGATCCGATCGATCGATGGATTCAGCAGAGGTTCTGTTTTTTGCCAAGCTAATTTTCAAGAACTTTTGGTTCTTGAAATTGCTTATGCACCTCACAGTTAAAAGATACGTACAGCTTGTTGGAAATCCTTAATGTGCATTTCAACTTCTTCAATCTATCTATCTAGGGCACAACTATTGAAGGGTTTGCAAATTTTTTGAAATAAATTTGCGAATCCTTGAACCGAGGTGACCTTGTACTTGTCAGCAGCTTAAGATTAATGTGCTTTTGGGCCTACATACATATGTATACGGTGCAAACCAACGCATAAACAACCCAAAACCAAAACGACAGAAGCCGAAAACGCAGTGAAATGAAAATGTCAAGAAAATGTTGGAAAATAGTCGAGAAATCAAGCGTGCTCATAGAGGAAAATGGAAAGGGCTTGTGCCTTGGAGGATACCACATTGCATACGCCGCCGCTCTGCGCCGGGAGAAAAGCCAATTGCCAGTGAAATTGGAAAAGAAAAGAAGCAAAAAAAAAAATAACACACAACAACCCACACACAAAACACACAGGCGGAGGAGCAGCAAGGATTCTGTCTGGCTGGCTCGTCCTTACAAACAGCCTTGGCATGATTTCATTACGCACGCCTGCCCAGCCCCCACATCGCATCGACTCGCTCAGTTTTGGGTCGCCGCCGCCACCCGCGCTCCGCCAGACACATCCCCAAAGTCGAGTGAAAGCGAGGCAGGTTCAAGCGCACGCACAATCTGGATGCTTGGTGAGAGTTAGGGGGGGGGTCTGAGTCCTGGCCGCAGGATCGATTATTTCGGGGGAGCCATTTTATTTTAGGAGTCATAAAAGCAGCCCAAAGGAAACCCCTAAAAGGGGCTGAAGGGCGTTGGCTTGGCCGTTGGCTGTTAACCCCCCTCCCCCATCTCTAATCTAAGCCTCTTTTTTTGCAACCTCCTCCCCATTCCCCTGTTTAGCTCAGCCAAGTTTACGATGCCGGGCATTTAGTGCCAAAAAACGACGCCGACATCGCTGCCTCTCTTCACTGTGTGGGTGCGTACGCGTGTGCGTGTGCAGTCCTTGTCTGGTGACCTTCAACTTTCAACTTTATTGCCATTGTCAGTCAGACGCCGCCTATCGCAGCCCAGCCCCCGCGCCCCCACAATCATTCGTCTGTCTGTCTGTCTGCGCGCGTCCCGACTGTGGCGCGTTTTGGTAATTTCGACGCTTACATTCGCCCGGCGTCTGCAAGCAGGTTGGGGTTGGGTGTTGGGGGTGGCCCGGGGGTTTTGGCCTTTTATTTGCCTTGTCTGCAGCTCTCGCGACCTTGAAGCTGGCCACGTTTTCACGTGAAAGGTGAAAGGCACGTTCGTTCTCGGCTTATGTCTGGCGGTCTCCTTCGTTTCTTTGTGGGCTGTGGGCAGTGGGCTGGGGCGTGTTCTTCATTCCTGCCTGCGGCATTCGGTGTGTCGTTCGTGCCTAATTCCCTGTTTGGTTTCCCCTCGCCTAGGTGTTCAGCATTTTCCTGATTAGAATCGAGATTCCCAGCTATTATTGGACGCGACAGGTGAACAAACCCAACATATGTACATTTAAAATATCAACGCATATACATTTTCATTAGGTTTTTCTAGCGGAAATACTCTGCCGTGGCAGACAGCGAGTCGGGTGGAAGGATAGAAAAAATAACGAAAGATATGGTGGACATCGGCAAGAACACAAATACCAATAAATTTGTGTATATTTAAAAATATATTAAAGGTATTAACCATTCCAAAATTCATATTATTACCTAAAGCTAAATCAGTTTGAACTGAGCTTCTTTACATTAGGCTTCTTCTGCTATATTCCCATTACTTTTGTTTTTCTCACAGCCGTATTTTTAAATTTAAACAAATCAGAATTCCAGAAGTTTGGTAGTCTGGCAAAATAAAAATATTCTTTAAATTCACATTGCAGCAATTCTTTAGATCTAATTTAATTTTTTTATTGAGTTGAAATTATAAAAATATCAAAAACAAAAGCTGTAATTATTTCTTAATTTTTTTTTTTAATTTAATTATTTCAATTTTTGATTGTCTACAATTTTTATTTCTTGATTCTCCAAATATATTTCTCCAAAACAAGAAAATGGAAAAAAAATTTAAGGCGAAAAACTAATTTTATCGTATCGCTCAACCTTGCCATTTAATTTTCCTTACTAGAGGACTTTTAGTAACTAAATTCCCTTGGTGCTTTAAGGACTTTTTGAAACTGAATTTTTCCCGGTACCTTAGGAAATACTTTTATTAAGGATTTTGAAACTAGAATATAAAACAGTACCGATAAGGCAGTGGAAGCAGTATCGCGAATGCCGTGAAAGCAGTGTAGGTAGTGCAGTGCAAGCAGGACTGGTTAGCGCAGCAATTCTTTAGCTCAAATCTATTTTCTTTTAATTGAATTAAAATTATATATCAAAAACAAAGATTGTAATTATTTCTTATTTTAAAAAAATATTTCAATTTTTGGTTGTCTACAATTGGCATTCCTTGATTCTTCAAAATAATTACTCCAAGCCATGAAAATTTAAAAATTTTGTATAAAAAGAATTTTATCGTATAGGTGGCGCTAAAGCACTTTAATTTCAATAAGCCATTGTTAAATTTCCCTTTTTTGAAACTGAAATGCATTTTTGCATTTATTTATTTTATTATTTATGAAAAACAAAAATTGGGATTAGTTTTTAGTTGTGTTTTTTAATTTATTTTAATTAATTTAAATTATTGATTACACTTTGATGATAAAAGTTATTGAATTTAATGGCAAACTGTATGGATTTATAAAATTTTTTAAATTCGAAATATGTTTTAATTTAATTTATTTATTTATTTATTTAAATTTTTAATTGTCTACAAATGGCATATCTTGATTCTCCACAATATGTCTCCAAGCCATGAAAATTTAAAAATGTTGAATAAAAAGAATTTTATCGTATAGGTGGCGCTAAAGCTCTTTAATTTCAAAAAGCCATTTTCAATTGATGAAACTACAGTACATTTTTGAAGGAATTTGAAACGTAATTTTTACTCATTTATTTTTTTATTTAATTTTAATTATGTATATATGAAAAACAAAAACTGTGATTATTAAAAAATTTTATTTTTATTTTAATTAATTTATTTAATTTTTGATTTTCCAAAATTAAAAAGTTGTTGAATTTAATGGCAAACTGTGTGGATTTATAATTTTTTTTTTAATTCGAATTGTTTTAATTATTATTTTTTTTTCCAAATTTTTGATTGACAATTCTTGATTCTACAAAAGATATTTCTCCAAGCCTTCATGGCTTTGTTTTGCTAAAAAGAATTTTATCGTATAGGTGGCGCTAAAACTCTATAATTACAATAAGCCATCTTCAATTGAGGAATTTCCCTGTTTTGAAACTAAAATTCATTTTTAAAGGAATTTGAAACGTAATTTTTGCTCATTTATTTTTTTTTATTTAATTTTAATTTAATTTTTTAAGCAAGAATTGACAATCAAACATTTGAATAAATAAATAAAACAGAATTTAAAAAGAACTTGAATTTAAAAAATTTTATAAATCCATAGTTTGCCTATAAATATCTTCGCCTAGCTCAACAACCTTTTTCCTTTGAGAAAATCAAAATTTTTTAAAAATTAATTTAAATAAATTAAAAATTGTTTTTTTTTAATTCCAGTTTTTGTTTTTCATGATTCTACAAAAATATTTCTCCAAGCCATACAAATTTAAGAATTTTTATGGTAAATTTTATCGTATAGGTGGCGGAAAGCACTTTAATTTCAATAAGCCATTTTCAATAAATGAATTTCCCTTTTTTGAAACTGAAATTCAGTTTTTAAGTAATTTGAAGTGTAATTTTTTCGCATTTAATTTTTTTGTAATGTAATTTTCATTTAATTTAATTACATATGGAAAACTTGAATTATTTTTTAATTAAAATTTTTTTTTTTATAAATTTATTAATTTATTTATTTAAATTTTTGAATTTCTTTAATAAAAAAAATGAGTTTCGAACTAGCTAAGCGAAGATATTTAATGGCAAGGAATTATTTCTTAATTTTGTTTTATTTATTTATTTAAAATTTTGATTGTCAATTCTTGTTTCTCCAAAATATATTTCTCCAAGCCATGAAAATTAAAAAATTTGTTATGGTAAAATAAATGTTATCGTATAGGTGGCGCTAAAGCACTTAATTTCAATAAGCCATTTTCAATTAATGAATTTTCCTTTTTTGAAACTAAAATTCAGTTTTTAAGTAATTTGAAATGGAATTTTTGCGCATTTAAATTTTTTTTATGTAATTTTAATTTAATTTATATATGAAAAACTTTAATTTTATTTAATTAAATAATTTTTATTTGATTTTAATTTTCTTTATAAGTTTAATTATTTTCATTTTTGAGTTTCTTAAATGAAAACAAGGAGTTTCACAATAGCTCAGCTAATTTTAATAATAATAATAATTTGATAGCTAATTTGGAACAAATTAAATTTGCATTTCAACGACGCGTCGTTGGGACGTATTTTTTGCGCAACTGAACGAAATCGAAATATTTAAAAAAGTGGAACGTAAAAATCAGAAATTGGAACAAGCGACATCTACCGGGAAAAACTCAAAGCTGCTAATTTTCGCCTCACCGCTTAGCACCATCTATCGGCTGTTACGTTGGAGCATATAGGGCGAAAGGGTTTTTAAGCGCCATCTGTTATTCGCTTTTATATCGTTTGCGGTGTACGTTTTTCCTATTTGTATGTGAAAATATTTACAATTTTCCGGGGACTCACCTGTTTTTCCATTAGGGCTGTAGGGATCGTAGCTCCCGGCGGACATGGGTGACGCGTAGCCGTTGTAGCTATGGTTCTGCGAGCCGGGCGACGGCGACAGCGGCGGCGCAGAGCTGGGTACGCTGCCCGGACTCGGCGTGGACATCCAATCCTCGGCGCTGGGAAAGGAATTAAAGCAATAAGTGCAGGTTTTTAGTGTATTTAGAGGAGATCTTACGCATCTAAGCGTGGTCGCTTGTTGGGGATCTGCACCAAATGCCCGTTGGCTGCGGCAGCTGCCGCCGATGTAGATGCTGCCGTGGATGGTGTCTTGTTGGAAGTTGGGGCCGCTCCTGCTGCGGAGGCACCTGCTCCGCCGGCCACCGTGTTCAAGGCTATGTCCGGCATGGGCTCAATTTTAATTGTCTTGGATGTTGGCCTCAGTTTGTCTTCGACGGCGATTGTTATCGTTGCTGATGGGATTGCTGAAGCTGCTGCTGCGCCGCCATTCGAACTGGCCACATGCAAGGTCAGGGCGGCATGGCTGTTGCTTGTGGGCGTGGCAGAGGAGGAGGCGCCTGCAGAAGTAGCTAATTGTTGTTGCAGCAAAATGTGGCTGGGAATCGAGGAACGTTTTTGCTTCGTTGTCGACGCCTGTGGTTCCTGTTGCTGCTGCTGCTGTGTCGTATTTAAACGGTACATTGTGGGTGCATGCGATTCCTACTACGAACAGTTGAATGTTTCTGACAACATGTCCACGCCTTCATGTTGTCCATATGCATGGTATTTACATACTTTTCTAAAAAAAAAAGAAATGGAAAAATAATTAATTTCTTATATTTTAATGGGAGAAAAAAATTGTATTTAAAAAAAAAACGAATCGCCCCCGGGTGGACTCGAACCACCAACCTTTCGGTTAACAGCCGAACGCGCTAACCGATTGCGCCACGGAGGCAGCTGTCGTACACGTGTCAAATAACGCATGTAAGTTTTTGCGAATTTATCATTACAGTATAATTTGTTCTGTTGCACTTCCATGAAATTTGTAATTTAGTCTCATCTCTATCTTATTTTGAATGGAAATAAATATGGTGCATTCAACGTTATACACTAACAATTATATCCATGTGCATTTATGCGCCTTATACTTATGTACATATTTACGTTTGTTTTCTTTAAACATTTTGTATGTACTTTACTTTAATATAGACATTGCATACATATTAGTTGAAAATTACACAAAATTAAAATAATAAATTTTAACTTTTGTCAGAGTAGCAGTATGTATCTTATTCTTGTAAATTTAAATTATACATAGAATAAATCAACGTTAAATGTGTATAAAATGTAAAAAATATATAAACGTTCTAATATATTAACATTTAATCTAACTAAATTTGAATCGGGCTATAAATTCCCACTGTTTCCATAGCCTCTGTGGCGCAATCGGTTAGCGCGTTCGGCTGTTAACCGAAAGGTTGGTGGTTCGAGTCCACCCGGGGGCGGCTTAATATTTTTACTCCTTTTATAAATCTTATTATTATTGTTATGCCCACTTTTAAAGTATATTCTAATTATTACTTTTATCTCGAATGATATAGAATTCGACCAGCTAATAATATCATAGATTAACTATGAAAGATACTTTTTCGGGTTCCGAAAATATAGCTTTGCTCCCACAAAGTCGGCAGATTCTAAATTTGGACGTTTTGCGGAATCAGGGCGCCGATAACTGATGCAAAAAACTTAATTTTTCGAAAAATAACCAAATTTATCTATTTGAAATGACTAATTTAAGATAGTTCCTCAAAACTGTTTATCAAAAGAAAGCTAAAATATATAAAATAGGTCTCTAATCGTAAAATAGTAAAAAAAAAAAGAATAAAAAAAGACACGCCCCCGGGTGGACTCGAACCACCAACCTTTCGGTTAACAGCCGAACGCGCTAACCGATTGCGCCACGGAGGCGACTGCGCTGCGCTGGTCAAGTGCTGTTCTTGAAAAAACCGGTCTGCTTCGAGCAATTGAAGAAAGGAGTTATTTTATTTCATTCAGCCTAAACTTAAAAAAAAAATCAAATTCTGAACTTAATAAAGTATTTTTTATCTTTTACAAATTGTTACACAGATATGAGGGCATCGGACAATGCACTTTAAATTTGTGTTTAATGTTAAATGAAGCCATCTGAGGTAAAAGATGTACTTTTAAATGCGATACCCAGCCACCGATACACTCAAAACATACACACCCCCAGTAACTGACACACGGAACGCACCCAACCGAGGCGCCGACAAAATGGCGTAAGCATATTGACCCAGAATCCTTCATAAGGTCATTTCACGTTTGGCACTGCCAGCATATATTCACGAATGCCCTGCCACCGACCGACTAGCTCCGAGCCCTGTGACCCAATTTCGGCTGATGCCGATGTGTGACCCATCCTAGACTGTTTCGGTGCAATTATTATATTTTAATTAGCCCAGCCTGTTTATAAAAATATTCAAACAAAGTGTGACTTAGAGGGAAAGCTCCCATGCCTGAACCGAATGCAAATGTAAAGTTTTGGCGTGTTTTGTGCAGATTGAAATCTATTTGTGGCACATAAAAAATAGCAAAACAGAGCAGGCTCCGCCGCTTTTTCACCCCGTCGTGGCCCACCGGCTGCCGTCAGAGTTTATTCGCCTTTCGGTTCGTTTCGTTTACTTCTGGCATGTTGCACTTGCACTAATTTCGTGGACCGGCTAGTTGTTGTTGTATTTCATTTGTGTGTTTGAGTAAACAAACGGACAGCCAGACCGACGAATCCGTCTGACTGATGTAGAGACAGACGCACTACAAATGATGCATTTCCGCTGCATAAAAAACAGGAGAATTTCGTTTGGTTTTATACCCGGTACTCATAGCGCACTAGAGTGTTGTAACTTGGTGTCAACAAAGAATTTATTTATCTAGAAGGGGACGACATCTACGACCCTATATTCTTGACCAATATCACCAGGCGAGTTGATTTAGCCGTATGATTCAATAGACCTTACGGAATAAAGAAGATAAAGGACGGACGGAAGGACTAAGTTTTAAATACCCTGCAGAAGAAATATGGTTGTTAACTATGAATAACGACCAAAATTTTGGGTATATAATATTCCATCACACTCGACTATAGCTTCTTTACTTGTTATACAGGCACCGGAAAAACTTCGCGAGGCGACCACAACTCATCTGCATTTCCAATTACCATTGTCGCGCAGAAAGCAGCTGCAATTTATGTGCATGGCAATTAGAAGATACAAATCAATTTTGCACTTTATATACTCGGTACCAACAGGATAAAATTGTATTATAACATAGGCATCTCTGTCTACATACAGTGATGGAAAAAATAATAAAAACGATTTTTCAGTTCCGGTTTAAAGTCGTATTTTTCGTAAGAAACGTGGTAATGAGTGAAAATTTTAATTTTTGTTTGATATATATACATCTATCTTACATACTAGACAACCAAAATGCATTTAACTTTATTCATTTAGCTAAAAAATTATAATTAAGTTCAATTTAATGTTTTTGACCTGGAAATAATAATAGAAACGAAATGATTAATCTTTATCCAAATCGACTAATTTAGCAAAAGTTACCATGAAATGTTTTCAGTTTTAATATTTAGTTGCGTTCCCATGGTTTTTTAAAACTGCAGCACACCTACGAGGCATAGGCTCCACCAGATTGGAGCATATTGCTGGCTCTATGGAGTACCACTCTTCCAGGACTTTTTCCCACAAATGCTCCTTAATTTTTGGTTGAAAACCACTTTAACGTTTTTTTAGAATGTCCTACAAATGCTCAATAGGGTTTTCTGCTATCCACTATACAGACAAACAGGAGAAACGTGGCAGAAAGCGAGCAACTTCTACACAATTTGACACGACCCCTTTAAGGAAGTCGAAAAAGGAGCCATTTCTTTCGTCGAAGGATCTTAAAAACTACGTCGCATCATTAGCAAAAGACTGATTGACCACGGTTTGTAAGTGCATTTAGCAAGAAGAGATCCTTCAATGAGCAAGAGGCATATCGAAAGACGACTCTGCTTTGCCAAAATCCAAGGGATTCGCCAAAACTGGAAAAATGTCCTTTGGTCCGATGAAACAAAAAAAAAACATGGGGTCTACCTTCAGATCCAAACAAATCTATTTTTGTTTCATCGGACCAAAGGACATTTTTCCAGTTTTGGCGAATCCCTTGGATTTTGGCAAAGCAGAGTCGTCTTTCGATATGCCTCTTGCTCATTGAAGGATCTCTTCTTGCTAAATGCACTTACAAACCGTGGTCAATCAGTCTTTTGCTAATGATGCGACTCCTTACGGATGCGAAGACGTAGTTTTTAAGATCCTTCGACGAAAGAAATGGCTCCTTTTTCGACTTCCTTAAAGGGGTCGTGTCAAATTGTGTAGAAGTTGCTCGCTTTCTGCCACGTTTCTCCTGTTTGTCTGTATAGTGGATAGCAGAAAACCCTATTGAGCATTTGTGGGACATTCTAAAAAAACGTTAAAGTGGTTTTCAACCAAAAATTAAGGAGCATTTGTGGGAAAAAGTCCTGGAAGAGTGGTACTCCATAGAGCCAGCAATATGCTCCAATCTGGTGGAGCCTATGCCTCGTAGGTGTGCTGCAGTTTTAAAAAACCATGGGAACGCAACTAAATATTAAAACTGAAAACATTTCATGGTAACTTTTGCTAAACTTGTCGATTTGGATAAAGATTAATCATTTCGTTTCTATTATTATTTCCAGGTCAAAAACATTAAATTGATCTTAATTATAATTTTTTAGCTAAATGAATAAAGTTAAATGCATTTTGGTTTTCTAGTATGTAAGATAGATGTATATACATAATATCAAACAAAAATTAAAATTTATACTCATTACCACGTTCCTTATTAAAAATACGACTTTAAACCCCAACTGAAAAATCGTTTCTATTATTTTTTCCATCACTGTATATACATACAATTTTATCCGTTCATTTTTATAGGAATTTTTATTCATTTAACGAAAACCCCATTTTAAAACTTGATCACAAGAACATAAATTATGAAACTGTGAATTAAAGATATATCTTTAAAATAATTATATTGAAATGGGAGAAAAGCACGGGAAGGCGAGGTTTTCGCACCCCCTTCTGTTTGCAATTTAACCCCAACTTTCCCAAACTACAAAATGACTTGAAAAGTTCATAAATATATGTATTAAGATCCTTTATCAGATGTTTAGCTAAAATTAATATTTCTCATTGTTTTTACAATATAATATAACTTTTAATATAATATAATTTTTCAATCTTTAAAAAAGTCTAATTCCAAAAAAATTGAAAACTATACTTCTAATTTTTACAAAGCAATGTATAAATGTCGGATTTGTTGATTACTTCTCGGATCGTTTTTTTTTTTGCAGCTTTAGCATGCAAACTGTAAACGAAGCTTTCATTTTGAATGTTTATTATCAATCATATGCCATCATCCTATCCTGAGATGTAGTGTGGAAGGGCGGACAGACTGACTTAGGTACAAGCTGACATGGCTAGATCACTCGGCTTTTGCTTTTACAATTCTAATGCATGTAAATTTCAAATGAAAAGTTAATAACTGAACACCAGTCCCAATTTTCTAGCTCTTTTCTATTATTATCTGATATAATTTATAAACAATTTAAATATTTGTTACATATAATTCAATGAATATGTATTATCTTAAATAAATAGTAAATAATAAGGTATACTTCAATAAAACAATTAAGAAAAGAGCCTTATAAGTAAACTTTATGCACACCGAAATTTCTGTCTTACTTTTCCTTTGCTTCCAAATTCTTAAATCTCTATTTTGAGCACTCACCAAGGTTTTCATGCAATTTGATTGTAATCCAAAAATATCCTACGCTGGCACTGTTTTTTGTTTCTTGTACTTTGAACGGTATTTATTGCTTTTCAATTATTGTTGGTGGTTCACTATATACCGAAGTCTGTAATTACGAACACTGGTTAATCTGGAAAGTTCATTTGATTGCATATTTAATTTTTAAATTTAATGTTTTCAGCCCACAGTGCAAATGCATGCACAGAAAACGAGTGTGAAAAAAAACCACAGACGGAGAAAGAGAGACAGTGAGGGAGAGAGAGAAAATGCAGCCACCTCCCCCATTCTTGTTTGCAGTCCCCAGACACGTGCATTTTGGACGTCGAATTGCAGCAATTAAATTGAAATACTCAAGAGTCAGCGAAAAGTTTGAATGAAATTATGATTGGCACACTGCACTGTTGCAATAGTTGTAAACATTTCTACATAAAAAATACTTTTTGCGGGGTTTGATAAACATTGCACATGAGAGAGAGAGAGAGAGCCGATTTTCCTCTCCCACACAATCTCTCTCACTGAGCGAGTAAACAAGCGCCAACTGCATGGAATGTTTGACGATGGGGCTGGGGTAAGGGCGCTAAGGGGGACGTGTCACTCGCTAGAAGCAGCAGCAACAACAACACACAAAATATCCAGCTCGGCACAGTTTTTGTTGCTTAAATAACTCATTGCTTAGAAGTTCGGGTGCAACCAGACTGGGTTTTCTCTCAATGAACTCTTATAGGGCTTAAGACTTAGTTTATTATTAATTCACAACCGGAATGCAAATGATTTCCCTTGCTTTATTCGAGCACATACACAGATTTGAGGGCTGCGCGTTTACAAATCCGAAACGATGTGTGGCAGTGGACTTTTCCAGCAGCGTCCGAGTTTATTTTTGATTTTTCTGCATTTTCCACCGACAACACTGCGCGCGATGTAATTTGTACGAGAAAATGAAACGTCAACGCCGCCGCCTCAGTAGTCTTCAACGGCAGCACTGCTTCGGCCTCTGCCGCGACTGTCAGGTGAAGCTCTCTCCCTCTCTGGGGCTTCTCTCTTGCTCTCTCCCACCCCCACTCCCCACGCCCTCTACCCAACCAACACGGTTGTTGGTGTTGCTTTTGCTGCGCAGGCGCTCTCCGATGACTTTTTCGGCCTGGCAATACCGCCTTCTGCTCACGAATCTGACTTTTGGTTTCTGTGTCTTCCGATTTGAATTTTATACCCTTGCAGAGTTACTATTCTAATCAGAAATTTGAAACGGAGTGATGGAGACATTTCCGACCCTATAAAGGATAAAGGATAAACATGTACATACATGTATGTATATTCTTGAACAGCATCAACAGCTAAGTTGATCTAGCCATGTCCGTCTGTCCGATTAAATGCAAACTTAGTTCTTCTAATTGGAGATTTGTCTCCAAATTCGTCATTTCATCAAATTGGATTAATGATTGAATTCTAAGCTGCAAGGGTAAATAAAAATCGGCTTGGCGAAGTTCCCTTCCTTTCTTGTTTGTTTTGGCGCTTGGCTCGCTCACTCGACTTTCGCAGCGGCTCTCAGGGGCAAGAACAACAATGGCATGCAGCAGCCGGGGCACAATGGGAGCTTGCATTAGGTGATCGTCCGGCCCGGTCTAAGCCAGAAGTATTGGATAAAAGATGCATCCTGCCATACATATCATTTATAATCAGCAACATCAGGCGACTGTTTATCTGGTCCACCCTGTCGATTTACGAAAATGGGTCCAGGGAATCTTAAAGATGTAGCTAATAAATTAGATGACAGCATAAGTTGCAATCATATTAAGTCGCTTATAAAATTTGTAAGTACTCGGAGATGAGATGTGCTCCACTGTCCGCGTACTTGACCACATACATATACTTGCGCTCGTTTTTTTTTCTCCGCTGGCTTTGGGCCAGTGTGCGGAACTTTTGAGAAAATAACTAACCGAAAACGGGTTTTCGTGCTGCGCTCATTTGTGAAACCGAGACTTGTTGTTGCTGTTGCTATTCTTGGTTTCTTTTTCACTGTGGCTTTTTTTAAGCTCTACTTGCTGTTGGCCGCGCTGCCTTTTTGGCTGCCACTGCGATGTGACTTTTGATTTTAATGCTCTTTTTTTATTTCATTCAATATCATTTTAATATATTTTGTTTAAATATTTTGTCCACCGATGGGAGAATAGCACGCAAGTCTAATGGAATTAATTTGGTACTGAGAATAAAAGAGATCAGGTGTGGTGGTAGCAATACCGTTATGGAGTACAATCAGCAGGGCATTTCGTCAACATACCAACGTACATATGTTCATACATAACCTCACTATGCTGCTGGCCAATTGCCTAAGCTAATTTGCAATAATCGTCTATTGAACCTAAAAGCCGTTGGAATCCAATAAGGCGCCTACAGCCCTGCGAGTGCAAGGCAACCATAGTTTCACCCTTTTACCTCGCATGGGGTTACGGGGGAGGTTGGGGATATCCACGCCCCAATTGAATGGCTCGACACGCGAGCGGTGAACATTTGAATAGCAATAACACAAAATGCTAGCGCAGCAATGACGAAAGCGCTGAAAGCAACAACTACAACTACGACTGCAAACGACGGCAAGTTGAATGACATAAAGCATCAACTGACCTTCAACTCTGAGACTGAACCTTAGAAAAAAATGAATAATTTTACTCTCGCGGCGGATGGCAGAGGCGGCGAAAACGAAATCGCCAAGAGAACTGAGCCATGACGAAAATGGCTGTTGCAACCAGACCCCGCTCTCTGGCCCTCACACATAGTGCACGTACACCACCATGGCCACCCCCTCCCAACTAGCACTCACATACCTCGAGGTGCAAGCAGAGGAAGCGGATAGCAATAATTCACGACGACCAGATCGGGCGGTGAAATCCGCACACCTTTCGTAAAGAGGGTAACCTTTTACACTGTATTCCTTGATCTTTGTTGAGTTTAAGATGAAATTTAGGGTTGCCCATACTTATTTTTTAAATCACTGTTGCCCTCAAGTTCCACTCGTTGTTATACCCTTGCAGGGTATTATAATTTCAGTCAGAAGTTTGCAACGCATTAAAGGAGACATTTCCGACCCTATAAAGTATATATATTCTTGATCAGGATCAGCAGCTGAATCGATCTAGCTATGTCCGTCTGTCCGTCCGTCTGTCCGATTATACGCGAACTAGTCCCTCAGTTTTGAAGCTATCTGAATGAAACTTTGTAGTTAGTCTTCTATATAATCTCACTCCTATGTACATATTTCGAAACGGGCCGGATCGGACGACTATATCATATAGCTGCCATAGAAACGATCAGAAAATTAAAAAAAAAATATATAACTATGCCAGTTTTCAAGATATTTATCCAAATTTTATATTTGGTCATCTTGTATTATTTCAGAATTTCGGTTTAAATATCATGAAAATTTGCCAACTACATATGTATTTCCTGTAGAAACCTAGAAAAAATTAGAAAAATAAAAAAAAAACATAATTTAGCCGTTTTTCAAACCATTTTCATCAAATTTGAGATTTGGCAACTAATTATTTCAAATTTTCGCCTTTAATTTTTTGTTTAAATTCTGCAAGGGTATACAAACTTCGGTGACCCGAAGTTAGCTTCCTCTCTTGTTTTTTATTTGTACCATGATGTCAATCAAAAATACCTCTTAACTAGTGAAATAAGTATAAAAACGACTTTCTCAACTTAAACAATTTCTAATATGTCTTTGTTTGACGATATTTTAACCACTTTAACCAAAAAGAAGAACAAATAATTGAACTAGTCAAGGCTCAATATTTTTCGGCTGAAAGCTGAATTAAAACAAAGTGTCAAATTTTCCAAAGGCTACAGTTTTTGAGGATGATGTTTTGAGGGTGTTGTTCACCTAGAGTGATTTCCCTTGTATAGAATGTTCAAACCAAATAATTATTTATATGATGTGTATTAATACTATATTTTACCCTGTAAGTGGCGAGAAATAAAAAGGTCCAGGACTGCGATGACGTAAATTGCCGACCGATGCCGAGCTTGCTCTTGCACTTGGCGGCGACTGCATAATTTGCAGAGAAAAGTGAGAGAGTTACAACTATGAAGGAGAGCGGAGCGGCCTATTTCTCGTTGCATGTTTATTTTTGGAAGCGGCGGCCGCATTCACTCTCGATTCTCTGCCTAGCTTTCTCTTTACTTTTTTTATTTTTATAATTTTTGTTTGGTTTTGTTAAGTTTTATTTGTTTTAGGGCGTTGTACAATTGAGCGGATGCATCATGTGATGGAGGGTGGATAGTGGGTTAATAACTATACAGGGGGTTGGGTTTTAGCATGACATTTGCACCTGTGTAAATGACGTGAGAAATAGGTGGGTCAATTGCAGTTATTAACTTGGATTATTGGATCGCGAATGCTTGTAGGGCTCAAATAGATGCCCCAACTGGCATTTCTTGTGCACCGTGGGTCAAGATTGATTTTGACAAACTGCAGCATTTATTGAATCTCCTGAAAATCAACGCGTAGAAATAATAATGTAAATGTAAGCCTATTTTGAAACCCCTACTACTATATTATAAAACTATAGGCCTGCGGGCTGAAGGACCTGATGTTTCAGGTGCGCAAACTTTTTTTTAATGTGTTTTCTTGATTTAACATTAATTAAATTTTAAAAATATACGTTTTTTCAAATATAATGTAAAATACCATCGTCTATGGCTAACCTCACACCTGCTTTTTATCGACAGACAATTCCTCATGTTTAATGCATCGTGTCAGACGGACACTGGAATTCCCTAAGAAGGTGAATACTTTTTGATGTGAAAGAGGGAGAGTGTTGACCCGAGGCTTTCCGACGGAAGAGGCGAAGCGACTGCCGACCGCTTAAAAGTTCAAAGCTTTCAGGCCGAGAAGCCCCAAGCAAGAATGGAAACGCCCACTTTGGTAGACCCGGGTAGCAGCATTACGCTGCATCTTTTGAGTTGCATCCTTGAGCCAAACAATGCGACAACTTGTGGGCGAATGGTTGGAGGGAGTACTGCCACAACAACGTGGAAAATGTTAAGAAAATGCTTAAACTGACGGGCTTGAGATCAGGCATGGCTTGGCAGTGACCATGTGAAAAGGTCTACCACCCCCCGACGAAGGGTGACAGATAGGTCCTGAGCAAATTTATGCAAAACTGGATAAAACCCATTATACTTTGGTATATGTACCTTAAGTAACCTAATAACCTGCAGTCATACATAATTATATTTGAATCCATGTCTAAAAGGAGATATATTTTTATTTGTTTCTCACCCTTAATATTACCCTGATTTTATTTAAAAAATGGAGCTAATTTAATATTCAATTTTAATATAATATTAACATTCCCACAAAAGGCTAATATACTATATGGTCTTATTTATTTACTTTTTAAAGAGAGTTTATAAATCCCGACATGATGTCACACCAGGAGCGGCTGCTTCGACCCTGTTAAAACACCCTACCCTCCTGAATCCTACGGAGTGTTCACGATACTCTGCAGTCCAGTTCCGGCTATCCAACGCGTGACTGTCCAAGGTGCGTGTTGGGAATAGAGACAAGGAATTCGCGAATCTAAAGGTGTCAAGCCAACGTTGAATATTATTCTAAGTTTGAGTCAGCGAAAAAAGAGTGAGAACTAGGACCAAATCAGCAAACGGACTTTTTAAAACAACTTTAGTATTTACTTACCATAAGTCGATTTCGAGCTAAAGTTGCTCCCTGTAAAAGAAAACAACATATATACATACATATATTATTGTAAACCATTTAAAAACAGATCCATATTTATTCTAATGAATAAAAGGTCAACAAAAACAAAATTTAGATGTGGGCTGAGTAGGGAAGGAGAGGAAATAGTTATGTAAAAGTGATTAAAAAACGACTGATATCTTTACAATCTTATATCGTTTAAGAGTATTTTACTTCTGCTTCATTTTAAGTATTATAATTTTGTGTCAAGCGAAAAATGCATGGTATAGTATAGTATAGTAAAGTATATGGAACGCTATATTCTTTGTCAGCATCTCAGTTTTGTGTGGCTATGGTATTAATGTTACTTAATGAAGCCAGTTTGTAACCTTGCGTCACTTATTTGTTTATACAGATCTTTTTTAGAGATCTCAAAAGACCACCACCTTATGGGTTAAGTGAATGGGTGACTTTTTTATTTATCTATCTACAGCCACAGCCAAAAAGTCTAGACAGATAATTTTAAAGATAAACGAGTGAGCAGTATGACAACCGGTCCTGTGGCGCAATGGATAACGCGTCTGACTACGGATCAGAAGATTCCAGGTTCGACTCCTGGCAGGATCGAAGAATGTTTTTCTTTTTTTTTTAATATATTTTTACTTGTTTTTACGAAGTGATTACATTTAAAATGTATAGAAACATAAAAGTCGGCAAAAAATTGTAAAGAAAAAAATTATTTAAAAAAAATGTAACCTTTTAAAAAGATATGTGAATTTATACATATAATTATAATTCTTTTTATTAAGTTGCAAAGTATATAAACTTGTAATTAAATTCATATTTCACTACAAAAAGAGGTTTTATAGGTTTAAAGAGTTTTGAGAGTCCCGGACACAATTCTAGTTGTCTATTATTTTTTAATGTTTCAAGTTGCCTCCGTGGCGCAATCGGTTAGCGCGTTCGGCTGTTAACCGAAAGGTTGGTGGTTCGAGTCCACCCGGGGGCGATATGATTTTTTTTTTCTTGACAATTTTTATTTTTGGGCCCTTCATGGAGTCCGCAAAAATATTTTTGGTTGTCGCTGGTTTTACGATTTTTTTTTTTTTTTTTGCTCTAATTACTAATTAATTATTATCCTATTATTCTTAAACAACTTGGAAATAGCGTATATGGAGAGATATGTATATATTAGTGGATCTTCCAAGCCAACAGCTGCCAAACGTGATCTTCATTAGTTTGGTTTTGGGTTTTCGCCAGCGGTTTGTCTGAAGCCTCGCTCGGTGCTTGCATCGTTCAACACGTCGCCGATAAATGGTACAGCAAGCTCGCGGTGGGTATCTCGATTCACGCATTTTGTAAATTAATTTAGTAATTTAACAGGAATATTCAAAAAATAATTGTCCGAAACTTATGAGCAAAGAAAGTATGACAGCTACAAAAGTTTATGTAAAGAATCATTCCTGAAGCGTGTAATTCAATATGCGCGGTAAAGAATTTTTATCCAAAATTTGTTTTTTCACAGACCGAAAATTGTTTATATTTTTTCCAATACATTTGTGATCGAGGTGTATACATAAATACAACAATTCCCCAAAAAAGACAAGCAAAATATACAATTAAAAAAAGAATTCGCCCAACGTGGGGCTCGAACCCACGACCCTGAGATTAAGAGTCTCATGCTCTACCGACTGAGCTAGCCGGGCCTTGGTAAACTTTACTTTCAGAAAGTTTTACGATGATAAGGTCGCGATCGCTCTAGTGATGTGCTTGCTTTATATAATTATATGTTTAATTTAAATATTGATATCAAAGGACTCTAGTCCCATTACTATCATTTCCTACTAAATTTTATTTGTAAATGGGCTTATTCGCGGGCCGCGAACATACGTTTGTACTCAATTAGTGCAAAAAATAAAGAAAATAAACTTTTTCTAAAACTTTTCTTTTGTTTCTAAAAACATTTTGTGAGCTCTTTTATTTGTATAAATTATGGTACTTATTTAATTTTCATAATATTGACAAAAAACATGCGGTCGCGAACGTACGCCAAAAGGAACGGGCCGGATCGGACGACTATATCATATAGCTGCCATAGGAACGATCGGGTAAATTAAAAAAAAAAAAAAAATTATAACTGTATCAGTTTTCAACATATTTTTACTTAATTTTATATTTGGCATCTTATTATTATTTCGGTTTAAAAAGTTGGAAGACTATATTTTATAGTTGCCATAGGAACAATCAGGAAAATAAAAGTAACAAGAAAGGAAGCTAACTTCGGCTCACCGAAATTTGTATACCCATGCAGAATTAAATGAAAAATTAAGACCGAATTTCAGACTGAAATTATAATACCCTGCAAGGGTATACAAATCATTAATTCGCTGTTTCTGAACATATTTTTATCAATTTTGATCTTAATATTATTTTTATACCCTTGCAGTGTTTTATGTACATAATATATACTACATATGTACATACAAAAGGTCTAGACACGAAATGGTAACTGATCTGCTACTTAATTACTGGCATGTTTTTTTGTTACTCATGTTTAGCATCCAAATAACATTAATAGAAAACTCCAGCAAAAGTCATTTTGTTTTGAAGTTCGTTTATTAAATTTAATATGTTACGTTGTTCCAAATTTGATTTAAAAACAAAATCATCTACATGCAAAATATAAAGATTTTGTGACCTAGATTTGATAGATGGACACCGCAAAAAATGTAATTTTCATTAGAAAATTTATTTACTCTATATTTTAATTCCCATGTGTAAGTAGTTACCATTTTGTTTTAAGGGAGGTTAAATGCATGGCAAAAAATAAGGTATTTCTTAGTAGATGCTGTAGTGAAGAAAGTCCTTTTGAATTAAAATTAAATTTATTTGAGATCTGCGTTCGCACAGCCCGGCTAGCTCAGTCGGTAGAGCATGAGACTCTTAATCTCAGGGTCGTGGGTTCGAGCCCCACGTTGGGCGATTCTTTTTTTATCTATTGAATTTTATTTTGTAAACAATATTTATTGTACCACGTTTGACTTTTCGTTCCACGGATCCTCAACAGGCCCATTAGCTCAGCTGGTTAGAGCGTCGTGCTAATAACGCGAAGGTCGCGGGTTCGATCCCCTCATGGGCCACATGATTTATTTTGTTGCAAAAAGAATTTTTGAAAGCATTTGATTAAATTAAAATACAAGGACCAAAGTCGTTTTAAACAGTCCGACAGACTTTTGGGTTTAAAGACCGAATAAATCCTTCACTCCCTTTGCCAGGAGTTTCAGTTTCCTGAAAAACTATTTGTTCCAAACACATTTCTACAAAATATTATTCCATTTAAATGTATAAATCAAAGTTTACCTATACAACCATGTGTTTATTTAATGGTTCTTCCATTAAGTAAAGAAAAGTGCGATTAAGACTTGGTTTTTCTATTCATAAATATTAACAAATGTAATTCATTTTATTGAAGATATGTAAAGTGAAACATAAAAATATAATATAAAAAGTAGTAGTGAAACAATAAAACAACATCAAATTAAAACCAACTAATAGTTTAGTAAGCAATAAATATTGTTTCAATAAAATAAGTAAAAAAAAAGTATGACTTTTAACAAAATACTACAAAATACAATTATAAAAAAAGTATTTGTTTTTGTATTTTTTACAATGCATGTTTTTACTGATTTCGTCAAAGCTTATTGAGATTGATTTCGTAGAAGCATATCTCAATATGCATATGCATATGCATTGTAGTAAATTCAAAAACAAAAAACTTCATTTTACTATCGTATTTTGTAATATTATTATAACTTTTAAATTCATAGACCATTTAGAAATTGATCCGAAATATAATTATTAAACTTTCTGGAAGCATATGGCCTCCTGTCTAGATTGTAGGGCATAATATACTGTCTGCCAGCCTGATTACATGCGCCATGCCGTTGTCTGCAAACTCCACTTTGTTGGTCTCACACTGCTCAATGTGCTCCACTCTTTCACCCTCTTCTCCAACTTTGCTTCGTCTCTGCATTCTGTTTTGTTTCCTTTCACACATTGTTTCTGTTTTAATATGTTGTGGCAGAGTAGAGCTGACATGAAGACTCCCTTCAAGGCCCTTACTGCTCGAATCCCTGATGTTGAGGTAGGCGCGTAATTTTATACATCATAACCATTAGGAAGCAGTAAAATTGGCTCATGCTAGACAATAGGATCCAGCGAGGGACCAGAAAACAATTACTCAAACCAGGACGAAAGGAAGATGAAGGGACAGCGGATACGAACATAAACAACGACTGGATCTTAAAGGCGGCAGCGGATTCGGCGAAGATAAGGCAGCAGCTCCAAAGAGTGTCTAGACGGGGCTAAAAATATATCTATATGTCGGCTGCCACGTGTGCAGTATTCTCAGTGCCTTTGAGAGCATATGTGTAGTCTGACCAAATCTCCCCGAATAGCCCGGCTAGCTCAGTCGGTAGAGCATGAGACTCTTAATCTCAGGGTCGTGGGTTCGAGCCCCACGTTGGGCGAAGATTATATTTTTATGTTTTAGTTTACATATCTTTAATTACATTAATAACATTTCTACTATTTCAGTTATAACAAAGACAATCCTATGCATATTGGATATGTTGGTAAACTTTGATTTAAGAAAAATGTATATATGGAATAATATTTTGTAGAATTGTGTTTGGAACGAATAGTTTTTCAGGAGTGGCAAAGGGAGTGAAGGATTTATTCGCTCTTTAAACCCAAAAGTCTGTCGGGACTGTTTAAAACGATTTTGGTCCTTGTATTTTAATTTAATTAAATGCTTTATAAAATTATTTTTGTAACAAAATAAATAATGTGGCCCATGAGGGGATCGAACCCGCGACCTTCGCGTTATTAGCACGACGCTCTAACCAGCTGAGCTAATGGGCCTGTTGAGAATCCGTGGAACGAAAAGCGAAAGTCAAATGTGGTACAATAAATATAGTTTACAAATTAAAATTCAATAGATAAAAAAGAATCGCCCAACGTGGGGCTCGAACCCACGACCCTGAGATTAAGAGTCTCATGCTCTACCGACTGAGCTAGCCGGGCTGTGCGAACGCAGATCTCAAATAAATTTAATTTTAATTCAAAAGGACCTTCTTCACTACAGCATCTACTAAGGAATACCTTATTTTCTGCCATGCATTTAACCTCCCTTAACGGTAACTACTCACATATGGGAATTTAAATAAAGAGTATTTGCAAATTTTTTCCGTGTCCATCTATCAAATCTAGGTCACAACTTCTTTATATTTTGAATGCAGATCGATTTTGTATTAATTTAATTTTAATTTGCAACAATGTAACATTTTAAATTTAATAATCGAACTACAAAACAAAATTACTTTTGCTAGAGTTTTCTATTAATGTTATTTGGATGATAAACATAATAAACAAAAAAACATGCTAGTAATTAAGTAGCCGATCAGTTACCATACAGAGTCTAGATCTTTTGTATGTACATATGTACATAGGTACATTGGGCTCATACAAAGACATTAAAATATATATATATATTTAAAATATATTTTAATGTCTTTGGCTCATATTTTATAAACAAAATTGTGCAAAAAAACTTAGGGTGGGTGTTTTATTCAATAAATTCATTGAAGCGATCACTAAATAAATACCTGGAAAAATTCTAAAAACATGATTTTTTTCATTCATTATTTTTATTTATTATTTCATTATTATAGCAATCCCCAAATGTCAGCCGAGTTTTAATAGTCGTGTATCCTAGTTTTAGGATCTTAAAGTTTTAAAAAAGGTTTTATTAGTTTTTTTGTTCACATAGAACACAACAAAACAAGGTGGAGATACAGTCGGGAGTCCCGACAGTAGATTACTCTGTACCATTACAAGGCGCCGCTCTATTTCGATCCAGATTATATTGAAATCGGTATTTACGGAACACCACGTGGAGGGCATTGCAAATACAATGTGTTTTTATACCCTTGGAGGGTATTATGAATCGCAAAAAGACTTATTCACTCCCACTTAAACTCAGGCCCATTAGCTCAGTTGGTTAGAGCGTCGTGCTAATAACGCGAAGGTCGCGGGTTCGATCCCCTCATGGGCCAAAAGTATTTTCTTTTTATATTTTCCTCTAATATCTATATGTATAAAACTGATCATTAAAAACTAAGAATCAACTCACAGCCATATCCACTTAAATGATTTATTAAAATTTGTACCAAATTCCTATAGCAGCTATATGATATAGTCGTTCCGACATATGACCGAGTGACCTAATAAAGATATAAATCTGTCTTTCAGATAGATTTAAGACTGAGGGACTACTTTGCGAATACTCGGACAGACGGACATGGCTAGATCGACTCGGCTGTTGATCCTGATCAAGAATATATACTTTATAGGGTCGGAGATGTCTTCTTCTTCTGAAATTATAACACCCTGCAAGGGTATAAAAATGTGAACATAACAAAAATGTATAATAAAATGTTTTATTTAGTTGGAGTTCTCTGCCTGGCTGCCTCTTGTATGCATAATATGTATAAAGTAAAAAACCTATACATATGTACATATGTCCGCTCTTTATGGCACAATCACATAAGCGTTTTTAATATGGTTTACATATGTAACTTTATAAGTATAGATGATATACGGTTTTTTTTAATAGCTCCTCCTAAAAGGGGGGTAGTAAAAATTAAAAACCATCTTGATCTGCGTGCAGATATAAGAAGTCAAAATCCCAAATATGGTGTCTCTAGCTCTTATACACTCTGTATCATAATGACACGAAACCACAACCACGCCTCCTTCAAAATTATAATACCTGTGTACCTTTGGTACAGGATATAGAAAGAAACTATGAAAATACCTGGCCTGATTATTTACTAAAAATTACAAAAGAAAAGTGGCCCATGAGGGGATCGAACCCGCGACCTTCGCGTTATTAGCACGACGCTCTAACCAACTGAGCTAATGGGCCTTGCGTTTAGCACGGTTTTCAGGACTTGTTATAAATCATGAAAAATTAGTTTTCATTGTCTTGGAAGATAAGAGCAATATAAATAAACTAGCAAGGTACCCGCAGCTTTGCTTGCGGTAGACAATTTGGCGTGTGGATACATCCATATACTTTTGCGAATAGCTCTGCATATCTGTATATTGCTTAATCGCATCTATTTTAAAGCTGCAATTCTTATGTATAAGTTGTACAGTATTAGTAGCTATATAATTTGGGGTTACTGAGGTTAAGTTTCTTTACTGAAACTAAAATGAATTTCCATTTCCGCACCACCCGGAGGTAGGGATAGGGCGTGTTTTTATTTAATGTGGTTTCCCCAAATAGGCCCAAATAGTCCACAATTAAAATATTCTTAATATATTCCTATTTCAAAACCTCTCTGTAAACAACTTTGTTTGGCTATCATGACTATCATCACCTCAGCAAGGAGCCTGATACGATAGGTCATGTGAGAAGCACTTATCCCTAAAATCGAATCCAGCTACTTTCAAAGTCTGTCGTTAAGATTCATTTTATGTTATCGCAAAACAAACCTTTACAGGAAACTGTATGCGTTTAAACTTAAGAAGATAAGTTTGATAACGTTAAGGGAATTTTTCACTTGCGATCTGAAACTTTTAATTCTTAAGTCTTAAAAAGAAATCAAAATCAGCCGCAATTCAATTATATTGGTACAGAGAGTCAGAGAGAGAGCTGTCTGTTCGTTTAATGCTTGTTTATAATTTTAATGAATTATTATTCCGACCTTAGGATCTTGATCAGTGCTTTTTTGCCATTAGAAAAAGGGCGGCTAAATTTTGATTTCCTAAAATCAATTTAAAAAAAGTTAAACATTGAAATATCTAATATTAAATTAAATAGAATCTTTATTATATAGAGGACTAAATTATTGGTGAAAAATTGCATCGATTAATTAACACGTTTAGCGTCCAGATTTTTTTATAGAAATTATGGACGAAAATAGAGGCATGTTTGTGGGCAAAATCAGTTTAGTGTTATAAGAATTGAATGGTAGAAATTTTAATAAATCATTTAAGTGGATTTGACTTAGTTTAATGATCAGTTTTATACATATAGATATTAAAGGAAAATATAAAAATAAAATACTTTTGGCCCATGAGGGGATCGAACCCGCGACCTTCGCGTTATTAGCACGACGCTCTAACCAACTGAGCTAATGGGCCTGTGTATTAGTGGGAGTGTATAAGTCTTTTTGCGATTAAACTTACCCCAAGCTATCTTTCCAAGCGAGAATTTGCTTCGATCGATCAAATATTTCTGGGAGTTAACAACAATTTTTAGTAATAAATAGTACAGAGCACGGTTCTCTGAAACTGCATCAATGAATCGCGTTTCACACATGGCACTATAGCAGGGAAACAGGGAAACGAATGAAGAAATAAAAATAATAATCGCGAAGGAGGTACAGAGAGAAAGAGAGGACTGCAAGTCGCGTAGATACTAAAAAAGCGAATAATAACGAACCGACGCAATATGTTTTCTGTGGTGTAGGTTAGGGAGAGCAGTCCCCAACTCAGCCCAATACACACATATATATGTACATATGAACTTCAATAGGCCGTCTCGTCCGACAACTTGCAATTGTCGAAGAATGAGCGTGGAAACAGGCACACAGCGCGAAAAGCTGCAAGAGATGGAAGCAAAAAATTGTGCAGCATTGCATGGCAGTGGCGTCGCTAGAGGGCGGGCAGACAGGCATTCAGTCTGATGTCAGGGACATGAAGTTGTAATGAAAATGAAATTGCAAGCAGCCCAAAGACTGGGGGGATACATATGTATTTATACGGGAGCGCAGCAGTGTTGGTGCAGTGAATTATATTTAGTTGCCAGTGTCTGGTTCAACTGCCTTTAATGTGACAGCTTTTAGATATGTATCTACGAGATACATTTTAGACTCTGGCAGAGCGCACGCCGAGAGCTCTGCATCATCAGCATTCTCAGTGCGCTATTTTCGCTTTCAACGAATGTCCGCTGAAGAGTATAACGGCGAAGTTGCAAGTTGCAACCAAAATGAACGACGATGGCTCTCAGACTGCAAGACCCGTTTCCACCATCATACTCCGGCAGGTTAATGGGGCAAAAAATACTGGAAGAATCTAAAACAAAGGAATGTCCGATCCACAGGGGCAGAAATACTCACATTTATGTACATAGATGCTTCGGGGTTAAGACAATATATTTTTCATCAAATCATTATCAGAATATTTAATGATTTTAACTGTATCCTTATTTGTTTCGTTATTGCTTTTAGAGCAAATTAAAATCGGAATTTTTAATTTCTCACGTTTTTATACCATTGCAGGGTATTATAATTTCAGTCAAAAGTTTGTAATGCAGTGAAGGAAACGCTTTCGACCCTATAAAGTACATATACATATGTATATATTCTTGATCAGGATCAACAGCCTTGATCGATCTAACCATGTCCGTTCTTATAGGTGGTCTTATTCATTTTATCGTCAATAAAGACTATTTTGCGAACCTCACCATATCGCAAAACTATAACATTTCCGCCACCTGGCTTACAGTTGGGATCAGTTCTTCTCCTTTATTGTTTCATTGGCTTTTCTTCATACTTTGGGAGGGTCATTATGCCCAAATATGTTAAATATTGATTCGTTATTAAAAACCACGACATGTTATTGTATGTACATACATACATATGTACATATGAATGTGAACCTGCATTAACAGCATTGACTGGGAGAGAACGAGAGAATCGCAAGCACACCAACACAATCGCATTCGTGCATACATACGTACATATAAATGGAGGGAGAAGAATCAGCTAAAAAAAACTGAAAAAACGAAACAGCAACAAAAATAAAAATAATGGAAACTAAAAGGGGATACAACAACGACAACGTTTTGTTTTTTGTTTTTACGCTTTGCCAGTTCTTTCGGGGCTTGAGCCGAAGCAGACGATGAAAACAAAAAAGCATGTGAAAACAGAATAGGCAAATCGAGGAAGAGAGCCGGAATATGTTTTATTGTATGTGTGCAGTAAGAGGCATGTAAGATATGGTGGAGACTCAAGCTCCTCCGTTGATTTACGGCTTTTAAGCTTCAACTTACCGGAGCTGAACACTAATACTGTTTACACTCGCCACTTTGTATGCGTTACATTTGCATTGCACACTCATTCACACACTCACGCATTTACGCACACGGACAAAACATGTAGATGCAATTATTACGAATATTTAGATAGTCACACGGAGTTTATACCCCACCGCAAAGGGGTTAAAATATACCAAAACTAAGAACTTTTGGTACTTCGACAGATTGGTTTTTAATTGATTGCCACATTTAGCGTTTGCCGCGCACGCTAGCTTTCCAACAATCCGTTTTCCGCCGAACCAAACTGCACAGTCGGAAACTCCAAGAACGACTGAGACCCACTGATTTTGCCCTCGATGCTGCCGCTTTGGGGCAGTGGCGTCGCACACTGGGGCAACTAGAATGAGTTTCACAACAAAATAGCAAAAATTGCATCTAATAAATGACAGCAAATAACAAAAAGTTCGTTCTAAATAATTTTGATGCTTTCATTTTAATATTTTAAGCTTTGAATTTATTTGAAGCTTATAGAATTCATACATGGAATGCATTTTTGAGATGTATTTCAGTTTTTAAGTTTTCTGACCCCAACTATCATAAAATAATAATTAGTTAATAATCATAAATTTTAAACGTGATTAAATATAAAGTTTAAATTAAAAGGTTGTATTAAAAGTCTTTACAATTATTATATAGAAAACTTTTCGGTACATTTATTTATGTTTATTTGTATTATTTAGTCGCAGAACATGATTATCAAGCTAACATTGTTCAGTTGCTTTAAAAAGTTGTAGCTACCAAATTTCACTGTGCGTAAAATTGTCTATTGCCATTAAAAAACCTTTTGTTTTTTGTAGGAAGTGTAGTGTAGTGTAAAAGCATTTTGGTTAGAATTTTATTTAGATGGAAATAAAAATGAGGCCGGTTAGCATAAATGATAATTGGAACTGCTTAAATACTGCTTGAAATTAAAGTCGGTAATATAGTACCCACCTGTTAAAAAAGCTTCATGTAACACATTTGACTTGATACTGGCATGCGGTCCTGTGGCGCAATGGATAACGCGTCTGACTACGGATCAGAAGATTCCAGGTTCGACTCCTGGCAGGATCGAATTTTTTATACACTTTATATATTTTTTTTGTTTTAGTTTTGAAACCATCTACATATATCCTACAGAATAAAGTTTATAATTTAAAGATATTATTTTATTCTCCATTACATAGATGTGCATATATTATGTGCATTATGTGCATATTGGCAAAACCTTGCATTTTGACGCCGTAAAAACATGTGGTCCTGTGGCGCAATGGATAACGCGTCTGACTACGGATCAGAAGATTCCAGGTTCGACTCCTGGCAGGATCGAATGATTTTTTCCTTTTACTGCTTTAATTTTAAATTTTTTATACCCTACAAGGGTATTATAATTCAGTCAGAAGTTTGCAACGCAGTGAAGGAGGCATCTCCGACCCTATAAAGTATATATATTCTTGATCAGGATCAACAGCCGAGTTGATCTATCCATGCCCGTCTGTCCGTCCGTCTGCCCGATTATACGCGAACTAGTCCCTCAGTTTTGAAGCTATTTGAATGAAAGTTCTATTGACTCTCACTCCTACATATGTCGAAACGGGCCGGATCGGACGACTATATCATATAGCTGCCATAGGAATCGGAAAAATTTTCGAAAAAAAATTAGAACTATGTCAGTTTTTAAGATATTTTCGAAAACTTGATATTTGCATCTAATTTATTTCAAATTTTTTTACATGAAAATCGGTCAACTATATCCTATAGCTTCCATAGGAACAATCAGGAAAATAAAATAAAAAACCATAACTTAGCCGATTTTCAAACCATTTTCATCAAACTTGAGATTTGGCAACTAATAATTATATAAACTTCGGTGAGACGAAGTTAGCTTCCTTTCTGGTTTATAATAATTTAATTTTTAAGTTTTACACGAAAGTCAAGAATGCACAATTGCAATTTTTGTTGCATAGTGTTTTTTGAAACGGAGGTTGGTTTTTAAATGTTGCTTTATCAACAATTCTGTTGACATATCTAACAAACAAAAAACTAAGCTCGCCCAACGTGGGGCTCGAACCCACGACCCTGAGATTAAGAGTCTCATGCTCTACCGACTGAGCTAGCCGGGCATACTGAGTGTGCCTGGCCAAACTCAGTGTAGGGCTAGCAAGTATAACTCACCATTGTTTAGGTCAAGGTTTTTGTGTGTAAAAGAAAACATAAACGCGAGAAAAAAATTTCAAATTTATAATTAATTCAAAAGCTTTTATCGTTATAATAATATCGGTTTTCTCGGCTCATTTCCAGCTAAAGTTTAGGCCATACGAGCTTTTAGAACATAATGACAATTAAGCACGTGGTTTGACAGCGGTCCTGTGGCGCAATGGATAACGCGTCTGACTACGGATCAGAAGATTCCAGGTTCGACTCCTGGCAGGATCGATTTTTTTTGCTGACATAATGCAATTTTTTTTTTATACCCAACGGAAAATACATACATGCAAAGTATGTATATAAATATATTTCTTGTTTACATATGTACATATGGATCTAAGCAGCACCATAAATGTGTGTTGCGTTGCTCCACAAGTTCCTAGCGACATTTGTCGTTATTGTGTTACAAAATAAGTTCTCAGCTAAATTTTAAATATTTTAAACTTGAACATACATACATTATTACGAGACGAGTTCCAAAAAGTTATATATATCGACGCATTTCCGCAAAAGTATCGTATGTCGTTTTTTATCGAAATTGAGATTTAAATGCTAAATTGTTAGGTAACAAATGTCTCACTACCCTGTGAAATATTATAACTGAAAACCCTATAGTTCCAATAAAAATTATGTTTCAATTTTATCGTATGTTACAGTGTTTTTCAATGTGCGCGCGAAATTATCGTACATATGCATGGAAAAACATCAAACACACAAAAACAAATACAATAACAAATGTTTCTAGTCGCACAAACATCTTATGATTTTGCTTATTGTTTGTTCCTCAACCGGCTATGAATGTATAGAGTTACAGTACACAGAAACTTTTTTCAAACTCTTTATTTAAACATAAAACCTTACATTTATGTAAATTACGAAATGCTGTTTTTAAAAAATGCGCATTATCAATAGAATTAAATTATAAATATTTTGAAAATTCAAAGTATCTTTTTAATTTGCCTAATTCCACCCAAACAATAAAATAATTATATAATTGTAAGCTAAATATTTCTAATGAATAATTTGATGATCTTAATAAATTATGTAAGCAAAATAGTATGCCTTGCAGATACCACAATGAATATAAAAGTTTGGGACATTCTTCGAAAAAGTATTAGATTTCTTAAACGAAACAGATGAAGACGATGATATTTTGGTTTTATTTTTCATAAATATTTTACAAATATTTGTTATATAATGTATATGTATATTATGTTAATTAATAAAATTTCTAAATAAAATTTCTTAATTTCGAATTTCGCATAATAAATCAAATTTTATTATCGTATGTCGCATGTTGGGCGCAAGGGTATGAAAACAAAGCGTGCAAATTAATTAACAGCCGAGTCGATCTAGCCATGTCCGTCTGTCCGTCCGTCTGTCCGATTATACGCGAACTAGTCCCTCAGTTTTGAAGCTATCTAAATGAAACTTTGCAGTTAGTTTTCTATATACTCTCAATCCTACATATGTCGGAACGGGCCGGATCGGACGATTATATCATATAGCTGCCATAGGACCGATCGGAAAAATACTCGAAAAAAATTATAACTATGTTAGTTTTCAAGATATTTTCACAAAACTTTATATTTGGCCATGTAAAAATATTTCAGAATTTCGATTTTAATTTCATGAAAATTTCATCAAATTTGAGATTTGGCAACTAATTATTATTCCAGAATTTCCGCTTTAATTTTTTTTATACCCGCTACCCATAGGGTAGAAGGGTATTATAACTTTGTGCCGGCAGGAAATGTATGTAACAGGTAGAAGGAGGCATTTCCGACCCTATAAAGTATATATATTCTTGATCAGCGTCAACAGCCGAGACGATCTAGCCATGTCCGTCTTTCCGTCTGTCCGTCTGTCTGTCTGTCTGTCTGTCTGTCTGTCCGTCTGTCCGTATGACAGTATTTGTTTTTTCGACAGTATTTGTTATGCTTGCACGCAGATCAAGTTTGTTTCAAATTTTTACCACGCCCACTTCCGCCCCCGCAAATCATCAAAAAGCGTATAATTTTCATCATTTTAAAGCTAGAATTTGGGTATGTACATTAAAAACTATAGTCTGTGTTATTCCTGAAAATTTGGTTGCGATGAGATAAAAATTGTTGAAGTTATTAAAGAAATAATTTTGTATGGCCACAATCGGCCGCTGCAGCATGCCTCATTTGGTTGACCAAATAGACCAACTAAATATTCTTACCAGTTCTTGATTGGAATCGGAAAAGAATCGTATAAGAATTCGAGAAGCAATTTTAATATATGGTAATAATTATTAGCCGTTCAAAAATGTATTAACTATTTATTATGGGTAGCGGGTATCTCACAGTCGAGCTCACTCGACTGTAGCTTTCTTACTTGTTTAATTCTGCAAGGGTATATAAACTTCGGTGAACCGAAGTTAGCTTCCTTTCTTGTTTAACATACTATAAATTCGCGAAAATAAGTCGATTTGTAGTGCTTTTGGATGATAAACATAGGAGTTTTTAGACAATACAGTTTTGTTTATTCCCATTTATATGATGTTGTATCGAGGCCCTGGTTTTGAACTGGGACGGTCACTATTTTTTTCATCTTTGTTATATTTAGAAATTTTATTTTTAAAGTCGATGTGAATATTTGTTTCACCAAGTCTAGGAAAGATGTGTGCTGTATGCCGTTTGCAGTGACATTGTTGTATCTAGTTATGTATGTATTTACGAAACAAAAGTTTTTATCCCTCACAGTTTGGAAATTATCCCATCCGACGATATATAAAAGGCAGACCTATCTAATTTAATTGAAACAAGAAAGAAAGCTAACTTTGGCTCACCGAAGTTTGTATACCCTAGCAGTATTTAAACAAAAAATTAAAACCGAAATTCTAATAATAATAATAATTAGTTGCCAAATATCAAATTTAATGAAAATATGTTGAGAAACAGATAAGATATGATTTCCAATGGCAGCTATATGATATAGTCGTCCGACAGACGTACAGACGGACATGGCTAGATCCTGATCAAGAATATACGCAAATTTCTCTTTCACTGCATTGCAAACTTCTAACTGAAATTATAATACCCTGCAAGGGTATAAATATACATACATACATACATATATACAAAAAAAAAACAACGAATAAATGTCAACTTTCATAATATTTACCAAATCATCATATTATATTCATAGTTTTAAATTGTTTACTACATATGCATTCATATGGCAGCTATATAATATAGTTATTCGATTTCCATTAATTTGAAAGGAAAATTCGAAAAAAAATAGAAAAACTGGTAATTTCTCAAAGTAAGTGAATATGTGTAGAAAACGGAAACAACATAAAAATGTTTATTTCATACATTTTCCAGTTATATGGTACAAAAGAGAATATAACTTTATATAGTTTTGTATTTTTTAATGATACAGTCGTTAGACTGTAAACATATTCATATGTATATATAATAATGAGATAGTTTTAAACCTGACCACGAAAATATAGGCATAACTAGATTAACACAGCTAATGTTATGGTAGTCAAATATGGCCTTTTACACACTAATGAGATTAGTTAGCGTATTACGGGGCTAGATCAACTCGGTTATTTTATTCGATTTTAAATTGTAATTAAAAAAATTCGATCCTGCCAGGAGTCGAACCTGGAATCTTCTGATCCGTAGTCAGACGCGTTATCCATTGCGCCACAGGACCACATACTTATACGGCGCACAGTTACACGTCTCGAACAATTAGCGTTGCCAAAACAAAAATTTTTGTAGAAGTTATGAGCATTCAAAGTTGAAAAATATTTCCGTTTTTGCAACACGCAAAAAAAGTGTGTTGACTTTCAGGTAATATTACACAAAAACTATACAACCAATCGGGCTGATTTTGGTTTTTACTGATTTTAAGATGCGAAAGGATGAGGAATCAAATGTATATAGTTCAGAAATGCTTGGGCTATTATAAATTTCCTCAATATAGATTTATTGTTAGTCAAAATGTTAAAAAAATTATCAAATAATACAAAAAATCGAAATAAAGAATAAAAAATTGTATAATATTTTTTTTTACATTTTTCAAAATATTTTTATTTGAGTAAAATAATAAAAATAAAGCTAAAAAAGGAAATAAATTAAAAAAATCCCTTTCTATGAAAAGATTAGATTTTTAATTTTGATGCCCTATAAATGGGCGAATGGGTGGGCGTGGCACATTGTCCACTGGATACATAAATTTTACAGCAATTCACTGTCACTGTATTGAATTATTGAATTATCTTATTTGGTTCAAAACTTATGATTTTCGCAACGCTAAATGAAAAAAGGCGCCACTGTGGGACGTCAAAATGCAACGTTTCCCCAACGTATTTTCCAATTATATATGCACATCTATATTATGGAGATCAAAATAATATCTGTTCAGTATAAACTTTATTCTGTAGGTTTGAAAATAAAACAAACAAAAAATAAAATGTAAAAAATTCGATCCTGCCAGGAGTCGAACCTGGAATCTTCTGATCCGTAGTCAGACGCGTTATCCATTGCGCCACAGGACCGTTGGAACTGGCGTTCACTAAGCCCTATGTAAGTTTTTATAGCCACAAAACTATAATATTTCAGAGCCGTCAGTTTATTTATAAATAAACAATGTAAATTTTCAAACACTTGAGTCGTCTACACAACCAGTTTTCTTGAAGATCATAAGTTGAATTGCTATTCAATGGCACGGAACGGCTTTCGATCATTGGGTTGTAACATTCGAATCTTTCGAACATTGTTTATCAACAATCATAAGGTGTTGCCGGCTCCCAACGGCCAGAGGCAAACCTGTAATCAAAATAAATGTAGTATATTCGCTGATAACACGCGCTAGCAGATATTCGATCTAGTAGTGGCCAGGGTGTTCCCTCAAAGCTTGTCCAGACTACCAGCGCATGCTGACTTGATCAAACAGAATCAGAGTTCGCATCGACTCGAGTCGAAATTCATTCAAGTTTTTTGCAAAGTCACGAAGCTTAAGCAAAACAGTGTTTGGCTATATTCGCCTAGTCAAACATTGAAAGTGCAAAACGTGTACACTCGAAAAAACTATCCAACAGTTGATGTAAACAAATGGTATTTTAAAATAATTTTCAAACTTTATACAATTCAATACTGAATTGACTTTTTTCCTGAGTGTTGCCTTTCTGATAAGAGTCTTAGAGCATCTAAGCTTTGATAATAGCCCCATATAATATTGATATTAGAAAGCTTCGAGCGAGCGCTTAAAAGCAACTGGTGAGACCGCGAGTCTAGTAGTGGGTTCCCGACAGTCAAAGCTACCACAATGTCAATCGAGCTCCTTTTCTTGCTCGCCACCTTGGCGATCGTGTTCTACATCTGGCAGAGGCGGGCCTTCAGTTTCTGGCAGAGCCGCGGCGTGAAGTTCATTCGCCCGGTGCCCCTTTTGGGATGCACCCGAGAGTTCTTAACGGGGCGACTGCCCTTTTTCGAGCAGATCCAAAAGTTCCACGAGGCCCCGGGCTTCGAGAAGGAGCCGTTCGTGGGCGTCTATCTGGCATATCGTCCGGCTTTGATTTTACGCGATCTAGACTTGATCAAGACGGTTATGGTGAAGAAGTTTCAGTACTTTAACAATCGTGTGCTCCAAACGGATCCCCACAATGATGCCCTGGGCTTTAACAACCTGTTCTTCGCTCGCAGTCCGGCATGGAAGGAGCTAAGGAACAAGATCTCCCCGGTCTTTACATCCGGAAAGATCAAGCAGATGTATCCACTTATGGTGAAGGTAAGAGAATATACATATATTTACGTCTTGGGAAATATAAATCGAACATATTTCCCTTTCCTTAGATTGGCAAGAACCTTGAGGACAGCGTCGAGCGCATGGGTAGCGGCTCGATTGTCCAAATAAAGGATCTGTGCGCCCGTTTTACAACCGACCTGATTGCCACTATTGCCTTCGGGCTGGAGGCCAATGCCCTGCAGACCCCTAAGAGTGAGTTCTATCACCACAACAAAGCGGTCTTTGCGGTCAGCCTGAGCCGCGCCATTGACTTTGCCATAATCTTCATGCTGCCGGCCTTTGCATCGCTGGCCCGCGTGAAGCTCTTCTCCAAAGATACCACCAAGTTCATCCGGAGCAGCATTAACTATGTGCTCGCCGAGAGAGAGCGCACGGGTGTGAAGCGGAACGATCTCATCGACATTCTGCTGGCATGGAGGAAGGAGGCGGCCGCCAATCCGGAGAAGAACCACCAGGCCAATGATCTGGACTACCTGGTGGCTCAGGCAGCCATCTTCCAGACAGCAGGCTTTGAGACGAGCTCCTCTACAATGACGCTGACGCTGTATGAGTTGGCCCACAAGGAGGAGCTGCAGGATCGGCTCCGCCAGGAGATCTCCGACTTCTTCGACGAGGAGGATCAAATCAGCTACGAGCGCATACAGGAGATGCCCTATCTGTCGCAGGTGGTGAACGAGACGCTGCGCAAGTACCCGATTGTGGGATACGCGGAGCGTGAGTGCTCGCAACCCGCGGAGGGTGAAAAGTTCACCCTCAGTCCCCACAGCGACATGGAGCTGCCGCACGGCATGTCGGTCTATGTGTCCACCCTGGCCATCCAACGTGATCCGCAGTACTGGCCGGACCCGGATAAGTTTGACCCAGAGCGCTTTGCTCCCGAGAATCGCCATAACATCAATATGGATGCCTATATGCCATTTGGCGTGGGTCCGCGCAACTGCATCGGCATGCGGTTGGGTCTCCTCCAGACCAAGCTGGGCCTCGTCCATCTGTTGCGCAAGCACCGAGTCCACACTTGTGACCAGACCACCAAGACGATTGTGTTGGCACCCGGCAGCCCGGTGATTGCGTCCAAGAATGATATCGCCCTGCGACTGGAAAAGGTGTCGGCGTAATGAAGTTTGAATCTATAAAATAGATCAATTTCAAATATTGTTGCAATTAAAAGAAAGTGTTATTCCAAAGATTGAAAGGATTTCAATGTGACTTTAGTGAATTTAGTTCGTTAGCTGCTTTAATATTAGATAATCAAAACCAAATCCTTTACTTATTGTAGGTTCTTGTGATACTTTATTCAAAATATAATTATATATATGTAATTATAGTATCGCGTTATGTCAATGTCCGATTTTACACTATATCTATGACCAGCTTTGTGTTTACACAACCACTTAACGTCCCAAAGATGCGGAAGCTTCATTCGCGTGACAAGCCAAGGACGTCCCGTGGACAATTATCCTTGAAGTAAAATGTCATAATGGCATCAGCTTGGTGGAAACTGCATCACAGCAGTTACACCACAGAAAGTTTTGCTTGCTAAACGGCTGTTGGGTCCAGAGCTCGAAGTCCTTGTAAGGGCCATGTCACGACTTGTTCTGAAGCACACACTCATTCTCACTGAAGCACTTAGCGCATTTAATGCGATTGTCAATTTACTCAGAGCTCGTTGAGGAAGTTGGTGGGGATTGCCACAGAGGATGGCGAGGAGGCACCTAATGAGCGGTTGCCGCCGAGGCATTGATTGCACGAGACGGCAAGGGATAGCTAATTATTCAGAGCTTAGGCTAATATCGTTCTTAAACTGGTTTTGTATAAGTATATTCAATAAAGATGATTAAGATTAGCAATTTGTTTGTTTGTTTGTTATTACCAACTTTTATGCAGGGCATTTGCAACGCAGTGAAGAAAGCCTTATCAATCCACTTTTCTTCAAAGATACAAATGTTATTATCAAATAGTACTTATTGTTATTTAATATTTAATGATCACTTTGCTAGCTACATATATATAAAGCCAAAATACCTGGGAACAAATTACATTAAATGAAAGAACGTGTTTTAAGCTCGTATTTCGCGATTTGAATCAAGTTTTATATATGTGTATGTCAAAAAACAACCAGTTCTATTAATATTTCTATACATTTTCCGGCCGACATCAACGTTTAATCATACTCGTTCCAATTTAATTAATAGAAATCAGGCAAGTTGTTTGCATTGTCATTATTTCATATTAAAATAAGGAACTGAACAAAGTAAATTAGAAAAAGTGCCCTAAATTTGAAGAAATTAGAAAATTAACACTAAAAAATTGAATTTATAATGGTTAACCTTGATTTTATGGCGCGGTTTTAGGGCAACTTTTCTTAAATATAGAAAAATATTTATATGAGTGCAGACGTATTAGCTAGACAAAATTTGGTGGCAAAGTAACTTTAAGACAGTTTGGCTTGGCAAATGTTATTATCCTTATTATTATATATTTTTACAAATAATAATTAATTATATTAGTGGCAATTATAATAGAAATTGTAAAACTTTTACTGTTTTCAGCAAAAGTTTTCTTAAACAAGTTTTCACTCACGTTAGCCATAGAAATCTCTCAGTCACGTTCAGCTTTCACATACGAGATGCAACGTTTTCGTGAAAATAAACTGACATCAAATTTAATGATAAACTGCAGTTAAGCCAATTTACAGTTGACTTGTTTTAAGGGTGATACTGGAACTGCAACTGCCATTGCCAGAGGCACTGGCAAATGCGTGGCACGCAACGAAGTGACTTTGGACTGACCTTCGTGGCGGATTTGCAAGCGACTCCTATCCTCCCGGCGGTGTATCGGAAAATCGCGTGCTGCTTTTTTATGCGAGTATTGCATAACTTTTGCCACCTTTCTGCGGGAGTGGCTTTTCCTTCCGATTGAATGGCAGCTTATCCAGGACGAATCGAACAAGGAAAGCCACTCAACTGGGGGGGAGATGCACCTGCTGCCGCTGACAGTCGTTGCTGACTTGGTTGGCCATTAGTTTTAATTAGACATTGGATAAATGTCTTCTTGCCAGATTACCCCAGGATCTAGCATCATAACGAAACTAAAACTGGCGCCAAGCGCTCGCCTTGAGCCGGAAATTGCATGCAAATCGACATAAAATTAATAAACTCGCAAATTGCTTGGTTCCCCCTTTGTTGCTGGTCTTCTAATTAGCTGGAAACTTTTTACCCCTCCGTATCCTTGTGCTTTATCAGGAATTTGTTAATTAAGGAACTGGGCGACTGCCCTGATGGGGACATTTGGCCAAGACAGAGGAAGGGCAACGATAGGATCTAGATGTGACACTGATTTTTCGTTAGCGGAGATGAGTTGGAAGGAGCAAGGATCTCAAGGAAATTAGTTTCTTAACCATCTGGCAAACTATTTGAAAAGCCACTGACTGAAGCTTTATAATTTAGCAGAAAATCAATGTATGCCTACCTAATTAATATTTTTGTTTACGCATACGTATACATTCATATTATAGATGTTTTCATCCCAGAAAATAATTAGATGGGAGTGGCTGTCACATTGATAAATGTGGGAATAATAAACTTAATCGGATTAGGAATAATAAAGCCTTGAGTATTTAAATATTTTCTACACGAACTTCGACTTTGAGTTAAAAAATCCGCAAAGTTTTTTAAACCTTTTTTTAACAAACCAAGCGGCCATGAAAAACTTTCGAAAATGCCAAGTTTTAAGATGTATTTGCTCGCCATAAAACAAAGCTAAACGGTTGACAACCTTCGTTCTACGTGCAAAGAAAATGTCCAACAGTGCCCTACGCCCGAACAAAGAGATAAATTAATTTGACGAAGGAGCAGGGACATTCAATGGCCTTAGCCAAGGAACCTTAGCTGCATCCATTCTGCGTGACTTTCTGCTGTCGGAGGGGTCCTTGGCTTCCAGCTTCTGCATCAGCTATCCAATTTAATTGCAATTTTTCCTTGCCAGTGACCAAAGACAAATAACCAATGCAAATAGATCATGTCATCGAGTCAACAACTTAAACAATTTAATTGCGAGCGTTCAACAAGGAAGAAGCTGGAACAACTGCATTTGTGGCATAGACAGCAATTTTCGCTTCAGACAGATAATGTTTTTGGTTGCAATGAAAATGTATTTCAAAATCTTATAAGGTACGAAAGTTTCTATAACAGTTAAATTTTGAGTTTTACGTCAGACTACAAAGTACAAATTTATGTAAATAAACAACTTATAGACTAATGACTTCTACACTATTGGCGCCTTCATCTAATGATTAAGTTCATTGGTCAGAGAAACTCTTCTGCAGTAGCGACATTCGTTCATCTTCGTTGAGAATAAAGTTTAGTTTTTCATCTAATGCCACAAAGTATGTGGGAATTTCGCCGCGTCCCTTTACAAAGGTAAGACCTCGCATATGGCACTCGACACCAAAGTCTAAAAGAATCTTGGCGGACTCCTCTGTCACTTGGATGTGGCCCGGCAGACCAGTCGTCTGCATCCGGGATGCCATGTTCACCGCATTGCCCCAGATGTCGTAGTGCGGCTGCGATGCGCCCACCACTCCGGCCATGACCTCGCCGCTAGAGATCCCGATGGCTATCTGGGTGCCCGACAGATACCGATCTAAAGGCGCCTCCGCATAAGCCTTGTTGCAGGAGGCCAGGGTGCGCATCAGGTCCAAAGCAAAGGTTGTCATCAAGAAGACCGCTGCGTCCCGACTGTCATCCTCATCTGAATGCTCCTTGTATGTCCTCATATGGCTGATCCGTTCCACTGAAAGGTAGATACGTAAATTATGAAGAAGTTCCGATCTTAAACTGCTTAGCTTACATTCCATTAAGCCTATTCTTATAGAACTCCCTCTTCTAACCGTTGATACCTTGCTGAAGTCCAACCCACATGCTGCCATATATGTGCAGCCAACGACCTTGATTTTTTCAACCAGGTAATACTCTTTGTACCGAATCAGCTGGTGTATGAAAGGGGATATTTTTGGTCAAGTAAAACTCTAAGCACATCGCCTTACCAGACTATCGAACTCGGAGATTATATAGTTTAGCGCTCGTAAACTGGGGAAATCCATCTTAAAGTTAATTAGCTTGGCAAACATTACGGAAACCATTTTATAGTTTTCATAGTAGAGCTCGTGCTTGGACAATGCATCAAGATAGTGGGTAACTTTTTTGCAAAAAGGAAATTCAAATTCATTTTCACTTAGAAACGCTGAAAGAATAGTTCACGGATAAACTCACCCACATGGGATGGAAGAATGTTGTTCAGGAGAATCAGAATCGTTTGGTTAGTTACATTGGCCATCTTTTGTTTGTTCTGCAAACTCACGTTTAGTCTGTGAAAATCTTTAAAGTTAGCACGAAAGATACAGCACATCTAAATCTCAAGAATCTTTCTACCTGTAGTTTGTTTTTGCATTGAACTCGACTTGGCGCTCCTTCACGTACAGAGTAAGCAACATGAGCATTATCCGGGCACAGTGTGCTACTTCGGGTGCCATAAAGGGAGCCGTGGTGTTGCTGTGCTGGAATACAAACTGATATTCGAAAAACAGGATCAACAGGTAGATGATGGCCTCGAGGCAGCTGACGCAGGTTTTGAGAGCAAACGGAATTCGGGCAAAAGTATAGCTCATTCCCAGGATAAGTGCAGTCATGTTTGTAAAGGGCCACGTATGGAAGCAGGTGTCCCGATTAACCTCGTAGCGGTAGAGCTTGCTCTCAATGTACTCTAACTCAAACTTTGAGCGATCGCAGTTCGACTAAAAGGTTGAAGGTCAATAAATATGCGATGTTATGGAAATCCATTAGAAAAGCTGAATGCAGTAGGAAGAAGGAACAATAGTTCCCCAAGAATGTCCAAGATCGCATGTTAATAGTGATCGAGATTTTGTATATTAGTGGTATTGGAAATGACGCTTGCTAGGAACACACAATGCAGGTACTCACCACTATCAAGAGGATCACGGAGTAATAGCAGGAAATGGTTATCAAGTAGCAGACAATTCTTTGGAACAAACTGCGCTGGATCTTCTCGTAAACGTGGAATACAAAACAACTAAATCTATTGTACTTCATGGTCGTTTTGTTTCCATTTTTCCACCAGCATAGTTTTTTGAACCACGCAACAAAAAGCATGGCAGTCAGTATGCCGAAGGTCACCGTATTGACTGCAATGCAGTTCCAGCACACATTGGTCATAATCTCAATGTAGATCAAGCAAACACCAGTTATCCAGCCCAACAGTATGGAGTCCTTAAACGTAAAGTCCGGCTGATGCAGGTAATTCCTTTCCATTGTTGGATCCTTGAACTGTGTGCATATGCATCCGATTTCATGGCGTGACTTTCGTGGGCTATCTGCGTATTGAGGCTTGCGTGAAAATATGCGTCGTAAGCTGTAAGGTTTTAGATAAATAAAATTAAGATCCTTTTACAAATTGTACCGATCTCTATGAATTCCTATGACTTACTTAAAACCACCCACTGGCATCTTCCGAAACTCCTCGCGCAACTCTTCGGGCATCGAGTCGCTAGTGCTCATGTCGCCCGGCGATGGCCGTCTTCTAATTTCAATGACAGACTGGTTTCGAGTCGTGGCCGGCTTTTTTGAGAAGTGCGATAGCGAACTGCCGGCAATAAGGTATGTCCTCATCAGGTTCTTCTGCAGTATCGGATTTTCCTGGGCCATCTGCGTCCCTGGTGATATCGTGTAATCAGACGCATTCAACATGCTCAGAGTCCGGCCACTGATGTGGACGGACCCCGGGACCCCAGTGACCTCCAACTGATTTGCAATGTCCACATCGACTCCTATAAAATGATGGTTGGTAAGACTTATAATTTTGTGGATAATAACCTACCCCATATGTCGAACTGCAGCTTCACCTGCCCGATGACGCCGGCAAAGACACTTCCCGAGTGGACTCCGATGCGCATATCGATATCCAGTTTCCATTCCGCCCTATGGGATAAGTTAAAAAGGTTGAGTGGTAGTTTCGAGTGCACCTTGGGCTGGACATACCGCACTTCCTGGATACCGAAGATCATGGCAAGGCCCAGGGCAACGGTGTTTTGTGCATGATCCGGATCAGGGTCCTGGAGACCGGCTACACAGTAGTAGCAGTCGCCCAGGAACTTAATTCTCTGGACCTTGAAGGTAGCGGCAGCCATGTCGAATCGGCCGTAGAGATCGTGCAAAACCTTCATCAGGGTTTCCACCGATACAGTCGTGGTCAGGTGGGTGTAGTTCACCACGTCCGCGTACAAGATGCTAACATCGGGATGCATCTGGATGGCCATGCTGCTCGTGTAGTGCCGCGAGGATTTATAATTCAGCCCGGTATCCAACTGTAAGATCTTGTTTCTGATGCTCTCCTGATACGGCTTTGCGATCAGTGGCGGCAAGGTGCTGTCCAGCAGCATCGATTCCTGGAGCAGGGCGTGGCGCAGCCAGATCTCCTCCATTATAAACTGGTGTCGGTCGAGAAAGGACGCCCGAACTATCGTGTCGTTTATGAGACGGAAAAATGCCCCCATCATGGTGAAGCCGAGATAGAGTAAGATGTCCACCGTCAGTCTGCCATAGCTGTGGTGGGTGTGATCGTCGGCCACCTCGAGAAATGCGACCACTTTCATAAAGTAAGCTATATACAGAACACTGACAATGAAACCGAGGACAGCAGCCACCGTCGTAGACGGAATCGGCAGGAACATGTAGATCATACAGAGCGCGTATGTATCCAATGACGCGTTGAGGGGCCAGTCGTGTGCGACATAGTGATATGTGACCAATCCCAAATCTGAAAGTCGGTGGTAAATGGATAGATGTAGATTTCCATTTTCTTCTCAGGTAGTTGAACATTTTAAGGGAAAAGCTTTTACGGAGGAAATACAAAAGGCTAAATTTATACTAGTTATACTATTATGACACTACCGCATTAATTAGACCTTATTAAAGATTTCACAGCTCCATAGGCGAAATATTGATAGATCTGCAGATGTCAAAGAGGACCGATAACAATATAGTGCCTTAATGAACTAAAATTATAATTAATAAGTATATTAGCCACCTTATTAGACACTCGGTGTCTACACACAAATAGTTGCCTCTTTCAAAGTTTTAATGAAGTCTCTAATCAATGTGGTAGTGTCATAATAGTATAATTAATAAAAACAGCATTATTGCACATAAGGCCATTATTAACTTGTTAATGGTAAAATGAATATAAATATTAATAAAGAAGAAGAGAAAGGTTAAAGGAACTTACTATCATTAAGTGTGAGAGTGAGTGAGAGGGTGTTTTGTTCTTATATCAGCACTGTTTATATCTTAGACTTACCAGCGCCTGTTAAACATAGTGCAGCCAGTACCGAAGAAAACACCAATACCCATCTGTGTTGCCGCACAATGTCCTCGAAGAAATTAATACTGAGCACGAATGGCAATAAAAAAATATTGATTATATCAACAGCCACATCGGGATAAACGAGATGCGTATGCTGCAGAAAAAAAAGCTTAAATGTAAACCCCATCTTTGTCAGAGTTAAACCTTTACTTCGGTCAATAGCAAGAGAGCTCCGATAGACGTTACAGAGACAGCAATATGTAGAAGAAAGAATACTTTCAGGTAATTGGTCATCAGACGCACCTTATACCATTGGTACTCCTCCTCCAAATGAAGCTCCTTGCACCTGGCCTGTTGACACAGCGATTTGAGAAATGATTAGCGGCAAGCCTCCGGAGATACTCACCCTCAGGTAGCTTGGTTCCCAAATACGCTCCTTATCATAGTCGAGCGTGCATTTACTTCTTCCCCTTTTACTGAACTTAGTGTTGCGGTGGAATTCCATCTCAGCACATGCTTCTTAAATCTTCTCAAATCTGTAAATATGTATGTGTATTCTTGGCTCGAAGTTTGATTACATTGTCAGTGGCCAGTTGATTTTGAAAAATAAATTGAATTTCGAAATAAATGGAATGTTTCATCCACATTTGTATATACTTATGTATAGTACACATGTATCTTAAGGACTGAGAGATTAGCTCGTGCAAAAAAGTACAGACTCGTCTGTTTATGCCGATGAAGAATATACATGCAACACAAATGTAGATGTATAGACTTTATTATCTAATAACTCCCATCTTTATTATTAAATTGTCGAACTACTCTTCTTGCTTGTTACTTATGTTTTCGACTAGCACTAAACTATAATACCCTATATAAACATAAGTATTACATTTTTTTAAATTAGTAAACATGGTAATTTCTAAAATTTCTAAATAAAATTTGTAATAAATTTGTGTTCTTGGGTAACTTAGCCGGCAGCCCTCCGGCACCAATTGGGCACTTGGCAATCGATCGTCACATTGCCCGGCTAGCTCAGTCGGTAGAGCATGAGACTCTTAATCTCAGGGTCGTGGGTTCGAGCCCCACGTTGGGCGAACAATTTTTTTCTTTTTTTTGTATAATTAGAAAATATTCATATGATTCAATTAATTTTGTTTAATCAATTTAGTAATAGTACAAATGCTATAAAAATCTATTTGATTGAACCCCATTAAAATTATGAATTTTCTTAGAATTAGAATTCCTTGTAGCTTCGATCCTATTTTTTTTAATTACTACAAATTGGCATGCGTTTATGTGCATAGTAAATAAAAGGGTATTAATTAATAATTACATTTTATTTGTTTTCCGTACTTGGTACTGCAAGGCATTCATATATACATCCAATTAGGTTGAATATTTATTTGATGGCAGTTTGATTTTGTTAGACTGTTTAACACAAACGGTTAAATTTTTAAGAAAAATTAATAAAATGAAAAAAGCACTGCTTTTAACCTGAGGTACATATTAAGTAAAGTCATTGTTCAGATTTGAATAATATTAGTTTGGTATATTTTAATCTATTAATAATTCTTATTGTTTATTTCTAGTTATGAATAGAAATTTGTTTCGAATCCTACAATGTTTTAGTTTCCTTTGCCCTTGTTTTTATACCCGCTACCCATAGGGTAAAAGGGTATTATAACTTTGTGCCGGCAGTATGTATGTAACAGGTAGAAGGAGGCATCTCCGATATATAAAGTATATATATTCTTGATCAGCGTGAACAGCCGAGACGATCTAGCCATGTCCGTCTGTCTGTCTGTCTGTGTGTCTGTCCGTATGAAACACTGGATCTCAGATTTCTCATCTCTCATTTTTTGTTATGCTTGCACGCAGATCAAGTTTGTTTCAAATTTTTACCACGACCACTTCCGCGCCCGCAAATCATAAAAATTTATCTATCATTAATCTTTTTAAAGCTAGAGTCGCGAATTTTGGTATTTGGTTGCGATCAGATAAAAATTGTTGAAGTTATTAAAGAAATAAGTTTGTATGGCCATAAACGACTGCTGCAGCATGCCTCATTTGGTTTACCAATTAGACCAACTAAATATTCTTACCAGTTCCTGATTGGGATCGGAAAAGAATCTTATAAGATATTCGAGAAGCAATTTTAATAAATGGTAATAATTATTAGCCGCTTTAATGCAATAATAAATCGTTTTTACACACATAGATATGTACATACATACATGTTCAAAAATATATATTTACTATTTACTATGGGTAGCGAGTATCTCACAGTCGAGCTCACTCGACTGTAGCTTTTTTACTTGTTTTAAATGCATTTACAAATATTATTAACAATATTCTTTAGTTCCAATTTAATAAGAGTCTCAAATGTTTGTATATAGAATTTGAAACCTTATTATCTAAAATCTGACGTGTTTATCAAAATTGTTTATCTTAGAAATTTTTGACACAATTTTATTTAATATTTATTAAACTATTATGTGGTACAGCTTTAATATAAATAGTGTACATACACATGCCATTAAATATCAGGGACTACAGTGAATGCAAACCTGCTGTCACCAAATGTACATATGTATCTTCCGTATATTTTTTGAAAAATAGCGGTTTAGTTTTAAAATTTCCCCGCTCTAATTTGTTATATTTTCTAAGGCTTTAACGGGCTTAATTACTACTTAAAATAATCGGACAAAATTATCTTAAAAATCTTAACATTTATAAGTATAGAATTTCGTGATTATTTATTTTCCAAGTGTTTTGGCCATCGATGGAACATGATCTTTCGCCCCTTGACATAAATGACCTTGTCCGCAACGTGAGTCTTTTATGCGTTTTGCAGCATTGGCAAATGCAAATGCGAATCAAAATCAGAATGAGACGCCATTCCCAGAAATCATATTAAGCACACGCCCTCGGAACACCACACTTGCCACAATGCAGCAGCAGCCATTTCAGATTCCATGTCATTTTCCCCCCACTTCCGGCCAGGAGGGAATGGGAATGGAAATGGGAATGGGAACGGGAACGGGAGCGGAATGGAAGCCAGCGATCTGTGTTTGCACATTTCGCCGCTGTTCAATCCCAGCGGGACTCGTAAACACTTGGCCAACATGCACACACAAAGGGGCACCGAAAGGAAGTGCGCACTGAGATTGAGTGGGGAAAAGTTGGACGAGGGTTCCGTTTCGCTTTGGCAATTGGCAATCCTTGACCCGTCATAACGTCTCTGTCTGCCCCTCGGACTCCCCCAGCTGACAGCGGAGTTAAATGAGATATGCTTTCTACATTTTTTCGATAAATTTCCAGAGCTCGCATTTGGGGGCAAGGATAAGATGGGACAGGATGGGATGGCATTATTAGCGGGCGAAAACTTTAACATAAAAATGGCAAACGGATTTGCGCAGCGCTTAAAACGGAGATTTACTGGAGAGCGATATTTATGGCAAGGGGCAAACGGCAAGTGCGCTGAACCAATTTAAGGAAAGTACTTAGTTATTCCCAGATTCCGCTGCTTATCTGGTGACATTGATGAATGCCCCGGGCAATTAGTAGTTGTATTTTGGATATATAAAGGGTGTTGCTTTCTACGAGTCGGCAAACGAAGAAAGATGCGTTCGCTGATTCTGGTCTCCCTACTCATTGGCTTGGCCTTTGCCCTCCCAGATGACTCTCCGACGAGCCCTGCGCCTAGCAACGGTACCTCCGAGGAGGACCTTATTCCAACCTTCTCACCCTTCAGCCGGACAGATGGCCGGTTTGCACTGGGCACCTTTGCCCAGGTGAACTGGTTCCAGGCGCAGTCCACTTGCGCTGCCTTCGGCTACACCCTGGTCAGCATCACATCGGAGCAGGATCAGCGCAGCCTGAGCAGCTTCCTCTTCACCGTCGCCCGGGACCAGCAGGAGCTGTTGCGCGATCCCCTGTGGACCTCCGGCACTGACCTGGCCACCACCGACTCCTGGGTGTGGTTCAGCAAGGGACGAGCCATCAACTACCGCAACTTCCAGAACGGTCTGCCCGGCTACTCCAGCGAGAACCGCCACTGCCTGGCCATCAACGGAATCACCGGGCTCTGGGTTAACGAGGAGTGCGGTCAGCAGCGTTACTTTGTCTGCGAGAAACGTTGCAAGTTCGACGATGACGCCTACTTTTAGGGTTTCCTTTTCTTGATATAATAAAATATCAAAGAATTAAGCAAAGAATTGCAAGCAAAATTGAGTCAAACGATTGTTTTATTATTATTATTATTATTATTTATTTATTGAAAGCAAAACACCTTAGAATTAATATGGCAATGATTAGAGGGAAACCTCCAGAATTTAACTTACTCTTACTCACAGGCCTTATTCCACAGTTTGCGTTCTGGTTCTGCATAAATCAAAACTACATAACAATGGTATATATAAATATATTCCATTCCCCTTGAAATGTTAACAGGTTAAAGCGTTTGGGCTTTGGGGATAGTTCTAGCAGCCAGCTTTTGTTTGCCAAAGAGTAAAGCTTTTTGGTTAAGCGTTATTTTTAAATTGTAAAGAAACGAAACTAGAGTTGGGATTTTGTTTTGAGACCAGAAATAATAAGAAAATTAAATGTTATCTGATCAAGTGTATTCTGATTAAATTTAGAATATCCTTTGCAAGGTTTTGTTTACCGTATAATCGACATTATCCTACGGGTAGCTTAAGGTCGTCAAACATGAAATCGATCCATATAGAACATTTTTTACTATACATATAATATCTTTCACTTTGGCTTTACATATGTACATATGTAGTACGGTGTTCTTGTAATTAAAAATAATATTGAATTTTTTTTAAGTTAAAGGTTTGCTTTGACCTTGTAGATGTTTGTTAAATATATTATCTCAGATTGTAAAAAATTTTAATATAAATACTTTAAGAATATTTAAATAATTCAGTTATTGTTCAAAATGAAATCAGTATGTTTCAGTAATTAAATATATAGTGTCTTTTATGTTTTCAACCACATTCTCGTTATAATTTTTTTAACGGAATTTTCAAAACGTTGAAACAACAGAATTGGTGATTTAAAAATGTAGATCAAGTATTAAAATGTCTTTTATTTTTCTATCAAGAGCGTGTTTTAAACCATAAATTAAATCAGAAATTCTTTATATGTTATTCTGAAGGCTTTATTTGTAGTTTCAAATCTGATGATCTCTGGTAAGTAACTTCTTAAATCACTTTCACCTTTTAAATAATAAAACTATACTATAATTGCTTGATTTTTTTACGCTTAAGAAAATTTAATTAGTTATTTATTTACAATGGAAATATCTTAGCAATTTTTACTCAAGAAATCAATCTCTTATTTTCAATTTAGAGATAAACTCTTTTGTCTAAGCCCGTGTGATCTAGCATACAAATATTCTCGCATATGAAAGAGTTCTTCTCAGTGCAGTCAACGCTATGCCACATATGATCACTGCCCAGGATCAGGCAAGCATCCCTGCCCCTATGTTTTTTCCTTGGTTCCCTGCTAGCCCAATGTGAGAGGGTCACAGGAATGCCAGTGCTTAGCCATGTCCAGGGGTAAGATCGTTTCACGAGATTTGTAGCGCCCAGCCAGAATGACATATTACCAAAAAAATATTCTAGGGAAAGCAGAGGAAAACGCAGTTAATTCAGGCATAATTATAAGATTTTCGTGCTAACTATAGAGCTTGATTCAAGCTCTCTAAATCTTGTTTTTCTATGAGTCTTTAATCTTACCATTTCTGTTGACGTAATCTAGCATAAGCTGATGGTGTTCCTTGTTTCTAACGGTGGCCAGGACGGATCCAACTTGATTGCAGATATGGTTAGCTTCAAACCAATTAACCTACGAAAATGCCAATGAGCACCAGCTTCAAAACGAGGTACAACTTACTTTGGCGAATCCAGCCAGTGAAAAATACGGCTCACAGTCCATGAGGGGATTACATTTTGGACTGCGAACCAACTCCCCATCGGTGGAGTTATGGGAGGCAAAAACCCTCAAAGGCAGACAGCAGATAATTACAAATATGGAAAACATACTGAACAGGGCTTCTTGAGATACAAAACAATTTATAGGGTTATGACAATGGTCAATCCCATTAAAAGTAGCTCAAAAAGCCATTAAGACTGCTCTAATTATCAGAAAACAACTTCAGTCATTATTTCTAGGAAAATATAAAAGTTTTTATTTAATAGCAAAAATTGTAAACGCTTTACAAACATGTCCCAAATTTCTTACAGAACTAGGTAGTGGTAGCGGGTCGTGATTTGGCCATCCCTAACAGTTAATAGTAATTATATATATACTCAGCAGTACATCATTGACTCGCACTAAATCTAAATTAATTTAAATAAACAGTGGAATGGGGAACCTAAGTCTCACTCAAGTAGTCTACATTTAACTAGATGTAGTTGGTACCGTAAGTAGTGTGACTCGTGCTCATCTCGATGAAATGTTTGGGATAAATAAAGCGAACCGGCCTTATCGAACTAAACTGAATTTGATTTTGAGCTCACAGCGAGAAGCTTGGTCACTCGGTCAATCGGAGCCTTTGTGTGTGTATATAAAGTCTGAACGTGGTAATCCTTTGTCTAGACGGGGGGCAAGTACACGATAAAGAGTGACGGCAGATCCATCGGGAATGGAGGAGGAGGTTCTTTGACTTAATTAGATCATCGTTTGACAAGACAGTTTGCTCTGCTCCCCCGCTCTTATCCACATTCTATATCTTTCTACGCTTGGGCGGGTCACTTCAACAACACTGACTGGGAGAAAACGAAATTACTTACAAGGATCCGAAAGCTAACCAAAATGCCTTACTATAAATTATGAAAATCTGTCTTTCTAAGGTGCAAATTCTACGCCCTTTCTAGTGAATCGATTTCGAATGAGGTAAACCCACCCAGCTCTCTAGTACGTAGCTAAATTCCTGTCACATAGCCCCGAGCAGAGCTCTCCAACTCCTTTCTCAGTGGTAGTAGTCGCCGTACTGATAGGTGGGCGGCTGCTTTGACCCTTTCCCGTTCGGCTGGTAGAGGTTGTGGTGCGAGGAGGAGCGGTAGGCAAAGCTGGGCGTGGCAGTCTCTGGGCGGTGCTGGGCGGGCGAGTGGGTGCGGCGCGCTCTTCGCTCCTCGATGTTCGCTGGCCATCGCTGGTGGCGCGTGGTCGAGTCCTCGGAGGATCGTCGACGGTGATACCGTTTTGCCGGAGGAACTGAGCCGGAGGGGGGTGGAGGAGTCCCGTGCTGCTGCCCATAGCTACTGTCATCGCCGCTGCCCACACTGACCTGCTCCCTTGGCCGTCGCAGGCGTTCGTCTGCGGAGGAGTTTGGCGTTCCGTGGAGGTCAATGATATCGCCGTGGGAGTTGCGTCGCGCCCGCTGCATGTCCATCTCCATGTCCAGGTGGTAGTTCTCGTAAGGACCGCGACGCTGTCCCTGACGGTGGCGCTGCTGTTGCTCGTGAGCATCCAGGCGTTGTCGCCACTCTGCCGCCGACACCTGCTGGCCATAGAGATCAGGCTGGGCCTGGAACTGGTTCGCTCCTTGCGCCCCATAAATATTCTGATAGGAGGAGCGTCGCCAGCCCTCCTCGTAACGGCGGCGAGGCGATTCCCGGATGACAGCCTCCTCATCAGCGGCGGCGGCCTGCTGACGGCGCTGCGACCTACTTGAACTGCTCTCCGAGGAATCCTCACCGGAGGTGCCTAGACCCAGGTCCTTTTCGTCCACACCGTATGCCTTATAGGGTGCTCCCAGGAAGCCCTTGGAGCTGTAGGGACCGTTGATGCCCATGGTGGGGTACTGCATATAGTAGGACTGTGAGAATGGTTTTTCCAGCTGCCGCTCGTCCAGGCTGTCGTCCACTTCGACATCGCTGCCGTCATCCTTGCCCGTCCACGTGAGCCAAGAGCCGGGCCCGAAGAGCGACAGCAACACGGGTAGCAGGAAGAGACCATGCATGGCGCCAAAGAAGATTACCAGGAAGACCATCTTGAAGAAGACCAGGAAAATGTAGCTCTGGGCCAGCAGCAGGGCAACGATGCCCAGAATAGTGGAACTTGAGCCCTGGACAATCGGCAGGCCCAGGGAGTGGAGGGCCTCGCGAACGCGAGCCTTGGGATTGCGCTTCTTCGAGGACATGTACGTGTAGCAGATGTGGGCGGTGAAGTCCACAGAGAAACCAATGCACATAATCAGGTTTATCATCGATATGGAGTCGAGGTTAACGTCCCACAAGGCCATGTAGCCGGCCACTCCCAGTTCAATGGAGATGACAGAGAAGGCGACCCACAAGGAGCACAGGATGTTGGGTATAAAGATGAAGGAGATGATCATCATGATCACGGCTCCGATTACCATGGCCTGCAGCGAGACAGGCCGCACCAGCTCGAATTGATCGAAGAACACGAAGTACGGATGGAAGATGGAGGCGTTCAGGGGCGAATCCTTGCAGATTTTGCGCAGATCCCGTACCATTTCTTTTTCGTGGTTGGTGTCCGTGATGTTGACCGCCTGGATGAGGAACCGCGAGGCAATGATCTGCGTCTCGTCGTCATTGAAACGCACGTCTAGGGAGAAGGGGTTGCCGGGGAACAGCCAATGCTCCTTCACCGCATCTATGAAGGTCTGTTCGTCGTCGACCGTCACATTAAGTAGCTCGTTGTTGCGCTCCAGAAAGGAGAGGAACGAGCGTAGCCACGACTCAGTGTAACGTCTGGAGGTCACGTACGAGGTGTGTTCTAGGGTGCTGGTCAGGTTCTCCACCTGCTCCTGCACTATAGGATCCGAGTAGTTTAAGGGTCCGGCAATAATAACCTTAAAATGAACAATAAGAATTAATAAAACCGAAAGATTTAAGGATTTATTCATTAACTCACCTGCATTCGGTAGGGAAACTCTCGGTAATAGTCATCTTCGCGGTCGAAAAACTCCACCGAATAGGAGTCCTCCCGGGATAGCTTGCGACGTTCCAGGCCCTCCTTGATCTTTGTTATGCCATAGCAGGCACCAGCCAGATAACTGGCAAAGGCCAGAATAATGATAATCTTGCACCATTTGTTGTTAATCACTGCCGCCATGTTGTCCTTGAAGAAAGCCATGAGCATGTGGTCCTTGTTGTCGACGGGATTGTCAGGATCCTTGGGGTCAATGCCACCCGCCATTATTGCCTTGTAGAGGAAGTTGCGCTTCTCTGTGGAGCCAAGTCAAAACAAAACCGATAGAAAGAAGTGTGGTGAGACAAGTTCCCATTGACCTCAATTGCAGCGCCTCTTGTTGTGCTAAGACAGTGACTAGTCTAGTTGTTTTGGCTCATGATCAAGTTCATGTTGCAGCTGCTGGCATTAAGCCATCTATCTAAACTGCGCCTGCTTCGATCCGGTTGTGCTGCTGTCCACATTTCAACTAAACTAAGTAGACCTTGCAGCAAAAACACTTACAAATAGGTTTAAAGCGCCAAGAGCGTTTAAACAATATCTGCTGGATACTACTGATTCATTCTTAGATCGTCTTAAAAACATGTTTTGCAAAATCACTTAAACTGTGTACGGGAGTCTCAGTACAACAATAGCCACACTCACAATCCCCCGAGTATCGACTCAATCAGTTCACTCACCTTTGATGGCTACCGACATCGGCTGGACTCGGCATCCGAAAATGGAATGCAAATTCTGGCGCTCCCTGTATCCGGAGATAGCCATGCAGGCAGCGAAGAAAGTGATGTGCCACAGGAACGTGAAGCAGACGGCGAATACCGAGTACGTGCAGAAGATCCTCACCGATCGAAAGGGACTGATGATGCCGATTAGGAACGAGATGAAGTCGGTGACTGAGGTAATGGTGATGGAGACAGCAGCCTCAGACATCATGTGGCCCATTCGCTCTGCCACTGGCATTTTCGACTTTGTCCGCCGCCAACCAGCCAGCATAACGAAGGTGTCATCAATGCCAATGCCTATAGAGAAGGAATAAATAAATTATAAAACTGCGTGTTAACTTTGTCTGATGAATTTATTTAAGTTTTAAAGGATTGACACAGACTAAAATCTTGAAGCTCAATAATATATTAAAAAAAAAATAATATAGTTGTTTCTTACCGATCATCAGGAAAGGTGCCGCCAAATTGATGCCGATAAACTCAATGCCGCAGTACATAGCCAAGCCAAATGCAGCCAAGGTGGCCATAATGGCTGAGACGTTACCCATGAGACCCAGGAAGGGCTTAGAGCGAACAGCATCGCCCATCATGCATGTAATTACACTGTATTTTAAAAGAGAATTAAGATTTAATTACCATTAAAACTGAGTTATCAAACACTTACCTAAACAAACCCATAAGCAGAAATGTGGAACTAAAATAGGGCACAACAGTCTTGGTGTTCTTTTCTAGTTCGTGGTCCAGAGTCCGAGAGGCAAAATATGAGACCGAGATATGTTTAAACCGTCCCGAATCCTCTGCCTGGCCAACTACCCTCAAAAATGTTTCCTCCCATTCCGCACCCCTGGAAAAAAAAACAACATTAGATTTTTGCAAATTTGAAAGTACATTTTTGTCCTTACTTGGCGTCTTGACGCTTGGTGTCAGCTGTCACAAAATACACCAGCTGTATGGCTGGGACACTGATCACCACATTGTCCTCGGTGAGCTTGGTGCCGCCAAAGAAAACAGGAAATAGATGAGCATCCCAGGTAACTGGATTGAACATGAAGGGGAATGTAAGATTAAGCTGGCCCGCCTCAATCTGAAATAAATAAATAAATATAAAAATATAAATTTGTGAATGAAGTAATAGTGTTCACTCCTGTACTCACATCATCCATCAGCGCGTCCAAATTGAGGATATCGTTCTCGAAGCACTCGCCCTCCCATCGTGCGCAGTTATCCTTGTAGGTGTACGTGTCCCCGTCGTAGGTGGTGGTGGCATTCTGAATGATATCGTCCAGCTGGCGCAGCTCTTGGAACACCTCGCGCCTGATCATATTGTCGTCTCCATCTTTCGTTATCACAATAACTCGGCCGAAGCGACCTGGAAATAAATGGACAGATGTCAGATTAGCATCGGTGACCATGGTTAAGCGCAGAGAGCAAAGCACACCGTTGGCAAACAATTAGTGACTTTGTGGACTTAGGCTCGAAGGCTGACTTTGCTCCGGCCGCCGTTACCCACACGCCGAGACGTGACAATAATTTTAATTGAATTCCATTTGATTGTAGCTTCGCCCGATTATTTCACTTGAGTTTCTGTTTGCTCGTTTATCGGACCTCCACTTAATATTAGACGATTGTCCCAAACGTTATTCGAATTTAATGCGCCATAACCAATGCAGCTTCATACACTTGCGTCACAGGTTTGGTGCGGCTTTTCATGCCAGGTATTTGTATTATACAAATTGTATATGTCGACACTTGTATGCAATAAACATATCTATGGCCGCTCTACTATATTCAAAATTATAAATATTTTGTACTATTATATTTACCAACTCGTTAACTTAATAACAAAAAGCATTTTACTAACCTAAAATGTTGATTATATTTTTTGTGGAACCAGAAGTATATAGAATATATATATAATATTCTATATATTATCAAATTTATTTTTAATCTTCAAATAATATGGAATTTTTTTTTTTCTTTGATGTTCCGTTTCCAAACAGAAAATCTTATTCGGTTCATCATTTAGATCCCTGAATAAGCTAAGAATCCCAGAACGAAGTTTAAGGAATCAAACCATTTCTATTCTTGACCCCCGATTTTCTGAAAGAGTCTTTGGTAGGGCACATTATAGTTTTGTGGCTAAATCCATTTTCTTTGGGAGCAATTCTATTCAATTCTAAGTTATAAATATTTTTTATGCAATATTATAACAAATTTTAAGTTATTATTTACCCTTAGTGCGAGTGTTTTACAAATAATAGCGTCAAATTATATATTTTAATAAATAAATAATGAAATTATATTGTTTACCACCAGGGTATCCAAAGTTTCGATGATGCTTAAAAAATTTTAAATTGTGAATGAACTTGACATGTTTTTTATAATATTTTCTGCCATCAACAAACCATTCACGTTTGCAAGCAATTGTCAATGAATTTTGCAAACATTGCTGGTTTTATTGATTGCATTTTTAACAACCAGAAGTCTTTTGATTCATAAAAATCCTTCGGCACTAAATGTGGCAGCGCTCAAATAATCAACTTGAATCGTAACAATTATTTATTTTAGAGCAGGAAGCCTAGCAGAGAGGAAATCCTAACTTTTCCGGCAACAGGATCAGCAAAAACATTGTCCATAAGTGTGCGATTTACGTTGGAAAACAACAATAATAATCAACAATAATGCTTTTATATAACATGTCTGCAGAGCAACAAAGCGGCTAAATTAATTATTTTTGGCATTTCTCTTGATGCGCTCCATAAACAAATTTCCAAAAGACCGGGGAAAGTTGCAACCTGCAAGTCGTTGGCTTGATTTTAACCGCCTCGTGGCACATTTGGCCAAAGTGCAACCGAAGCGGAGCACCAAGCTTCGTGGCTAACTGGTCGTAACCGCCTAAATGCGGTCTAGAAAATCGCCAGCAGCGATCGCATGGATGTGCTGCTCGTATGTATGTATCCACATTGGATCGCTCATGGCCGCCCCACAGTCGCTGGGTTTTTGTACAAATCTCAGTCAAAATAAAGTTCAATGATGAGCGAAATCGAGGCACAGCTCGGATATATGTATATGTTGTTATTTGTTTCTGATGCCACTTGGGCTAGGTATGTGCACGCGTGGCTCCCATCGAGAGTCCGTCACAGCTTGATGCGCTGATCTGCATGCGTCTCGATCTCGATCCAAGAACTGCTGAGTGCACATCGAGTGCAGTTTAGGAGAATGGCACTAAGCACTTGTTTCACAAGACTAATGGCTAACGGCCTCTCGGAGCGAAATTGCTTTGAGCAGCTTTCGCACTGCTCGCAAATAAAAAAGTAATGGTTTCGCAGTTAGTTTAGCCAATCCACACGTTTCTCCCATCATTCCACTCAGCAAGGTCCGAATTGCTTCATTTTTTGCAACAAGCATTTAAGACCGGTCAAATTATGCAATTTTTAGAGCCCTACTGCAAACCGAATAATACAAAATGGTCGGGGACTAAACGGCTAAGACCGCACCGGTAACACAAGTATTATAAGAGATAAAGATGGGTGATGGGATCGACGAATGGTAAATAGTTAAATTAATACATTGTTCAAATAGCTGTTAGACTTTTAAATTCTTCCTTAACGAGACATAGATTGAATCAAGAATCTATCTACAGGAAATATTTTTAGAGATACAAAATTGTTGTTATATTCTCAGTATTATTATTTACAGTACCAGTAAATGAGAAGGGTATTAATTGCTGTTGTCTCATAATTAGACTGATGGTGTGCTTTTCTTAAAATTTGAGTAAATCGGATAATAAATATGAAAGTTATCTGACTTCTGTAAGTTTTTGTTGGCAAAACCAATGCTAAAAAAATTCCTAGCAAAATTGGTTCTTATTTGGATGCTGTGCAACATGTGGCTAACAATATTTGGCTTTCATTTGCTGTCACCATTTTTTAATTTACATTTTAAATTAATTCAGCATATTTAGAAAAATTGAACTAGCCATGTGCTTTGGTTACTGAGTATCATTCCGTCGGTCACACTCACTTGTACCTTTTCTACTTAATTTTCTACTATATTTATAATCCATTAAAAGTATTTTTTACCAAAGTCAGCATACTCTTTCTTTTCCCGTAAATATTAAAATGATTTTAAACTTTTTGTATTTACCACAACAATTTCGAGCGTGTAATTAATTTTCATTTTCATGGGTAAGGATTTTGCTACTTGAATTTCAGCATCTATGCTCAAGTTTTGATGGCACAATGTCATTTGGCAATTATGCGGTACTTTGCTTAAGTTAGCTAAAGCCATTGTTGTGGCTGCCATTAATATTAACATTTCTGCTGCTTCTATTATTGTAGTTCGGCGATGCTAGTGGTGGTGGCTTTGCCTAATAAACCATTTAGCGAAGTTAATAGCCTGTAAAACAGTGCCGAGTTCAAGACCCCAATAAATGCTAAGATATTGTGTCATGTGCTGAAATTATTTATTGCACACTTGAGCCAAAAGTCAGTGGAGGCAGGGCGGAGACGAGGCAGTTGAAGAGCCGGAAAGTCTCCAGGTAGCCTCCTCCGTCAAGGTGCAAAAAGTGTGGCAACATTTAATTGTGCGACGTGAGCCACATAGCCATTTCACTTGCCCAAAATGCTTGCCACAATTGCGTCCAGGTGTGCACACACATATTTGCCGTCACTTACCAGGCCTCGTTATTCGTCCGACATTGAAGCGATGCGTGTAATTCACTTTGAAGTACTGCTCGACGATAGCGCGCTCAGTCTTGCCCTCCCCCGCGATCGGCGAGAACAGATACTCGGGATCGATTTGGTACTTTAGCTGCTGATAGCTGGGAAAATAAGGGATTAGTTAGTTAGTTAGTTGCTAGGCCTCCCAAGACTTGGCTTACTCACCCCGTCATACACAGCAGTGTCAGCAGCACCGGAATGATTATAAAATACCCCGGGTGCTTGGCTATGCAAACGCCCAGGTGGTAGAAGGATTTGTTTAGTGTCTTGTCGACACATGATATGCCGCAGGTCATCTGTAAGTTAAAATTGGAATAGATTAGCAGAAGCTCTAGAGTTCTAATTAACAAAAAAAGCCATAGGGAGCCATTATCTAATATCACATTGAAGCTCTCTAATGTGCGGTTTGCCCGGTGAAGGTGAAACAGGCGTGATGGAAGTCGTTATTATATATATTTATATCGCTAAATGTGTCTACGGGCAGAGGTAGACATGTGTACCCGAGTGCTCGTTGCCGTGTCTGTTTGGCTTTGTTCATCTACACCTTCAACTTAAACTTTAGACACGCATTGTTTTTGGTTGCCTCACTTTGCTGCTGTTTGCCTAAACGAATCTCGGCAAATGCCCTTGTTCATCCCCCTCACTCCCTTCCGAACGCCAAAACAAAAACAAAAATAAATTGGTGAACAACATTAACAAGGAAACTCCTAATAATGTCCATTAAAAATACTTATGAAAGTCAAGTACGTTGCCATAAAATTTTATATGCTCTTTTCATATAAAAAACCAACACAAAAAATCAATAAAAACTTATCGGGTGCAAAATATTAAGTCGCCCCCGGGTGGACTCGAACCACCAACCTTTCGGTTAACAGCCGAACGCGCTAACCGATTGCGCCACGGAGGCTATGCAAGCAGCGAAAAAAGTACCAAACTTTAGTGCACGCCCAAAAAAGGGCCACCCTCTGATAAGAGTATAAATAAATTCTAATAAGAACTGCTTAGCTTCTTAATTTGTCAGAGTTTGCAAAAGCAGTGACAGCGCACCCCCAGCGAGCTCAAGTAAAGCATCCGCCAGAGGAGCACCAACAGCCTCCGTGGCGCAATCGGTTAGCGCGTTCGGCTGTTAACCGAAAGGTTGGTGGTTCGAGTCCACCCGGGGGCGAATCAAATTTTTTGTTTATTTTGTTTTTTTTTTTATTTTTAATAAATTAAACTTATAACATTTTCTTTGTTATTTTTTTAAAAACCACTAGACGTATTTAAATATGTATTCCGGTTCATAAATTCTGTATTTCCTATGTTTCCCTCCCCCGAGACATGCCATTCTCAGCGCTAAACATCAAAAATTATGAAAATTATTTATTTGCTTTACGTCCCGTGCAAGCTGCGCAATTTGTTTGGGCCATTTGTCATGCCAGACACAGAGGCATGAATGTGATGGGCACAAAGGAATATTGTACTTAACATGAATAGAACATTAACATTGGCTGTTCTGAAAGCAACCGTCGTCGTCAGGCACACAAAATGGAAAAAAAAACATAAGGAAAACAATTTAGGCAAATGAGAAACAAAAGCAGCAGCTGCAGGTGAAGGTGTCATCTCTCAATTGCTTCATTGCTCTCGGGCTTTAATTTACTTTTGTTTCCAATAAAATTCGATTTGTCGAGCTGCCACAAACCCGTTAATTCCTCCAAGTTTACTTTCCATTTCTTGTTCAGTATTTTCTGTAATGGGTTCAACGACAACTGACGCTGCACTTTTACCGAAATGTAACAATCTTGTTTTGCCTTTCATACAGTAAACACTGGCATTACAACATATGGCTAAGCCTGAGCTTAAGCCGAGCACTTGGCTCGCCAAATTGAGTCACGGCGCTGCCTCAAGGTTATAGCTCTGGCTTCAGCGCCAACTCTGACTCCAACGCCGACTTCGGCCGGCTGGCCGCCATCCGTTGACATAACGGTTCATTATGTCAAAGTGATTTAAGAAACAACAACGTGGTGCCCTCTCTTCAGGTGCGCAGCTGTGTGGGTTTCCCGCTACCCGGGAGGAGGTGTCAGTGTGTCAATATTTGAGTTCATGTACTCGGAAAAGCGGCTTTCTGGACGTGTTAAATGGTTGCAAATGGAGTAAAAACGTTTTAGGGAATACCTTATCATCAGTTTAGCCTTTCTTTTTCTTCTCCTATCCCCATTCAGACCCTCTCCCATATGGCCGCCATGAAGTTATGCAAAAGTTAAAGCTAAAAATATATTTTACAATATCTCATAACAAAACAGCTTCCGCTCAAAATCCATTAATGAACTTTATATATTCATGTCGCAAGTTCGATGCCACCTGGATCCTCAAAATTCGACTCATCATCAGCTCGGTGTTCATAGTTTTCATAACCACAAGGGGACCCCTATTTTTCTCTTTTTTTCTTCGACATTTTGACGTCAGTTGTGGACTTGTGTCAATGTATATTAAAACTGGTATAAAAACATATCAATTCGAAATGCAATTTCATGTCTGTGGCCGAATTGTGGCTATGACTAAAGCGATTTTCGGCGGCACACGTTATGAAACTGTAGGCGAAGCTGAAATCCCAAATCGATGGGCACCTGACTCACACCGAGCTGTGTGCAAGTGCCTTGAACCGGCGCAAAATGCGTGCCAAGAAAACCGATTCGCTTCGCTCCCTGAAACCTGTCAACTTGGCCATCCGAAATATGGAGTTTTTTGTTGTCTTAGATTTTTGCATAATTTGTAGGTCAAGTCAAGACGCTTTGATTCATGGCGAATTCTTTCCCTTGGCCAACCCAATTTTTCGGTATGCATATATTTTGTATTAATACTCAAGAGATTGCGAATGTTTAGTCCGCGATTGAAACGCACGGCAAAAGCTTTTACATATGGCGCGAGAAAGTTGTTGACCAAAATGAGTTTGTCGCTTCAGTCTTTTGTTTTCTTGTTGTTTTTACTTTCTGTGTCAGGCAATTTGACGTTTTATTGTTTGGACTTCTGGCCGCTGCTTCTTTGTTGTTGCATTGCTGCTGTCTATTCCCAAAATGAATGGCTTTCTGAAAGCATTTAAGATACTTTCGGGTCAGGTAAAAGTAGAACTCCGGGATCCCTTCGTTTCACCAATAGTATTATCTCGCCAATTCACTGACACGTTTCCATCACCGCCTTAATCACTGTTTGTTTCTGTGGCCGGGCTTACATAACTCCCGGTTTCGTCCAGCCCCGTTTAGATATTTGCCGAGCCCACTGGTGCCTGGTTTAAACAATTTATATAATGCATATTTACTGCCAGAAGAAGAAGAAACCGAAGGAGGTGAAAAACGAGCAGCGCAAAAATTGATTGCGAGGCGAGCAAAACGATTGCAAACTTTTGGCGAGTTTTTCTTTCTGACCGCGTCAACAACTTTCACTTTTGTGCGTTGCGGCGGCACAAGGCATAAATGCGAAGAAATTACAAAATTAATATTAATTAATATTTAAATATATTTCGGCATCAGGGGGAACTCGACTCGCATGTTTCGAATTATTCGTCTCTGGCTATAATCAGCCCGATTGTGGGTTTTCCTCTAATTAATTTAGGTCAAGCCATTCAAGTAGAACGCAAGAGCAATATGTGACCTTAGCACGTGGGCGTGACATATCGGCGGAGATTTGTATAATTACTGTTGTCAAACCCGGCTTAAGCCGGTTCAGTTTTTACCAATAAGTTTTTAGATATCTGATTTGACGTCTGATTTTTATTTTTTGGCAACAGTTGGCCAACTGGAAAAGGTCTCTTACAATTGAAATTGGTTGCCTCACAAATGTTTGCAATGAATTTTAATTAGTTTACCTCGAGGCTAACAAATTAACATTGAGCACCTTATGTTAATTATTTATGGCCGTTTTTCGGCTAAGTAAAGGGTGGGCAGCTCAATCGACGGGGCCCTATCGAGGCTATAGATTTTTTTTTAATGGTAATCGCTGTATATTGTGTTTCACTACAGTCATCATTATATCATATAATATCATTGAAAGGTAAAATTTTGAATTCAGATGCTCTGATTAGAAGTTTTCTTATAATTTACAACTGCATATTAGATTATTCTTACAGGAACAGGGGACTTTCGTATTAGTCTTGAAACGACGGATGAATAAATTATAAAACAAATGTAAGCTACCCTTTTGGCTCTTCAACATTAGCACTGCAAAAAAAAATTTTTTTATTGTCATGAGGTGCCCAAAAATTCTCAAATCAGAATTTGTGGACATGGAAGAAATCATAGAAAAATGTCCACCGACGAGATCGAAAGCTGACAAACGATTAACAAGCTTCTTGGTAATCCTTCGTTCCTATATAATAATCTTGGCTTATATTCGAGTGTAGAATTATGTATATGAGTTAGGGCCGACTAGCCATGAAAATAAATAATCTGAAATCGAATTTTGGTTTTTGTTTCGTAGAATATATCATATTTTTTGACAAAGTATTATCTTTTCAAATACCAAGCAACAATTTAAGGTGTTGAGATTTATAAAGGAAACAGGCACTTTTAAAATTATATTTAAAATAAAATTGTTTATTGAAATCACAGATTAACTACCACTAATTAAGCTTAAATTGAGAGATAATATCAGCTCAATCGATGACTACTAGTGGCTTGGGAACGAGGCGAAGGCGTTGGATAGTCAGGTTCTGCCTCGAGGTAGAAGCCACGAAAAAATTCACTTTCTACTTTTTCCGCGCCTCTTGAATGGATTGGCCCAACTGGACTGGTCGGGACGGGACCGATACAAGCCGCATGCGTTCAGCCTGGAACTGGGTCAGACTCTCACGCACACTCATGGCTTAAACATACACCACACACACACACAGCAAAGTGGCCGCTTTCAATTTGAATTCAGCTTTTTGGTTTGTTTGCTTTGCATTAATTAACCATTTACCTGGTGAGCTGCTAAGGAAAACGATTTTATTTCGGATTTATCGGCGCTTTGTTTAGTCACAGATCTGTGGGTCACCTGGAAAAGAGCTCCAAAAAATAGCCTTAATCTGATTTCGTTCATTAAACGCAGCTTAAAAAGTGATTGAAATTGAATTAGGAGTAAGTCTATCAAGATATCTGTTATTTCCGGTGGCTGCAGCATTCTTATTTGAATGTATCATGAATGATCATAGAGAACATGATTGAAATACGATTAGTCCTCGGTATTTTCGCTAATCATCACCTTTGCTAGAACTAATGTGGCAAAAAGCAAAACTTACACTTTCTCGATCACTTTTACTAGCTCGGATTCACTTTCCTCGGATATATAATATTAGTTAATTATGGCAGAGCTTTTCCAGTCATCAGTGGAGAGTTAATAAATCAACCAATTGACACACAGTCGACGGTAAAACTCAGAAATGCCAAACGACAAAAAGTCTAATGCCAACAACACTCTGAGAAGAAATGTCGGAACGAGAAAGGCGAAGAAAGAAAAAGAAAGTGCAAGGCTGATCACATATCATGTGTACATACATATGTACATATACATATATGTATGTACGTATGTAGACACGTGCATGCTTAGCCGATCGTAACGGCAACTCTCGACTGAAACCAGCTGAGAGCTTCTGGAAGAGGGGGCCTCACCAGGTCCTCACCCTCGCCCAATATGTATGTGCATCGAAATTCCAAAAAGTTATTAACTTCACCGAAAGTTTACCAAAATATGCAATGATTCAGCACCGATGTCTTATTTTTCGCTTGCTGTTAATCTTCTGTGCAAACACTCAATTATAGTTTGGCGTAAAATTTAGCAAATTATGAGCTGCTTGAGGAGTTGCTAATTGAAAACTGTGAACGCCTAATGGAGCAATAAAAGTTATATTTGTACGAGATCTGCTATCCCGCTGAGTTTGTGTGTATTGAGCAATTTTCCCAGGCCGAAGGAAAATCACCTGCAGGGAAACCAGTTCAGAGTGGTTTAAGGCTACCTGCTGTTCAATCGAGAATCTATAGATGATGATCCATTCCTACCTGGGCACTCCCTTGAACGGATACTATTGGGTTCAACTGTACTCGGTGTCCACTTAAATACAGAGAGAAAAATATGACGGATGTGGTCATAAATTCCCGATATTATTAAGATTAGAGAGAAACCTTTTGCAGTATGACATTATTTCCTTGAAAAAACATGAAATGTAAGCTATTGTGATTTGAATAAACTGTTTTTAAGAAAACTATGTATTTTTTAAAAATACCATCCTATCGTTCTAGATTGAGATCCTCCATAGAATTAATTTTAACCAAATTGGACAGTCTAGAAATATATATACCAGTCACTAGAAATTGTTTTCCAAGGGTCAGTCTTTATTAAACAAAAATGAATATATGAAAAACTTACAAAGCTGTCTTTTTTGTCAGGATCAGGAACATTTCTATTTAGACTTAATAAAGTATTAACTAACAGTTTAGTAGATAGAAAAACCAGATCTTAGGATAAGGAAACCCTTGAAAAATTAGGAAAGATTGCGGTGGATTTGGACCTTTAGAGACACCAGGCTAATCAAAATGTATCTTTAATTTTTGCCCACCTTGGATGCGTGGAAAATAATTGCATAGATACAGTTACATTACATAAATGTATTATAATACGTACATATGTGATACAATATTATTTGTTCAAAGATATTTTCTATAAGAAGATAAGGTAAATTATCAATTATAAAACAAACGCAACAAAATTGATTTGTAATTATCAAAATTACTTGGGACCTAAAAAAATTTATTAAAAATGGGGAAATGTGGGGACCAATATATATCATTTATCTTGTTACATTGTTACCGAAAGCAATACACCTCATGTGATTCGGGTATAACCTTGGGCATAATGGGACCCAAGCCAAGAGCAACATATGAAAATCGAATGCGCCAGATGAGCCAATCAACCGGTTTCCTTCTTGCCGCGAATTTCACTTGAACTTTCATTAACTGGGCCGAGCAACTCCCTCTGTTATGTCCACGGTCCAGTGTCAGGTGGTCCGATCTGCCAAACCGGATCACCAGAGTTCAGTTTTTATGTAATCACTCTTGCTTTCGTGTGTTGAGCCCGAAAATGCAAACAGCAGCAGTAAGGGGGAATAGAAATCCGTGGTCATCGTTGGCCAATGATTGCCATTGAATATTTCCCTGGCCATTTTCCACCTCATTTCGTTTGGGCATTTGGTGATTCCTGGTTCGTGGCCCACTTTCCGACGCTCAGGTGTTTTGCTGGCTTTAATTGTGAGCGGTAATTGTAGCCGCTCTCAATTCAAGCTGCATTAATTTGACTGTCAAAAGTCTTGAGTTTCTTTCCCGGCCGACGTTTGCATATGAAGCGAGTTGGACTTGGAACCACCGAGTGGAGTGTGGCAAAGTATTGTGGCAATTGCATTCGCAGTTTGGAAAAAACATCAATTAGGTTTTATTGCTGATGCAAATAGAAGCAAACCAGTTTACTTGTCTTTATTTTTGGCACTCGGATCTACGCTTGTAGTTCGCATTAGTTTGATAAACTCGAACTTAAATTGTCCATGAAATGGTTCCTTCTGAGCAGACTTCAGAAAGCCTCGAGCAATGAATTACTGAGCCCACTTTAGTTATGTTTTGTGGCTTATAATTTCTACACCGCAAAGAATCAGTTGTAAATTCATCAGCCTCAATGAAGGCAGTATTCAAATCATAGCAGAAAAATAAAAGCACTTCCTTCAAGTGCTGCTTGTGCAAATTTGTTCGTGCTCAATTGATCTTTCGAAATATCATTAATTTTAATGTCACCAAATATAGTATGTGCATAAATCAGTATAAGAAGTCACATAAACTTTAAAAAATATTTGATGACTTTTCCTTAGAAACTTGGATGTCAGCAACCGAGATGAGTTTTATGTATTTTTAGAGAAGTTCTTAAATATGACAGAAGAGTTAAAATGCAACTGAGATGATTATAATGTATTATATTACAGAGAAGTAAAAATTAAACTGAAATGACTTTGATGTATTTAAAATGATATTCCTCCAATGGCATACATCTTATCGTATTTATTTCCTTTTATTATTCCTAACAATGCACATTTTATGCAACAGCTGAGATGACATGTATGTGTTTTAAAAATAATTTTCAAATATTAATAAAAGGTAAATATATGGGTTAAAATGATATTCCTCTTAAGGCATAAATCTTCTCCTAATTATTTACTTTTTTATGCCGATTTATTTGGGCATTTGGGCATTCCTAACAACGCACTTTCTATACAACATTCCGAAACGCAATTGCTGCCGGCACATATTTAATTTCAACCCCTAAGCCTGAGCACCAACCCCAGTGCGAAAAACTGCGACACAACCAGGATGCTTTAGAACCCCATCTGAACTCACCTTGGAAGTATTATTGCGCCTATTTCGCTTAGCGTCTTATCCAAAAAGTGGTTATATTTTTAAGAATTCAATTAAATTTTGAGCGGAGTATTTTTTTCAGAAGTTTCGTTGCGCCAACAAATTGCACTCTGCGTGTTTCGCCTTTCACAGAATTTCTCTCATTAATATTTAAAAAATTGCACACTCGTAGCACTGGTTTCGACCATCATCATTATTTGGATCATTTCACCTGACGGCGGGGGCACGGTTAGGGGTATCCAGAGGGGGAAATACTCGAATGACGACCGAAGGCTTCGAGACCAAATCACGGACTGAGCGATCTCGGATCTTGCTCAAGCAGCTCACAGCTCGCAGCCCGCGTCTCACGGATCGCGCCTTACGTTACGGCCTACGCGGAGGCTGCGCAATTTCGAATTCAGTGACCGTTAGCGTTCTTTTGTTCGCGGGGCAAATTAACTTTGATTGGGATTCTCGCCGTCGCAGAAAGAAAGGAGGATGGAAGAAAGTTGCTGCGCGCACACGACCGCCGCGCACCACGTAACGGAATCGAATGAGGCCTTACGTCGAGCTCTGGGCTCTCGCAGCGCTCAATCGTGGCACAGCTCAACTCAGCTCACCTGTTGCAAACGCTCTGACTCTCTCTCTCAGCCTCTCGCACTCTTGGCCAGGTGAGTGCACCGGTTTGCAGCGGTTCGCACGAATTTCGGGAAAAATCCGTGGCTCTCCTTTCCTTTGTATACCTGTTTCCATCTTCAGGTGGGCCCGCGTTGTTGCTGCAGTCTGAAGGTCGCATTTTCGCTCATTAATCGCCGCTTTCTTCTGCGCCTGCGCAAAAGATTTTGTGGGAATAACCGCCGCGGATTCAGGTGAATTTCGGCTGGGCTTAAGTGGCCCAAAACGCGGCACTAAAACCGATGGAAATTTCGCTGGAACCGCGCACATCTTGGCCACCATCTTGGCAAGGGACATATTGCAGCTGTGCAAAGAATGAATACTGAATATCTGATTATTCCACAAATACTAAATACCTACATAGCTGAATAGATAAATCGTAGTCAGTTTTTCATTGACGAGCTATGGTTTGCAGTATGTCTTAGTTTAATTTAACTCTTACAACTAGATTAAGACGAACATTTGGATGCAATGTCTTCATAGATGGACTCTTATTTCTTATCAAAGTTGTATGACTTCAACTTTTCTAGTGTCCAGGGGCTTAAATGGAAATCGCAACATGGAATGGAATGATCTAGAAATTAATAGAAAAAAAGTAAAGCGACATATTTTCTTTTACTCATGCATATTATTAATATTAATTTAATTTTTTAATTTTTAATTTTTATTAAGTTCTTATCCTAGCGCAACAAGTTTACACTTATAATTATAGCACTAGTCACATGAATTACTATTTATATTATTTCAGGAAAGAGCAGATATTTACGATATTAGGATTGTTTACTTATAGTAATAATAATAATAATACTAATCAAGTTTCGTAAATATTTTATATACTATATCTAAAGGTTAACTTGGGATTTTATTAAATGATTTAAATTATACAATTCATACGAATTTCGATGACTCTTACTTAGCTTCCTTTATAATTTCATATTTATATGTATTAAAAACATCTAATTAGCAATAATCCTAATTAATTTTATTTCATAATTCATATATGGAACCAATTTTTTCATTTATTGATTACATTATATATAATACTTTTCATTTATTCATTTCATTTCATTTATTCATCATTTTTGTTAGTTTCTCGTACAAGACTACTATTCTTCTTTTTCAACAACTTAAAAATTAATTTTTTAATGTACTTTTAATAAAAATATTTAATTAAAAAAGGTTCTGAAATATACTTATATCGTGTTTTTTTGCTATTCTATTTGCCTGTTAAATGTTCATATATCTTTGAATATATTTGTATACTCTTTTTTAATACAGAGATAATAACTATAGTACACCGGCTTTACTCATTGATTAATTTTAATTACTTATTTAGTATAATACATATGTATAAATACTATTTTAATTAAAGCTATTGTGCGTCGGCAACATTTTTATTATCATATTATTTCGACACATTTAAGGTATGTTAATAACAAAATATGCAAAGGGTTGTATTATTAGAATAACAAACAAACTTCAAAAATATTGAAAATTCCTATATTTCATTTGAAATTCCAAAATAACAACAATTAGATTCAAAAATTAAAATATATTTTATTTTCATAATTATTGTAATTCAAAGAACATCAAATGGCTTTAAACCTAAATATATCTTGTTTCCCTGAAATATAATAATTATACCTTTTTTAACGAGTGTATGGCAAATGGCTCTCCAAAATACAATATGTATACATATGAATCAGAAGAAATAGTTGCCACTTTACATAAATTGGGAGCTCAGTGAGCACATTTTCGTCTCGTGTGTCACTAGCTAGCAAATTGACGTAAAATACTCCGGAAACTATGCGACGTAAAACTAATTTTATATAAAGGCGACTTTATAATTTTCCCAAACGAATTTCTAAATCCCAAATGGCAAACAGAAAAGTTTGAGAGATGGACAGCGAGCAGCTCGAGAGAGACAGGGACAGGGACACAGATATTACGGCTGAGAATTTTAAGCGGAAATTTTAATAAAAATCATTTAGAATTTATTTCAAACAGAGAAAAGTGCAAACAACCAGAGGCCAGCGGGAAGGGACAGTGCGCCATAAAAGTATATACACATGTGCAGCTACAAACAATGAACTATCGAGCAACGCTCCGCATCTCCATATCTATCTACATATATGGTGTGTGAGATATAGTATCAGTGAGTGTGAGATATAGTATCAGTGAGTGTGAGATATAGTATCTGTGAGTGCGACATATAGTATCCGATGTGTGTAGTAATGCCATCGGCCGGGTAATTGAGCAGAGTAGGTATAGCGCACAGCTCGCCGGGCAAATGCTGAATTCAATTCTGGGCAATCAAGCCGTGCGATCTATATATACACTCAAGCACTGATTCCAGCATTAACACTGTCCAAGGCGGTGGCGTTGGCGACGGCATTAGTGAGACTCCTGATTGGCTTCTGAATGCGCCCGCCAAGACAGCTCTTCATTGGTTTCCCTTCGCGGTTTGCAGGTCGACACCATGGTCCCACAGCTTATCCAAAGGCTCCGTCTCCAAATTAATGAGTGCTTTGTACTGCCAGTGCCCCCGAATGTCCTCGCACTAATTCCTAAAGTCAATTTATCATGTGAATGATGGCTCAGCAATCGAAGGTTAATAAATTATGACCACCATCCACTTGGATCTCTCTAGAGCAACGAAACTCTTGTGCTCAAATGTATTAAATATGTATATACATATGTACATAAGTTTCTAAGAAATACCCCTTTGATCGCCAAGAACAGCACATTATCCCCAAAAAACCCTTTTCACCAATTTTTTAAGTTAGAAGCATTCATTCATGGATCATGGAAATGATCCCCGGATTTCGGTCAAATTAAAATATTTAAAATTTAGGAAAGAACAATTTATACATTCTGTTGATTTTACAAGGTTATCATATAAATTGGTAACTATGTAAAATATGAAGCCTATTTGATAAATTCAAAATAATAATTCAAAATTCAATTTCTTTTTAAAATTATATTTAAAGATTTCTCTACAATCCATCCAATTGTTTCTTTGGTATGTATAGTAGTCCGTTATTTTTAGTTTACTAAATTCCTAGTAATTTTGTTTTAATTTTCTTCTATGGCAACTACATACATAAATGATATAAAGGTCTAATCAAGCCAAAATGAACATTTTACAGTTTCCAATTTTGTTATTCGTAATACACGAAGTACATATGTACATATGTATACATACATAAATTGTACATAAATTGCCTTTTATGACTACACTTGTACAAAATAATTTGTAAGCCTGATTGAGGTTCAAGTTCACCGAAACATTATTAGAACAAGAATTTCCTCTCCTATTAAAAGATTCTCATAAATAGATTAAATTTGTGACTTAGCAACACGGACACTACTTTAAAAGTGATTCTTGTGTACGCAAAATTAAAAATTCAATTAAAAATTATTAGCAGAAGAATTTTGGTTTTATTATTCTACCCTTTTCCGTGTGTGTACCGGTAATAGAAATTTATATTATCTTTAAAGCTGATCGGATTGTTGAGATTTTAAAGGTTTAAAAATGTTTAAATCCTATATAATAGTAATAGTGAAGGGTCTTAAAGTATATATTCGAATTTATATAGAAAATATTTCTTCTAGACCCGATGTCTATAAATGAATCAAAGTGTCAAGCAAATGACCCAACATTAGTCGATATCAGATAGCAACTGAATCATTTGTAAAATGTTATTTTAACATACATTTTGTTTTTAAATGTTGATTAATTAATTTATTTCTAGTGGTAAAAAAGTTTCAAACATAACTGAATCTTCACCAATCTCAACGCTGTTTATATTAAATATTGAATTGCCACTACAAAACAAAAGGTAATCATCTAAACACATTAGTGAAATCCTGGTATAGGTCGCGTTTTATTTATTTAAGTGAGATTGTATTAATCAAATCCGTTTGGGTCTGTGAAGAAAGATATTTTAATTAAAAAGAAAAGCAAAAGCAAATAAAACATAACTTAACAATATTAAATTATTATAAATTAATATTAGATATACTATATTTATTATATTGTTGAAAGTTTCTTTGCCGCAGCTATGGCTTTGGTTTCATTTTCATTGTTTCAAACTTGACATTCCAACACTGCCTGAAACACTTTGCAGCACTGGCCACAAGCGCAGCCTAGTTCACGTGGAAAAGTTCATTTCCATTCCAAATAATTTGTGATAAACTTGACTTATTGTGCTGATGGCAATGTCGAGCAGCTTCAATTTGCGAACCAAAGTGCTAGTGCAGCCGTTGGTGCTTTTCCAGATTATCGACGCCTATGAGCGCCGTCCCAAGGATGCCAACCAGGTGCGTTTGGGTTGAATACTCTTTTGGGGCCAGGGACTTACCGGGATTCACTATTCCCTTCAGGTTATAGGCACTCTGCTGGGTCGCTTCAACAACAAGCAGGGTCGCACCGAGATCACCAACTGCTTTTCCGTGCTTTACAAGGAGAATGGCAGCCGCCTTGACCTGAATCTCAGTTACGCCACTGACATGTTAGAACTGAACCAGCTGACCTTTCCCCAGGAGCGCGTGGTCGGGTGGTTCTCCACCGGGAAGGCTGTGTCGCGATCGGCAACCCAGCTGCACGACTATTATGCCAAAGAGTGCCCTGAGGGCCGTCCGCTGCACTTGCTAGTCGATGCCGCCTTGCGGGGACAGCGCCTATCGACGCGCCTGTACTGCGCCGTGGAGATGGGCGTGCCCGGCGGCACCAAGGGTCTCATGTTCTCCATGCTGCCCCTGGAAATGTCCAGTGGCAGTCCCGAGGCGGTGGCCCTGCGCCTGATGCAGAAGCAGAACCTACAGTCTGGCAACAAGCAGGTGGGTCACATCCTTCCGGAGTTGGTGCAGGTGGTAGATGCTACACGGGATCTCCAACTGCGTCTGGACCTAGTGCTGCGCTATATTAACGATGTCCTGGCCAGGAAGAGGAGGCCAGACAATGTGGTTGGCCGGGCGCTGCACGATGCTTTGACCTCTGTGCCCATGGTGGACTCTGAAAGTTTCCGGCTGATGTTCAACGCGAACGTGCGCGACATGCTGATGGCCATTACGCTCTCCACGATGATCAAAACCCAACTACAGATTAGTGAGAAGTTGTCTGGAATGCCGGATCAGGATTTGGACTCCCATCACTCCAAGTTTAAGTTCTGTCAATAAAGAACTGCTTTTCCGGGGCATTCCCCGCTTCGTAAGTGGAAGCTTCCACCGCGTCTTATCAGTTATTTTCAGTTTCCGATCGACATTCCCCTGTACTCTGCCGCATAATCCGCCGCTTATCTATCAGTTTAAAAAGTTTACTTTCTTTTTCGAATGACTTATGGCTTCGCATGGCATTAGGACATCCGCTCGTCATTAATCATGGATGTTGACCTAATACGAAGAAGCAAAGTGAAACAATTTTATGATGTATTTAAACAACGAATAAATGAGCTTCTATTCTGATATTTTTATACCCTTGCACGGTATTATTTCAGTCAAAAGTTTGCAACGCAGTGAAGGAGAGATCTCTGACCCTATAAAGTATATATATTCTTGATCAGGATCAACAGCCGAGTCGATCTAGCCATGTCGTCTGTCCGTTTCTACGCAAACTAGTCCCTCAGTTTTAAAGCTATCTGAATGAAACTTTGCAGTTAGTCTTCTATATACTCTCGCTCGTACATATGTCGGAACGAGTCGGATCGGACGACTATATCATATAGCTGCCATAGGAACAATCGGAACATTTTTTGAAAACAATTTTAACTTTGTCAGTTTTCAACACATTTTCATCAAAGTTGAAATTTATCCGGTTTTTATTATTCCTGAATTCCGGTTTCATGTAATTTCATGAAAATCGGTCGACTATATCCTATAGCTTCCATAGGAATAATCAGGAAAATAAACAAAAAACCAAAACTTAGCCGTTTTTCAAACCATTTTCATCAAATCTGAGATTTGGCAACTAATTATTATTCCAGATTTTCGGTTTTAATTTTTTGTTAAAATTCTGCAAGGGTATATAAACTTCGGTGAGCTGAAGTTAGCTTCCTTTCTTGTTAAATGTAGAATTCTAGGGAATACTACAAGATAAACTAGACTATCAAACATATACAGACATATCTCAGCTGCGTTGCTTATCTGTTACCTTAAGTAACCTTTTACAAAGGGAATAACTTTTCTTAAAACAATTCCATTTGTCTTGTCCCTATTGTTTGATGTTAATCAGGAACACCCTAATAAGGTCATCACTTTTCCACAGCAAATTTAATTTGATGATCTCATAAAACTGATACCCGCGTCCGAACTTTAGAACCTAGAAATGCCCTGATAATGAGATCATGTCGAAAACAAATGCTCTTGGTTGAGGCTTCCCCCGTTCTTAAACTGCATCGTAAAACCCTTTAGAAAGATGCAATTTGAATGCGGTTTTTTCACCACCTGGTTCTTCAAAGCCGGCACATCCGTTTCCGCTGAACAGAATCCGATTTAGGCGACTCTTTTAGCCTGTTTTGAGGGCCGAAAGTTGGCGGTGAATACAACAACAGGGAGAGAGCGAAATGGGAAATCCGAATCCCGGCGAAATGTTGATAAGGTAGCGATTTATTTCGGGGCGTGGCGGTGGCTGGCAAACAGAGGCTCAGAGGTGGACGTGAACTCCGAGATGCGGACCCCCCAAATAACGATGATAAAGGCCTTATCGCAGTTCAGGGACAGTCGACGGCTGTCCGCCAGGGTAATCAATTAGCAGACACCAACTGCAAATTAGCAAACGTTGACGTTGACCGTCGCTTGTACATAGCCCCCGCCCTTCCCCGTAAATGTTGATGCTGAGGCCGGAATCACCGGCTGCCCCCTCCCCTTGGCCAGACTACTTATCGCTCAAGCCAAAGCCAAGGGCTATCGGTGCGCCCTGGTCGCCCTCCTGATAGCCATCGGCAGCAGCGGCGTCGATTGGAGCGGATCGAATCGGAGCGCATCGGACCGGACCCTCAGACGTCCGAAGACCCGTGAGCCGAGCAGACGTTCTAAGTATTAGATCAGGGACGAGTGTCTATAATGCCAAGTCGTTATATCTTCCGTGCTTTTCCGGCTATTCAAACTTGAGTTTGTAAATACTACGGTGCGGTAACCGTACAATAAGGACTATCGTTAGCTCCCAATCTTTACGTCCGGGCATCTGTTTCGGTATTGCTCTCGGTACCCTTACCAGTTCCAGTTCCCAAGTATTATGTTCTCGCTACTGCATCACCCGCTCGTCTGCCGTTGCTGTCTGATAGAGCAGCCGCCGCTCTACCACAGCCTCCATGACGCCTCCAGCCAGCTGGCCGCAGAGCTGAAGGCCCTGGCCCCCAGCCTGCGCCTGGATCCTGGCGACAATCTCACTGATGTCATCTGTGAACTATGCCTGCGCCGACTGCACGATGCTCGCGACTTTCAGCGGCGCTGCGAGCAGTCCGAGCAGGAGCTCCGTTCACGTCACGAGCACTGGAAGCAGAGAGTGGAAGTTGGCGACGTCTTGGCCCTAGATGATGTGCTTGAATGCCTGGAGCGAGAGGTGGGCAGCCTAGAGGGCCCGGCGGTGGCCACGCCCCTGCAGCCTAGCAAGCCAGTGGCCTATGTGGCACCGCTCATGGAAAGTGTGGATTTCGGTATGTTTATACTTTCTTTGGAGCTTCCGCAAAGATGGTTTTACTTACTTTTCCCTTCCAGAAAACTTGGATTTCCAAGACAACTCGCCCAGTCAGTATGAGGCGCCAACCTTTTGGCAATCCACCATGGATGCGGGCAGCCTAAACACTCCGCACCACCAGCCGGACACCCTCGAGCCTTTCGAGGCCGTAGGGGCTCAGCTGGAGCAACCCCCTCTTCCAGAGTCTCCCGTGGAAGCAGATGCAAAATCAAGTCAAAAGCCCAAGAAGAAGCGGACCAAACCCAAGGCCAAGCCCCAGAAGCCTAAGACAGACAGAACCGCGAACTCGCCGCGATCACTGCACCCGTGCGGCGAGTGCGAGAAGAAGTTCACGCGTAACTTCCAGCTAAAGCTCCACATGACCGCCGTCCACGGGCTGGGCGAGATGAGGTACCAGTGCGAGGAGTGCCGCAAGACCTTCGCTTCGCGGCACAGCCTGCGCTACCACGTCAAATCTGTTCACTCGACGGAGCGCCCCTTTGGCTGCCAGCACTGCGAGCGGCGCTTTGTGCTTCGCACACAGCTGATGTCACACCTTCGTACCCACACCGGGGAAACCAAGCCGCGCATCTTTGCGTGTACATGCTGCACCAAGAGCTGGCCCACAAAGTCCGACCTCCGTACGCACATGCGCTCCCATTACCCGAACATGGAGCGGCCCTTCAAGTGCGACCGCTGCTCGAAGGCGTTCTTCACGCGGGGACACTTGAACTCGCACCTGCTTGTGCACACCGGCGAGAAGCCGTTCGTCTGCGATTACTGCGCCAAGTGCTACCAGAGCGTGGGAAACCTCAACAACCACATGGTTCGGCAGCACGCGGACATTATTGAGGCCCAGCTAGAGATGGAGTCCATCGAGAGCTAAATCCTGGTTCCAGTCCTCGAAGCTGCATCAAGTATTAAGACATGGACAAAGCGTTAGCCCCTAATCAGGTGCAAACATGTATTTATTTTTAGGAAATATAATAATTAATAATAATATGATTGGTTAGTACTGATATTTTGTAAAAGATCTGCTCAGATAGTGGTTCCGAACCAATCAGTGCCCTTCGGTTGCCACTCTGGAGAACTCAGTAGTAAGTCGCTCAGCTTTAAAGAGATTTTCCACTATCAAATAGATTTTAAACATATGAATGCAATTGTAATAAATATTTTATCTCAAATAACTTTTATTTATTTTAAAAAAGTTAAGAAATAATATTGGGTTTAATTTTTTTTAAGAACCCAAAAAAAAATATGTTAAGCTTCCAGTGCAATCAGATCACATTGGATTTTGTGATAAAATGTATATGTTTTTATGAAACTTTATAGAAAAGGTTTGCAAATTAATTCTCATCTTGTTAGCTTAATTTTTTTTTTTGTTTATACAAATGCAATTCTAAAATGACTATGTCTTACCACAACTACCCTAGCTAGTAGCTACATCCATGCTGGACTTATTATTGCGCAATCGAGGATTTTGCAAACATTTCTACCGGCCGGCAGTCTTATCTCCCGCCTTAATGTCACAATCCGCATTTGATAGCCAAACGGAGCTTCGAGCAATACTGCGAGGTGAAAGCGGCAAGGCGAATAATTAAAATCAAAGGTGAAAAAATCAAACAAACAAACTTAAAATAGAAATCGTGCAAAAATGTGGTATAAAAATAAAAATAAAGCTATAAATGGGCAGTGGCAATATGTGCCCCAGCAGAGCATCAGAAATTATTAAAGTAATTTTATAAACAATATAATAAGATTTTTCAAATAAATTTTAATTAAAGACGAGCATGAAAGCTTGCACCCCTTGCTAGGCGACGATGTACCTTTTATAATGTAAAGGGTTATTATTTTTTATTCAAATCATCGGAAATTCAAAGACCATACAATGTCTATTGATTGAGATAGCCATGACTAGCTAGTATTTTTGTAAGTTTTTGAGGAAATATAAATCCATAAGGATCAAATCTGTTGCCAAATGTCCCTTCTTCTGGAAAACATTATACAAAAACAATTTATTCATAGGGTTGCTTCAATTATTTTATAAACAAAACTAATAATTTGTGTTTAAATTAAAGTTTAACTAAAACTATTCCTTTTTTATTTACCAAGCTATTAACTCTTTTACATTCTTTGATATGTTTACCTTAAAACTTGATTATTTTAATTTTAAAAATACTTTTATAAATATAGAATGAATCTCAAACTTTAAACCTATTTTAAAAATATATATAAAAAGGACCCCAGTACAAGTTCAACACTCATCTCAGGGTCTTATAAAACCCAATTCAGGGCTTATCGCTGACGGACTGGGTCTATCTGCACGCGTTTATGGGTCTGAGCGTGTGTGTAGCTATTAAATAAAATAATCAAATATGTACACAAATCATTAATATTAAAAGGAACGATTGACAGAGAGGGGCCAGCGGAGGGTCGATCCATAGGAAGATTGTAAAAAAAAGCGCAAGTAAAACTTTCCAGTATATTATAGAAATATGGATTACCTTTATCTCTTCACGTTTCTACAACAAAGTAATATACATCCTATGCTTTAGATTAAAACTGCTAAATTATTGGAACTCTAAATATATAAACTAAATATATAAACTAAGAATATATAAAAACGTAATTAGTACCCAGGTCCAGTTGCGAATTTGTGACAAAATTGATCAAAATCCTAAGTTTATTTTATTTATTTATCTTCTATTTTATTTGCAAAGGTTTTTTGGATTTATATTCATTTTAGTTGATAACAGAAATTAACAAAAATATCGCAAACGTTTAAATTTAGATTTATCAACTTCATTATCTGTGGATCAGAACTTCCTTGAGTTTCATAGGCAACGCATGAAACTGGCAAAAAATGCCTGAGGTTGCTTGATTTAATTATTTATTATTATTTTACAGGATTATGGGTCTATTTTCGTTGTCTGCAAATAAATTAATTCGGACATTGTAATTTCTTTTTAGAGTATTCAATATCGTGTGTGTTTTCCTAAAGATTAATCTCAGCTGAGGTCCAAAAATAAGTTATACTAGTATTATCTGTGGCTACCATCAGAACAAATGCCCGACTGTCTGACCGTAAAAAGGCGGAGCGTAGAGCATGATAGCCCCTATCTGCTATAACTATATACTGCCCACTGAAATTTTGGCTGGTGCATGGAATTCGCTTCAATTACACAATCACAGAGCAACAATTATGCACTTGAGTTGCTGAAACCTTAAGATCAGTTAAATGTTAATCTAATTAACTTTGATAAAGAAGGGGAGATTGAACTGGGGAAGTGACCGCAGAGGCAATGATCTGCGTCTCGTCGTCATTGAATTGCACGCCTAGGGAGAAGGGGTTGCTGGGGAACAGCCAGTGCTCCTTTTCGTCCTGTTCCTGCTCCTGTTCGTCGTCCACGGTCACATTGATATATATATGCTGATATATTGATATATCCATCTGCCATCCCGTTTTTCTTACTGCCTCATCTGGACGAGAATCGCTCGCTTCGGTTCGAGGGAACCAGAGCTACTGCTGAAGATCCCATCAACTTTCTATACTCTATATATACTATATACCCTATACTCTAAGAGCTGATTTAAGCTCATTTTATTGCGTATTTCGTTTTCATATTTAATTAAATATATCAAATAAAGTATTGTTTCAGTTCATATTATTTAAATGCTTAAAGAGACACAAATCTTTATCTTAAAATAAAAGTAGATATAAAACTTCATTAATTACTTCTTTATAAAGTATTATATAAATAATATTCTTTCTTCCTTCCCCATTTTATAAATACTTTCCCTTATTTTTCCCTCCTTATCTCAGTGCACCACTGCGGTTGCCAATCTTGACCTGGAGGCCAAGACGTTTGTGTCTTCTACGACACGCCCGGGCAATTGTGAAATAACATTTAAAAAAAAACCGATTAAAGCATAAGTTAACATTGGTACGCCAAATAGATGCATTCCAAAAACAAGCTTTAATAATCAACCCTCGCCTATGCCAATTTTGCAATTATAAAGCAGAGACTACGCTTCAAGTCAGGACGCACAGTAGTAAAATGCATCCTGAGAAATCAGGATCCAATCCCTTAAGTTTTATATTTAATAATGATATGCAATTTTAACAAAAAAAGTAAAAGTAAATTGAAAAAGCTGTCAAGTAAAGAATTTAGGCTTTGAATTGAAAAAGCTGTCAAATAAATGGGACTAGGCCTACTGGGGAAATCACCATAAAAAACGCGCCAATTACTCTACATCAATGGTGATGCGGAAATGAGTTCACAATTGTGATGGTCACCACAGAGCAACAATTATGCAATTGAGTTGCTGAAACCTTAAGATCAGTTAAGTGTTAATCTAATTAACTTTGATAAAGACGGAGAGATTGAACTGGGGAAGTGACCGCTGGCCTAGAGTCGGCGATAAGTTTGATGGATGTGATTCATGCGAAACGATAACCTTGTTTCAGGTTAGACTACATATACGAATACATATCTCCTGGCATTTCCGCGGCTCGGGCGTTACTCACTCGTAATGTTTACACATCCGGAACGTGACCGATGGGGAATGAAGAGGAGCCTGCGTCTCCTCCAGACATTGACCTAATCAAGGCTTTTGTCTCCGTCTCCACTAGAGTTCGTTCTTTCTTCTCCAACCAGCATACGTGCTTTGGGAGATTCTCAGTTACAGGGTGGGGCTCAACCCACCTCTCCTTAAACAACGATTGCGATCGATGACCCGATGCGAGTATTGTCTTTGTTTTTGCAAATTTATGGCTCATCTTAGCTCTGTATGTTGAGGTCAAAAAAGCCTGATCGAATTGTGTAAAGGGCTTTAAAAGGGATTCTAGGTAAGAAGATATCTTGTTCTTAACTAGAATAAAACCCACCAAAAACCCACAATATTTCACATTTCAAGGCAATTTATTTACACTAACAACGATTTAGTATGTACATAACATTCTTTAAAAACTTTACTACCCAATGGTCAATCCCTCGCAGAGTCCCGGTCAAAGAGAAGTCGTCCCAGCTGAACCTGCTGCTGGGCATACGAATTAAGAACGGGCGGGTTATGGCCTACAGAGCCACCGATACCAGCACCCTCTGGAGTGACCGACTGGCGGACCAACTCCCGCAGACTCGCCGATATCTTGGCGGTGCGGAAGCGGTCTTCGTGACGTCGCTGACGACACTCTACAAAGCGTTGCGATTGATGTCGCTTGCGCTGTATGTCGTCACGGAGCTGATCCCTCCGCACCCGCTCCTCCTGCTGCCGCTCACGCCAGTGCTCCTCATGCTGGGCCTGCTCCACGTAATTGTCGTGCTGCAGCCTCTTCAGGTACGCCTCCAGCAACTGACCACGCAGCTCACCGGCCCGCCGCAGCCGCTGAGTAAGCCGCATGCAGATGTCGCGCTTGCGTAGCGTCTCGTCCAGGTGCTGCTCCTCCTGCTGCACCGTTACCGCCTCACTGCGACGCAGCTCCTCGCAACGCCTCTGACAGAGGTTCATATCACGCTCTAGCCTCCTGGCCTCCAGTCGCTGTTTAGCCGCTGCGTCCTTGGCGTCCAGGGCTCCTCGCAGATGGCGTAGCTTGGTCAGATCACGCTCTGCCAGGGCCTGGAGCCGCGTCTTGGTCAGAAGATAGTCCTGAAACTGTTTATCGTGCACCGCTTGCTTGTACGCCTCCAGTTGCTCCACACGAAGTAGCTGTCGCTCCAGGCGCTCGTTCTCCCAATACTTCTGCGCCAGCCAAGCGGTCTCCTTGTCGGCGGCCTGCCGGCTACGCTTTTCCGCCATCCGATTGAGTATCTTCTGGTCATGGCTCGGCACCTGTTGAAAGGCAGCACGCACCGTCGGGGCCAGGCACAAGTTCGCCATTGAGGCGCAGAGTGAACTCTTCTTGGCTTGCTGCGAGCCCAAAGGCACCACAGCCACGTTGTCCTGCGATTTTGACTTTGCCCTTCCAGTGATGGACAGGGCGGGGGCGTCATTTAAAGGATCTAAAAATTGCTGTGTTGATAATGAACAAATAGACCACCAAAAGTTAATTAACATTTGAATACAAAAATGAATTACAATTTCGCCAATATGACCTAAGACACTTTTAATATAAAAAAAAAAAAAATATATACTAAACAAAGGGAATTCGAGAAAATTAAATAGAATGAACAAAATTAACAGTGAGCAAAGAAGAGTAATCGAGCCAAATAGAACAACGTGGAATTAAACAATTGCAAAGACTTAACAAAAATTAACAAACTTACAAAGTAAAGTTACCAAATCTTAAAATTGATGAAAATTTGTTGTCTTTTATTTTCTGATTGTTCCTATGGCAGGTATAGAATATAGTTTTCCAATTTTCATGAAATTAAAACCGAAATTCTGGAATAATATTAAATGGCCAAATATCAAATTAGGTGAAATATGTAAAAATCTGACTAACTGCGCTTTAAAACTCAGTTTGTGTATAATCGGGCAGGCGGACGGACAGACGGACATGGCTAGATCGACTCGGCTGTTGATCACAAATATACATATATATTTTATAGGGTCGGAAATGTCTGCTTTGCAAACTTCTGACTGAAATTATAATACCCTGCAAGGGTATAATTAACAAGTGTACGATTATTTACAACAATTCAAAGAAACAACTTTCATATATATATGTACATATGTATGTTTCTATATTGCGCTAGGATAAAAACTTAGAGAAAATTAAATTCAAAATAAAAATATCTCAATTTGTACTGTTCGTTCTTAGTAGTGTTTGATTTTCATTCGCCAAGTTCAGTGAACTTAAATTTGTTCACTGAAATATTTGTAAAATGTTTGATTATACATCGATTTTATTTCATTATCATCTTTTATCAATAAAAGTAACCCAAAGTTTTAAAGTGTTTTTTTTTTTTGTATTTAAAAAAACTTTAATCTTTAATAACAAATAAAAAAGTTTATAGGCATTATATTCTGACCCAACTTTCGTTTTCGTACTTACTTTGAGCATAGTGCAATCCCTTTGAGCACCGCGCAGTTGACGTGCCTGGGGCTTGGACTCCACTTTCTGGCGCCGCTCCTTCTCCCTGGATTCGCTTCTGTGGCTACCGGCGCTCTTTGACCTCCTACTTCTGCCAGAGGCGGAATCCCTTTTCTGGCGTTCAGCTGACCCCCGTCTGCTCTGACCAGACTTCCCCTCTGTGGGCGACCGGGAATCACTTCTCTGCCGCTGGCGACTACTGCTGTTCCTCCTCACCTTGGCACTCTCCCGGCACTGTAGCTGCTCGAGGACCTGGATATCCTTGTCCAACTGCAACAGCTCCTTTAGGCTCTCCTCCCCCTGAATTCCCGCCCGCTCGCTCACCGAGGTGCTGCTATGGGAGCTATAGCAATCGCAATGGCAGATCTCACAGCAACTGTCCGTCAACTCGAGCTCCTCCAGCAGCTGCAGGTGCTCAGCTTTCGACTGGCCATTGGCTTTGCTCCTAGCCCGTGACTCGCTGCGTCCGCGGCGCTTTCGCTTGGGTGTCATGGTGTTGTTTCAAGTATATACCCCGCATTAACGGCTGGCGAACCAAGTCCAACGGGGTCAAACTCTAAACTGGCATCCAAATTGGATCGTTGTCCGGGATTTATTTTGATGTCTGGGCGTAATCAACCCAAATTCCAATGCCCTGCGACCTGCGGCCTGCGTCCTGCGTCCTGCAGCGATATTTCCGACTGACTTGTTTATTTTTTCATTGATTGGTCATACGGTTGTTGTCCTTGGCAACGCCACCAACCCCTGCGACCGAGCCCTAATCAAGCCCTTGGCAGTTTTAGAGGTTTAGCCGAAGGTATTCATGTCTGCATTTTGGCCTTAAGCAGTGAATGCGGAAATTATCGCCGTCAATTAGATACAAAAAGTGAAAGGAATCGGAAAAGTGGTAAGCGGCCAAAAAAAGAAATACGCAAATAAAACAAGGACACCAATCCATTCCCTATCCAGTCAGTCAATGGTATCATGGTTTAGTAGCTACGTTTAAGCACTTTTTCATGGTTGAATGCTTGAAATCTTATTAACAATAATTATAATTACACATTGTTGGTGGTATATATTTTTTTAATTTATATTTTTAAATTCTTGTACACAGAGAAGTATATCTATATTGATATATGTATATCAATTAAATCATTAGCCAATAATTAACACTTGTCTGAGGAATATAATAAATTAAACAAAAATTCTTTACATTTGAAAAGGTTGCTTTCCTTTCTGGGACGATTGGGGAAGATCTACATTTTTGCTTTTTGCTTCTTCTATGTATATACATCAAACTTGAACATTTCTAGCTAATAATTTACAATACCCGCGATTTATTCTAATACTGCAACTGCACAACAAATAAGAATAACAAAAGTTTCGACAATAACATGGTATACGTGGAGAGTTTAATGTATAGTAAGTAATATTGCTGTTCACTGTGTGAGGTTAGTTAAGGTTGAATATCTGGCTGCAAACGTACCAAAAGCTCAAGAGCCTTCTATTCAAAAACCAACGGTATCGAGGTAAACGGAAGCACCGGACACGACGGCTCCAGCTGCAAGGATGTGGCAAAGCAGTCGGCCGATGCATGGAAATCGCCCAGGATCTCCATCACTTTGCCCAACGCAAACCTATTGAAATATTCCAAGAGCTATAAGATATAAATCGAAGATAGTGATGGCTTAGCTTACCAAATTTTGGGGCAACTTGGATCCAACTTGGCTGCATCCTTCAACATTTTCTCAGCCAGACGGGGCTCCCCCAAGATCAAATGAGTCTCGCCAAGAGCCCTCAATGCTTCAATGTGATTGGGATTAGCGGCGACAGCATTAAGGAAGCATTGCTTAGCGTCTACCCATTGCTCCAAGTAGACATGTATTTGGCCGCGCTACAAAAAAATAATTAAATTAAGGATGCAAATAAACTTTATAACCTCAAATTAATACATTACACATTACAGGACTTACCATGAACATAATCTGATGAGAGAGCGGATATATCTGGGAAGCTTCATGTATGCAGTTAAGTGCCTCATTGGGCTGATCGATACGCATATAGACATCAGCCAAAAGAAGCCAGATCTGAAACAAAGCGATATAAAAACCTAGTACTCTCCCTAAGAAAAGTCGATGCCCACCTCAATCTGTAGCATCCAAGGTCGGCGTGGTCCAGGACGTTGGGTGAATGAGCTCAGTGAGCTGGCCGCCTCGCTAAGAGCTTGTTCCACGCGCGAAACTGCTGCCAAGGAAGCGGCATACACAGAATCTTCAATGGTCAAGTGAATTGGTATTAGGGTTATAAGTATTATAATAATAATAATAAAGATATAATTATAATAAAGATATAATATATATATAAAGACAAGAAAGAAGAGGATTAAAACTATTCCATGCAAAACAGCTTAAAGGGAATATTTTACAGGAAAGACTACAAAAATGCATATGAAGAATTCAGCAAGCGCAAAATAATGTAATATTTTTAGCTCCATCGAGTACATGCTTCATTTACTTAGTGCTTCACATACTAAGTCTCAAGTAAAATAAATAAAAGAGTATAGTGGGATGCCTCAGGAATGGCAAAGAAACAGAAATCAATTTGAAATATATCTAAAAGTGTAATATCAAATATACAATGCCACAAATTAATTGTTATTTTTAAATCCAAATTCAAAAATAACGAAGATCGAATTGAAATTAATATGTTACCAAAGCACAAGTACAATTAGCAAAAAGTTCAGAACTATTAAGAAACGAATGGCAAGCGAAGTCAACCCAGTTCGATTCGCATGCATTCTGAATCGAAAATGGATTAAAACCAAGGGTTATTCTTCCCTTGGTAAACTTACAATCATTTATGTTATGTACAATACACACACATTCCGCAGAAGTTGGGATAGACGAGTGTATATACACACAGAACATACACATTATTAGAGAGAGAGAGAGTCAGAAAGAATTTGATAAGTCAGAGATGCGGGTGGGAGGATCAGGCGGCTAGGAGCCAGGGAGACAGGTTGTTTGAAATTCTTACTTGAATCCTTGTCGGACATTTGCGAGGAGTGAGCCAGATGAACGCCACTCTTGGTGTCGGAATGCTTCTCCTCCTCGCCCGCCAGCTGCGCCTCGTAGACATCCCGCCAAACGGCCAACATGTGCTGCACCGTGGCTAGCGCCGTTTCCGCATCCTCCAAATGCAGCTGCAAGTGCGCCTTGACGTGCAGCAGCTGGAGATTGTCGGGGAACTCGTGCAGGGCATCATCCACCACACCCAAAGCCTCTCTCGGCCGTCTGGACGCAGTCAGCAGCAAGGCGAACAGGTGTAGGCATGGTGCGTGCTCCATTCGCAGAGCCAAGGCAAAGCGTATGTGAGCCAGTGCCTCCGTCAGCTGTCCCAAAAGTGCGTACTGCAGCGAGAGATAGTACTCGGCCAGATGATCGTTCCCGTCCTGCTGCACAGCCCGCTCAAGGGCCTCCAACGCTAGCTTGTGGCAGGCATCGCGCTCGCTTTTCAAATTCGACTGAATAGCCAGTTGCTGGTGTCCTATACCCACGAAGAGCTGGCTACGGGATGGCCGAAGACCTATACAAACAGGGTTTTTTATATAATGTTGACTCATCTAAGATTAATTATGATTTGTATCCCACTCACCTTTTACTTCCCGCTTTAGGGCCTGGTGGGCGTAGTCTAAGCCCTGTTTAACCGTCTCTAGGCTCTCGTAGCAGAGACGAGAGGCTAACAAGCAGGGCAGCGGGTCGCTCGGGGTCAGCTTCATGGACTCCTGCAGGACTCTCAGGGCGTGCGAGTGCTTTTCGGCGGCCATCAGGCTTAGTCCGTACTGACGCCACACGTGCTGCTCTCCAAAGCTGAACTTGAGCGCCTTCTCGAAGGACTCGTTAAGCAGTTGGACGAGGCCCCAGCGAACAGTAGCCAAGGTGAGGAGATCGTAGACGGCAGTCACATTGCCCATGGCATGCTGCCGAGCCTGCTTGAATTCCGGGCTCTGTGACAAAACGGTATCCCTGACAGCTAGGGCCTCGGCTATGAGCAACAGCAGGATGACCTCCTCCTGCTGATTACGCGGATTGAACTGTTGGCGAGCAGCGTACTTTCGAGGCTTCCACAGCTTTTTCGAGGATCCTCCGCGTAGCGTCCCGCCACCGGATTTCCCGGCAAAAGGTGGAGCATAAATCGTACCTGACACGCCCCTTAGCAAAACCTCGGCGAGCTGGCGGGCGAGCGTAAGCCGGAGAGATTGTGTGGCCCGCGTCTCAATAGCGTTCAGCATAATACGATACCGCTCAACGGCCTCCTGCAGTTTTTCAGTTTTAATCAAGACAATGGGCGCACGCTGCAAGGCCGTCTCGAGGATGGCACCCATACGCCGGTTCACTTCCAAGCCGCTAGGACCACTCGCCGGGATGGTACTGCTGATGGCGAAGCTGCTGCTAGAGGGCTGCACACTAGAGGCGTTGACGTTAAGCGTGGAACCGGCCGTTGAGTTGTTGGAGGAACTGTTGCCACTGACAATGTCGTATTCCTGCAGGTATAGCAAGCCCAGATCGGAGGCACGCTCAAAGCAGCTTATCTATAAAAGAAAAGAGTTATCATAAAGTTAAAATGAGCGAAATGAGAAAATCCACGAACCATTTCAGTGTCCTTTTCCGCCTTCTTAAACTTGGACGACGGCTTCGACGATGTCTGCTGCTCTAGACATAGTCCCTTGATGGCATACGACTCGGCCAGGATCTTCAGGCTCCGCCTGGGAGGACATTTGTAAATTATAAGATATTAGGCAACCTTCTACCCTGTATTCGTAATTGAATAACTTACAGGGTGAGCTCCTTTTCGGCCAGCGTGTTGAGTTCCGCCTTGACAAAGTTGTCCAAACTCTGCTCATACTCACCGCAGGCGAAGCACAGCTTGGCCAGCAGCAGATAAGCGTCTAGAGCGATGCCTGCCTTCTGACCGCTCTCGCCCAGTGCCAAGTTGAGGTAGCGCCTGGCCTCGCCCAAACCTGACTTCGCCCGCCCGAACGTTGAGTCGGCGGCCACCAGTGCGTTCTCCTCCAAATAATTCTCCAACCGAGCTTCACCCACCAGAAAGTTGGCCAGGCATTCTATTCCAAGAAAGGTGAAGGTTTTATATATCAGTTTAAAGTTCTACTGATCCAATATCCCATTGCCGACTACTCACCGTTGTGCGGCGAGCCCGTCTTCAGTTCGTCCGTCAACTCAATGACGCGCTGCCACTTGCCCTCGCTGCGGCAGCTCTCGATTAGAGCCTCCACTTTGGTGGTGTTACGCATGTTCCTGCTAGCCATTAGGGCGTCCGTCTAGTTGGAGTGCGAAGCAAATGGAGCTCTGTGCTGGCTATATAAGCTTCAGTGTGGTCTGGTTCCGCTCCTCTGTGCTTATAGCATTTTTCTATGCTAATTGAATTAGCTCATAAACATTAAAGTTTTTCGTGTTTTTTGCTCTTCTTCGTCGTCTTTGAAGTCAGTGTTGCCATATGGTATAAGATAATTGTTAGTTAGAGGTGGAGAACTATCGACCGTGGACGCCATCGATAGTCGGCGATAGCTTATCTTAAACAATCGATAGTGTCGGTGGTACCATCGATAGTCGTCGATACTATCGCCTTAAATTCAAAAAAAAATTAGTTTATTTATTTATATTAACCAAAAGTTTTGGTTTAGAAATAAAAGACCATTAGCATTTTCCTCCTTATGTGTAATGTGGCCCCACCACGTTTCGTTTTTAAACTAAATAACGAGACGCGTAATAGGTGCTACTACTAAGCAAAAACTAAATAGACAGGCATGGTATGTACTTTAAGTGTCAAAATAACTTCTTAGCTGTGAAGCATAACATGGTATAAAAAGCTGTTTATTGAGTTGCAATTTTACCCGGTGGATACGATTATTCCGCATTTTGTGATTCTCGAGTAATACTTGGAAAGTGCAGCGTTATGCACGTATTTCTTAAGCTAACTCATATGTCTGCTACTGATTATGATGGAAGAAATATTTAGATTTTTAAATTTTTCCTTTTTTAAATCGACTAGTCGATATTTTTACGAGGATAAATCGAGTAGTCGATAGTAGTGTCAATATTTACGATTCCCTATATCGAGTAGTTTGTCTCTCTCCGTTCTCTCCTCGTTCAATTTGTTAAAAGTCGCGAAAAGTGCTTAATTTTTAATAATGAATTAAAGGTGGATAAGAATTGATTGAATCAAATTTAAAAACATTGATAAGCTTTCGTGATGCCCCTATCGACATAAAGTGCGAGTTTAATAAGCGGTAAGTTACGCCGACCTCTGTGTATTTTGCCATAAGTGCCCTGCAAACATGCGTATGAACATACTAACACAAATTTGACCCGTGCAAATGTGTTTGTGACGCTCAGCTGTTTTTGGTGTTTCTTTTGTTGTTGCACGAGCAAAGCAGTTAATTTGCGAAAGGGACGGCTAGCTAGGGAATCGACAGAAAGTGAGAGTGATTTCAAGCTCTGTGTTTCTTATAACTCATTGGAAAGTTGCCACATTTTTTTCAAGTTCAACTGCCATTTATTTTTCTGCCAATTTCACGCATCATTTGGGCAATCAAATTTGTTTGGTCTGCCCCGCCCCCTCGCTCCGGCAGTCGTCGATAACTTTTATCGCGTGCCCGTCAAATGTCAATGTTAATTGCTGCCAGGTTTCCATTTTTTGCGCTCTTTTCGCTTTTGTTTATTTGTAGCTTGTCAAAGCCCTGCGAAATGGGCGTCCCATTAGCGATTCATGGCATGTACAAACAATAAAATAACAAATTACACAGGCAAATAAAAAGTAAATGCTTAGGTGTTTGGAGATCAAAGTACACTATCCTCATCCATTTTGGCCTAATAAACTCAAATAGTTGCCCTTTTTGTTCCAGCAGATGTACATACGCTATTTCAGTTAGAAATAAATTGTATAATTATATAAAATATACACATGCCGGAGTACAACTGTTACCGGCATTCAGCTGTCAAAATATTTTCATGTACTCTAGCTCTCCTATAAATATCAAATTATTGACTTAACTCATAATAACTCTGGTAATTTTTTTCACAGTGAATCAAAAATACACATGATTAATTAATTAGTCATTCAATTGAACATCTCCTTTAAAAGAGAATTATGCGAATTTATGACTTGTCTTCCTTTTTCCTTCCATGGTTAGAGTATCGATTCCACTAATTGTTTTTGAACTTTTTCTGTAATTTCCAACCATTTTTTAAGATAACAAGCCAAAAAATCCCACAAGTGTTCAATATTAGTCAATCGCGGAGATTGGTTAAGAATCCTATTAAATGCACATTAAAATAAGCGCGAAAGAACATTCAAAGTCTTGGCTGTTTCCTATTGCCCCATCCCATCAAATCCGATGGAAGTGGGGCAGCTGAGAAATTCTTTTAAACGCGCCAAATTAAAAGCCAAGGCGAATCAAAACAAACCACCCAGCGCCCTCGGCGGGTCGAAGGGTGGCAAACGGGGGGAACGACGGGAAAGAGAGACGTTGCTTTCGTCGCGGTTCTGCCTGCTTATGACGTAATGACAATAATTACAAGGCAAGAGTTGATGGCAAATAAATGGGGGAAACGGGTAATGGATAAAAGAAGGAGCCAGAAGCAGCTTAGGCACAGTGGTCCCAATGGGAGTGTTTACCACATCAAATTTTAATTAAATGTACATATGTACATTCTAACAACACTAATAATAATTTAAAGAAATATTTGCTTAAATCAAATAATCAAAATTCGTCGCACAAAAGAATAGAGCATCTGCAGATTCCAGATATCTAAACTAGTAGCTTCACATTTTAAGAGTCACGGACTACTTGCAAGCCCACTGTTTAATTCAGTTGTTGTCGGTGAGCAGGGAGGGGTCTTTTGCAATGCCAGCTGAGGCGGGTGGCAAGAAGGAGATCTACATGGCGAATGGGGAAGACGGAATTGGACGGAACCACCGCATCAAAGGCACCCACATGCACATGGCGATTAAGCGCAACGGTACTTCAAGCCCAAGAAATGCCTTTCAAGGCGCGAAGCCTACAGGAGGAGAAAAAGAAAGGAGAGGCAGCCTCCAATGGATGTGCCCCCTACTTGCACCTGAAGGGGCAACAAAAACATATTTAAATGAAGCAGTTGGAGTTTATGATTCTCTTAATTTGTTCACCTCTGTGTTTGCGTATTCTTTAAATTTAAAACAAAATTTTAAAGGCCACAATTTAACACTGTTAATTTAGTTGTTGACGTTGTTATTGCCACTTTGCTGGTGATATAATAATACATACATACATATATAACTTTATTTTTTCAATGTGCACACAATTCGGATTTCCCTACCTCCCTCCCCTCTTTTTTGTCACTCTTCACTATCCCAGTTTTGTTTACTTTAGTTCGCTTGTTCTTAGTTGCTTTTAGTTTTTTGTTGCTGCTGCTGAAGGCATCACGTTATGCGCCTTGTTTGCTGTTGTATTTGTTGCTGTTGCTCCAGTTGTTGTTTGTGCGATAGTATTTAGCCAGCAGTGCTTTGTTTTTGCTTTTTGGCTTGTTGCTTTTGGCAAACGTTGGCCAGCTTACCTGAACTCGCCTCTCCGCTCCCATTACCACCTGACAACGGTCTCCTCGCTAGAAGAGGCGCTCTTTTTCCGCGACGTCACATTGACAGCATTGCCATCGTCTATTTTCTATTTCGTGTGATCTTTCATCTCTTCTTTGTTTTTTAGTTTTTACTGTTTTATGGTTTATACTTTATAAAGTGAAGCGGCAAGCATTACCAGGGTATTCGATCTAGCCATGTTTCTAGGTACATATGACAGACAGTTGTGTTCGACCTAAAGTAGTGCCTTAACATTTCCATTCGTACAAACGATCTTAATTTTGTCGCATATCATTTAATAATATTTAAATAAAAAAGCTGGTTAACTTATATGAAAAATTATGTATACATCTTTCTATAACCCATAGATTATTTCGGAAACAAAAAATGTAAAGGATACCAACATCTGCAAATCTATTTCAATTTTTTATTCCGTCATTAATTTTATTTGTATACTAATCTAATATGTAGATCTTTACACACAAAATATGCTTGAATTGAGCACCGGGTATCCCATTGTCGAGCTTTAAAACCAAAATGTAGTCGTCAAAGCCTTCTATTTTGCTTTGTGTTCAAGTCACGCGCAGTTCGTTTTTGGCTTAGCTTTGGCACGTATGCAACTCTTTCATACACACACAGTTTTTTCGTTAGCTGAATGTATTCCCGCTTCCTCAGAGCCTTTTCCTCTGTCTCGACCCCTTGTATTTGCCACTCTGAAAAAAAGGGGACGCACTCTTCTGACACGATGTCAACGGCTTTGGTTTCATTTCTCTCTTTAAGGACATTTAACTTCAAGCATTAGCGATACAGCTTCCTGCTCCGCTTGGTCCCCTCACTGACCTCATTTCTTTGACTTTGCAAAAGCCTAGAAACAACAAGGGCCAAACTATACGTTTCGTGTTCCGGCTGTGAGGTACTTATTAATACAATGTATGTAGATTATATGACCTATTACAATAAAGGTCTGGGTTAAAGAGATATGAACATTAAGATTAAGATTCAGATTAAAAGTATCCATATATATTAACTGTAGGTTATTAAAAACCATATTTAATTTTCATTTTATTCTCAAACTTTTTAAAATTAAAAAACAAAAACGAAAGTGTTTCCTGGATCCTAAACCAATATGATCTAATATGTAATATCATGATTTGTTCTTGATTTGGCATATTTAATTTACCTGAATATTAAGGAGTTTGTGAAACTGTTTTTACTTTTGGTTTAAAGACAATTAATATACGTTTTCAAAAAGCCCTGATTTGTTGAGATTAGAAAAGAGATGGCTTAGAAATAACAAGTTAAAAGGAAAAAAAAACACACCTATTATTTTGTCCATGAGTGTAATTACAAAGTTTTATTATCGCCATTGCGATTTTAGACCTACTACCAAATTCATGTAACCCCATAGTATGTTTTTCTGGTATGTTTTATCCTTACTCTGAATGCTCTATTTATACTTTTCTTAGGCTTTCCTCAATGTCATTCCAATTACACTACTAGTTCGGGCAAAATTCCCATTTAATATTGTTTTGTCATCAGATTTTGTCTGTTTTTTTGGCAAGTGCCAAGCGTAAACATGGCATCTACTTTGTTGCTGAAAGCATCTTCTATATCTTCCATATTCGCACACCCACTCGCAGACATACATTTACACATATATGTATCTCAGAAGCATTTCAGTCAGCTTCCAGCAACCACGCCCACTATCCGGCCCCTTTTTTTATAACCAAAGTGCGGATATCAATAAAGTTCGATTCCCTGTGTGTGTGTGTCGTTTAGATGAATGTACGTATCTGTGTGCGAACATTTCTGCTAGTCATAAATCAAGTAAAACTAAACACAACGGCGAAGAGATGAGCGAAGCGAAATAAATTTATGTTTGGCCACGCCAAGAAGTGCGTTGTGCCAATATCTCTGATATCCCGACTAGACTTTCTCCTACAAAAAAGTCCCTGACACCAGCAGCTACCCTCGTTTCTTAATAGGCCAGAAGTACTAGAATATTGCCATTACTTCAATTATTTGTTCTCATGTTCAAATTTAAATAGTTGTTCTTTAATGTTAAAACCTTTTCTGTAGATAGTTAATCGGCGGTCGAAAGATGGTCAAGCTATAATTTTTGGTACACGTTTATTAATCATTGTATTTTTTAGCTTAAATGTTTCCTTAGTTCGCTTTAACTTTTCCATTTCATTTCGAATTACATCAAGGAGATTTCCCAGCGTAATTCATGATGACGAGAACGACAACAACAAAAACTATTCCAAACAATAAAGTGAAAGAAGGGAAATAAAAACAATGCGCGCATAAGTTGGTGAAAACAAAGCAAAGCAAAGCGCTAAGGAAAATCTGAATGAAAAGCTGCTTGCCCTCGTGGGGGGTTAGGGAGGAGGCGGAGGGATGTGGATGGAGCGTGGGGCATCGATGAGCCGACTCTGGGTGCCAACTAAAAATACAAATTTATATGCAAAACAATTTGGAATTTTGTTCAGAGTTTTGACATTTTTTTGCACAGCTTTTAGTGGGTGCAACTCTTTGCGAATACAAATGTAAAATTATGCAGTATTTGTATGTATTTAATGTATGTTTGTATGCATCACTATAAATATATTTAACCTGGTGCTACTAGTGTCCGCAGGGTATTATAATTGGTATCATCCAAACCACATAATTTTTATACCCTGTACCAAAGGTACACAGGTATTATAGTTTTGTGCGAGTGCGATATTCTGTAACAGGCAGAAGGAGGCGTGGCAGACCCCCAAAAGTTACATAAATATTGATCAGGACCACTAATGGAGTCGATATAGCCATGTCCGTCTGTCCGTCCGTCCGTCTGTCTGTCTGTCTGTCTGTCCGTCTGTATGAACGCCTAGATCTCAGAGACTATAATAGCTAGAGACACGACTTCTTATATCTGCACGCAGATCAAGTTTGTTTTAAATTTTTGCTGCTCCCCTTTTTGGTGGAGCTATTTGAAAAAAACCATATATATCCCAAATTTATAAAGCTATGTAAACCATATTCAAAACCTTGATGTATTTTATCAAAATACACAGATTTCCCAAATTTCATATCGTGCCATAAATAGCGGAGATATAGCCTTTTTACTTCATACATATTATGTATACCAGAGGCAGCGCAGGCAGAGCGCTCCAAATATCTAAATCAAAATGTTCATTTCACATTTTTATGAAATTAAGATTACCGACTTCGAATTGGTTGATGGTGCAGCTGACTAAAATGAAGTCTACGCGAAGTGTAGAAGTGAAGTACTCGCGGGTTCGATTCCTGCCGGCGACAAGTCAATTTTTTTTTTTTTTTAATTTTTAACTGTAAATCAAAATTATTATAGTATTTTATACTAAGAAATAAAAAAAAATTCAATTAAAAACCTATATTTTATTAAAAAAAAAAAAAAAAAAAAAAAATACTATGATTTGGTGGCAGAATCGAACCCAGGCCAATTGCATACAAAAATGCACGCGCGGTTTTATCCACTGAGCTACCGACTGTACTTTTGATTCAGCTGACATTCGCATTATATCTCAATTTGTCTCCGCTTCTTAGTTTTTGGCTTCTTATTCTCGGGAACCAAATCGAGCGGCGACTTGTAATGGTACAGGGTATTCTACTGTCGGGACACCCGACTGTATGTCCATCTTGTTTAATATCAAGGCTTAAAATATTTTTTAGAAAAATGAATGACGTTATTCAAACCTCAATGAAGAAAATGTAATCATAAAATATATTATGATTTTAATTCTTAAAAGTTTTTAAATTTGTAAATCTTGCCACAAAATGGCTAAATAGGCATTACCTGCCAGGTTGGCTCAACGTTCCGCCTTCTCTTTCTTTTCCAGCTGTGTACTCACTCTGACACAATCATCCGGTGGCTGTGTAGTTGTAGAAATTTGCATTTTTATTCGACGACGTCGCTGTTGAAATATTTCTCTTCCCCTTTTCATACGAATTTCTTTTTTGTTTTGAGGCTCGGATCAATTAAAATTGCACTGCACATTTGAGCGATCGATGATCAAGCCATTCCCTTCACATCTGACCTTGGCATGCGTGGATTTTTATTATTGTTCCACTTGTGATCACTTTATCAAACCCAAGACAAGAACTTCGGAAAGTCGAATTTTGTATGCCCTTTTACGCAGAAGCTTTTGAAAATCAATATGGCTTATCAACACAACTTTGTTGTTCTTTCATGTTCTGATAAATTTAATAAATATGTATATATTCCGATCAGAAAGCGATCTGGGACCTAGATAGTAATTTAGAATCTTGATCGATTGTCGTTTGATACTGATCAATTATACACTGCGATGCAGACGACTATCTAAAATACGAATAGGCTCGGTACTGTACATAAACGATAATGAGTAATGCATTGAATTAGAATGGATTGGCTGAACATAATTTTCTGATTGTCAAAGTTGTTGTTGTTTTTCTGGTAGTATAATGTAGTATCGAGAAAAGAAAAAAATAGTCAGAATATTTTTAAGTTATGTTTTATATTTAAATTAAATATTCACAATTCCAGTTAATAATTAACAATATTATATTTTTCTAATAAAAGAAAGCTTTTTTTTCAAGAAATTATTCTGCCAGCTATTTTTAATTTGTTATGCTACTATTTTTATTGCTTATGTATTTTTGTGTGCATCTGTATTTATTTTTATTCATTTTTTTGCGCAATGCTTTTTGAGCTCTCCGGGGGCTGGTCAATGAACCTGTTGCTGTTCGCTTTTGTTAATAAGTAAATAACAGTTGTTAGTTTTTATTATCTTAAAAAAAGTGACAAGTACTGCAGTAGTAGTTTCGAGAGGCAATAACTAGAATAACATTACAAATGTGTGTGTGTTTTCATATGGGCTACGCATTCGAGAGATCAGAAATGATCTCGGAAAGAGCGCCGATGAGAAGAGTGAGCGGCTACAGTGGGATCGAAAAGCACCGCCCGTGAAATCGTTAGCCAGACACCCAGCTGCTGCACTCATTTTCAATTTTGATAAATTAGAAGAAGAAACGGGAACAAAACCAGTCAGCAAATGCAGAGGCCACGATCCAGGGGGCAAGTGAAGATGCGGACATGCAGTCTACAGTAGGCAGCATTGACGAAACTCTTGAATTCGATTATTTTATGTTCGAATCGAGCACACAAAACTTACATACAACTGCTTTCCTAAATCGTTATTATTATCAATCAACTCGTCTGTAAAGACCAGTTGGCGCCACTCAAACAAAGTAAAAAGAGTTTTGGGAGTAGAAAGAAATTGTCCTAAGCACCTATTAAACCGATGCTGGCATTGGACCCATTATGCAGTTCGACACCCAGTGGACACACAACAGTTGCAGGTTCCCAAAAGTCCTGGTTAGGCGCGGCAATAACTTTTTTATACCCTTGCAGGGTATTATAATTTCAGTCAGAAGTTTGCAACGCAGTGAAGGAGACCTCTCCGACCCTATAAAGTATATATATTCTTGATCAGGATCAACAGCCGAGTCGATCTAGCCATGTACGTCTGTCCGTCTGTCCGTTTCTACGCAAACTAGTCCCTCAGTTTTAAAACTATCTGAATGAAACTTTGTGGTTAGTCTTCTATATACTCTCTCTCGAATATATGTCGGAACGAGCCGGATCGGACGACTATATCATATAGCTGCTATAGGAACAATCGAAAAATTTTTAGTAAAAAAAATTTAACTTTGTCAGTTTTCAACATATCTTCATCAAAGTTGGTATTTAGCCGTTTTTTACTATTACTGAATTTTGGTTTTAATTTCATGAAAATCGGCCAACTATATCCTATAGCTTCCATAGGAACAATCAGGAAAATAAAAGAAAAAACCAGAACTTTGTAAGTTTTTAAGATATTTTCACCAAACTTGATATTTAGCCATCTTATATTATTTCAGAATTTTGGTTTTAATTTCGTGAGAATCGGTCGACTATATCCTATAGCTTCCATAGGAACAATCAGGAAAATAAAAAAAATCCATAACTTAGCCGATTTTCAAACCATTTTCATCAAACTTGAGATTTGGCAACTAATAATTATTCCAGATTTTCGGTTTTAATTTTTTGTTAAAGTTCTGCAAGGGTATATAAACTTCGGTGAGCCGAAGTTAGCTTCCTTTCTTGTTAAAACTATAAATCGTAGGACGATGGTCTGTGTTAAGTTAAGGCGGCAACTGCGATATAAGGCGAACATAAGATGGTGAAGTAGTGTGCGGCTCGTGACGCTGTTTTCGTGGCCAGTTCACTGGCTGTGTCCAACCTTAAGCCGCTCTTTTCGCTCTCCATTTTCATGTTATGCTTCTTTTCCCATTTTCCCCGTCAGCCCATCCCACCCCCCTCACCGTTTGACAATAATCGCAGACCGCTCGACGTTTTCATGCGAGTGCTTATCACATTATGGCGCTATTTATAGTTTCGCTTGCAATTTTTTCGCTCTTTTGGCTCTTCTTTCCACTTGTTCTGCGGTTATATTGTTGCTGTAGCTTTCGGCTATGTTGCCGTTGCTGCTGTGTAAGTTGACAGCGCTAAATGTATGCTTACTATACACAGCAAATATTAAATCAATGTTTAAATCAATCAATAAATATTATTATCTACATAAAATAAACAAATCAATAAGAGTATTATTTTTTTATCTACCTTATAATTTATTTTTTAGTGTTTCCTCTACAACGTCTTCCCATTATTTTCGTACTTTTTTTTAATGCAACGTTCAAGGCCATTGGGTACATGATATGGATGCTATGGAGTCGTAACAATGTACATACATATGTACATACATATGTATCTAAATAACTTCACGCTCTACCGTGTAAGCGCTCCATAACGAAATTAGACAATCCCTAATTGGGTTAGTATGTACGTAATTTATGAAAGCTTGCCGTAAAGTGGCCAGAACAAGAAGCTAATCAGAAAGTTTTCCACCATCAGCGCTCCACCTCCGCAATAGCCGGTTACCGAAATAATCCAATTAGCTGTCACACGGCCGAAGACAAATACGAACGGCATTTTTGTTTATAAACAAGAAAACTTTGCACGTAACCCCACCAGCAAATTACTCACATTTTAATATAAATTTCCATGTACTGCGTACAGTGCAGGGACAAAAGAGCGTTCAAATAGGATTGCTGCAACGCCACTTTAGCATACAAATCTCAATTTAAAACAATCAAATGCAATGGAAAACATAAACGCAACACAAAAATATAACGTATCAGAGAACAAGCTAATAACAAACAGTGAAACGCGAATGGTAGATACACTTTGTTGAAGATTTATTTTAGTTTTGAGTATACTGTCTTGCTACATATTAAAAGGAATAACCACTTGACGAGTATTTCGTACTTTAAAACTAATTTCCTTTTGTTTTTCAAATCAATCGTCACGGTATCTTAAAGTATTGTTTTTGTCCCTTTTGTTTGCCTAAACCGTTTTAAAACTTAAAATGTTTAAATGGTTAGCTTTTTGTTTGTTTGTGCTCTTAATTTCATCAATGTCCCACAGAGAGTATTAATAAATTTTATTTAAACTCGAAAAACTGGGTAAACTGATGAATTCGAAAATACCCTACCATATTGCGAATACCGGTATGAAAAAAAAACGAAAAACTGTAAACAAACGAAATGTGCTCAGAGCATGTACTTGCATACGTACATCCACATGTACATACTTACATACAAGTCGATTTTCAGACAGCGATGGCGCAATACTTACACACAATGACAAATACACGTACGAAACGTTCTCTCTCTGTTTGTTCACCACACTCGACGAAAGGAGCGGGAGAGACAGTGAGTCAGTCGGTCAGTGAGACTGACAGTCCAATCGTTTCATATCTCACGGGGAGAGCGACGAACCGAACGACAGGCGAGACGTTCCGTCTTTCCGTCGTTCCGTCTTTCCGTCGTTTCGTCGCTGTTCCATTTCGTTCCATGCCAACGTTTTGGCTCTCCAGCGTTTTAAACGCTAAAAAAAATAAAAGAGAAGAGAGCGAGTCGTTTAAAATGAGCAAAAAAAACGAAGCTCTCCGAAAAATTCAAGCGAAAATCCGATTAGCAGTTCTGAAATTACAAATAACTAGATCTAGAGGGAAAATAGCTAAAGTATCGCCGGTTGTGCTGTGGGATGATATATAGTTTCCCGATTCGCCAGTGGCTCGAGAAAATTATTATATAGTCGCCGAAAAATTTTGCTATACATATAAAATAATAATAATATAAAAATAATATACTAATATAATCTAATGTTAAAAAAAGTTGCACTTAATTATGAAACTTAATTTTTGTAACAGATATTCACACATACATTTGACTGATAGTTAATGTATTGATTATTGGAGATACGGTCTTCAGTTGTTCAAGGACAACCTCAATACATAATGCCTATTTTCCTGTCAATTTAGCTATAAGGGCAGCATTGTCAAAGAGGAAGCCAAATCGACGAAACGTGAGAAAACCTCCCTCTCGGACGGCACCGTATGTAAGAAGTGAGCAGCTGAGCAGTGTTGCCAGATTAAGACCACCTCTATGAGCTACATTCTGTGCAAAATTAAGCTGAAACAGGATAAACATAAAATAAATTCGTGAAAACAAATCATAACCGAGAATAAATAAATTAAATTATTATAAATTATAAAAATTATAAATTAAATTAGTTTCGCTGTCGTTTCGCTTCAAAAACAGCATGATATTTGGAAATTAAAAAACGTCGCATTTAGAGGGAAAATAGCTAAAGCAACGCCGATTGTGGCAGCTGCATCTAGCTGAACTCACAACACTGCAGCTGAGAAACAAGTTTCACAATTTTTTTTTCAGCGTTCGGAACGGTTTTTGAGCAATTTCGCGGACAAACGACATAATTTATAAAGAGTGGAGCCAACGAATTGAAATCAAAAATTGTACAACTAAAAAAGGGAAAAACGTGGCTGTAAGTTAACATTGCAAAAAAGTTACTCGGCAGAAAAACTGCAGTTCTATTGTATAAAGTGAATTAAACAGTGAACTTTAATATTAAAATAGTTTAACAACTCAACAGAGAGAAAATAACTTAAAATGCCAATGAGCAGCTGCTTAAAGTGGAAGTGACAAAGACCGACGGCAAAACAGTAGTGCGGATAAAATTAGTCGTGCGTACCATAGTGACTACAAATAAACAAAAGATTTTATTTGCTAATTAGAAACGTTGGAAATAGTAAGTATTGCTGAAAAAACGAGATGATTTCCCCTTCCCTTTTTCGCTGCGCTGCGAGTGTCAAAATTGCAGTATAGTGTGTTTGTATGGGCGAGTGTTTCTGTGTCTGTGAGAGAGTTTAAATAGCGCACAAAAACAACAATTAAAGATATTTAGCGAATGCACCTCTTCTTCTGATTCGCAATGGCAACGACAGCAACAACAATCGACTCAGGCGACATTTCAACGCAAAGAGCGCACAGTGGACAGAGGTCGTCAATAAGTGAACAAAGTGAAGTGTCTCTCGATGTTCTCATATTCCATCAGCTTGCAGGCCACTGTGCGAGAAATAAAACGTAGTGGAAATGAAACGAGCGGCGAATGTACGGCCAACAAAAACAAGGCAGTGAGCAGCAAGCGAAAAGCAACAAAAATAAAAGGAAATCCTATAAATAACAGCAAGAAATATTTATCAATAGCGGACAGAGGTGCGGGAAAATAATTAAAGCAGTGAAATTAAACAGTTTGAATGGAGGATTTGGCTGGCCACATCTGAGATCTTTTCCTTGATTATTTGATATCTTAAATGGTTTATAATTAGTGATTAATGAAAGGGTACAAGTCATGCTTATTCCCAGACCCTTAAATTAAAGAATATTTACCTGTGACGAACTGTTTTTTCTATATTGCACTGACCGCAATAAGTTCGCAATTTGCCGAGAAGCTTCATTTAAACCAAAAAATACCGCCCACTTAAAAAACCCCTCCCCCACAAGAGGCTTCAGCTTGTTTCAATTTCATTAAAATGTCTGGCGGCAATTAAATTTGCATAAATTAGACATGGCAAGCGCATTTACTTGTGTGTGCCACAACCGAATAGCGCAGAACGGAAAGAGAGAGAATAGAGTGGAATGCTGGGATGAAAATTGAATAAAAATTATGCTGAGTTTTGTGGCAACGCTACAGTTTAACTATTATAAGACTGCAGATTTTATTTCCAACAAATTTTCAAAGTGTTAAGTATCAGATTCGAAAAATATATTTAATTGGCTATTAAAAACACGTAAAGCAATAGAATGCTGGTATGCTAATATTTATCAAGCGGATTAACCGACAATAAACGAAAAATTGAATTTCTCATGGGTCGCTGAGATTTGTTTGACAGAAAGATGCGAGCTTTCCGGCTCGACAAACTTATTAAAGTTCTTGACTTAAAACTAATCTGAATAATTTGAAATACATATGTGCAAAACATGGCTCAGGATCTTCAATATTGTTTTTAATAAAAAAATGTGTGTCTTTTTAAATAAAAAATCTTCAAAAGTCTGTCTACAGGGCAATAATAGCGAAAAAAAGATAAGATATTTTTCTTCATTTGAACATACAATAGACAGGCCAAAACTATTTTAATGAGCTAGAACCGATTTCTAATTAAGATCAGCATTACAACGTCAAACGAAATATGGCAAGATAAGTTAGGGCAGACCCCAAAAAGGCGGATACACGGCATCAACGGAGCAAGACGGAAAGATGCACGGCTGGAGGGAGTGGAAAGAGAGTGCTGTCAGAATGAAGCTGCTTAGCTACGATGTCAATAACGAGTATAAAGCTCCACTAGCTTTGAGCTCACTAAACACAGGAGTATACATACGAACACATATTATCAGTGGACAGAAAATACAGGCACACATTCATACGCGCTGTGAATGCTATATGGCGTAAAAGTTTTATTCTTTTATGCTTTTATTCCTATACGCGTTGGGCAGTCCGAAAATAATCGTATTATGATAAGAAAAACAGAGCGCAAGCGTGTTTTTATATCTTATATGTATAAGTTTCAGTGAAAAAAAGCTAACTAAAAATAATGAAAATTAGACGTTATCGAAACTTTCGTACCCTTGAAGTTAGATATTTCCAGAGCACTGATAGTCGAAGCAATTGAACGTCTCTGAAAAGTTGAACAGTCTAAATTATTGGCTTGTCAATCCTGCCGTTAAGATAGCCCTACGAATTTACTGTTTAACCGAATGCCTAAGGATAAGAGAACTGTGAATCTGTGCAGCGAAATAATTGCTCTAAAATTGTTTTGGTATCATTTTAAAAATTTGTTCACGGCAGTTAAGCCCAGTTAAGTGTTAAAACAAACAGTTTTTACTGAATAGAGTTTAGCAGTTAATAATTTCTCGGATAAGGATAATTTTACCATACGCATATAAAACCCTTTAACTTTTTGCGAGGGTATAAAACAGGACAACAGAATTGGAAAGCCAATCCAAAAAAACCAAAAGGCAAGTTGGGGAGCGCACAATTTATATTTGCTTTTAATGCCTTGGCTCTTGAGCTGCCTTTTTTTGCTGCCTGCAAACAAATAAAACTGGTTTTCAAGTCAATTAAACAACAAAAAAATATAGAAAACAAAACGAAAAAAGCTTCTCTACAAAAAAGGAGAATGAAAAACAAGGGCAGAAAATGGTTGTGGATGAACAACTTTTCCAGCGATCAAAATAATAAAAATAAAGTTTAATGCTGCAAATAAGAAATCACACAGATGCCATTTGTTGCGGCAATAGTTCTTGGCCTAACTGGCATTTCAAGGAGCTGAAATTCCAATTAGTGGTAAAGGAAAGCGAATGTAATATATATATTTGAATTGAGACGAATAATTAATAGCATTTATTGCTATTTGTGCTAAGCATATTCAACGCACTGAAGCACTTTATCATCTTAGCAAGAGTTTATCGCCGCAATATGCTGCTACTGTATGTTAAATCAAATTCGCCCACACAAATTGGGAACCAGGCATAATTTGCTGTTTTTAAATGCCTTAAAATAAATCTTGCAAAAATTGTTTACTTCTTTCAGGTCGTCTATTTTCAAAAGCATAAATAAATGAAATAATTCGATAAATGTCTCAAATGGAAAAGCAAAAAACCAGGCAAGGCGAAGCAGGAAATTTTACTCACCTTTATATTTTTGCATATACGATTTGAATTATTTGGCAAAGTCTGTAGATGAAGAAGCCGTTATTGTCTGTATGGGCTCATCTGGCCTTAACAGGCTTATTTCCATTTTCCCGTCACCCAAATATCGATTTAAAAAGCTCATGTCTAGTTTAAGGCCTCAGAGTGTGTGTTTGGGTGCCAAAATATGACGAAGCAAACGCGTAAATGTATGCAGGCAAAATTTTACCTCAAAACTTTTATTCTGTTTCCCAAATGCTCGCCAAACTAACGAAATTGCATTGCGAAAATATTCCTAGAAATGTAAAAATGCAACAAATGAAATAGTACTATGCAGAAACTGCGTACAAATTCCTGTAGTCCTTTCAAACTTCTATGAATTTCAGCATATTAATAATATAAATTAATTATAAAAGATATTGAAATAAATGGTTTCATCTAAATTCTATGACTTTGCTTTCAATTTCTTTAATAATTTCTACCCCATTTCTCCTTAAACGATGGCTGGTCTCCATGTCCTTGTCATATTTCGTTCCCATCAGAGCAACCTGTGCACCAAATAAGCTCAACCAATTTATTTTCCATAACAACTGTGTACTGGCTGCCGGATACAACAAACAAAAAAAAGAGGAAAACATGATGGAAAATTGTGCAAAATGCTGTTGCCCTTCAACTACCAGAAAAATAACGAACGGCGACGCCGACTCTTCCGAAATTGGCACAGTCAACGCGCTAGACGCTCCCTTGGTCTCCGTAGTCCTTGCTCCTTTTCCCTTCTCTATCAACGTGCATTATATTCATGCTACGAGTAGGTAGCAGGCACATTCATTGTTTACAGCAGGCCTATTCGTTATATTGTATAACAGACACAACACCAACAACAAGGACGAAAGGCAGACTCATCTCGGTACTTCAGGCAGCCCAATCTGGGCATGCTGGGAGGCATTCAAATTTTTTCGAGTACAGAAATGAAGATGAGAAATATCTCTTCTTTGCTCGTTCTAGCTCATGATACCCTTGCCGTAAAATGGAATGTTTGATTCGAAGAGTTTAATGATAATCCTAAAAGGTGATTAATACTTCATAGTTTAATAGGCAAAAATGAAGTTCGAAAATGCTTTAAATTGCCCTTCGATGATAACAATCCACATAATAACATAATAATCTACATAATAACTAAAATAAGAACTATTAAAAAATAAATAATTCTTTGCTGCGGCACTGCTAAAATTATCAATGGCAACAAATATTTTAACATTTAATTAATTTGAAATACTTTACCTAATAACCAGTGAATGTGAATAGTTGGTCAAACATTAAACAAATCTCTAATGTTATAATTATTTACCTCTTTATTTAAATCCCTAAAACTCTAGGCCCAACCCAATGCTCAAAATGTTCGACAAAAGCAAAATAATTTCAACCTAAGAATATATTCTCTTTAAAAATAAGGAAAATAAATTTAAGAAAAAAAGGGTAACTAGTAGTCAGTCAACGTCCTTTCAGCATTGCAATGTTACCTGTTTGGTTTTGCCTGTGGCATATTGAAATTAATGTAAATTTTTTCATACACTTGCGACTTATTGGGTTTCATTTATTTATATTTTTCAAAAGGTGGGCTCTGCAACGAGAAGAGATTCCAGGGTAAGAGGTTGTTATTGATTTCGGGTGGCCGGAAAATGAGGGAAGTGTGTGTGGAGTGTTGAAAGGCATCGTACGAATTTACGTGATAATGAAATAGCATTCTGTACCTCGTTTCCTTTCCTTGTTGGTATTATTTTGATAATGAATGAGGTTAGAAACGTCAGCCTTGTCGAAATAATATTATTATTTTATAAGTGAAAATCAATTTTATATGATACCATTAATTAACTGTATATGAGCATTACAATTTAACATAGGTGTTTGTATTAGTTTACTTTTGTATTTGTAGTAGGTGCAGAGGCGTATAAATATCCTGACACAAAATTTCGCGGAAGTTGTTTGTTTGTTTTTGAATTTTCACCATTTTTGATCAATGCGCCACCGGCAAATGAGACACAAAGTGTCCTGTGACCCTAGCACATAATACAAATGCACTGAAAATATCTTTACTCAAAAGTAAAAATAATTTTATAAAAAAAATTATACTAAAATTTTTACTTGTGTACTGAGTATCTCCGACTGTGTATCTAAAAAATCTAAAAAAAACACAATTAAAGAAATCATTTGTTAATGTATTTTTCGTATTTTCAGAAATATCCGATCGGAAATATTTATATTTGGTAAGTCAAAGATTATTTTTAACATATTCTAATTGTAATTGGAATGTGACCTCGTAAAAGTAGCTGAATTAAAGCCAAACAAGGTTGAAAAAGGTTTAGGTATAATTTTGTTTTAAGTGGGTTTATACGCAATTCCCTATCATGTGTTGGTTATTTCTATCTATAATGTCCAATTATTTTATGTATATTATTATTTTTTCACTTAGAAATAGCTATTGCCGTTGAAATTCTTAAAGTGTGACGTTGAGCGTTTATTAGCTTTTGAAACGGTCCCAGGACGCCTCCGGCATCCCTGACACGCAACGAGCAGCGACGATGCGCAGCGTCTCCAAGCGGAAGGCGGATGTCGTCGGCAAGTGTAGACATATTTTCTTAGCAACTTTTCCGCCCCTCCTGGGTGGATCCCTTTCTTGACCCTCCTTTTCCCCGCCTTGCTATTTGAAACTTGTAGCAAAGCTGTGTTGTTGTATCGTCAAGTCAATGAGCGTTTTTTATATATGCGTACATACATACATACATATGTTGGTAGGGGCGGAGTGGAAGTTTGTTTACGGTGTTTGCGAGAAAATAAAGTTGCTCGACTTTTGCTTTCCCGATTCTGGGCCAAAAGTGTATTAAGTCTGTGGTATATGAGTGGGCCAGGCAAGAGATGTCTTGGGCTTGATATGCGTGTAGCATGAGTTTATGTGTATATATTTATATGTATATATATAGCTAAAGTTGCAGTTTTAGTCACTTTAAGCGGATTTCGCTGTTGCTAAAGTAGCTGAAAGTTATGTTAACGATTCTGTGTGTATATGTACTTCGGAGGACCTCAAAGTTGGGGGATGGAATTTTCGGTTTGTGACTGCACACAAAGTTTGTCCGCCTTGAAAAAATGGGGGGCGTCCACAAAACTTTATAATTAATATTATTGTTGATTAACTGAAATGTTACAGTTATTAAGGTGAAAATGGGACGAAAGCGGACACCAAGTTTCAAGTCTTTAAGGTATTTTGCTTGTTGAGTGATCAACATTTTTATGCGTTATGATTTGTAAACTTTTTAGACTTGTGCGTGTCCTTGAACACTTGACAAAAAAAAAACACTGCCCATTATCCGGTTTTATTACATATAGATGCCCCCCGACCTCACACACACTGGCTCTCATAAATTCTCAACTCCAAGAGGCAATAAATTCAAGAGAACATTATTATCGACGATAAATGAGGAACGTGGCAAGGGAAGGCTTTTCCATTTAAGGAACTAACCTTTAAAAATCAAGCAGAAGAAGCAGAAACTCCCCCCATACGAATTGCGTGACGGTAATGAAGCTCTACCCCGCCCTCAACCTTTCCTAGGCCCCCAGCCATCGACATTTTCGCCCCTCCCCTTGACATTTTCCCTGAGGTGTAGAAACGCGTGCACTTAATATGTTCGACTAGCTAAATTAGCAAAATTAATAGTGAATGTGTTGTAAAGCTGCAGAGGTAGAGAGAGAAAGGAAAGTCCTGGGGTTTTATACCATTTCTCTTTGTATTAAATCCCTGAAAGTATTAGAACTTTGACGTTTAAATTTAGTTATTTCTTCATGTAGATGGTTATATGTTGAAAAACAAAAAAGTTAACCACATTTTTGAGTTGACTAAATTGTCAAATCTAAAGCATATGACACATTATTTGGCAGTTAGTTGTACGTTCATCGTTATTCTGATTTTAAAAGTTCTAGCACAGACGGTACTAAACAGATTTAACTTTCGAAGGAACCAGTTTCAAAAACCTTGTATTTTCAAATAACGCTCAAACATGGGCAACGTGATGGCTTCTTCATCAGGCGGACTGGACCTATCCGAATTGCCGCCAGCACCCTCACCCCTTGGCTCGAGCCTGCCGCCTCACCTACTGAAGTCGATGGAAGCCGAGGCTATAAAATCGGAGCTGGAGAATCCCGGCACGGTTGAGGAACTGCATAGTCGCTGTCGCGACATCCAGGCCAATGCCTTCGATGGCGCCAAGATCATGCTAAACAAGGGCCTGAGCAATCACTTCCAGGTGACGCACACCATGACCATGAACACGGGAGCGTCTAATGGCTACCGTTTTGGAGCCACATACGTGGGCACCAAGCAGTATTGTGCGAATGAGGCGTTTCCGGTCCTTATTGGCGAAATCGATCCAATGGGAAACCTCAGTGCGAACTTGATTCACCAGCTGTCGGCGCGACTGCGCTGCAGACTCGCAACACAGTTCCAGGACTCGAAGCTGGTGGCCACACAGCTGACGAGTGATTATCGCGGCAAGGACTACACCTTATCACTGACCATGGGCAACCCGGGCATCCTAACGGGGTCCGGAGTGATTGTGGCCCAGTACCTGCAGGCGATCACCAAGCGATTGGCTCTGGGAACTGAACTAGCCTACCAGTATGGTCCGAACGTTCCAGGCCGTCAAGTCGCAGTGCTGTCCGCGGTGGGACGCTATGATTTTGGGGATTCCGTGGGATCATGCACCCTGGGGCCGGGAGGCATGCACCTGAGCTACTACAAGAAGGCCAGCGACCAACTCCAGATCGGGGTCGAGGTGGAGACGAATGTACGCATGCAGGAGTCCACGGCCACTCTGGCCTACCAGGTGGATCTGCCCAAGGCGGACCTTGTATTTCGTGGAAGCTTCGATTCAAACTGGTTGATTGCGGGCGTCCTGGAGAAGCGCCTGCAGCCCCTTCCGTTCTCCCTGGCCATTTCCGGACGTATGAATTACGCAAAGAACACCTTTCGGCTGGGCTGCGGCCTGATGATTGGATAAACTGACCTGAACTGGCTGTAGTAGTAAAGAGCTGTAATATGACGGACAACAGGAGCTCTGTATCAGAAATAAGTACAAGTTAATGATGTTGTAAATGTTTGGTTTCGGAAATTTGAAAATTTTAATGTGCTGGGTCTATGCTGTTTAACTTTAACCAAATTTAGGAAGGAAAATTTACAAATATATACTCTTTTTTTTGCGGATTTAAAGCTATGATTATTTGTTACTTAAAGAGTTAAGAAAGGGTTCTAAACAGGCCACAACTATTTAAATATTGAATGAAATTGTGTGTATTCATATCTTTAAAAAGCTTTTGGAAAAATAACAAGGATAATTTAATTTCTTGATTTTTTCCGTTTGACCAAGAAAATGGGTGCCAGCTACAACAGTGCTACCGCAGCATTGTTAGTCACATGACTTATTACCCATGACCCTCATACCCTTAGCATCACCGCCATCCCGCCATCACCGCATTATGTTTGCACCTTCTCCCACACTTCATGCTATACTGAAAAAGTTCAGCGCATTTCGCGAAGTATCTTACTTTCATACCTATTAAATTAAAAAAAAGCTCTGGCATAACAAATTTTTATTTCATGTATGATTTAGTATATACTTTAACTCTAACAATATGTTATGTTACAAAAACATTGGTGAGGGTGAGTTTGTGGACGGAGATAGTTTTCTATTCACGCACAAACCCATTTGGCAGGCCGATATGTGTCCTTGCTTCGGCTTTGCGTGTCCATCCCATAGCCTTGAGCTGTCTGCTCTCCTTGCTCGTCTAAATTGTGTATCCTTGACATCATCAATCAAGACGTGTAGAGCCTGACGAACACCTACATAGAAGTGGGGGAAGTATTCATCCTCCAAATACTACTTACTTGATTGTTAGTTATGTATATACCGTTGGAATTTGTCATATAAAGGTATTAAAGTTTACATTAAATGTTCCAATAATTTATGATAAAATAAAATATAATTTGTGATAAAATATATTTTTTAATCTTTGGTGGTGTTACAGATATTTGCTGAAAAGAAGAACCCATCAGAGCAACATAATATATAGATGTATTAATTCCCAACTCTGTATCTCAAAAAATTTACATTTCTTCTCCTTCCAAACAAGTTTTGAAAATAATTCCATAGTTACTTGTTAATTAGTACGAAATTCAAAGTGCTTGATTTGGGAATTTCTTTAAATAACAAATTCAAAAAAGTGTAAACGTGGTAAACCCCTTTAAAAACAAGGATAATTTTTATTTTATGGTATATGGTATATGGTATAGGGTCAATCCATCTAGATGACTAACATTTTGTTTGTTTTAGGACTTTCATCGTAGGTTAACTTTTCCAGTACGTTTACAAATGTCTAGTGAAATGCTTAATACCCTGTATAGCTATGAAAATCAAGACCAAGAAAATAAAACAATAATAAAACATTTGAAATCAATTCGCCGTCCCACAAATGGGAGACATTGATAAAGGCCAAAAACAGTCGAAAAAGGCTAAGATGACATTAAGAAAACTGCAATTCTTGTTTTGTTAAATATTCCGGTAGAATATAGAGTTAAGGCTGTTTGTTTCCCTCTCTCTGCCCAGAGGCGTCAATTCGGTGAACAATGAGTTCATAACAGATTTATGATAACTAAAGTTAATTGGCCAAATTGTTGTAGAGGTGCAAGGTGTAAAGAGAGTGCTGGTGGCACTCATCTCCCCATACGAGTCTTGCGATACAATAACAGAGAGACGGTGCTATAGTAAATCATTGACCCTAATCATGTGTCTCGGTGTCAAAAAGAGGCGGTAGCAGCTAGCTAAGAGCCGCAAGGCGAACAAAGGTCAATGAAATAGGCTTACACTAGGAGAATGACCTAAAATACCATCGATAGAATATCCTGGCATTGAAATATAACTTTTTCAGTTTAATATTTTGCAGTTTTTATGATTTTAAGAACTAGAATTCCCAATATTCACATAAAATATAAAAACTTATGCAAATTGAAACAGATTGAACATTTATTATGATTTTGATGTTTAAATACTTTCCCAAGTCAAGTGCTACATTTTGGCATGTTAACTATTTTACGTTAAACTTTTTTAGTATTTCTGTCTTTATTTTTAAACTTGCCCTGGATTTTTCTATCTGTGAATCTCCATTTGATTGAAGTGAAAAACGGGATGCGCGACTCATGCACATTTCTCATCTCATCCCAGCCCAAAAGCTTTTAGGCGAGCGACCCAGCATGAGCGCGGTGCATAGAGCGCGCAGAACTCTCACCTTGCCTGCAGTTAGGATTCTTGTTAAGCGGAAAATCTCGATCTTTTGGTTCGCGCTGGCTGTCTGCCAGTGCCTTTGCTTTGTTGCTCCGTTTTCCAGGCAGCCCCACTGCCTTGCCTGCCTGCATGGCTCTGTCTCTCTTTTGTGGACCCCGCTTAATAGAGCATGAACAACAATTCGCTCGCTCATGCGGCTCTGATTTCAGCTTTGGCTCTGTGCGCTTGCCTTCCCGCCGCCATCTCGTGGCCCCACTCCGGCATTCATGTAGTTTAACGCTAATATTTGGTACCTGCATTTTAACGATTTCAATTTGGAATTTCCATTTAACCCCAAAACATTGATCCATGCCATTTTCGCCCTTGCCGCAACTTTTCTGCAATTTGCATGTGGCGCGCGCACTATACATTTTAACGAATGCAGTTGATTGTGCAACGACCGAGAAAAGGCGGCGTGGCACGGGGCAGAAGCTCCATTGGGGGATGTGAAGGAAAATGGGTGAAAGTGGACTATGGGGGAGCATTTGCCGCCAACAATTGTACTTGCCGTTGTTGACACGATTGAGCGTGGTATTTATTATGTCTCTGCTTTTTTCACACCCACACCCACTCCTCCTATCCTCCCACTGGTGCTTCCACTCGTTGTTTTGTTTATTTGTCGCAGTTTTTTTCATTGCTCGCATATATGTATTTGCTCTAAAAATTGCCATGTTTGCGCTGCTTTGTTGTTGTTTCAGGGCAGGGTGAAGAAGAAATAAACATTCGTAACATACTGTTGAACATATTTAAATTGTAGCATTTTTTCTCTTTTATTTTTGTGTGGCTTGCTGATAGGAATGCATTTGGAATAGAGATTTTATCGCTGTCATTTGGCGCCAGCATTAGATATTTTATTTGTGTATATAAATACTCACCTAGGCATGCAGAAAAATAATTAAATTTAGTTTGTGTTTTTAATAATATTTTCGGTCTAAGCTTTACTGAAAATATAGTATATTCCAGTTTAATATATTAAGATGTTAATTTTTATACGGATGTCAAGAATCAGCGCCTTAAAAGTTAGGACACTGCAAGAGAAATAAAGAGACAAGACCAAAACCCTTTTGTGAAGGAATTCAATTTTGAATTTTACCTTCAGTCCATGTCAAGCCAACAATTTTATGAAAGAGCAAACAATAATATTAAAAGAATTCTCAAGTATTCCACTTATACATACTTGAAAATAAAGTCAGAAATAAAATAAATTGAAATTCAGAAGGAATTATTGAATTATTGTTTTGATTGATTTATTATATAAGCTGCATACTAACTGTAACCACAAGTCCTGCTGCTTTCTAGCCCCTTTTCAATTTTATTAAAACTAAATAAATCAAGGTAAGAAAATTTCAAGTGAGAAACCAAACCGACTTTTTTCGATTAAATTCAAATTACTGTCGACAAAGTTATTTCCGAAATGTTGCTCTTTCTATTGAAGGCTTTCCCTCATCCCCAAACCAATTTGAATCCAAAAGTAGTTTTGCTATTACAATCCAACTGATGCCAACTTCATCCAACTGACCAAATCAGGGGGAAAAGTAAAACTGCTTTTCGTCTGTGAAGCAAACAAAAACTGATGGTAAAACCAAAATAACCAGCACACACGCACATATATAGTACCAAAGCCAACCAGCGAACATTGAATAGTTGGCTAGTAAAATCCCTTTGCCATCAACTGCATTGAGTTGCAGTAAGTACGTGGCATGATTGTTTGTAGTTGGCCTCGAAGTGCAACTAAATAGGTTTAACGAAAAGGAACAACAGAAAGAGGTAAATTCTGGAAAATATAACCATTAGTTATAAATTAGGAGGCTAACGCAATCTATGTGTATGGTATCTATCTCGTATATGTGCATTAATTTGAGGCATAGCGAAATAGGTTCAGAAATATAAAATCAGTGGATCCATAAGTAGTCATAAGTCGTACATCCGAAATGTTTTATCACTGTGGCGAGAGTGTGCCAAAGAGCAACTGCACATGAAGAATTAAAATCAATTATTATAATTTTTGTTTGTTTCTACCCAATCGTTACCAATTAAAACGTATTTCAATTATTATTCTTCACAACATTTAAAAACAGAACAATTTTTTTAGTTAAAGGTACCAATGTCACTTCTATCTCCTCTCGTTGAGAGGTGTTTTTGTTAGATACCAATTAAACCAGTACAAAAGTTTACAAAACATTCGTACTCTTACTGAATTTTAAAAATACAAACCAGGTATTCTTTATATTTATGAGCTAAATCAGAAATGAAAACAAAAACCACGGGAACACGAGTTAGAAAACACCACAGAACATAGCCAGGGGTTATTTAAATTTTGGAATCTTGCGGAAGCAACCACAATGAATAAAAACTGTGCGACTATGAAGAAACCATTTGGAAAATATAATCCAATTTCTCCCTCCGCTATGCACCATAATTTTTCTGCTTACGTCCCCGTCGTCTAACTAAAAAAAAAACCGAAATAAATTGCCATACATATTTATATTCCATACATATTTATAACGTTAGCCTGAATTGCTTTCCTCTCGACCCGCTTTTCGGCGTCTTGTTGTTCTCGCCGATTTTCCGACGGCCACGCGAAAACTGAACGCGATGGCATTGAAACTTCTTGACTTTGACTTGCGGGGAGCTCAGGCTTGGCGGGGATATGTTCCGTGGAAGGTTAGGGAACATTTCGTTGTAAACAAGCAGTTACGACGAGAGTGGGGCAACTCCCCTCGCGTGCTGAAGAGCCACAGACTTTGGGAAGCTACCTGAACTTGTGTCAATTAGTGTTTTGTCAGGCATTGGAGTGATTAACAGTACTCAACTCTCTTCAAAATCTCGGTAATGGTGGCCGGTTTCTTGAAAAGTAATTTAAAATATAGTTTTCAAGGAAGTCAATGGCATCACTCACTAACCTGTGTTCGTTAGAAGGTTCCTTTTAACTCATTGAAATTGAGTTACATTAATACAAGGACCTATGACCTATATTTAAATAAATTTAAATGCAATTTTACACAGCATGGCATTGCGTTTCGTATGAAATCTGTAAGAAATTGAGTAATAAATTAATGCTTAGATGTCCTGCACTCATTTATATAATAATGCTGTGACTGATAATATAATCATTTAACTCTAAAGAGAAGAAAAGATAAAAGATATATGTATAAATATTTTTAAAAACCGAAAATGCATGCTGATATGGCTTTTTAAATTGTTTAATTTTTCTTCCCTCCTCTTTTTCAGTAGTTCTCTCGCATGCTCATTTTCATTAATTTGTCATTGTAATTTTATTCACCGCTTCTCTTTGGCATTTTCCCGGCAGACTTGTGTTTAAATCAGCTTTCGGCGAGGCGCTCATAATCAGTCAATGTGCCGTGCAAAATTATACAGCTTTCTGGGTGACTACCCCCTTTCGCCCGCCTGGACTTTTCCCTTGTTTAACCATTTTGTTTTCCTCTTTCTCTCTCTTCTCACAGTATTTAATGTTGTCTTATTGCTGTGACAAGCAAGTTCCGCGTTTTACTTTTTCCTTAACTTCTTCTTGACTTTTTGCATAATTGATTATCTGGCCTCTGACTATGTATATATACGTTAAGTTCAGCTCGTAGTAGTCACCGTGGTCATTATCAGCAATTGGGCAGCAATCTTCGCCCCTGCATCTTCCCGTTTTACCAGTTTTCGTTGCTTTCCTCAGTTCGATTTCCACTTTCAAAGATTTTTGCCATCAACTGCATTTGACAAAGACTGTAATTTCACTTTGCTCCACAAAACTATTGAAAAACTTAGCCAAAGCCAAAGAAATTGTATGGAAAGAAAACAAGAAATCAGCGGAACAAAGCCAAAGTTGATATAGAGTGGAAAAGCGGGAAATGTTCCACTGAACTTGATGGAGAACAACTGACAGAAACCGACAAAGTGAATTCGGTAAAGAAAATTTGGTAACAGTTTCCACCCTCTATAACTCTTTAGTACAAGTTATATTTGTTCTTTATATTTTGAGAAGGCCTATAAATATTATAAAATATGTTTTAAACAATAGACCTGTTACTATTAATAACGTTAATGTAATAAGATGCTTCTCCCATTTTTGCAACATAATGAAACCGTCAACTGTTTTAAGTCTAGCAAACGCGTTAAGTTTTTAACCTTCAACATAGATAAACACTATATGGTATGACTTCGGACAACTAACTTTCCAAACTAACTAGTATACAGTTTGGTCAAGATGACACAACGCTATAATAGGGGTGAAAAAGTTTGAGTATTTCATAACTAGTTCTTAAATAGTTTTATTGTATTTAATTAAAAAACTATAAGTTGCCTCATTATCATATTTTTTGTTGTAATTAAATTATATTTAAAACCCAAACCTGCAACGATTAATTTGTGATAAAGTATCAGATGTCGTAAGCCGCAGATATAAACCACCACACAGTGGTTCAGGAAAGGTTGCCTGAAAAAACAGCGGGTGGCAGAAGCACACACCTGCCCACACGGCATACTAATGCACCTGAGTTGTATGACAGACTTCTCTTTGACATGTTCTGCGGATGGAGAATCTGCTGGCGAAGGGTAAAAAGGGGCCAGCAGGCGAAGTGGATAAGCAGTTCTTGGGGGTGACACGTTGACAGTCGTGCCGAGAGTGTCTCCGGCAAAGGAAACAAGGGGGCATTTCAAAGATTTCCTGAAAGGAATCCGGAAGAAGTGGAACGAGGGGAAGTATCAGGAGAGTAATGCCAAGTAATCGAAGAGCATTACAAAAAAAAAATAAATTGCAGCTTGAAGACATTTGATGGCATGCTTTTATTGGTAAAAACTGCTTTGCATTATTATTTTGAAAAGTAAAGAGACTAAGAACTATCAAAGGAAAGTCAGTTTTCACAATTTTCCTGGATAACAGAACCACATTAAATACATTTCTTTTCCGATCATTACCTGCAAGACAATGTGCACTTAATATGTGTACATTATTGCCATTTGGACTCATCCATATTTAAAGGCTTACCATATGGTGGAAAAGCGTCCTTGCGCTTGTTGTTATCCTCATTCCGTGTAAATCCCCCTAATGCCATGACATTAAATTAGTCTTTCCCTTCAAATTTTCCACCTGCTCTCTTTTCCCTCGATCTCGTCGTCTCTTTCTGGCCCATGAGTAGGTGTTAAGCTGTGCTTAATAATGACGCACATTACATATGCAAGGCGAGCTTGTACTTTTCCACCGCCCAAGCTGGCAAACCACCATTTCCCCCTCCTCTGTGTGTCCTGGGAGGGACAAATGTTGTGCTATTTGTTTTTCACTCATGTTTCCTGTACTGCACTCGGAAAAAATGTATATCTTTAAAGGTGTGGTAAATTCTGTAGAGTATAAATTAGGTAATCGTTTCCTTTTAATTAATTAAAATGTAATAAATTTATAGATTGGATTTGACAAATAGTATAACAGGTATTTTCTATATAAATATTTTGATGTGATAAAAATACCTTAAAATGTAAAGATTAAGTTTAAATCAGAGCCAGATATATTGCAATTTGCAATTTGTATCTTTCAGTGTACTTGTTTTTTCATTAAGCTACAAATATGTTTGACTCCCACAGGACTCAATTTGCTATTCGAAACACCTGTGAAATCGAGACCCATTGTTGTTTATCGCCTCTGTTCTCTGGCTTTTGCTAGTCCCAACCGCACATAATATTTCGAATAAGCCTGGATTCAGCTTAAAGTTTGACACGCCCGAGGACCAAGTTGAGTTTTGTTGAGTTATGCGCTTTGCCTCAATGAAAAGATGCCGGGACAAATCAACTAATTTTACATGCTTTACATGCAAATCACATCTCCAAACAACTAGAAACAACGGTAACAACTTTTCTCCATTAAAATGTTTACAAAATTACGAAAATTGACAATTTCCGCCGGCCAAAACGAGAAACGAGAGGCGAGAATCCACTTAACAAAAATAATAAAAATTGAAACTTGATGGCACCTCTACCTTTGAGGCTCCTGCGATTGTTTCCACTGGCTGCGTGCCTCTCCAACGCACAGTGTTCCAGTTTCTGTTACACGCCCAGGGAGGTGGTGGGGTGTTGGGGTTGGGTGACCTTTTGGCACGGCAACAACGCGCCGCATATTTAAATTTTAATTAAAATTTTCTTCGGGGCCCAGCCGCCAACCAGCTTTTCCTTTGTGTTTTCCTCCTCTCAACGAGCGGCGCGTTGCGTTCCCATTTCGCACTCGCGCGCCTAAAAATATGCAAATAAAAATTGCCGTTGTGTGAGCCTCGTCAGGGAACTGGGCCTAGGATCCTGTTCTGATTTCTGATAACCTTTTGGTTGAGAGCTCCGTGACGCCCCAAGGGAAAGTCGGATGTCTAATGGCAGCTTGTGGTTCCGCAATGAGCACAAATTAATTATCAGCCTCTTGATGATGCGATGACAGAGCTATTGATAACAAAGAAGCTTTGGAAGAAACATTTTTAATAAACGAAACGTACCTGGATTATTTAATTTAAGATACAAGTTTTTGTGATTTGGGATACTGGCCAGAGTTTTAATAAAAATTCAGAGAAACTCGACATATCCTATTGCCAGGCATTACTCAAAATTTTGCTATCGTTTCAGGTTCAAACGTTGAAGGTATGTGAGGGAAATGTATATGGACGTGTCCTTAGTCCTTATTTCCTTTTTGACTACGCCCGAAACTGCAAAAGAAACTTCTTCCTTTTTGCAGTTGGCTCCGTTTCTTGTGCAACTTGTGCTTGCTTTTTCCCTATTTTCTCTCACTCACGGAAATCTGTTTTCGACTGGTGGAATTTTTTTTCGGTTAACTTGGTGCCGGGCAGGAGCGGAGGGAGGAGCCTGTGTCTGCTCCGGTTGTTAGTTGCAATCCACAAAACCACCGAAACGAACGAGTTTGGAGAACTGGGAGCCGGGGAGAGAAGCCTCCAGAGAAGCCTCTCAGTTCCAGCCACAATTTGCCATGTAAATATTAATGCCAGGCTAGACATGGCCACAAGAGTAGGAGGGTGCAGGGGTTTCGGGGGCTGAGGACTGTGGACCGGGATCCACAGTCCGGAGTCCGGGGTGTACAGCTCAATTTTTCAAAGCTCGTTTCTGTCGTTAGTTGGTTGGCTGGGTTTCGGGTTGCTTTGACTGCAGGTTCTCCGACTTTAGCTCCCTGTTTTTGGGCTATGCAAATAATGAATGCAAAATGCTGTTCAAGTGTTGAAAAATCATTGGAGCTGCAGAGGGGAAAGCGCAGGGTTTTCCTATTGAAACGCACCAGAAATCCACAATTAATTTGTACAAATTTTTCTTGACTCTCTTTTCAGTTGCAGAAACAAACACATCTCTTCAACAAAATGGAATCTCTTAATAAAATATTCAATGGTGAAAGTGAAAACGGTTGAGAAACAACCCAGAAAAAATTATGTTAAACCCAATATAATAATGACTAAAGCAATATAAACAACAAAAGTATATATATTTTTTCATTGCTTTGCGCTTTAAAATATAAACTAAAAGTAACCAAAAAAGTGCTACAATACATATTCGCTCCGTATCTGAGTTCAAAGTGCATGCGACTCTTAAGTTAAAGTTAAAAAGTGTGTGCTAACATTATACTATGCCCAGTCGCCACTAAGAAATTATGGATAAGCGGCTCAGCGACAGTCCTGGAGATTGTCGCGTTACCAGATCCAGCATGACGCCCACCCTGCGCCTCGAGCAGAGTCCCAGGCAGGAGTCCCATACCCATCCGGATACCGGCGCTGCTGCCCAAGCCAGCAAGTCAAAGTCCCCCACTCCCCTGCCCGGCAAATCGCAGGCGGCTCAGCATCATCAGTTCCGAGCTCCGCAGCAGCAGCAGGGGCCCAAGAACCGGAACAAGGCCTGGAGCAAGCGGCAGCACAAGGCCGGCGGCAAGCATAACGCCAGTGCCTGCGTCGGCGCCAGTAGCGCTCAGACACCATCCGCGGGGTCCTCTGCTCCGGCCGCGCCCCTTCTGCCCACGTCGACGTCGGCAGCGGCTGCCCACAAAGCAGATCTTGAGAACATCCAAAGTATCCAGAACAAGAATCAGGTTGCGGGTGGCGGTGGCAGCCATCATGGCAACGCAGGAGCCACCCACCATGGCGGCGGAGGAGGTGCCCATCACGGCGGGGCAGGAAGTGGTGGGGGCGGCGGACACCATCATCACCACAACACGAGGTTGGCACAAAACGCAGCTGCTGGCGGAGCGGGAGGTGGCGGAGCTATGCAGCTTTACAAGAAGATGCTGCCCCACAGGTGAGTAGTCTGCCTTAGCTGCATTTCCGTCCAAATTAAAAGCATGGCTCTCTTAAGCCCCTTAGCCTCTTGGACGAGTCTCTTAGCCTCATCACGATTTTCCCGATTTACATTGAATACAACAGGACTTAGGAAGAACTTAAAGCTCGCTTAAGGTGACCCAAGTGCCTATTCTTTGTTGGAGCGTTCTGATCATAGATTGAAGTTTGGTGATTATTAACCCATAGGGTATTCTTCTATCAAGAATTAATATAGCAGGCCGAAAAAGGCATCTCCGACCCAATAAAATTGTATATTTTTGATCAGCGTTCGATATACCATATCCGTCTGTCCATCTGTTAGAAACAACAGATCTTAGAGCCTTTAGAACTGAACAAATTTGGTTGCAACATTTTGCCTTCGCAAAAGACCGTACTTATGTACATAGATACATATATTAGAATAAATTTTTAGGTTTGTGATGTCGAACAGAGCCTGTCCAGAGGTGTTTTTTTTTAGTAAAATTGGGTAATACATATACATGGAATACAATTAAATACAATTCTTTTTAACATATTGTTCCTAACAACATTGGCCTCCATTTGTCAACATATTTTTCTGCCTGCGTCGTGTTTACCTACCAATTCTAGCATTGTTTCAAAGTGAATTATCCATATCCATGTTTCTTTTAATTAGCTTTGGGTGCCGGGTAGCTCACATTCCTTTCAACTTTGACTGTAAGTTTCCTACCCATTTATTGGTCAGTTGACAAATGTTTAAGGTAAATTCCAAAGATGTATGGCTATTTTAAAGAAGAGTTCACACTACGCCACAATATATACCATTTGTAAATTCATAAGACTAACCACCAATTTGTAATTCCTTCTAGGGGCCACCATCATCACGTGCTGTGTGCCGGCAACAATGCGAATCACGCCTGCTGTCTGGTCACCGGCTGCAATGGCAGCTCTGCCGGCGGAGTTGCAGCGACGGGGGGCGCTGGCACCGGAAGCAGCGGCGTGGGAGGAGCAGCAGGTGCTGTTGGCGGCGGCGCGGCCTGCAAGGAGTCCCAGAGCTGCAAGGACACCAGCTCATTGAGCGGCAACAGCAGCATTTCGAGCAGCGCGGCGGCAGCCAACGCGGTGCACTACTGCTGCGGGCGCTCCAAGTTCTTCCTGCCGGAGAAGCGGCTGCGCAAGGAGGTGATCGTGCCGCCCACAAAGTTCTTGCTGGGCGGCAACATATCCGATCCCCTGAACCTCAATTCGCTGCAGAACGAGAACACCTCGAACGCATCCTCCAGCAACAACACGCCGGCGACGACGCCACGCCAGTCGCCCATCACCACGCCCCCGAAAGTGGAGGTCATTATACCGCCCAACATCCATGACCCGCTGCACCTGCTCGACCCCGTCGACTCGATGGAGTATGAAAAGCAGCTAACGTCGCCCATGAAGCGGGGCGGAGTGGGTGGCGTGGGAGGAGGCATGCTGCAGCTTCACCATCGGCAGCACCACCATCGAACGCGCAAAAACCGGAAGCGGAGGCGCATCGACTCCACCAATGCCTCTCATGCCAGTGACGAGTCCGTGGCCGGCGGGGGCGGGGGCTGTGGTGTAGGTGAGTTTCCCGAAGAGACACCGCTGCCCACGGCTAGCTCCTCGCTGGCGGCGTCACCAGTGGCAGCGCCTGCGAACGCCAGCAGCGGCAGTTTGCTGCTGAGCGAATCCGCTGCCCCGGCGGCGGGCGAAACGGCGGAATCGGGCCAACAGCAGGCGCATGTGCGCTCTCCGCAGGCTGCTACAACGGTCACGGCTGAGATGCCCACGCCAACATCGACCGAGGCAGCGGCAACGACAGAGGAGCAAGTGGAACAGGCTGCGTCGACGGCACCCGCATCAACGTCATCGCCGCAGCAGCAGCAGCAACATGTGGCCGCTGCTGTCGAGGATGTTCCTGCTGCCACCGCTGCTGCAGAGCCGCCGGCTGAGCTGCTGCTCAGCTGCTCGGCAGCAACATCGGCTACGCTGGCGGTGGCGTCGACGCTGGCAGAGCGACGGGCGCAGGCCAGCCGTGATTTGCGTCTAGATTTGTCCAGCACGTGCTACGGCGTCGGCGGCACTGGGCTGAGCTTCGGAGGCAGCAGCGCTCCCAGCGTGGGCAGCGGCAGCGGTGGAGGCGGCAGAAAGAGAAAAATCAGCGAGAGCAACAATTCGCAAAAGAGCAAGGTGAGTGCGCGTCGAGAAGGGAATGGGAAACGTGGCGGAAATGGAACAAGCGAGGATAGGGGGCGAGGGTGGAGTAATCGTTGTTGTTGCTGTTGTTTTGGCAGAAAGTCAATCGCTGTTTTTGTTTTGATTGCTTTTGGCAGTTTTCCGTTTTCTGTTTTCCGATTTTGGTGCTTGTGCTTTGACAATTCCGTTTTTGTGTTTATACCGGTCAACATCGTTTAACTACATTTTAAGTATTTGCGGAAATCTGTGTCAGACTTTTAATAGCGGATTTAATATCTTATGCATAAATTAAAGTAGCCATAATTATGATATATTTTATATACAATTTACATTCAAAAAACAGTCTTTGATTCGGTTCTAAAACACAGTATATCTTTAATAGGGATTTTATCAATATTTTATCGCGTTTTGTAAACACAATTAACAAATCATTAAAATATAATACAACAAAAAAAGTATGTTAGCTCACTAATCAAATTCTGCTTATTTCACATTCATTCCAATAGAAATTTCACCGCCATGATGCCATGGACAAGATTGTCAGTCCGGTGGTTCCGCAACCCGGTGCTTGGAAGCGGCCTCCGCGCATCCTCCAACCGAGCGGAGCACGAAAGCCAAACACGCGACGCTCGACGTCCTTCAGCGAATCGGAGTTGCTCAGTCCCGTTGAGGAAGTGCCACCGAAGCAGTTGCCCCTCATAGAAGGTGAGTTTTTCGCTAAGACAGATAATGAACTGAACTAAAGTTCTCTTGCTTGCAGTGGATATACCCCGAGATGACACGCCAGACTTGCCAGAGCATGGACTGGGAAGTCCGCTAAGCACCACATCGGCGGCCACTTCGCACACGGCTGGTGAGCAGGATTCCCTAGCCGGAACGGACATCAGTATGGCGGAAGGTTCGGCGTCACTGGGTCCAGTTCAACCACCGGAGGCCAACAACAGCCGCCTGATGCTGCAACCGGCCATGATTCCGCCACTCAAAGTGCTGCCAAAGTTCAGGGAAGATGGGCAGAAGTACCAGTACGGTAACTTTGATCGCTACGTGGACTTTCGGCAGCTGAACGAGTTCCGGGATGTCCGGCTGCAGGTGTTCCAGCGCCATGTGGAGTTGTTCCAAAACAAGGACATCCTGGACATTGGATGCAACGTGGGACACATGACCATCACAGTGGCCCGGCATCTGGCGCCTAAAACTATTGTCGGTATTGATATCGATCGAGAGCTGGTGGCTCGGGCAAGGAGGAATTTGTCGATCTTTGTTCGCATTCCCAAGGAGGAAAAAATGCCTGAAGTGAAGGTAGAGGGAGTGTTGGGCACGAAAGTGGAGCCAAAAACAGAACCTACGGAGGAAGGGGCTTCAGGATCAGCGCACAAGAAAACGCGACGTGGCAAGAAGCGGCGCCAGTCACTTGGACATAATCCGAATCGTCATAATCATCACAACCACCATCACCACCACCACCATCATCATCATCATCATGAGCTAGAGGAGCTGCAGCATCAGCAAAAGCTGGACGCCCTGCTTGTGAAGCCTCACGAATTCTTTCCCATTTCATTTCCGCTAACATACGGGGGCATTCCTCATGTGCCGCCGTCGGGCAAGTCGCCCAACATCTCCAGCAACAAGAACCAGTTCCCGGCGAACGTCTTCTTCAGACACACCAACTATGTGCTCAAGGACGAGTCCTTGATGAGCAACGATCAACAGCAATACGATCTCATACTGTGTCTTTCGGTGACCAAGTGGATACATCTCAACTTTGGCGATGCCGGTCTGAAGATGGCCTTTAAGCGAATGTTCAACCAGCTGCGTCCCGGGGGAAAGCTGATACTGGAGGCCCAGAACTGGGCCAGCTACAAGAAGAAAAAGAACCTGACGGTGAGTGGTCGATCTACAGTTCACTTATCGTTGACTATTCATTATTTATTTCTTAAAATTAAAATAATTAATCATTAAAATAAATAAATAATATTAACCCTTTCCTTTTCCCATTGCAGTCGGAGATCTACAACAATTACAAGCAGATCGAGTTCTTTCCCAACAAATTCCACGAGTACTTGCTGAGCTCGGAAGTGGGATTTAGCCACAGCTACACTCTTGGCGTGCCGCGGCATATGAACAAGGGCTTCTGTCGGCCCATCCAGGTGGGTGACAAGCAGTTTTAAAGCCTTGATTATTGACTAACCTATTCCATTTGTGTTACTTATACATAGCTCTATGCAAAGGGTGACTATACGCCGAACCATGTGCGCTGGAGTGATGCCTACTATCCCCAGACACCATACGAGGCATATCGTGGAATCTACGCCACCCTGCCAGCTCACAGGATGGGCGGTGGCGGCGGTAGCAGTGCTGGTGGCAGCCATGGCGGCCACGCTCAGCTGCTGCATCTGAGCAGCTCCAGTCGGTCGCAGAACTACGACACTCCACACTATGCGGGCAGCGCCTCTGGTTCGGCCAGCTGCCGACAAACGCCGATGTACCAGCCCACATATAATCCGCTGGAGACGGACTCGTACCAGCCCAGCTACGACATGGAGTATCTCAACCACATGTACGTGTTCGCATCGCCGCTGTACCAGACCGTCTGGTCTCCGCCTGCCTCGCTGCGCAAGAGCAGCTCACACACGCCGGTCTTTGGGAGCGTTCGCGACGCCGAGCTGGACGGCGATGGCAGCATCGGTGGCGGGGGCAGCGGAGGCGGGAGCTATCACCGGCACGTTTATCCGCCCAACGACGACACCTGCTCGCCGAACGCCAACGCCTGCAATGCATTTAACTCCATACGCGACGCGGACACGGATGATTCGAATCAGCTGCCTGGAGGAAGTCGACGGCATGTGTACGCCACCAACTGTGGAGAGAGCTCCTCGTCGCCGCAGGTGAATCACCACGAGGCAGCCGGCGACGCTCTCATGGACGACGCTCTTATGGACGACGAGCAGAAGTCGTCCAATGGTGGTGGGGCGGGAGGCGGCAGCGCGGCTTACTGTGATTTGTCGGATGCCTAGAAGAGGGTCGGCGATGGCCGAAGAAATGTGTCAAAACGAAGCAAAAAATTGAAAAAATCGAAAAAGCTTAAGGCGAGCCGCAACAGGTTTTCGAAAGGAAAAATATGAAATGTAACCGTAAACGACAGACGCTTATGATTTTCTATGGTATAATGTGCGTATTTATATATTTTTATATAATGTGACATATATACACATATACATATACATATATATACAAATATTCAGATTTATATATACAATGATTAGGAGTACTTTATGTAGACTTTATAGCTGTAGGTTATGCTAACCGTTTTTGCTAAAGCGCTTTATGGTGAACACTTGATTTGATTCTGTTGGCAGTTTAGTTGTAATCCTAGTTTAACATCCCATATAAGCAATGCATACACATGTATACACACACACACACACAACCACATACACACATATACTTCAAGCTGTAGCTTTAAATATATGAATTATATAGTGTGCTATAAAAGATTTAGGAAACGTGAAATGAGCCATGAAATGCAACTATTTTTTATTAAAATTTTGGCAAAGCGAAAAGGAAATGAAATACGAAAACAAAATAAAGTAAGCTCAGTGGCAAAGCGAGAAAATACAATACATTATTAGAGAATATAATAAAGGAGAACTAAATTAGTTTAAAGCCTAGGCACAGTGCTTATATCTAAGCAAGACCGTACTATTAACTTTAACCCTTGATCAATAGCAAAGTCGATCTTTCCCATAGCCTTTTCCCACCTTCCGAGAGGTAAGCGGAACTCATGCGTTTTATCTTTGCAATGTTTTTGAAACATTATTAAGGATTATTTTATTTTTTTCTGAGAAAATAAATGTAGACGAAAGAAGTTAAAACATAGAAAATAAACGTAAAATAATATTTAACAATTTAAACCATGTTTTTCTTATTTGGGTACGACTAAGACTGTATTTTCAGCATTCATTTGTTTTAAAAATAGTTTTGAAAGGCTGATTTTCCTAGTACATTAGGTAAGTACTAACTCAAAGAGTTTGAAAGGTCCTGGTCCCTTAAACTAGCCTACAAGTTTCCCTCCTTCTTCTTTTAGTGTTTAGATTTTTTAGTGCATACTTTTGAAATGAAATGTTGCATCCGTGCTTTAATTTTGCTGTCATCCAGTTTGTAAAGCCAATTGTACAGAATTTAATATATACTTTCCACTATGTACCAAATTGTAAGAAAACGACAAATATTTTTAATATTGTTTTGCGTTTGATTTTGGTAAAAATTACGAAAGTAATACATTAAGGGGTAATCTATTTTGTACATCAAGACCAACAACATTACTGTTTTGAACTTTTTTTTAATCTTTCTAAGGAAACAATATTATATCTTTGATACTGAAATTATAAACTACTTATGTATAGCTTTAAAACAGATTTATCTAAATGATGTTTTTATAGTTATAAAGGGAGTTACATTAAATTTAAAATATCAACCTTTGAGCACACATGCCTGACAAATATCAATTTCAAATTAAAATTTGTTTTCTGCAAGAAAAGTAATTTTAATAATTTTTTATTTGCTGTTGATAACCTAAGGCAGCTTTAAGGTCTTAAAAAGTTTGAATTTATCTTTATAGTAAAATTAAATCAATATAATATTTACACAGTAAACATGCTTTTTGTATACTTTCGGATGTCTTAATTTTTATTTAACAATCAAAATGGGTTTTTTGGCATATACTTATGTATTACTATATCAGTTTAAGAGGTTGATATCCCTATTTGAGAGATTTATCCAGTAATATAATAACTTTTTTTCCCCTCCGATTTGTGAAGGCAACGATTTCAAATTTCAACGTCTTTATTTACTGGTCAAAGTCTGAGCCTCGTGTTTCAACTTTCGAGATCAGCTGTTCTCTCGCTGTCTCGATCACTAACTTTCCAGCCGAAAGCTCACGCTCTCAAAACGCCAGACATCGTGTGTAAGCCTCGAAGCGTCCGGGAAGCTTCAATTGAAACTCGACAAGAATAGCTTAACTACATATTTGTGTAATTGTTCGGTGAAGAAAAGAAATGTAAAAGCGCATTAAAAAGACTGCAACGAACAGCGCGTGCCGTTTCCCACGGCTTTCTCTCAGGCTCTCTCGCTGCGCTTCCAGTGGAAAATCTGAGTCGATCGTTTCGTGATAGTTGTTCGCTTTACTCTTAGTTGTTTGTGCTCCGAACAAACAACCAGCCAAATTTTCAAGTTTGTCGACGCGTCTCCTTCGAAAGCAATAACACGAGACTCTCGGGTGTGTGAGGTTGTGTGCGTGCGATTGATTAACAGCACTTTAATATATTTAAATTTTATTAATTTTTATACGCACACATATGTAAATGTAGTTACATGTGTATGTGTATGTGTTCGTGTGGCGCCTCAAACGAATTCCTATTATTGCTGCAATTATCGGAGTGCTAAATCGGTGCATATACATATACCATATATGTATGTAGGTACATAAAATATATTCGAATTTAACCCACTGCCGAGTCAAGTGAGTGACTGTGTGTGTGTGTATGTGTGACTTATCCCCAGCAGACGCATGAATCACAAGAGGTATCTGTACCGTTACTATTGGAGCCAGCAAAGTTTTAGCCGTGACTTGTGACATCGGTAAGTGTGATTAATTTAATTATTTTTAGAGGTCGCTTCCCAGATTCTGCCTGGAGATTGCACAGAACGTTGGCAAAGAGTGCCAGTCAAAATTAAAATTTCTTAAAATGACTTCAATAAAAGTGATAAGGAAACAATGGATAAACAACTAAGAAAACAGTTCGGTGAAAATGTTATCCATAGTGCAATTCCCATTGAAAAGATATTTCATCGATATCTAATCGGCGGTTCGGATGGTTCTTTTCTGAAGTATATGGTTTATGGTGTATAGCACCCTATTGTTTCAGCATTAAAAGATATATGAATGTATGTATCTAAGAGTTCAATATTTGAGTATTTTGGGTTTTCTAATTTTTCATAGTTAAGTTTGGGCATTACCAATCCCAGCAAACAATTCAACTGTACTTTTAAAAATCGCAAACAAAGATATTGCCAATATGTTCTGTGCTTACAAATGACTTGGGAAGTTAACACACCATTATCTTATCTAACCTTTAGCTTTCCAAGTTTGCTTTAACAACTCGGATTTCAAAAGTATGCAAGTTTTCTTTATTACTCCGATGTCAAAATCTGCTTATATTTGTAAATGGATTGCTTATCCAATCAGTATTCTTTGTGATGAGTTAAGACTATAAATAGAAATCAATCGTATTGTAATACATATTAATTAAGAGTAATCTAAAACTTTAGCTTGGGGGTAAACTTAAAAGAACAGGAATATGATAAAAACATACTGTAGGTAAAGCAGATACATATGGATGTATCTGATGAATACATTCGTATAGGAGCTGGAAAACATAAGACTTAATAAAGAATATTTATGGAAAGCTTATATTTTAACCTCTCTGTCATGTACTCTTAGCTTTATTATGCCCAAATGTCTGTCAAAGATTCTAAAGTTGTTATTTTTATTGACTTGAAAAATAAAGTTAATAAATAAAATAAAGAAATATAAAATATATAAACTCCAGCTAAAAACCATGATTATTTGGTATTAGACTAGGCCAAATTTCAATGTAAACTTTATCTGTGTGCATCGGTGCATTGCCAATTTTACAATCAATTTTGATAAGGTAAATCCTTATAATTAAAATAGTTAGAGAAGAAATATCCCAACATTTTCATCCGAAAAAATTAACGAGTTATATATAAAGATATTTATGCCACAAAAACATTTTTTTATGTACAAATCTTCTATGCCCAGATAATATGAAAGATATTTTGTAGATTTGTCTATTAATTACCAGGTATATCACTGTCGAGTCAATTAAAAATGCCGTTAAAAAGTATAACGGCATTTTTTTTGTATCTTGCTTCATATACTAATTAATCAATTATATTGTTGACATTTAGTTATGCGGCGTGAACTAATCTAATCGAGAGCATAATTGTAATTCGCATCATTTGGCTTTTTGTTGCGCATTTGGGGTCGTAGTTACTATATGACCGCTGATTACAGCTGTGGTCTCTTCCTGCCGCATGATTGGTGGTGGTGATAAGATAGTGCTTGAAGTGAGCCTGTGATTCACTGCCAGGTACCACATAGAACCCAGCGTTTACAAAAGGTTTTTTGAACCCCCTTTGGAAAGCTTGCGAAAGCTTCTGGCTTGCGGCACATTCCACGGAAGAGAACTGGTTTCTGTCAGTGCCCAGATGACCTTGTGACCGATCCCAGAGTTGATTTTTGCATATGTAAATTCGTAAGATCACGAAACAGTTTGAAGATCGGATCGCATTTCCAATGGCTTGGAAAACACACATAAAAAGCTTTGCCAGCTGTTTTGGACTTCGCAGCTGTTGGCCAGAAAACTCCGCTCTCTCAGTATCTCTCTCTCTATCTTCACAAGCTTGCTCACCTTAACCGTTAACGTTAACTGCTTTTGAGCGGCACAAGCTTTCGGCCAACGGCGCGAAGTTTAGTTAATATTATTAACCGAGTGACGGCAAGTTGTCGCAACGTATCTCGCGGATCGCGGATGCGACGAAGAGAGAGAGTGAGACAGTGAGAGCGGCAAGCTTTTCGGCGGAGTGCTGCAAGTGTGAGTGTCAGTTCTTGTTCTTACCTTTGCGTGGCATTTCTCACCTCTCGCCGTCTCTGTCTGCCGCGCTAATTCGGATCGTGCTACTTCCGTTAGTCGGCGGCGGTGGCGGCGGCCACAGAAGGTAAACAAATCGCGACTTTAGCACATGCAAGCGTGCCGAATCCGCAGTATCGCAGTATCTGCATCCAAAAGATACAAGTGCACATGTTTCATCTGAGAGCTACAAGTGCCCAGCTCATAAAAAGCGGCCCATTTAACTGGCAATTTTGGCCATCGCTTTGATGGGGCCAAGTGCCAAGTGCCAAGTGCAAAGAGTGAAATAAATGTGAAAATACGGAAAATATCCAAGCAATTGGTGCGTGTGTGTGTGAGCGTGTGAGTGAGTGTGCCATTGTGCAAAAACATTTATGAGCTGGAAGCGCCAAAAGCCAAATACGATGAAATACAAACGAAAACAGCCACAAAAGTGGCCAGCAGCGGTGGCAAAACTCGGGCTGGCTGTGTTTGCGCAAAGATAACGAAATGCCGAATGATAAAAAATTTAATTAATTACTTTCCAATGCGGGGGATTTTGATGTGGCCAGAAAGGCGAGAGAGCACTACATAGAAGAAAAGTCAAGGCAATTAGTTGTGGTGGAATTTTAAAGCCAAATAATTGGTACAAAATTGTGTTGCAAAAACTAATCCGAAGCGTTTAGTAAACTAAACGACGTTTTAATACGCAAATTAAAGCTATACAATTTTAAATAGAGTTACAAAAAAGTTAAAAAATTACACCCAAGTTAATATATATAAATTTCTTCCAATTTGTAATAAAATTACAGAAAGATTTAATATACATACAATACTTGCCATTTTGAGTGTTCTTACGCTTTAATAAATTTAATTAAGGCCACTTGTGTTGTTAAAACCCCTTAAAAATGTGTATAAAAGTATGCCATGATATTTTTATTTTAGTTTTTGTTTTTTTGTTCTTGTTTAAAAGTGTTCAAAGTGTTTTCTGTATTATCCAATGCGATACCTAATTTAAAAACTTAAGTTAAACAAACAATTTCCACCTCAGCTTCTGATTCTCCCGCTTGATAGATCTCTCTGGTCCATCAATCAGTCATTGACTCTGTCAATTGGGAACGCATTTGCGTTATTTATAATTTTTGGTTTAATTAGCCAACGCAGTGCGCCAGATCCGAATCCGCGTGCAAATGCCGACCGCAGATGGAAATGCAAAAATGACCCGTAGGCGACACCGACAACAACAACAACAAGAACGAGAGAGAATTAAACCAAAAACCGCAAACCAAAAATAAAATAAAGCCAACTTAATTGCATTCATCGATGATGGCCAAGTCCACCGAAACGAGAACGGGGAACAGCAAAAGCAATGGCATCGGCCATGGCAACAAAGGCAGTGGTGGCCATAACGATCCCAACGAGTCACTGCAATTGCATCCGCCACTGGAGGCGGCGGTGGCGGCCAGCCTGCAGCACTTGCAGGTGCGACGTCATCGCCGCAGCATCTCACAGCTGATGGCCAGCATGGGTAATGTTAGCTAAGCAAATACTAAGTTTATGTAGTGAGGAATACGAAAATAAAAATGGGATTAAATTGAGCTTAAACTGTAATCTGTATTTAATAGAAACCGAAAGTTCAGTAAATGTTTGACTTAAAGATCTACTCCTATTATTATTATTTTATTACTCATCTTTAATGAGTCTTAAAACCAGGCAGCAATTTCTGTGCCTCTTTTGAATAAGTCTAGCCAACAATGCTAAGAATAAGATACGTAATGCCATTCGACATTTTTTGCACTCTAAAAACAGGCTCCAAGCTGTCATAAAATATAGCTTGAAAATTCTGAGAGTGATTGTGTTCTAGAACCAGCGACTATTTTTCATGTATTTTATTCTTTATTATATTTTTGAAACGATCAGTGTTGGTTGCGTTGCTCAATTCTTCTCAGTAGTTATTACTTTTTAACACTTAATGAACTGTTTATGCTCCAACCTTTTAAAATAAAAGCCATGATTTTGGTTTCGTATAAACTCGGTAATAGATCTACAGACATTTTAAGATATTCGCGAACTCATACCATTAAGCCGGCTGCGGGTAGATGCTGATTACCTTAGATCACTCCGCTCTTCGCATACGGCGGCATATTCCTAATGCTCTGCGTCATCGTCAGATAACAGTGAACCAGTTTGTTGGAAATCTTGAACTGGTTGGCAATCTATTTGGCATGAGAAAAGTGAAAAGTATCCAAACTGACAATTTGCGAGTGCTCTGCTGGGTGGGGCGTATGCCATGGAAGAACTCGGAAAATGAGACAACAAAGAACTGATAACCACCGTTCCAAACGACTTAATAATAAATTAACACAACTCAATATTGGCCGTTTCCGCTGGCTTATATATAGATATAAACATGGTGCCAATGTCTTGCGCCTCGGGTTGCGTGATGGGGCTCCTCCTAACGGTGTTATTTGTAAATGAATCATAACCGATTTTCAAAAGCTTGGCACGCCAAAAGCCACACTATTGAGTATTGAGTATATGAATATACGGTGTCTGCTTTGCATCAGCACTCATACTCGGATAATGCAACAGGAAGTTTCGATTTCTTTGGGATTATGTGTAGGTCAGATGGAACAAGTGCCCGTTGGGTTGAAAGACCTGTTCAGGGGGACTGATTTTTGCTAAACAAAGGCATTGCAATATTGTCAATATCGGGCTTCGAACTTTCGAAAGACCATAAATATATTATGTATTTTGTAAGCCCTGGTTGTCATCGCAAAGTATATTTAAAAGGAAAGTCTTACTTAAAAGAAGCTTCTAATATGAAATATTTCGTTATTTCATAATGATCAATTGTAATGCAGGGGTTAAGAATATATTTTTATTTCTGTTTTATGTAATTCGTAATTTTGTTAAAAATAAGAGGGTTACGTAACGTTACTTTTTTGACGTATATACAATTCTTTATTATCCTGGGAAACCAAAATAAACCTTCTTTGGTTACCCCTATATTAATATTTGCTTCCCATTATCTCGTGGTACACTTGCCGCAGAATTATTTTGTACTTATTCAACTTATCTTAATGGCGACAAAAAGTGTCAACTGTTTATCAGAAAATTTTAAAGCTATTTCAGTTGACTTACTCAACCCTAATCGAATGTGTTAATAAAATTGGTAAATATTACGAGCTGAAAGTGAGAATGTGCTAACTTTTTGGAATCGTTTATTATACCCTATTTAAAGTCCCATTATCGAGGTCGATGGCACCAGAATTGGTTCGGCAAATTGTTTATAGCAAACATAATTTCATTTATATCCACAATTCGCTTTAACAACACGGTAACTAGCTGGAAATACCTTTCATCTTTCCAAACGCTACCTATGTATAAATAAATACCGCGTTTTATCGCCTATAGAAGAATGCCAAGGCTTACGGCGAACCCCATTTCTGGCATTCGGCTCAAGAGTTCTTTTGTTTGGAAATGTCGAGCTGATAACCGGGCAAGTTCTTTGATAAGGTACGTGCCCACACCCGCTTTATGTGCGCCACCTCGAACGGAACACTTCCATCAACATATGACTGAGCGAGTGGAAGGTCTTGACCAGACTTTTGGCAGTTTCTCAGTAAGCCCTTTGGTGGATCCCACATAGATAGTGTCTGGTGGTAATCCCCCAATGTCGTAGATCATTGGCAGCCATTATCAAAACCCTTGCACTCGGCGTCTCTGCTAATTTTAACCATCAACTGTGATAAGGCAAATCATGCACTGTCATAAATATTTGTCTAGCGATAGGAAGCTCGGAATTCACCAGACTTGGATATAATAATGTGTCGGTGCTGGGGGACACCTGTTATTATTGGCAGCTAATCAAAGTACTTGACTAAATACTGATTTATGTAGTTTATGGCCGCCGTCGATAACATTTCTTTTGTGCAGTTTTCAAAATCGATCAATAAGCCACCTCGATAAGACCCCTTATCCATGGATGATATATGGTTGTACCTACTGTGCGGTATCGCCTAATCTATCAGTTGCTCCCAGCTTTATATGGGTGAGCGCTATCTAAATAGAATTTAACTGAAAGCTATTAGGGAACTACCCTGAAAGTATATACTCGTACATTTGCTGGTGATCTTTATCAGTGACTATGCTTATGACTTTCCCCAGTCTCCTGGTTATGCAAAAGAATACAAATTATCAGCACTCACGTGCACTTAACGCAGAGAGATAGGTTCATGTGTCCGGGGGAAAAGATTGCTGCGACGTGTGTACACAGCTCGAAATAGCCTCAAGGTTTACGGACTGGCAGGGTTCCTATGTCAAGTTCAGCCGAGCGGCGTACTCTGAAATAAGCACTAAACTTAACTACAGCACATGTCGCTAGCTGTGGCCTTGGGGGGAGCTTCTGTATTTTTAAACTGGAGAAATCATGCGCTAATTACACATTACAGAGGTTAAGCGAAGCTTCGGCCACAAAATGTAGAAGTTTTGCCTGCATTTCAGTTATCATATCGCCGGGTTGCACGGCGATAACTGGCCAGCAGCACTCTAGATGGAACACCAAACGTAATTTCAGCTAATTGAAAAGTCATAATTGTCGGCGTCCAAAGTACTTTGAGAAGGGAAGCAAATATTGATAAGGATTTTTAGATATTTGCACTCTGGGGGGAACTACACTTAAAATAGAATTGCACTTAGAAAATGCTGACTTTGTGCTGATAGAGAATCCACTAAATACAAATTTGGAAGCATTGTTTTCTGAGCAATCAATTTCATAGAGTTTGTGTTTCTTCCAAATGAAATCCAGTACTAATTATTCCACCTTCTTTCAGCTGAATACCCCACAGATGATGTATATCGTCCAACACACTACAGTGGCTACGTCAATCGCGGCTACGATGATCTAGACAGTTCCTACTACTTTTCCCAATTTGAGGCCATGGCAGAGGTTCGCGCCGCTGGCGGCGCCGGTGGAGCGGTCTTGCCGCCCTACACGACCGACTCGGATATCGAGAAGGGAAGTCGGGGCAGTAGGGAGGCGGATGCCTCGGCAGAAGACTCCAACAATGAGGAGGACGAGGAGGTCTTCCGGGACTGCACGGATGACGCAGTAGCTGAGCATCAAAGCCGATGCCTGCCAGAGTTCCAGTTCTCGCTGGTCGACTCTGAATACGATGAGACGCTGGCCTTTCCTGACTCTGTTACCATTCTGTCGAATGTGGGGGACAAGCCAGTTCTAGTGGAGCGCAAGGAGACGGATGACGACGATGAGGAGTTCGATGACGAGGAGAACAACAGCGTGGTGCTGCGCCACGAGATACCCTTTGTCAGCATTTACGGTCCGAGTGTCAAGTTCAACTCCTTTCAGCGCAAAGTTTTCATACCTGGCCGCGAAATTCACGTACGGATCGTTGATACAGAGCGCAGCGTCACCACACATCTGCTCAATCCCAATTTGTAAGTGAAATTGATTTAAGTAACTTATTATTAAACTAATTCGTGTTCTTGCTGTCCAGATATACCATCGAGCTGACTCACGGGCCCTTCAAGTGGACCATTAAGCGACGTTATAAGCACTTCAACTCGCTGCACCAGCAGCTCAGCTTCTTTCGCACATCGCTCAACATACCCTTTCCCAGTCGTAGTCACAAGGAGAAGCGAACCACGCTCAAAGCCACTGCATGCCAGTTGGCCGATGAGTCCACTCTCAAGGACTTGCCTGCCCACACTAAGGTCAAACAGTCCAGCACTCTGGTGAGTGGTCAGGGTCACAACAACAACAATGGCTCCGGCAGCAATGCCATGGCCATCATCAGTCCCAGTCACAGTTCCATTCTGGCGGGACTCACGCCCCGCCGCATCCAGAAGAAGCGGAAGAAGAAAAAGAAACGGAAGCTGCCACGATTTCCCAACCGCCCAGAGAGCCTTGTCACAGTGGAGAATCTGGCGGTGAGGATTAAACAACTGGAGGACTATCTGTACAATTTGCTCAACATTAGTCTTTACCGATCCCACCACGAAACGGTAAGTCTTGGTCTGGGCAGAGCCCTCATAATAACAAGATGAGTAACGCACACAAAGTTTCAAATGTCAATAATGTCCTAATGTCAAAATAGTATTATTCCTTCTGCAGAGTCAACGCTCACTTTAAAATTAAAGTTGATGATAAAGCGATGCTTAGTTGTTGAAAAAGGTTAATGAATCATCAATGAAATTTGAATTTATGGTGATAAAAAATGGATATACAGTCGGTTAAAAGTTAATAAATTATCGATTAAATTTTGATTAATTTTTAAAATATTGCTGAAAAACCTAAGTTTTTATTTTAGGAAAGTTGATAAATTTGACATTAACAGCCTAGGACATTTCCATGTTTATTTTATTAGTAATTTAAATGAAAATTTATCGAAACCAACAACAAAGCCAATGCTTTTTTTATATGAACTTTTGATGAATTACTAATGACTGGCTGTCTATACTCACTTGGGACAGCGCATTTTATTATTCGATTTTAAAAATTTTTATGGCAATTCCAATGTATGGCGTTATGCATCCAGTTATTAAAATATTATTGATTTAGCCCATTATAAATTAAAATTTCCTTATAAAAGTCGTACTAAATCCAATTATAACTTTCAGCTAAACTTTGTGGAGGTTTCCAATGTGTCATTTGTACCCGGCATGGGTATCAAGGGGAAGGAGGGAGTGATCCTGAAGCGGACGGGTTCGACAAGACCCGGTCAGGCGGGATGCAACTTCTTTGGCTGCTTCCAAAAGAACTGCTGTGTCCGTTGCAACTACTTTTGCTCGGACGTGGTATGCGGCACGTGGCGCAGTCGCTGGTTCTTTGTGAAGGAAACTTGCTTCGGCTACATCCGTCCTACGGATGGCAGCATCCGTGCGGTGATCCTGTTCGATCAGGGGTTTGACGTCTCCACGGGCATCTACCAGACGGGAATGCGCAAGGGACTTCAGGTGCTGACCAACAACCGACACATCGTTCTCAAGTGCTGGACACGGCGCAAGTGTAAGGAATGGATGCAATATCTTAAGCACACGGCCAACTCGTATTCGCGGGACTTTACGCTGCCGAACCCGCACATGTCCTATGCCCCGATGCGTGCCAATACTCAGGCCTCGTGGTACGTGGACGGGGCCCAGTATATGTCGGCCGTGGCCGATGGCCTGGAGGCCGCCACCGAGGAGATCTACATTGCCGACTGGTGGCTCAGCCCCGAGATCTACATGAAGCGACCCGCGCTAGACGGCGACTACTGGCGCCTGGACAAGATCCTGCTGCGCAAGGCTGAACAAGGTGTGCGCGTCTTCGTGTTGCTGTACAAGGAGGTGGAGATGGCCCTGGGCATCAACAGTTACTACAGCAAGTCGACGCTGGCCAAGCATGACAACATCAAGGTGGGTGTCCTCTTCCTGCTTATGTGAACTGTCCTAACAAATGCTCTCTCTTAGGTGATGCGACATCCGGATCACGCCAGAGGTGGCATCTTGCTTTGGGCTCATCACGAAAAGATTGTGGTTATCGATCAAACCTACGCCTTCATGGGAGGCATTGATCTCTGCTACGGTCGCTGGGATGATCACCACCACCGCCTCACAGACCTGGGCAGCATCTCAACGGCCTCCGTTTCGGGAAGTACTCGTCGCACTCCCAGCATCTATTTCAGCAAGGATGACACGGACTCTGCCTTTGGATCTCGCAAGTCCTCCCGCAATGCCAACTATGAGACATCCACCATCAAAGATCGGTCTCCTTCGCCTTCGCCTGATGAGCCCAGCACTAGCATCGAGTTAAGGACTCTAAAGCCCGGTGATCGCTTGCTAATACCCTCGATGCTGGTGCCAAGTCCTGGGGATACGCCCGGCGAGAACAGCATTGCCTTGGAGGGTATGAAACTAAATACCCCAGAGATGGAGCGCAAAAACGTGCTGGACCGTCTAAAGAACAACGCCATGAAGGGCGCCCGCATGGGCAAGGATTTTGTGCATCGCCTCACTGCTACTGAGGCTGCGGAGGATAAGCCGGACGAGGTGTACACCGTGGAGTCCCACGATGTAACCGACTACGAAGTGACCCTAAAATCGGCTCCTCATGAAAAGGAGGAGGTAACGGTAGCCGCCAGCAGCACGCAAATACTCAGCGAGTTCTACGGCCAGGCCAAGTATTGGTTCGGCAAGGACTACTCCAACTTCATACTCAAGGACTGGATGAATCTAAACTCGCCCTTCGTTGACATTATCGACCGCACCACCACGCCGCGAATGCCTTGGCACGATGTAGGCCTTTGCGTCGTTGGTGCGTCTGCCAGAGATGTCGCTCGCCACTTCATCCAGAGATGGAACGCCATGAAGCTGGAAAAGCTGAGAGACAATACGCGCTTCCCCTACCTGATGCCCAAGAGCTACCACCAAGTGAGGCTGAACTCCCACCTGCAGCAACTGCAGCAGCGCCGCCAGCAGCGAGTCACATGTCAGTTGCTGCGCAGCGTCTCGGCATGGAGCTGCGGCTTTATCGAAGCTGATCTGGTGGAGCAGTCCATTCACGACGCCTACATCCAGACGATCACCAAGGCGCAGCACTATGTGTACATCGAGAACCAGTTCTTCATCACCATGCAGCTGGGCATGGGCGTGCCGGGGTCACACAACAATGTCCGGAACCAGATCGGCGAGACCCTCTTCAAACGGATCGTGCGGGCGCATAAGTGAGTGAATGCACACTAAGCTATATTGATGAGGCTTCTCTGACCTATCTCTATATATCTTTTAGGGAACGAAAGGCTTTCCGCGTGTATGTGATAATGCCGCTGTTGCCGGGCTTTGAGGGTGATGTCGGGGGAAGCACGGGCATTGCCGTCCGAGCTATCACCCACTGGAACTATGCATCTATTTCCCGGTGAGATTTTCCAAATCGAACATTGTAATTTCTCCTGATTTACATTATAACCTTCTTCCAGGGGTCGAACTGCCATTTTGACACGCCTCCAAGAAGCAGGTGTGACCGAGCCACAGAACTACATCTCTTTCCACAGCCTGCGCAACCACTCCTTCCTGAACAACACGCCCATCACCGAGCTGATTTATGTGCACTCAAAGCTCCTGATCGCTGATGATCGCGTTGTCATATGTGGTTCGGCGAACATCAACGATCGCTCGATGATTGGAAAGCGGGACTCGGAAATTGCGGCCATTATCATGGACGAGGAGTTCGAGGATGGCCGGATGAATGGCAAAAAGTATCCCAGCGGAGTGTTTGCCGGCCGCCTGCGCAAGTATCTCTTCAAGGAACACCTGGGTAATTAGCTGTCGGGATTTGAGCTTCTTGTGTCTAATTGTTTTCGGTCCCAGGTCTTTTGGAGGAGGGTTCCAGCCGGTCTGAACTGGACACCAGCGATCCTATCTGCGACAAGTTCTGGCACGGCACCTGGCGTCGGATATCCACACGAAACACGGAGATCTACGATGAGGTGTTCAAGTGCATTCCCACGGACTTTGTCAAGACCTTTGCCAGCCTGCGCAAGTATCAAGAGGAGCCGCCGCTGGCCAAAACGGAGCCAGAGCTGGCGGCCAACAGAGCCAACGAAATTCAGGTAGCAGTCTTGATCAAACTTTATTTAAAGTCGAATGCTAACCTGTATTCTTTCTCTTTAGGGATACTTGGTCAACTTGCCTTTGGAGTTTCTCAACAAGGAGGTGTTGACACCGCCGGGCACCAGCAAGGAGGGCCTCATTCCCACCTCCGTCTGGACATAATATCCACCTGGTGCTGAAGAAGAAGAGGAAGATTCCTACCTCTGTAGACGCAACTAGCTCTTAATTCGTAAATTCCTGTGGAAACCCTATAAACGTTTACAAAACCCCACCAAATGCGCTTAACCTAAATTTGAACGCTTTGTCATTGCCAGGTCGTAAGCTTTCTATAGTGTATATAGTCTAACATATCCGTAAATGCCCTAGGTACTACCAACTAGTTATTAATTTATTTTACGCTGTCTGTCTATCCACATGTGCTCAAGCCTAGTTCTTAGACCGTAATTGTTATTCTTTTGTACGATGTTTAAAGCAGTATTTTAGATCGTTTTATACAAGCTTATTAAAGTGATATGAAGTGCAAATGAACTAATCATGTTAAGCAAAGAATTACCAAGGGTAATAAAACAATTTGTTTGCAAATATATATAGCTTCTGTTTTATTTTTTGTAAAGAAAATATAATTATTTTATGTAACTACGCCATGACAGGTCCTACAAATCTGTAAAGAGTTTATATGATAAATATTAAAGAGAAAGGCAAGCAAAGGTGACATTTCTAGATTAGGAGACTTAGGAAAGGTAAAAAATATAGTGGGACCGGCATGAAAAGTATTTCGATACTGTTTGCACTATGCAATTTCACATTGTTGAAAATTGGGATATTTTTTTAAATATTTTTCTCCTATAGTTTGTGAGATCTGCTGTTTCATATGGACAGTCGAACGAACTGAGTTGTTAATGTTGATCAAAAGAATATATTATATAATAATATAATAATAATAATATATATAAATAAAAAATATATGAAATATATATATATATATATATAAAGTTATAATATAATAATATAAATTCATGAAAAGTTTATTGCATTTTTGTCTTGGTTTCAGAGTTACAGAAAAAATTACAATTTTACTAAATTAAATTTTGAAAATTCAAGATTTTGCTCACTGACAAAAGCTGCGTGGTACAACTTTTTGACTGGCATTTATAGTACAACTAGCCTTTTTATAGCAACAAGAGTCGATCAACAGCTTGACTTCTGCAGCATGTGGCTATTAGTCAATTGCTGGCAACATTGTTGCTAAGAACAGTATCCCACAAAACATTATGAATTAAACAAACTGACAATATACAAAAAAAAAATCTCAGAGCCAAGAACGGGACTATACTTTTCCGATAGTTTTCGATTTGATAAACTTTAGAAGAGCTCCTGGAGTTCGCACAAAGTTTGGATTGGTACAAAAGTTTGCAACTGGGGCTTTTCTCACTGAAGTCCTCTCTCTTTTCATAGCTTATTTCCATTTTTTTCTCGCAAACCGCAAAGTTAGTTCGCTCTCTCGCGTACTCGGGAAATGTCATTTACAAATAAAATCGAATAGGAAATAATCAGTGGTGTAATTTGTTTTAAAAATGTATAAAGGTGCAATAGAGTTTCAATTTAGAGCAGAAATGTAAAGGAAAGGAATCAAAATATTCATGGAAAAACAACAACAATAAGGCTGGGCCCAAAACGAGTTACATTTCCCACTCACACAAAGGGCACTCGTACACTCACTTTTGCATTCTCAGAGTTGCATTACACATACGCACACGAGCTCAAGTTCGCTTACGCACACTTACCTGTAACGTAATAAAAGCACGTGTTGGCTTTGATTTCTCGCTTCCCACTCCCACCTCCACCCCCACTGTCAGCTGGCTGATTTGTTTTTGTTTTCATGACGTGATTTCGAATGAGTGCCTACGTATCTGTGTGCGAGAATGAGCCGATCGCCCACTCCCGGCTCTCTTTTTGGTCTCTGATAACAGATTGTGTTTGCGAGATGGTTTTCCTGTCACTGCTTTGTTATTGTTTGGCTTTGCCTTCGCGTGTCTCTGTTTACTTAAAAAAAAAAAACACAAATTAGCTTAGTTTGGGGGCCAATGTGTCCCCATATCTGCATTTCACTGCCGAAGCTCGGGTTCTGAGACAAACCGGTTACGCGCAGGAACCTCTCGAATTCTGATTAGTTCCCACACATATCAACAGGTAGCTGCAGCAGGGTCTGCGTGTGTGCGGGTAAACTTGCCACCTACTCGAACCGAACACCCGCGGACACCTCGGCAGCAACTAACAAAACTACCAAACGCTGGACCGCTGAAAGGCCGAACCCATACCCGAACCTTCCCAGAAGTTCAAACACACTCGCTCACGAATACATGTTGGGGCGCAACAAGCTTTCCCAGGTACTCCCCCCCCACTCTGCCTCCCTCTCACTCCCTGCCGAGAAAACCTGCTGCCGCTGCACAGAAATCAAAAGTGAACATCGCCTCCCCCCTTGGGGCTCCGTTCCTCCTCGGACGCCACTAAGCTCACGAATTGCAGTTCGTTGCCTTCGTTCTGGGCTCGCGTGAGCTTCGTATCTTGATTTTGCCCGGTTCTAGTTGGTTAAGCTCCTCGGCTGGCGCTCGGGTCCCGCTTCGGGGCGCGTCGGCTCCCCACTTCGGCAGTGGCGCTCGGCCCCACTCGCCAGTCAGTCGGAAGGCAGAGCGAGAGCAGCCCGCAGTTTTTTTCGTGGGGATCGCAGTTTTTTCGTTCGCCAATCGCGGGGTTGCGGAATTCGTAGTTTGCAGCAGCAGTGCAGCGCCCAGCAGCGCTTCCCTGACTTTGTCCAGCTAGTGCAATCAATTAAACGATATTAATTACTAGAAGCTAGAAGCTTGCTAGACAAGTCGGCCCCGTCAACAGGCAAATTGCTCGCCTATGGGTGCGAGTGGCATGGTAGAATGCAAGTGCAGTTGATTAGATTTGCCTGGTGCTGCTGCCAGAAAACAATGGCTGAACGCGAAAGCTAGAACCAGTTTTGATTTCGGTCTTAATGACGTTTACCTAAATGCTTGAATCTGGCCTGGCGCGATTTTTGCCTGTCTTGCAGATTGAGTTTCGGGTGTGCACCGGAAACAAACGAGAACGAAACAACAATCAGCCATCGGCCATTCACAAAGCCATAAAGCACAGTGAAACACTTGATAACGAGCCCAAAATCGAAAAGCCCCACGCAAAACCGAAAACCAAAAGCCAAGCCACAACCAAAATCAATCCCACAACGTTCTTTAATTAAATGCTGATCAAGTGAAATATCAATCGAATTCGAATCGAATCGAATCGAATCGAATCGAAGAATGTGTGTCATAAGTGCCGGAGTGAAGTGCAGCCAAAAATTTCATAGAATTAAATGAATTTCAGTTGAAAATATTCTCTAAATATCCTCCTCGTCTCTCGTAATCCGAGAGGCGGCCGTCGACATCCGGAAAAGTGCAAGTTCATGGCGAATTAAATACTTCAATTTGTGCAACCAAAAGGCCATACCACTTAAAGGCAGTGCCAGTACCAGTGCGGTCTTAAACTGCTGACCAAAAACGTTCCGATTAAAGCAATTAAAATTGGCTTTCCATTGACTAACAATAGAGCAAAACTTAGGATGTGCGGCGAGCACTTAAAGCGCCTGGCTCCGGGTCGAGCAATAGTGACAGCCGGCTGGGGCAATTAGGAGCTTCGTTAGAACCAACAGCTAAAGTGAAACAAGTGAAATAGTTGCCGAACAAAGCCAGGGAAAATGTCTGCCATTCAGCCAAAGGATACGGCGTTCAAGACTGAAGAATTGGCGGCTGAGGCATCAGAGGCTCTTCTGCCACCGCCACTCACCGCAAAAGGGGTGGCAACAACGGGAAAGGCCATGTATAGCTCCCGCGCGGCTTTGTCATTGTTTGATCAGCTGAAAAACAGCGTCAATTTAAACAGTTTGACAATTGGCGCCGGCGGCAACGGCAACGCCAACACAGCAACAACACCATTACCACCACCAGCAGCCGCAGCAGCAACACAAGAGGCAACACCTCGTACAACAACGGCTGACACACCCACCGTCACCCGGCTGCCGGCACCCCCAGTCCCATCCGCCGCGGATATCGAACTGAAGCCGCCGGCAAAGCCAGCGCGAACCTTCAGTACTCCCTGCAGCATTGGCATCGTGCAGGGTACCAAACGGGGGGCGGGTTGCGTGACCGGTGGACTGGGGGCACAGGCAGCCAAATTGGATATAAACGCATTGCGATCTCAGCTCTATCAGGGCACCAGGAAGACTGCAACAACAACAACAACAACGACGACAACAGAGCGCGGAAGTGGGACAAGGGGCTCTAAGAAGCGGTGTCTGGATCGTTACGATTCCTCGGAGTCATCAGACAGGTGAGAAACGCTGGAGAATTCTATGATCAAAGGGGTCTTTAATATTTTCGAGCAATAAAGATACAAATGTGCAACTTGGGACTAGGTTAATTTCAATATAAACTTAAATTCTCTTCCTGGTTTTTGATTCAACGTTCAATAAAAATGGCAAAAATAAATAAATGATGTATCTAGCGACATTTTAATTAGGCTTAAGGTCCTGGTCCTCAACAACATTTGTGAGTACACATCCCTGCATTCCGTCTGGCCAATGTATCTCTTAGACGCACTTTATGGCTATAAACGGAATTGCACGAGTGTGTATCTGTGGGCTTGTTGGCCGTGCCAAGACTCTGCTAAAAGCGGATAACCTAAATATATCTGCGAGTTGCATTGCCAAAATAGTGAGCCAAAAGTGGCGGTGAGTGCAAGACAAGACTCTCCTCGGCCAGAAATAGGTGACTCCGTTGTATCCGAACTACAATCGATGCGTTAATCGAGCAGCTCTGGCTGGAGAACACTAATAACCGATTTGCGCTAAATTTATCTGACAGGTAATCGGTTCCAATAATCGTACATGTGAGTAGCTGACTTTGTAAACACTCGGCCGGGCACGCGCCTCGCTGATTGTGAATTTATGACTTACAGATACATTTGTATCTACTTAAATGGGCAGCCACAAAAACATCTTGCCGCAATGCCAACTAATTTCCGCTCATTAAAAATGCGCAGCGCAGCAGCGGCAGCAGTGGCTGTGGAAACAAAGTGAACGACTGCTGCAGGCATTCGTATTTGTATCTGGCAGATACGCACAACATGCCTCCATTTATCAGCCCCAAATGGCCGCTGATGAGCCGCAATAGCTGCTGACTTTCCATGGGCGGCGCGTGGGCGGGAGAGCAAACCTCGGCGCGGCGGCTTCCTGGCTGCATTCGGACCCAGATACAGATACAGATACAGAAACAGATGCATAAGCAGATACTACTTCTTCAGCTCTCTCTCCGGTTGCCTTAGTTGGGCTCGCTGCATAAGCAGACTTTTGGCTCTTAGCATTTAGCATTTCAATTAAATGGCTGCTGTTGTAGCTGCATGCAAATCATGCATAAACTTATTTAACCACCGACAGACAGTGCTGTTTTCAGGTTGAGGCTTCAGGTTTCTGGTTTCTGGCTTTGATTCCGCTCCTGCCTCGGTTCTGCTTCCCTCCACACGCCAGCTCTGCCTATCTGCCTATCTGCTATCGCTGCTATTGTATCTGTATCTCTCGGTACGATTAACGCGCCGCGAATGTTTTGTCAATTGGCCCCATCGCCGGCCCCCTTATCGTCAGCCCCCTCCCCCGGCCCCCCCAAGCACACATCATCGCGTCGGCTTTTGCCCGATGTCGTCGTCGTCTCTCTTCGTTGGCTGTCGGAAATCATTTCGACTTTTGGTCGTTGAACTCTTTTTGATTTATTTATTTGTTTGCTTTTGTTTTTGTGTGTGTTTCTTTTTTGGTTTTTTGTTTATTTCTGTGTGTGTTTTTTAATACCGCCAGAAAACATGACATTTTGTTGTTGCTTGGTTTGGTTTTGCATGTTTTTTGTTTTGTTCTTTGCTGGGATCATGCTGAGATGCATCTGCATTTGCAACGTAATCTCCTTTACTCAAGATCCGCAGATTATGTGCTCTGGCTTCATTTTTGGCTCTTGGATGAGCTGACCTCGATTTGCTGCACCAAATTCAAGGGAACCCGAAAGCGAGCCTGAGACACACTCTTCGTTTTCCCCCCAGAGAGTAGTCATTAAAACTTTATATTTTTTTCACAAAAACACAACAAAATGCAGTCTTTGCCAGCTAGCACGGGCAAAAAGTATTGCTGAGGCCAGCAAAGCACGAGTAACATCCGCAGCTTCGCAGCACAGGCATTTAACTTTAATTATCGCTCATAAAGCTGAAAACACAACAACTTTAGGGGCTGAGCAACTGCCTGCTTCAGCAATGAAAAGCTGCTGCAATTGCTGTCATCATTTCTGTTTATTTGCAGTGTCGCTCGAGTGTGCGAGTGTGCGAATGTGCGAATGTGTGTGTGTGCTATTGATTTTGTCTACTTTTGTCTTACAGGTTTTCCACGTCTTTCCACATATTTCCACGAGACCCCAAGTGCGACCCACTGCTCCAATGGCGCGAGTCTTTTGCCGGCTGTGGGCTGAAGTTGCAGTTGCACTTTTTGCCAAGTCATGCACAGACATAAGCGCAGGAACGCGGGCCTTCGAGGGGGAGACAATCACCCTGAGATATTGTGTAATCGCCCACGTTGATTTATCTCGTTTAAGTGACTCCGAAACGGCAGCAGCCGCAGCAGCAACTACAGCTGCAGCAGCATCGCAATGACGTCGAAAGTGTAATATAATAGGTTGCAATTGCCAGTGGTTGCTGCGGCTCTTCCTGGCACTTCTTGGCATTGCCATTTGCCAGCTAGATTTGGCCATTTTAGCATAGTGGCTTGCCAAGATTTCGGCGGGCCAAAGCGGCACTCTCGCTTTTGCTGGCCACGCCCTATCGCCCCCGCGCCCACTGGCAATGGCATCTCGATCACTGATTTGATCGCATTAGGAGGCAGACACATTTTGGCGCAAGTATAGCCACTTAGTATCTTACCACAAATGCGCCCTACATTCAAGGATTTGCCTTCACCATTTGTCCATAAGCTAAATAATATGCACATATGTAAGCACACATGATCTCTTACAATGTTTAGGTATAGCATCAACAGCCGAGGCGATCTAGCTCTGTTTGTCTGTGCGTTTCTCATCCAGCTATCTGAATAACATTTTTCTTAAATAGGTATCTTTCCATTGCGTTTAGAATCATGTTACTATATCTCATGGCAGTTACAGAAACGATTGAAAAATGATTATGAAATATTACTAAAATGTTTCTAATCATGAGTCTTACATTTTTTAGCTGGCTTAGTTAAAATAGGAAAATTAATAACAAAACAATACGAATGATTTTAAAAATTTATAGTCACTGTTACAGTTGAATTAAATTGCAAACTGCAAGGCTTTCTGAAAAAGGCTTCCTTATTTAATCATTTCTTTTGACTTGAGAACTATTTATATTTCATATATCAAGGGTATAAAACCTTCGACATGCCGAAGTTAGTTTTCATTCTTGTTTATTTTATCTTGTTGTTCATTGTAGTTTTATATGTGTGTGTTTATGTACATATATGTTCTGCTATGTGTGAGTGCCTTGGCGAGATTCCCAGTCCTCTGCTTGTAGCTGAATCTCCCCCCTTGGCAATGCCGCCCCTTCTTTTAGACCGTCTTTGTTGCACCTCCTGCTGTCAGCCCTTTTTGTTTTTGCTTTTTTCCACTTGTTCGCGGCATTCTTAGTTCGTTGTGATTGCTTTTGTTGGTATACCCTGCTGGGCAGGGGCATGCTCGACTTGTAGATGGTCCATGTTGCCCTCCTAAGGGCAGGGTGCACCATGTTCGGTTCGTAAAAACCAAAATATTCCTGTTCATATTTTAGTTTTATATGTTTTTGTTTTTTGTGGCAGCAGCCATCCAGCTGGCAGCTCGCATGTGTGAGTGGTTGTGTGAAAAGCAGTTTAAACACGAAATTAGAGCCTCCCCCGGCCTCCCCTGGCGACCCACCGAAATCCCCTCGTTCCCTCAGGGAGCGCATTAAGTCGTAATAAATGCTCCCTGGTTGCATGCTTTGTACATTGACCTCAAAACGGAGCAAAGCCGCCGAACCCATGTACCCCAGCCGCAGCTCCTCGTGCCCATCCCCCCATCCCCCACTCTGCCACGCCCCCCAGCCCCCTTGCACGCTGTATCTTTTTAGCTGGGATGCTGTTTGCCGTTCGCCGTTGTTGCTTTTCGTGCACATTTTGCTAAATAGCTTCCATTTACGTTCCATGGAAAATGCAATTCGCAGTTCGCAAATCGCAATTGTAGAATGCAGACATTTTTTGCCGCCTGCAGTTGTTTTCCCTGCTCGCACGCTACTTTGTCTCTAGAAAACAATGGCAGCAGGGGCGCTGCATTCGCGACTTTTCGGGGCCATAAATCAAAAAGGTAAAATTCACAGTGGGTCTCAAGTAGGGACTTTGGGGCTAACCCCCCGAGTGGGGGGAAGAAACTTTGCTATTAGGAGAAATTAGGTGAAGGAAATAGGTGGGAAAAATGTAGTAATCTTGGATGACAAATGTTCGAGGAACTTGCTAGGAATATGAGATATGGGTGGCCGGAAGGTGATTTCTAAAAAGAATCCAGATATTGGTAACTCAGTTAATGTTTGTTACTTAAAATTAAAAATTAAATGAAAATTATGTGAATATGATATTATTGTTAATACTACTTAATACTAAAACAATAACGACATAATTAAACATACCTAAAGATTAAACAAATCTAAAGACCTCGATAGCTATATCAGTGAAAATTGTGGCAAAAACAAATCGGTTGTCTACCCTCCCAAAGTAGTTTATCCAACCGATAAACCTAACGAAAGCTCCAACAAAGACTTTATATGTCCGTTATCAGGGTTAGCTAACCCTGAACTAACTGGCTAACTGCAAACGGCCTAACTGGCTAAAGGCAGTTGTTACCCTAACTCCGACGATCAGATAAATTCGACTAATAGCTCTCTGTCTTTCCAGTGAGGGTGAAAACCAGGCCTAAACAATTTAATAGAAAGGATTTCGAACATGAATACCTAATGTAAGTTCAAAGTATTCTAGATCAGCATCGACGGTCGGTTAAATCTGGACAAGTTCATATGTTTAAGCACTCATATTGAATATGTTTATTATCTGGTATAACACAGTTATGGTATACTATAGTTATGATAGCGCAATAACTAAAACAGGTAAAACTTTCACATTGTTTAAAATGGTATAATTAATTTTGTGCTTAAAACTGACTTGGAATTCATGATTAAATTGGCTCACAGATATTGTAGCTCTCGCCTTGACCTATTTGAAAAATTTCTTCAGAAAGCATAGTATCACGATAAAGAGTCTAGCAGAAATCTGATTTATAAATCTACTGTAAATCAACTTTTTAAATAGAACTTTCAATGCAGGAAATACAGCCAGACGACTGTAGTGTTCAGACACCACTGGTCTGTGACCTCGCCCCAAGTATTCCATTTAGGGCCTTGCACCATGAGCACATTTGTGCAACAGATGCATAATTTATGCATCGATGTGCAAATCGACGCGCCAGAATCGTAGTGTGTGAACGCCGCCGAAGAGAAAACCAACAAACCGACAACTTAATGGCATTCTAATGCCGACCGCCAAAATCAAAATCATATTAGTCCAAGCTCTGTATGCGGAGTGGCCTGGTCCTGTTGTTGTTGTTGTTGCGGATTTTGCATATATTTTCCGAGCACACTTTTGGGCAGGACAGGGCAGCAGCAGCAGCATCAACAGAATCGTGGCAAATTTTCATTAATTATAACGTCAGGCGGCATGCGATGGACGCATCACCGCTACTTTGCCCTTATACACTCAGAGGATTTTAAATTGATAAATACCGCACAGAAAAATAGATATAATAATAGGTGGAGTTGTAATTTTGTTATATAAATTATATTCGTTATTACCTAAAAACAAATAAGAAAGTTGCACTAAACTTATAATAATATTGCCACTAATTCTAATGTTAGTTCAAGCTTTTATACTTCCTGAAATCTATGAACTTCTATAATCTAACAGTAGTACCTGAAATCTATGTTTAAAAAAGGAGCAGTTCACAAAGTCAGGACGATTTATTTGCAAGTGTAGTGTGCCATGCAGAGCCCACCTCCCCTCGCCCAGAACGGTGGCGTGCAGCTGAAATAACAGCAGCAGAAAGCCAACTGCCAGCTGCCCCTCCCCATTACATCCTCTCCAGCCTCAACTGACATCACGGCCCAGACAGGCATCCCAAAAACCGACTGACGGCAGTTGCGTTGCAGGCATGGCATTTTTTCGCTCTGCGAGCCAGCGAAAATTAGTCATTAACTTTTTAAGCATCGACTGGACAAACATGGCGTATGAGTGATGGGCATCGCGGTCATGCGGCGATAAGCCCCACAACTGAACTCGATTCTGTGGCGCATGTGGCAATTATGCTGCCGCCGCTGCAGTTGCAGCAGAAATCGAATGCACGTTAGAGATGCACTTGATTCAATGGCAACGTATTTTCCATGGACTATTATTAAGTTGCTGGATGGATGGATGGGGGAACGTGTTTGGGACGTCAGGATGTGTCGGGAGTGCAAATGGTCAGCAATGAAACAGAGCGGCAACAAAGTTTAAGTAATAAATTTATATATATAAAGTCAAGTTAAAGGATTTATAGAATTACTAACATAAGCAGTTGTCCACATTCTGCACGCAGTTCAGTCTGAATAGCTCCTCCTTGAATTCCCATGTCATTATTAATAAGACAGTATCTTTGCAATTTTAAATTATAAAAATGTCTGATATTGGGAATTCTGTATTTAATATTATTATGACACCATTTTAAGTCTAATTAATTTCAGGATTGTTAATGTGTTTTCTCTTTTTCTGTCTTTTATTTCTACAATGTGCTATCTCGTTAATCAATTCTGCAGTCACCCTTAATCCTAGTTTTTGTATCTTAATTTATTTATTGCTTAAAAACTATTGGAATTGGAATGCTGAATGCTAACAAGATCATAGAATCGGTGGACAAAGCAATTATTTAATATCGATTACTTTTCCCTTCCGCTTTGAATGCTTTTGCGTTTGCTTTTCGCTTGGCTTTGACCTTGACGTGTGCCTTGTCCCACTTGGACGCCTATTCAGAGCCAAGCTAGACAATAAGAAGCTTTCAAAAAGGAAACTGAAAGGCCAATTCGAATGGAAAGAGCAGAATATAAGCAAAAATCAGAAAGCTAATCAAAGAAAATGTGAGAATCGGTTGAAAGTCGGAAGCAGACGGCAACATATGGGAGCGGCATTGAGGAAAAACTCATTCATGGAGTGCGTGGGGAAGTATAGATACAAATGCTTAGCTCAGGAATGGGGAGCTGGGACAGCAGACTAAACAACCATTATAATCGGCTTAAAGAGTGTCAGGCCTGACTTTTGATCAAACTGAATTGAATTGTCAATTGAAAATGAAATTTTTGTCATTGCCATTGCCGTTGTCGTTGTTGTTGTGGTTGTCGTTTTCGTTATGGTTTCCGACCATTGTTTGGCCCATTGATTAGACATGAAATTGTGTGTTCAAATATATTAATTAATAAATATCCAGAAGCAGTGTCACAGAAATTGTTTCAACATTTCTGCAGTTTTATTTGTTGTTGATTACTTTGTGTGTTTGTGTGCGCGTGAAATTAGTTTGTGGCCTGTGGGAGGAGAGCATTGCGGTATTTGCCATTCTAATTAGCTAAAATAAAATCAAATTGATTGCATAAATACGTTTATTTTGAAATAAAATCATATTAAATTGCATGTGGAAGCGTGGCCGCCGGCGGCTAAAGGGAAAGCCAGAACAAATGGTAATTAAAAGCTAATTATGCTGAGTGAGGAGTGGAGGCAGGACCGCTGCTCTCTCTGTTTAAGAACTTTTAGCCACCGCAACAGGTGCTAACTATCAATTGGTTAGGTTTCTCCTCTAACACCTTTTCAATCGATTCTTTTTAATTCTAGCAAGTAATCATCGCTTTCGACCTTTTCACGCTGCCAAAGCAGGCATAATTACTATAGTACTGGACGCCACCGTTTCACTATTTCGCACTGCTTTTTTTTCTGTCAATGATTGAGTAATTGACAATGTTGCTTATGATTATACCCAGAGCTGGTTCTCCTCTAATAAAAAAAAATAACGACACTTACTCCTGCTGCCGGCTGTTCAATTAAGCACTCAATACCCTCTCAGAATACCCTCTCAAGAGCTCATTGGGATGTGACGAGAAGCGTAATACAGATTGTAAGAACGCTTAAGTCATTTAACAATTACAAATATTTGAGTACTTGTTGATTTTTTGAATATTTTATGATAGCTCAGCATTAATTGTTAGTCTGTGTAGAATTTATAATAAGTAACTGATAACATTTTTATATCAAAAGCCAAGTCTAGAGCATTTTGAAGTTCGATTCAATGTCCTAGGAAATGTAATGAAAATGTTCATGAAAGTGTAATTAAGGTTGAGCTCTGGACCAAATGACTGTCGATCAGTGAGGCGTATCGGTTAGTCAACCAGTCAACCAATCAGTCATTTTCTCCTCCCAAAAAAGTACCTTGAATTTTTACAAAAAAAAAGCCCTGTAAAATCGAGGCTTAACTTGACAAAGTATATATACCCTACACAATTTAAGCCTTAATCGGCCATAAACCCTCTAGGTGTTTTTATTTTTAGTACACTCTCCTAGTTTAGTTTTAAACGTTCTCAATAAATTTGAAACAAATGCCTGGCCACTTTATGTGGTTCAATTAGACAAACGCTTTATTTATGCATAATATACCATTATGAGTAATTAATAAACCACAAAATATGCGAAAAATGTTTAATCATAAATCAAATGATTTATTTACGTTGGGCAAATATACTCAGTTGTTGCAACGGAAAGCAAATGCCATAAAAATATATATTAGTTTGTTTTCTATCTCGTGTTTCTGCTATCTTGGTGCTGCTGAATTAGGAGCGTTTTAATTAAATTTTCATGTTTAGTTCATTAGCAATTCAATTTTGCCTTGCCGCCACAACGAGCAGCAGCAAAAAAAAAGGAACAATAAAAGTTGCATCATTGCAAACGAAGCGTGGCAATTACCGCTCTCTCAAATTGAGCGATAAAAGTTTGTAATTGCAATCCCAATCGATGTAATTGGCATCTTTTTTCCCTTCCCTTATGTTAATTACGTGCTATGATTAGGTATTAAGTTGGGCTCAGAATGCCCAGCTTGAGGAAAGGAAAGTGAAATGAATCTGTATTATTAGGGGTAATCAGCTACGAAAATTGAGCAAGCCACAGGTACCAGGTATAGATAGGTACTGCCTACTAACGCCCCCAAAAAATCATAGCAAAACAGTTATAGTTATAGTTATAGTTATAGTTACCGAATGGTAATTTCGGTAATTTGCCAACATTTTCTTCTGGCCTTTGCCTTGCTTAGTTGAAGTTTTCTATGACTTAGAAAATAATTAGAAAAGGTAAAATATCCATGTTGCTGTTAATTTTATCCAAAAATGTTTTTAAAGTTGGGGAATGACCTATGTAAATAGTATTTTAATATCATCTAAAAATATTATAAAGATTTCTGAATTGTTTACCCAATTGAAATCAATATCACTTAATTGTGAACGAATCTAAAGTTAAATTTCACATTACTCCCATGCAATAGCAAAAGTTATTGCCCTTCTTGACTTGGCTCCTTTCAAAAACGATAATTTTGCTTTAATATCTTCATCACCATCTCGTGTCCTTGGCGCAGAATCCCTCCTTGTTTCATAGGTTGCCCTTCGCTTTGCAGCATTTTACTCGCCGTTATCAACACGCGATTTTCGGCACTTTTTTTATTTTTATTTTATGAAGATGTCGCCATCGAAGCGAAGCGTCGAAGACGGCGGGCGACAGTCGAGCTGAGCTCTTGTCCCTTGTCCTTCCTACTGTTGTTCCTGACTTGTTCCTTTTTGTTGTTCCTTTTTGCCTTATATCTGGTATATATATGTATTCTTGTCTCATTTTCATGGGCCATTTACGTAGACAAAGACTTGCGGCATGTTTGTGTATCCGTAGGATACATATTTGGTATGGGTTTGTCTGACTTCAGTCCAGGCCTTGTCCGTCCTCGTTGCTTCCCCATCTGCGTGTGTCTACTGCATTCGTTTGTATATATGTATTTCCTAAATATATGCTTAGGCCCATGAAACGTAAAAAAGGTCAAAAACATTTGAATATAAATGTATTTAATATAATATTAATTTTTGGGCAATCATTATTTTAAGAGATATATGAAGCTCTGTCTGGTACTTTTTGGATCAGAAAGCCCAGAATGCAGCACAAAGCCCTTAGATTTTATAAATGTTTAAATCAGTGCAGTTCTTAGCCTTAAAATGTATCTTTTTTATGAAATAAATAAAATGACTTGAATTCGTGGAATCTTATTCGCCCAGTGCATGTTTTGAGTTGGGAATCGGAGGCATCGAAATACCGGTTCTTTCCGTTCTCTCAAAGTTTCCAAAGCCTCTGATGATGATGGGTATAACAAAAAAGTTTATGAATATAAAAGGGAAAAACTGCGTATTTTATTTCCTTTTTTATATTTTTCCCCTGTTCTTTCTTCCATTGGCTCGGTTCGTGATTATTTGCAAAATGCCTTTAAGTTTATCAAACACAAAAACGAGAAAAATGTCTTATAACTGTCCAGGAGGAGAAGCCCAGGCCAAAAGTCGTTCTGACATTCCTCGAATTCTTGCAGCTTCCAGCATGCTCTGAACAAATATATTTTTTTATTTAATTAAAGCACTCGTAAGCACTCCGATTAAGGGGCAAGTGCGTGATGGAATTTAGACATTTGTTCTTGGCTTCCCACTATGTGGGCGGAGTTTGGCTGTCCATCGTAATGTGACTATGATAAATCGAACCAAGAAAACCGAAGAAAAGGTGAAAAGTTGCACCTCTTTGCGGGGATCAGTTGGTGAACTCCTTTTTTTTGGGCACTGTAAAGTCAACATTGCGCTCATTAAAAACGACACACAAATGACGGAAAGTTCAACGACAGAATGACACACACACACACACATACAGTGAGAAAAGTCGGTGACAGAAATAATAAACAAATATTTATTTGTTTGTTTAACTTTTACTCGCTTGATATTTGCCTTGAGCTTTTCTTTTAACTTTTTTCCCCTTTTTTTTTTTGCTTTATCGAATGTTTGCCAAGACATAAAACAAACCAAACAGCCAGAGGAAGGGAGGGTCGGATCAAGGGGCAAGCGCTGTCACCCCTCTCTATATATGTATGTGCAGGAAGCCACCTCGGGCCCCCATCCTTCCCCGGGGCTCAACTTATCAGGGAGTTGCGTAAGGCAGTGCATGTCGGGAACGGCGTCGGAGCTCTTATCAATTTGGGCTGTACCTCGGAGAGGCTATGAGTAAAGCAAACCGGAAAATTAAAATAAATTCAAGCAAATAAAAAAAATATATATATTACAAATACGACAAACTAAAATAACGAGGGTATGTGCCCTTGTGAAAGTGCATACACCTATTACCAAACTAGGTGCTGGTGACGCATTTAGTGACAAAGCCCCGGCCAGGTGGCGACCTGATAACCCAAATTTTGATAATAACCAAGGTTTATTTATATGTTACTGATATATATAATTCACTGGAACGCAACAAGTATATCTAATATTATATTTTAGCTCGAATGAATAACATTTTTCCAAAAAGTATTGTTATAAAGATACCTATTATTTTCTCCGAAAGTTTCTTATCAAAATTCAGGGAAGAATATGTTATGTTAATTGCTTGAAATCATATAATACTTAATCGTAAAAGCTTGATTAGTAATTATTTGCTTTGCTGGATACACTATAAAATGACGGAATTTAATGCTTACAATCTCTTTCTTTTTCAGGTAATAATCTTTCAATATATGTCAAAGCTTCTTCAACTCGATGCTTCTAGTTTGTATTTCCCCATTCGAAGGCTGGCTGAAGCACGGTAATTAAACGTTGACAATATATCCAATTATGAAGTCCACAGTCCTCTCGCTGGCTAACCCTTTTTTGAGTCTCCCAGAAACGCTCATTAGCGACTAAAAACATGAAAAGGCCCAAACAGATCAAAACAGAAATTAAGGAGGCTTTGCTTGTGTGCTCCTAGGGGGAAGGTCCTTGGACGCATGACATGTCCCGTGTCCATTTCCTCTGCCTGGCACAAGTGTGAGTGTGTGCGACAATTGTTTGTGACACAAAATGATTTTAATCATAATGTCATTAAACACGCAACCGGAGAGGGAAAGGAACGGGCTGCCACGACAAGGGCTAACTAGACCCGGGCCCTAACTCGGGCTCTGACACATGCGAAGATCCCGTGGAGTTGATAATTCCTGTCACTTAATTGCCGGGGCTTAAACATTACAAAACTTTTGTGTGGCCATTGTTAACATAATAAATTAATTTTTTCTGCTTTCCCCTCGTCCTCACCCTCGCACTTTGTAAGCTGTTAAAAAGTCAAGTTCGGCGTTATGAGAAATTAACGTAAACCGAAAAAAGGCAAAATGGGCACTTCCGTTCGGGTTTTGGTTTTGGCTGGGCCTTTTTCTGGGCCACTTTAAATGAAGTCGTAATGGTAATTGGGGATACTTTGGCGGTCATTGGGCGATCGAAGGCGTTGCCAAGGCACAGTTGGTGCCCCCTGTACGCCTTTCCCCCATCTTGAACTCCCTTAACTGCTGCCCCTTTGGCAGCTTTCCCTTTGAGCTGACGAGTCACGCGATATTCTGAAGGAAGCCGCACAAGGAAACAAAAATGAAACTTGGTAGCCAGAGTCCTCGGGGGCGTTGACCAAATGCAGTTGATGAGCAGTGGCGGTGACTTTGCACAAGAGGAAAGGGGTGGAGACAGGAGGAGGAGGAGCAATCATCAGAGGGGTTGATCTAGCGCCTACCCTCATCAGATATCACTCGAGCTGTTGGCTCTGGTGACGCCCAAACTAAGGACATTGTAATGATAAGATGCATAACGCACTTCCTCCTTCTCTCTCTGACTTTTAGAGAGAAAAGAGAGAATGGTGTCATCTCTATTTGCCCAAGTTCTGCCCAAGTAACTATCCTGCATGATCTCAATTATCATGATTTGTCCGCGACCGAACAATAAAGAATTACTGGAGGATTCTTACAGATAGTCTCACCAATCGTCCTGTAGGCCTGAGATACTTTTTACCTGTAGCTTCTCCCCCATCGCTTGCAGGTAATCGGTTTATCATGCAAATAGAGCACGAAACATGCTGAAGCCACCGAAGTCCCTGCCGAAAAAGGCCACGGAGCCGGTGTATTTATGTGCAAATCTGCTGTAGAATCCTCACTGGCCAAGGAGTAAAGTCAGCACGCCCACGTCGCCATCTCGGTCTGAAAGGCGAGGGCGTTAGCGCGTATGGGCCATAAAGATGCAGTAGTAAATGCCGGCGTATCTCACGCATCGCTGGGTATCCCGTGTTAGCGAATGTATCTTTGTATCTCGCTGAGTTCTCAACAGCGCATCTTAATCCTTCATCATCATCAACACGAGGCCCCTCGTAATCATCATAATCAAGCGAGCCAAAAATGTGTGAAATTCGTGGAATCGTCCATCCGCCCCGTCCCGCTTCCTCTGGCTTGGTCAGTTCACAAACTCTGCCAGTGTCACGGGTAACAGTGAAGCATCAGGGTCAGGGCCCCTGCAGTTGGCGCAGATACATTTGTATCTGTATCTCTCTACCTGTATCTTTGGCACGTCGCCGACGTCGACGTCGACATGTGTTTGCCGTTGTCTCTCGTACACTTCATGTCGATTTTATGTAGAGTCCACAGTCCCCATCCCATTCCCCTTCCCCTTCCGTCGTTTGTGTGGTTTAGGTTTTAGGACCGCCGTCTGCAACGCCCTTCTCTACCTGAGTCGCCGCAAGAGAATCACAAGGGCTCTCCCCGCAGATTGGCCATATGCCTTTTAAACTTGTTTCAAATAATTTCAGACTAGACGTGCATAAATCTACTTAACAACAAAACGGAGAAAAGAGGAACTCGAACTCAAACCCGAAACCAAAGGCAAAGGCAAGTCCAAAGCCCGAAACGAAAACTTCAATTTCGCGACGCTGCGGCTGCTTCAGCTCAGATTTTGGCTTTTGTCGGCACTTGTTGGTCGAGGGGCGGAAGGAGGGGTGTGGCTGGTAGGGAGGGGCTCCAGCGGGCTTTCTTTGTTGCAAAGTTTGAAGTTGTTCCTACTCCTTTGTGTTTGCTGTTCCTGTTCGCATGCTAAATAATTAAGTTAGCACTTGAGGGCTCCACGGTGTGCGTGAGTATCTGTGTGCGGATTTACAACTGACTGATGGACGGACTACACGGCATGCTCTGCGTACACTGAAAAAAAAATTAATTCTACAAAAAGCTTCTTTAAATATTAGCAAATACATAGTGCATAGTTTCTGCCAGTGCTGGCCAGTTGACAGTTTTCTTGGTAACACTCAGTCGGTACATATGCCGGAGACGCTGCCGCCTTGTCTGGTCGCCACATCTCCGACCCTCGGGTTTCCTATGAATAAGTGTATGCCGAATACTTTGCACAGCAGAGACAAGACACAATATTTGTTGGCACTCTTGTTTTTCTTCTGCCGCTTCTTTGGAACTTTTGAGCGCACATTACAAATTCACGGGAATCCAATTTATGTAGCCAACTCTGAGGGCTTCCCAAGTGGCTTTGAGCGCCTTATCTAAGGCTATCAAACTGTTGTCTCCGCATTTCATGGCTTGTTGGGAGCCGAGATGCACTGGCCGGGTCGTCGGAAAGTATCTTTAGCCTTAATAAATTTATCAGGCATGGGCAGGCTTTTAATGCTGTTAAGTGTGCCCGATGCCGGCCATGTTCTGTTCGCCATTCCCTATATCAATCCCGGGCCCATCCCATAAAACCCGACTGCTCTCCATCACCGTGGCCTGGGGAGTGGGTATTGTTCGCACTCCGCCGGTGACTCATCTCCATTGTTCTGCAGCTTCTCTGTCAGGATTCTGTAGAGGATCGGAAACAGGTATGCACCATGGATGGGCGTGAATTATGGATGGACTCGAATGCATTCGTATTCATTCAGCTGCAGTTTTCAATACAATTTGAAATTGATTGACAAGCGGGTGAAACCTTGACTGTTACAGGTTACAGATATTGATTCATAACATAATATATAGTTGGATTGTGCCTTCCTTTAGTCGAAAATGTTTTCACCAAGATTTTTGGAATACCTTTCAAAGGGGTGAGCCGGTGTCTTCTTTGTTATTTATGACAAGTACAAGTTTACTACTCTGGCTCTCGAAACTAATTCGAAAGCGTATGGGGGGTTCCGTAATTAAACCTGTGCCAGTCGAGGCGGTTCCGAAGCTAGAGCCGAAACTGCGGCCGATAAAGTATCTGCAAGATACTCCGTATCTCTACGCTGTGTGTGTGCCAGCCCGAGGCGGACAAAAACCTATTAAAACAGCAAAATGTTAGGCAGGCTGGGATTGGGATTGAGCCTGGGACTGGGACTGGGACTGTGACTGTGGCCTGGCAATGGGACTGAAACAGAGTTTCTGCAGACACGGATACTCGTGCTTCCAGATACTACATATAACTATATACTATATACATGCAGTCGCACTTGCGACGACACTTAAACGCACGCTGCGCGGTAGTTGGCGTGGCGAAATGGAAAAATTACTAAAACTAACGTAAAATATGGCACGGAAAGCGGCAGAGCGGGCGGGGCGGGGGGACAAACCTGTTGAACGCATGAAATTAACATGAGCAACAGCTGTGGCAGCTTGGACTTGACTTGGTTTTCTGCGAGCGTGTTTTATGTTTTGTTTTTTTTTTGTTTTTTGGTCAAACTTCCTGGTTGGGCTCCGACTTATCCAGACGCCCCATCTCGCTGCCTTGGTTAGTTGTGTTCCTCCGCCAGATCATTAACGTCCATAATTAATTGTGTTTCACTTGAACATTTTGGATTTTGTGCCAGAAGCACAACCAGAATTTGTAATAATCATGGCGGCCGTTAAATGTATACATTTTACAACATTTGCCACTGCTGCTGCTGGGTCATTAGCAGCTGGCTCCGAATGATATATAATTTGTAACTGACCCGGGGCGCAAATTAAATTAAATTGAATTTATTTGTGTGGAAAAAGCACCAGCAGGCATGTGCCACCGATGCTTTGAGTCAACCATAAATAGTCATTTGCATATTTGGGAAATATTCAGACCGATCGAACGAACGGTCAAAGGCATTCCGAGAATGGTTTCCTAATTTGATTATTTCCCAGACATGCTGCTGTGCAAATGTGTGCTTATTCGAGGAGCTCTCAAGTTCATTGCCCAAATGCAGGCACCCCGAAGGAGAGCCTGGGGAAGCCTTCAGGTGTCAAACAAACTTTATATTTCCCCGATACTCTGACAACCTTCAACGCAGATACACAGATGCACGCTGCAGATACGATCAAGCAACCCCCACTCACCATCCCCATCCATTCCCATCGCCAGCTTCACCCACAATAAATCTTAATTTCTCACTTGCGCTGCTTGCTCAATGTTGACATTGCTTCCCCCTTGTCGACGATTTTAAGTGACACATCAAATTAAATATAAATACAAATAAAAGCGCAAATAACGAGCTGCGGGGGAAGCACGGTACGGGGCCCGCGCCAAATGTTCACGCCAAAAAATTAGCCAAAAGCAAATTCGTCACAATACAATTTTGCGATGCGATTTACATTTTTGTTGCCTTGCCATCGGCACTCTGATTAGATGCGACCGGGGGGGAAGAAGGGGACAACGCGGCACCCGGTGAATGTATCTCGGAGCGGGGTGTGTCTGTGGGAATGTTATTCACCTTTCGGCAAAGCGAAGCTGTGATGTGGTTCTCCTTGAAGATGTTTGCTCATTCCGAAACAATAAGTCCTTCCCAATTAGGGAAATGAAAATAAGTGGGTTTGCAATGTAAAGCATTATATAATCCGTTTGAAATTATTGTTGAAATTATTAACTTTTTATGACTTTAAATAACATTCTATGCAACAGTCAATGATTTTGAAAAGGCTATGATTGATATTATGACGTAAACTTTATTCTTTTTCAGTTAAAATTCTAATTCTATCTAAGTTGGGGTTTTATCTCTGATAGCGATCTAACCAAAAAAGATATTTGCCAGATAAACTTGCCGTTCAACAAATTAATCCGATCGAGAAAGTCTAAGTGGGTGCTACTTAGCACTCAGTTTTGCTGTAAAGAGTAAGCACATAAAATACACTTAAAGGAACTGAAATACTTGTCTTTCATTTTTGCTGGATATCAAAAAACACATCTAACTTTGTTGAATTGTAAAAATCTTGACAGGAGGTTGGAGTTCTTGTTATTATTAACTTACTTTCTATGTGACAACATTTTCTTAGCAAGGAGTTTATTTTAACAGTGGGATAATAGACAGCACTGATGCTTGGTTTCTTACTCCCTGTCAACAATTTGCGGCCAGATAAAGTCCTGGTTTACTATCTTAAAAATTTAAGTTCGAGCATTGACAGGGACACAAACTCACTAGCAAGCCTTTACCGATAGCAAAATTAAGACGGAAAATGAAGAATTTAAGACTTACTTTGAGTGTTTGCAATAAACAAAACTAAAAATTCGGCTTGCGCTTTACAGTAAATTGCGAGGCTTTACAGAAATAATTTATTATAAACAGCACAGTAAACAGTGTTTTATTATTTTTTTTGTGTTCTGAACAGGATACTAAGAATTCAATGTACTTTACGACTACCTTTTCCATATCCAAATCTCTTAAGAATAAGTATTACAAAGCTGTTACTCTGTCTCTAAGTCCTTAAGCTGTCTTTTCCTATAACGATATCGTTATCCTATTGCTTTATTTTTATTGAATGCTTCAAATAATTCAAATATTCTTTAATTTGTAAAATTTATATATAAGGTAGATATTTAATTCAATTTGTTTATCATTCATATCCAAACTTATCGACTTCCCAGTGCTAAACAAATTCGGTTTCGCATTTCAATTCGCATAAATTGATGCAGAAACTCATTTCGAAAGCTTCCCACATTAATTAATAGCACAGAGCTTCGAACGTTTAAAATTCACCGAGTTAATTATAAATTCACTTTCAAAACCAGAGAGAACTTCAGCGGAGAATCGGCAGCAGCAGCGACGACCACAATGGGCCCCATAAACTTTCATTGAGCCATTGAGCGCGCTTTGTGGCAATTGAACTGAGATACATTTTTTTTCCGGGGAGCGCGAAGCAGATACCTGTCACCGACAAGTGCTAATGAACTACAACAACAACTACGCACAACGGCTGCGGCTTGCGTTTCGTAATAATTGTGTGCGAGAGGGAGCGCGAGATGCGCTCAGGTGTGCGGCGTCCGTCTCTTTCGGGGCTCTGAATATGCTAAAATATGCTAAACGATTCTGCTCTTTTTTTATTATTCCAACACGCTCGTTATTCTCGTTCTTCCCACCAGGGGCACCCCTAACCTAGGCTCCCCCGAGCCGAGAGCGAAAAACTCATTTGGGCAAACGAAACTCGTATTGAGGTAGTCTTGACTACAAATCCGATTTTCGGAGCGGAGAAAGACGGGGAAAATGTTGGACACAGATAGCAACAAGAGCGAAATGCTATAAATTTATCTACGCTTAGATTTATTGATAGACAGCTCGGCAAATTTATGTAAACGATTGAGACGCTTTTTTTGTTGTCGTCGCTGGAATTGTTTTGGCCTTTTATGTGTCGCACTCCCGGGGACAGTTGTTGGAACGTGTGAAATCAGCGGCTAACTGCCGTTCATGGGAAATTTGTTAACATTTTATTGCGACAATGGACTGGTCTTAATTTAAGCATTTAGGGAAGTGTAAATTATGTAAAAAATAATAAAATTAAAATATAGAATGCTTTGGCAAAGTATCTTTAAGTTTCAGCTAAACAATCCGAATATGGTTGGATAGTTATATATTGTTAATGTATTTTATTAACTAAAGTCAATAATCAAATTTCAAGTGTGCACATCTATAAACAAAGAAGTATAGGTTTAGGTTGTAAGGAAGAACAATCCCTCTATATTTTATATTTTTTAAAAGCTTTTCCTAAAGCTGTATGTAGAAACAATGTATAATTTTATGGCAAAATATTATAAATTTTTTCCCCTAGTTCCCTACGTTAATAGTGAGTGTTGTCAGGAACAAGATACATTTGTTTAGTAAGCCAGAAAATATTGTGTAATAAATAACTTGTAAAGGTTGGGTGTCTTAAGTTCATGGCACTCGACATCTTTGTTAATGGCCTACTCAGTATGCTCTCTTTTTTTATTTAAAATATATTTTATATTCTTGAATTCTGTGGAATTAGTTTTCGGATGTCCATTAGGTTTTCATTTCCTTCACAACATTTCCGGGAATCTGAAGTCTGCCAAGAGATGATTGTCCCAGATAAAAGGGCCAAGAATTGCATAAATTAGCGGGCAAGGGAAGCCTAGTATATTAAATACAAGCAAAGGAGAAATATTAACTGGTTTTGGACGCCGGCTGGGCTGTTTATTAACCTGTTAACCGTTCTCCCAGCTCCAGTGGCAGCCCAAGTGCTAAGCCAGCCCAGTTCCCAGCCCCGGCCCCATTCCCAACCCCATCCCCATCCCCATCTCCATCTCCAGCCGTAGCACCGGCAACTGTATCCACTCCCCTGCGTGCAATGGAAATGCACATAAATAAAAGATAAGTCGGGCAAAGAGCATAACAAACGTTTGCATTTCCGGCTAATAAAGCGAAGGAGAGGGGAATAAATATGGGGCTCTCAGCCCTGTTTGGGGCATTAGCGGCTGTTATGAATATGCATGAGGATGGCATAATAAAAATATATTTACCAAAAAGTAATACAAATCAAAATGAAATTAGATAGCGAAGCGAGAGTGCGCGGAGCGAGGAGGGAATTTATAGCCAGCTGAGAACTGAGCTCAGCTCGACTCGGCTCAAATTAATTAAAGCAGCGCAGCGCAGTGTGTGGAAACATTTTACGTGTTGCCATGTGTGGATGGATGCATTCGGCTTCCTACTTCCACCCCTCCGCCCTCGCCGCAGCAGTCTTGCCTTGGCTAATTATTCATTCATGACATGTTGAATGCACACAACAGAGCCTGTCGGGCGGAGGGAACGGAGTCCCCCGTTCCCGAGCCGGGCATTATTTACAAAGTTTTGCAGCACTTGTGCTAAAGTATCTGACAGATACGCCGGCGCACGTAGTACGCAGTACGTAGCTGCAGGAGCCGGGCTAAGCCGAGGAGGGGCTTGCCCAGCCACTGCGAACTGCAAGAGCATTAAAGCGTCAACGTGCTGCTCACGTTCATCAGTGCCTCTGGCCGGCTTAAATGCAGGAAAAAACGAGTTGTGGCCAGAACGGGTAACACACACAAGCACACAATCTGGCTGAAGGCAGAAGGAGCGAAGGAACGAAGGGGCAGCCCCACTGCGACCAGTGCCCCCTTGTCGCCTATATGCAACCTGCTAATAGCTTGTTTCGCCGTCGCAACAAATTAACTTTGGCTCTGTTCACCCTGGGCCGCATTTTTGAACCGAGTTTCCAAACGGTTCTGTTTCAGTGCTGAAAATTACACTATTTTTCACTTGGCCAAAGCACCAAACCCTGAACAGTGGGCACCTGGTCCAGCCTGTTCAGATTGATTATTGAGTCAGTCATTCGGACATTAAGTCACTAGTAAATCAGACAGACTTGGGGAAGAGCTTTGAGAAGGATTGGGAGATATAAAAAAATAAATTCTGGTATTGGAAATCATTATTTAAACTGAGTTGGAAAATAAGTTTGCATTTAAATAAACAATACTATATTACTTATAGGACCTAGAAGAGTCAATCTGGTCATATCCCTCTTTCTTCATGCAAAGCTAGTTGAAATCTTAAATATAGACTGAATATTGTATATTATTTTTTTTAAAGTTTCCATTATAAATATCTGCAAGAGTATATAAACTTCACATTGCCAATGTTAATTTTCTTCAATGTTGTTTAATGCATAAATGTATCACTTTTCGTGATATAAGAGCAAGCTTCGTGTTTGCTTTTGTAATCAAATTTCTTACGCAATTCTCAAGGTTTTTAAATGCAGTTTCCGATGTGTTCCGTTCCACTGTAAGCAATCGTGTGAAATATTCAAAGAGCTCGCTGCAAAGGCAGAAACAACATGCGCGATGGCAAAAAAGCCAAACGGATGTGGATGATGTGTCTCGCTTTGGTTTTTGGGCTGGGAAAAACTGTCTCGCACACACACTCTGGGGCTGTCGGAATTGCGACCAGGAAATATTGCAGCAGGAACACGCTGAAGGGGATGCAGTTGGGGGAATTGTGAACTGTGGACAAAAAACGCAGTGGTTTCTCCCTGCTCCAGGCCGGGAGCGCAGGATAAGAGCGCTTAAAGTCGCACATTTAGTGACAGTTTGTTGGATTTGCATGGGGACGACGTTGACATGGCAGAGTTGTCATGATTAATGCGTGGCAAGAGAGCAAGAGCCAGCTACTCTGCTCCTGGATCAAGGATAGCCAATCCGAGTAGCGGCAGATTTCAGAAGCCGAGGAGGGGGAGAGAAAGAAGGAAGTCGCCGAAAAGTGGGTCAAGCTGTGCGCCATCATCTCCGGAGGAGATGAGTTCCTCATCATAGAAATCCAGTCTCTTTGAAAGCCAGAAATGCAGAGGATGTGGCGTATGAAAGGTGAAATTGATTTTAAATTAAATTTCACGAACTTTCTAAAAGGAAAGGAATGTCCGAAATAAGTTTAGTTATAAATTATATATGAATCAACATTTTTACATTTCCTAGAATTTTCAGTCTCAGTTACAATGATTAGCAAAATATTATTCACACATTTTAAATAATTGTTTTTGAAAGTAATTCCTAACAATTGTTTGTTTAGCAAACACTTAAATTATCTTTTCCCTATCTGAACAATTTAATCAAAGGGATAAAGTTGTTGAGGCAAACGGACTCGTTATACATACTATTTCAACCGGTCTTAAAGCCTTCGTGCTGGGATTCATTACATGGGCTGGCGTTTATCTGGCGCAGATTGAAAATGTATCTGGCAGATACACTTTCCCGGCTTAATGAGTTGCGTTCGCAGCTAACTTTTGACATTTGGAGGGTCGACTGGCAGAATGAAAACGAGTAAATTAAATGTATTACAATGCAAAGCGTTGAAGTGCGTGAGCGCCGGGCTCTGGCCAGGGAATAGAGTGGACCGTGTTTACCTTCGGGGCAACAGCGAGGTTGAAATTGCACGCAACTGCCGCTTCTCCCGACTCACTCCTCCGACCATTAGCCATTTACCATTTACCATGTGTGCAGCAGTTTTTGCTGCTTTATTTCGCATTGAATTTTTATTTTTTTCCCCATGGCCGTCGCTGCCGAACGTTGCTAAAAGGCAGCGCATTAAAATTTAAATTGCATTTCGCCCGTCCGCGAACAGAAATTCTTTTTATTAACACAAAGCAGCAGCGGCGGCGGCGACGACGACGGCGGCAGCAGCAAAAATGCTAATCAGTTGAGTATAACGTGTTACAGGCCAGATTTAGCTGCCGCTGCCGATGCCGATTTTGTTTCATTAATCAAAGGCAAAGTTCAATGGACCCGCCATGCTGAACACTTTAAAAATATGCTTTTTAATTGAAATACTCAGAAGTTGCACCATTTACACACCCATTTTTATTCGGTGTGTTTTTCGTTTCAAATTGCAATAATATTAAGTGTGTCCATTGCTCTGGGGCGCATTAAAATCAACAAATCAATGGCAACGGACGGAAGACAGGGCCAAATTTGTTGATATTATGAAAATACTTTGGGCTAAATGGCCAAGACGTGAAGGGGGTTTTCCGGTAAAGCAAACACAAACAAGGAAAATTTGTAAGCCGAATATGTGCAATGAAGATCCTTAAGGGAAGGAGATTTTCCACAATATAATTATGAACAAGTGTTTGGCATCAGTTTAGTTATTTGTCTGAATTTACATGGCTACTGATGGAATCGTGTTAAGGACACTTGGCTTACACTCAGGCAGTTACTTTAACCATATAATTTGAAAAGGATTTTAGGTTATTTAAGGAGCTGGATATTTTGTTTACAAACAAACAAGTTTCGAGTTTAAAATTCAAGAAAAACGGACACTGTCCGCGCATTAATAAACTTTCAACTAGAGTTCCCGCTGGTCGTTGTCCGGAACCAGACACATTTTAATCACATTCTAATTAGCCAAAAAGTCCGGAAGCCACTCTTTCTCTTAGCTCAGATTCTCCTCCGGTCCGACTAGCAGGGCTTAATAAGGAAATCAATTAATAACAAGCGATGCAGCAACTTTAGAAGTCGGCGAGGGGAGGGGTTCAGTCTGTCTAATAGATTTGAAATTAAAGTTTGTGCCACAGTCGACAAAGTTGGGCGAAGAGCGACATTGACTAGACTCGAACAACAAGTTGACTTCAAGCTGCAGGCTCATAGATACACAGATACACAGATACAGATACTTGGGGCAGAGATACTCGCACAAGAATCCAACGCTGAGCCAGACACAGACACAGACGGCTACAGCGAAGATGACGACAATGATATGAAGTTGGTCGTCTATAGAACATGGCAATGCACTCAGACCAGGAGAGAGGCCAGGACGGGGGCTGGGGACTGAAGACTGAAAAAAACTTCCGTAAACAACGCGATTCAGGCCCGGGCAACAACGAACCAAGATTTTAAAATTAGAAACGAGAGACATAGATACACCGAAATAAAAAGGAAAAAAACCAAAGAGCAGAGAAAACGGAACGGAACCGAGGAATACCAAATGGAAAATGAAAATAAAATTGTCTACGAGTATCTTCCTGCGAGGCCGGAGCATGAGGCTCCCTGAGTGTGTGTATGGGAAATTCAAGGAGCGTTCAACTGGGGAATACTCCGAACTACAGATATACGAAAAATAATAGGGACTTGAGTTTAGGCATGTTAAGTTTTTGGTTTAAATTGAGACTTTTGTGGGGCTTAAAATCTATTTGATTCAATTTAATAGCCTTAAAACATACCATTTCTATTTATTCTTTTATTTAAGCTCAAGCCTTGATAAGTAATTAATTCCCAGATATTCAAATTAATCAATGATCGAAGCTAATACTTACAAATCAGATTGCTGAATTTATAAATAATTGCTGTTTGCTTAGTTTTACTTGAAAGTATTAACTATATAGTAAATGTGTGCGGCAGAGGTATGGTTGAGGTTTTCGTAATCCGTGACTGATGTAAAATGATTAATTGCTTAAATTGCAGTTATATTTATATCTGAAATCATTACCTCATGATCAAGCCTAGGTCAATTCGTCTGTTTCGTTTGATATATATATTTTCCAGGGTAAAACTTCACTCAAGAGACGCATATTAAAACAATTTCTTTGAAGAATATTTTTTTGGGGTTCGGAATTTATAATAAAAACATTGCCAATGTCTGGAAAATATTAAATTAATTATCAGGCTGTTATTATAAAGTTATTTTTGATTTTTTATACATTCCCACTATTTTTTTGAGCTCTGCTGTAGAATTCAGAGACCAGGATGGTGAGAGAGGCCGGGGGGTTCCATCCAACCATCCATCGCCTTGGGGGCCGCACTGCAAGCGAGCAGAGGCAATCAAACAACTGAGGCATGACAACTTTATGCCAGGAGCAGGCCATAGAAGTTGCTGCCAATGATGGCTACAATGATGATGATGATAATGATGTTGCCTCTTGGGAGGAAGGGGCAGAAGCACGCTTCCACTACAGCTCCGGCGGCTTATTTGACGGCCGAGGCAAGACCGACGACCGACGAGCGACAAGCGTCCGAACGGCACATGACATAAAAATTAAATAAACAAAATTATGGACCAAGCCGTATGTGGCCCTAAGACTCTGCCCACATCGCCCTCCCCGTGGAAGCGTAGATAAGTGTAATGTATATGGGGTTTAAGATAAGGCCACGGGGTGCGGGCACAGCAAATAGCGGGGCAGAGGAGTGAGGACAAATCAAAATAAACATTCTATCCGTCCGCACACAAAATGTTGTTTCCCGAATTGCTGTGTTTGTTGGATAAACAATCGGAGGGAGTTTTATTCTTTCTCTGTTTCTCTCTGAGCTGGGAGAGCTGAAATACCCCGGAGAGGAATGAAGAATGGCCGGAGATGAAGATTCGGCTAATTTGATGGAAGGAGTTGGTGGCCTGCGAGCACTGGGGCGTTAAAGGAGAGCAGTCAGTTAGCAAACACTTGGAAAAATAAAAGAAATTGCTAATATGCTCAGGCCTGTTCTGTTCAAATATATAAAAACGGAGATGTTGAGATACAATAGTTCAAGTGTGAGTATCTTTAGTTTGTGGGATATTCTTAAAAGTACCGGGAAAGTGTGATAGATAGATAGAATAGAGATTCTATGATTATTTTTACTGATTTAACAATGTTAACCAGGAATTTATATGATTTAAAAGCCATTATCAAGCGGGTCTAAAACCTTAACTATACCCCAATAAACATTCCCTTCCTTCCGCATACATAGCATGGCCATAAAATTCCTGGCAATCATCTTAGTTGAACTATAACCATCTCCGCTTCCATCAGCATCTTATCAGCCGCAACAATTCATTGGGAAAGCAAGGGAAACCATGAAAAACTAGCTGGAATGAGAGGAAATTATCAGGAGCATCAAGTCAACTTTTATTCTATTTGAAGTTCCCGTGGCAAACGAAGCGTGCCCAAAACAACTTCCAAGCACATTCCCAAGCCCCACAAGACCCGCTTCGCCCGCTCCCTCCCTCCCTGTCATCACCGCTCGATGGCAACAAGCTAACTGCCAGTTGGCAGTTTCCACAAAACAATTTCCATTACTGCAACTTTTTAATGCCCCACGATGACTACGGGCATGCCCTGCCTTGGGCCCCCTTACCCTTTCCCCTCTTGACTCATGTGATGCCACTCAATAAAAATATGCTTTATGAATTAATGAAAAGAAAATGTTTGCACCACCACCAGCAGCATCCAGAAGTTGTTGGAGCTGAGGTGGCTGTAGGGGCTTTGAATGGGGATCCTGGGATGGTTGGGTTGTGGGGAGAGCGTTTAATTTGTACAACTGTTGCTTCCGAGACAGGTTTCCTTTGCTCCGCTCAGCTGAAAAAACTAACAGATTAAACTTTAAATGCGTTAAGCTGCTTTTCCATACGATAATGCCGGTGAACGGTGAGGCAATCAGATTACCCGCTAATGGGCAGCTGACATCCGATCTGGGCTCAGTGCAGCTGTATTAATTCGAGTTCTATTTATTCTGGTTCTTGGACGGCTTGAGTATAGGTTTTTTTCTTGTTTATTTAATAAGATGTTTAGTTACTGTACCGCTTGGATATTTTTATACCCTGTACCAAAGGTACACAGGTATTATAGTTTTGTGCGAGTGCGATATTCTGTAACAGGCAGAAGGAGGCGTGGTAGACCCCCAAAAGTTACCTAAATATTGATCAGGACCACTAAAGGAGTCGATATAGCCATGTCCGTCTGTCCGTCCGTCCGTCCGTCTGTCTGTCTGTCTGTCTGTCCGTCTGTATGAACGCCTAGATCTCAGAGACTATAAGAGCTAGAGACACGAAACTTGGGATTTAGACTTCTTATATCTGCACGCAGATCAAGTTTGTTTTAAATTTTTGCTGCTCCCCTTTTTGGTGGAGCTATTTGAAAAAAACCATATATCTCCCAAATTTATAAAGCTATGTAAACCATATTCAAAATACACAGATTGCCCAAATTTCATTGCGATCGTGCCATAAATAGCGGAGATATAGCCTTTTTACTTCATACATATTATGTATACCAGAGGCAGCGCAGGCAGAGGGCTCCAAATATCTAAATCAAAATGTTCATTTCACATTTTTATGAAATTAAGATCGCCGACTTCGAATTGGTCGATGGTGCAGCTGACTAAAATGAAGTCTACGCGAAGTTTAGAAGTGAAGCGCGCGGGTTCGATTCCTGCCGGCGACAAGCCAAAATTTTTTTTTTTTTTTTTTTTTAACTGTAAGTCAAAATTATTATAGTATTTTATACTAAGAAATAAAAACAAATGCAATTAAAAACCTATACTTTATTAAAAAAAAAAAAATACTATGATTTGGTGGCAGAATCGAACCCAGGCCAATTGCATACAAAAATGCACCCGCGGTTTTATCCACTGAGCTACCGACTGTACTTTTGATTCAGCTGACATTTGCATTATATGTCAATTTGTCTCCGTTTCTTAGTTTTTGGCTTCTTATTCTCGGGAACCAAATCGAGCGGCGACCTGTAATGGTACAGGGTATTCTACTGTCGGGACACCCGACTGTATGTCCATCTTGTTATATATTGCATCTATTTAATAACGATATTGTTCTGTGGATACAATTGACTTAAAAGCGGAAAATTAACTTTTGACATTGACTTAAACTTCTGCAACATCTACATAAGTCTTAGCAACTCCACTCGATGTTCCTGTACATATTACTAGCTAGCGCAACATTTTTCTATTGTCTTCCTCTCAGTTTCATTTGATTTCTTATACATTTTAGCTGAATTCACCCAGTAACACTCGAATGTAGCTATCCTATTTCTTAAGTTTAATTTTAGGTAAGCATATTTATGAGGTATTTATCATGTACAATTTATTAATTTAATAAAGGGCGGCATAATGTTGAGATCACCATAATTCATAAATACAATCTAGCCACAAAATGAACCAAAGTGAAGACCCACCTGAACCACACCTGTGCATGGGCCAAGATGCACGGTTTATAAATCGATTGTGAAACGGAAATTGATTCTGTCCGAGCAATGGCAATCTGCACATTGGCAACAGCGGAAATGATTGCATCACCTAACTCGACCACGTGCCACTCACTCTCGAAGGCAGACGGCAGTTGCAAGTTGCAGTGGCAAGTGGAAGTGGCAAGTGGCAAGAAGTCGCCGTCTGGTGGAGTTTGCATGCAAATTACGTCAAATTGCATATTTCCGGTGCCTGGCCGGGCAGTGCGTAAATATTTTATGCTTCATTTTGTCTTCGGTCTAGGAAAGTGAATTATGGCTAATTACGAGCCCCGCCGAAGAAGTAGGGGCTTGGGTGGGGCGGCGGAGGTCGTGGGTCCCAGACCGAAGACAACAAAAAACGCGGCCGGGAGTGGAGGACCTGGAGGCAAGACCAGCCAAGCACATCGCCATCGACCATGGCAATCATCCCCCCAGGGCGCTGTAATGCGGTCGTCGTCGTCGTCGTCGACGCCGCTGAGGGCCACACTTCTAGGGTTACAAGTTGAGTTTTCATTCGGCTTTGCCGCATGCCGCATGCCGCTTGTTTAATTTATACCTTTGGCCACTATTGTTGCCGCTGCGGTGGCTCTTGGGTTTCCCTTTCGGGCTGTCCAACTTGCAGGCCGTTTCCCGCCCCCCTCGAGAAGGCATTTGATTTAGTGCACGGTCGAGGTAATTTAGATTTGTGGTCGCCATATGAGCTGCACACGGATTTCTATTTCTATTTCTGTTCCTTGAGCTTTTCCACTCTATCGGGCTCGGACAGGCAAGATGTTGTCCGAGCTGAAATTGTTTTTAATTTCCGTTTCACAGTTGGACGTTTTTGCCAGCGAATGGTGGTGGAAATATATTTAGGGGAAATCCTTTACTAATAAAACTAAGAAGGATAATTCGAAACCGAAGCTTAGTTATCATCAACAATATGGAGAGGAAATTTACTACTTTACTAAAATGATCCATTATGAAAGGGATAATTCGATATCATGAAAAATAAAGTTGAACGATAAAATACCCAAACGAGATTACCAGCAATATAGGATATTTTATTAGGATATAGGATTTTTATTTATTTTAATTTAAGATTTAAGCTAAAGACTATTATTATTTTCCACATTGATCAGTAAACTCAATGTGGTTTTTAACACCCTTTATCGGTTGGTTATGATCTTCCAGTAAAAGTTATTACTGATTCTGAATCATTTTATTATTTTTTTTAGATATATTCTATATTAAGTCTTCTGTCACACAAAAGATAAAATTGTTTTGATAACCCATATGTCTATTTTTATTTACATGTAGAAAGCGATCTTAGATTATGTATCTTATTTATCGACAGGAGACTTTCCAAAGTTAATTTATTTGTAAACAACAAATTTTAACAATTATATATGATTTAAGATTAACTTTATATTTAGAACCTAAAATCGTATTAAAAATATTCTTAGGTTTCTCCTTTGCCTGTAAAAATCGAATGGATTAATAAAGTCCCTGTTAACATTTAGGTTTTCTTCCACAAAAAACTTAGAGCTTATTGTAAACGCAAGCCAATTCCTCTTAATTCTTTATTTTTATACCCTGTACCAAAGGTACACAGGTATTATAGTTTTGTGCGAGTGCGATATTCTGTAACAGGCAGAAGGAGGCGTGGCAGACCCCCAAAAGCTACCTAAATATTGATCAGGACCACTAAAGGAGTCGATATAGCCATGTCCGTCTGTCCGTCCGTCCGTCCGTCTGTCTGTCTGTCTGTCTGTCTGTCTGTCTGTATGAACGCCTAGATCTCAGAGACTATAAGAGCTAGATACACGAAACTTGGGATTTAGACTTCTTATATCTGCACGCAGATCAAGTTTGTTTTAAATTTTTGCTGCTCCCCTTTTTGGTGGAGCTATTTGAAAAAAACCATATATCTCCCAAATTTATAAAGCTATGTAAACCATATTCAAAACCTTGATGTATTTTATCAAAATACACAGATTTCCCAAATTTCATTGCGATCGTGTCATAAATAGCGGAGATATAGCCTTTTTACTTCATACATATTATGTATACCAGAGGCAGCGCAGGCAGAGGGCTCCAAATATCTAAATCAAAATGTTCATTTCGCATTTTTATGAAATTAAGATTACTGACTTCGAATTGGTTGATAGTGCAGCTGACTAAAATGAAGTCTATGCGAAGTGTAGTGTGGTCGCGGGTTCGATTCCTGTCGGCGACAAGTCAAAATTTTTTTTTTGTAATTTTTAACTGTAAATCCAAATTATTATAGTATTTTATACTAAAAAATAAAAAAAAAATTCAATTAAAAACCTATATTTTATTAAAAAAAAAAAAAATACTATGTTTTGGTGGCAGAATCGAACCCAGGTCAAATGCATACAAAAATGCACGCGCGGTTTTATCCACTGAGCTACCGACTATACTTTTGATCCAGCTGACATTTGCATTATATGTCAATTTGTCTCCGTTTCTTAGTTTTTGGCTTCTTATTCTCGGGAACCAAATCGAGCGGCGACTTGTAATGGTACAGGGTATTCTACTGTCGGGACACCCGACTGTATGTCCATCTTGTTTTTGTTGATTTCTGATAACCAACTAAACAGGAGAAGACATTAACTATATTTTTCTCTATCATATTGCAGTACAATTAAGTGTTTATCAGCAGTTATTATTTTTTATCATATAGTTACAGGAGCGTATAAAGCGCACAAATTTAGAAAAGTTAAACTAAAGTTAAATTTTTTAAGTACAGGTCAGGGATAAAATCGTATTTTTTGTGTTTCTTTAAATTATTAAGTTATGGTAAACAAACTTTGGAACATTCGTTATGTTACAAGTACTTTGAAATATTATGCACTCACTTATGACAACATACCAAGAAACCATTAAAAACCCACCAAATAGAAATAAACTTAAAACATTTGTAGTGCACAACTTTTAGGGCCCTTAAAGTTCGTTGAACTTATCGTAAGGCAACGGCAAAGAGACGATGCTTGCCTTTCCGGCGCGACTCCAATTAGTCATCAGTCGTAGAGTCGTCGTCTTGGCCAGGCTAATTTCTTGGGCAAATACCAACTTCCTCCGGCTAATCCGCACTGCATTCTCACGTTGCTCCGCCTCGCTCCTCTCGTTGCAGGTAAATACACATTTCTGCCTGGCAGCGTTAATTCGGTCTAATTTGCAAGGCATGCACTGGGACCGTCTCCGTGTCTCCTAACTGGTCCGTGCTCCGTGGCTACTGTTTAATGGCCAGCCTCTGTAGCTGCGGCAGCTGGACTCGGCCATTGTCAATATCAACAGGTAACAGGTAACGCCACGAAAAACCACTGGTGTATTTGCATTTCACATTATTATTATTGCTGCTGCAGCTGTTGTAGCAATTGACGCCGCAGTTGCTGCTGCTGCTGCTGCTGCTGCTGCTGCAACGCCAGAGGTTCCTTGGCCTGGAGTGCTAATGGCCATCGGTCTGGGCTGGTCAGAATTTGCGCACTGGGAGCGTGTGAAAGTCTCTGTTTCTGTTTTTGGTTCCTCGTTTCCTCGCATCCTGTTGTTTTGCGGCTGCAATTTGTTGCTGGCCACGTAGTACAAGCCCCTGGAAGGGTGGATTCAGGTGCAAGAGCCAAAGGCCGGGGGCAAATTGTTAATTAAGTTGTCTGCGCTAGGTGGGAACCTGGAGCTGGAAGCAACCCCTTCATGATGCACTTCCCTAATGAAGCTATGTACATATATCAGGTCTAGATGTTGAATGGCAGATTTAGGCAATTAGCCAAAATTGCGTGTGACAGTTTGCAGGATAATTTGTAGTACAGAAAATCTATTTCAAGTGCGGGGAATTAGCTTTGTTTTAGTGCTGAATGTCTTGTGTTGTATTTAACTTTCTCTTTATACTCTTTAATTCATTGCAGTTTTTTTAAACAATCTTTGAGGATATCAAAACTTTATATTTTGGTTATCTTTGCATGAATTAGGAGTCAATCTAATTTCAGATATAGAAATATAAGCTCACAACTTTCCATAGCAGTTTTCTAAACCCAATTAGGTTGCTAATTTAATTTATAAAATATTAATGCTGTTCCTTCCAAAAGTTTGCTATATTTTTTAAGCATTCCACCCCACTGAGACACTGAACTCACTGAACTCTGATCATTGATTTCGACATCTCATCCAAAATTTACCACCCATCCCATTCAATTGCTTCAGCCCCAACCCCAATCAGTGGAGAATCCATTAAAAATATTTCGCTTCATTTATCTGAGGCGATTGGCCAGAGCCAGGGCCGGGGCTTAATGCCAATCAAATGAAGCCGGATCCTTGTTTATTGTTGACTTGCTCCTTCTGCCGCACACACCGGACCACACCCTCGGGGCCTGCCCGGCGGAAGATTGCTTTTGGGATGTGTTAGGAACGGCGTATCCTGTATGTGTATAATTCTATTTGCCAACCTAGTTACCCTTTCCTTTCCACAAACTAGCTCAGCGTCCGTGCATCTCCCTCGCACATTATAAATTCATATTCAATTACGCGTGCCGCCCAAGGGGTCGGGTGTGGGGACAGAGGCCAAAGGTCGTATGCAACACACGCCAAACATTTGTTTACTCTGCGTTGGCGAGCTGCCGCCTATTGTTGTTGTTGCTGTTTTGGCCACTGCTCCTCGGATCCATCTCCGTGAGGCCCATGAATGGAGCTGAATTATCTATCTGGCTTTTGTTGGTGGCACATGGGCGGAGGTGGAGGTGAAAAGGATGGAAGAGGGGGCATGGGTTATGGTGTGGGGATAACTGGTGCGTAAGGCATGCCGGCTAACTGCATGCATGCATGATAAATGAAATATTTATATAGCTAAAATACGTAATTAACTCAAATTATAATGGGGCGGCTCGGTGGGACTTCGGGCAGTGGCTCCCTCCCTTCCCCTGGCAACGGCTAATAATAGGCGTTAATGCCGGATGTTCCGCTGGAAACAAAATTTACAGGGAGGCGAATGCGGAATACTCTTCTCTGAAATTAATTAAATGGATTTATTTAGCTACGTAACTGTATTTTATCAAATAAACTTCAATACAATAATTGTTTTACTTCTAAATTTCAAATTTTTTTTATTTGTTTGTTAAAAATAATACAGTATTTTCCAAGTTTAAATTACCTAAACGTTTGCTAACGCCTGCTTTCCCTTTTGGATTAAAATCAATAGCTTTGGGAATTACTCCCATTGCTATTGATTGACGAAGTACTACCAAAGGCTCCTCCAAGTCACCTCCTCCTCCTCCTTCTTCTTCTCATCCCATTCTGCTCCGCCTTCCACTCCTCAACAACAATACGAAACCACAAAGTATGCTAAGCGAGGGAATGGAATGGATTTCTGTGCAGCTAAAAACGAGAGCGACGAGTGCGGGGGCAGTTCCATGTTGAAATGCATGCTGAGTGTGATTACAACAACAACCACAACGACAACAACAGCCGGAGGAGCACCAAAGGGGGTAGCCCTGCACAGCAGACGCCTCTGTCTCTGTCTCTCCCTCCCACCCGCTCGCCACAGTTTAGCTGCGTTGCGTTGGTCATTATTTACTCATCGATTGCCGAGGAATGCGGTGCATCATGCGGTGTTTCTGGCGAGGAGAACTCCTCTGGAGAACTCCTCTGCTTCCCCTCGTCTGCTCTGCCCCTCGCTTTTCTCTTTCTCTGTCCCGGTATCGGTCTTGGTCTGGGTCTGGGTCTGGGTCTCTTCCTCTTCATCTCCTCCTCCTGCCTGGGAGCTGCTGCACTGGCCTCGGACTCCGGACGGCCTGCTAATAAATTCAGCAAAGCCAGCAGGTTGCTAGGCTTAGGGTTCTGCCTGCTAAAGGCCTTAGAGGGGTAGAAGGCGGTTTGAGAGGGGCAAGGTGGGGGATACGGCAATAACAAATCGTGTTGTTAACTGGCAGCGTCGTCATCGTCATTGGCATACGCACGAATGCATTCCGGCTTGGGTCTGCGACCGGAGATGCACTGAGCAGAAAAAGAGTATTTTAAATAAAATTCTCCTAAGCATAAGTATATGATCAAGTCAGAAGCCTCGACAAGTGGGCAACTTATGTATATGGCTCAATCTAATCACCAATCTTCAATAAAATCCTTATTTTCGCCTTTAACACCTGGTTAAAATAGAATCATCCTTAAAATCCCGCCTTTTTCGAAGGTTTAAAAGTTTTCTATTATCCGAAAAAAGCTCTTTCAACTTAAATATTTTGTTGGAAAACTTTAAGAAAATTCTGGATATTAAGAATAATGTTATATTTGTATCATTATTAAACGTATTTGTATGGTTCCTGTCAAGAACTTTGTTTTTCTTTGTCAGAGTGGATATGAGAGCTAACTTCCTGTCAAAACCTTTTCAGTTCGTAAAATGATCCGATTATTTCAGAGTGCAGAGTAAAGATAAAGTAAAATTGTTACGATATATTTAGCCTGCAGTTTGCAGCACAATTCTGAGCTTATCATTTATTTATTTTTTATTTTATTGTTTCTCGCTCAGATAAATAACAGAAAAGCAGAAAACTGTTAAATAGCTATCGAGAACTTAAGAAAATTAATGATACTCCAAAACGACGACAGTAGATTTTGTCTTCATAAAAAACACTATTCCTAACATCTCCATTTATAAGCAAATAATTCGAAATCTTTGTGTATTTTCGAATAATAACAATATTTTTCTGACTGCATCACTGGAACAAGGTCTGGGCCTGGGCCTGGGTCTGGCCAATGCTCACACATAGCTGGACCTTTGCCTGCCAAGCCTGCTCCGTCGTTCCTCCTGCTAGTGCTTAGTATGCATGCTTTGTTGGCCTGCGTCTTGGGTTGGCTGGAGCTGGTTGGTCTCGGGCCCAGACGTGGCACGGTGGCTCCGAGGCTTTGGGGGCCTCGGCTCGTTGTCATTGACCTCCGCACACATGGCCAATTGTAACTGCAACTCTCGTGCCTGCTCCGGGCCCCTCCCAGCCCTCATGTAGTACCGCATGTTGCAGGGACATAGACAATGTTGTGTGCGCTTTAATGTCCGAGAGAATGCTCTTTGAAGTTGTTATATGTTGGCTGGCCATATCAGTGTGCAGTTTAATAACCCAAGGATCGAGTGTTTATTATGCGTGTGGTTGCAGTTCTGAAGCCAAGTGCAAGCCGCTTAGAAGTTGCCTAAAGTCAGCTTAGACCTTCCGGAAGGGCCCTTTTCGTTCCGTTTCCAGGTGCAGGGCATATGGAACCATTCTCTAGGTCAATGGTTTCATTATGGATGTGGCTGAAAGAGCATAAAATAAGATGGGACTGCTCCAAGTTTCAATTGCATTGCGTTAGCAGAGCTACCATAACGCTCTCGAGCAACAGTTGTTCAGTGTTGCAAACTTGTTCACGAACCATCAAACGGCGACGACCCTCCTCCGACGCACACAAACACATCGGGAAGTTGGTAGCAACTTTCGCCTGGGTCAAAGTTGAGCTTATGTTTTGCTTCATTATGTAATTATTAGTTTGTGCAATGAACCGTTATTTTGTTGACTCCCAGGGCACGAGTGTGAATTATTCAGCAACCAGTTCTGAGCCTCGGTCCCCTACTCATGGGTTTATTGTTTCTCTTCGGGCCATTACAAATTCTGCCCGCCACTTGGCCATTGCCTTTGCTCCGCCGTTGTGTGTGCGTGTGAGCCTGCGTTTAATTATACACTTGCCACAGAGGCTTGGCTGCAAACGGGTTATTGTTGCAGGGAGCATTAAATATTTGATTTGCATTTATTAAGTCGATCGCTTATCGGTTCCGTTAGGAGCTCTAAGCTCTGAGCGAAGCCAATTATCGGAGCTAATTGGAAATACATTCTTGTATCTTGGGGACCCCCTGATAATAGGCAGGTGCAATGCGAACAAAAGTGTTCATTGTTCTCTCTTTTGGTTGTCGTTGATGAATGATAGAAGTATACCTTAAATTATACCTTAATTTAAGGCCAACAAAATGTGTCAGGTAAAAACACTTTAAAACAAGCAATGATTCTTCAAAAAATCAATTTCAATACTCAAGGGAAATGTTTTTCTTTGTATTCCACATGAGAGCGGAATTAGTGAATTGCGATAACGGAACAGTTGTACATTGATTTTCCTTTTTATCGGTGTGCTTAGAAGGAGGATTGCATTCAGTCATTGGGGACAGAGATTGGTGAGGGGGCTTTAAACTCCATTAAAGGTGCCGTTGTGAAAAGGTGCCACAAGACGACCCGCTCTTCTTCAACATAGTCTTTATCAAAGTCGTTTCTGTCTTGGAGTTGAGCTCGTGTAAATTCTTGCTTCATTGCTCCGCCAAAAGCTCAGTGGAGCATGAAAGCGCTTTCACACTTGCACTTGCACAGAGCTTCGGAGCCACTCCACTCCACTCCACTGAACCACCCATCCACCACCACCACCCACCCGACCCGCCGCTGGGTAAATGGCACATTGACATTAGCCTTACAAGCTCATGAGCTGCTGTCATAAACTTTTATTATCATTACACTTACGTCGCCTCCCGACAGCCGCCGGCCCGTCACATTTGTTTTATTGACACTGCCCCACGGTCCCTTCCAGGTTTAGCTCTCTCCAACTCTTCCCTGGCTCCCTCAGGCATTTGCAGTCAATGTCCTCTTTGTTTCCCCACAAACCCTATCGGCCGGCAATGCACTTCTCCGTCTAACATTTGTCAACTCCGAGTGCCTGTGGTCACTGATAAGATTACCGGCTCTGATAACCGCGTGAGACATTTCCTGGAGGTGCCATGGCACCTGATAGCCCTTCCACCACAGCCAGACCAGTTTCCAATTACCGTGGCTCTTTTCCGATATCTGTCTAGCTGTATGGCCACTCGAGGGGCAATTCTTGTGGCCGAGATTGATCGACAGGCGACATGGGAGTTGGACAGTCAGAGTGGGTTGTATCGTGAGATAAGCATTAGGAATCCAAACTCTACATGAGTATAATCCAACATAGGTTAATTTCATTTCGATTCTATGTATATTAAGATATTCATATAAAGGATGTATGGATAAAGAGAATAGAATCCCTATCTATGGTTCTTATCATGATTCAACATTTTAAGAGATCCTTTGAGCTTGTGGCAGATCAATTTCGTGTATGGCCATTGAGTTTCATTACTCCTGCTGCCTGGCAGTTTGCCAGGATCTGCTTGAGCTACTTCGATGAGGGTTTGGGCGTCTTTAATTTGACTTAAGAGGTTACTCAGAGTCGGATGCCTGCATCCCATTGCCAGGCGAGCGCTTATCCCCTTTTTTCCAGCAGCTTCAATTTCAAAGTGCTTCTTTGCTGTGTGTGTCCTGTTTTGGGGCCCATGATGTCCCTTGCTTGTAATCATGGAAATGCCTCCTAGCGGTGCCCGCTTGGCACCATTCAAACGACTTCGGTGGTGGGGTTCCGGGGGGTAACTTGGCTCGACGTTTGAGCTGGTGCTTGAGCCCGAGCTAGACTAAACTTTTCATGTTCCCTTTGCTTTTTATATCCTAATTCCTTCCCCGCTTTCTTTTCTTCTGTGGAATGCCATGACAAAAAAGCTCTCAGCTGGCATTTTTGCCGGAGTGGTGGGGGGAAAGGGGTCTGGCACACATATCCTTTTGGCTTATCCAGCTGAGGGCGTGCGTTCTCCTCCGGGCTATACATTTCTCTCGCTCATATTACACACAAAACTGAAGCACTTTGCATGGGATTATGTCCTCTGCCAGCGATGATAGAAAAGGGTTAGTGGATTAGCAAATAGAACACGTTTACTTCCATGAATGCAGAGAAAGGTGATCCGTCGGCTGTCTCCTATTCGAAATTTAAAGCCATAACCAATCAGTAGTGCTGCTCTGTAAACTCTTTCCTTTCCTCCATTCGATTCTCCCATTCATGTGCAGTCGGGCATTCACTGAAAATCCTCGCCATGTCTTTAATTCCCCTGATATTTCACTTTGTTTGTCACTGTGGCCCTGCCACCCCCGGTCTTCATGTCCACAGAAGCCGCAGAAACAGGCAAAAGCCAACAAATAACTAGGTGTATATATTCAGTTGTCTAGCATAGTCTGAGGAGGCAGTGCTTAACCCGCAGGCGGCCCTGCACCCCCCCATGGGTGTCATTGCTGCGTTTAATATTGCAAAAAGGATGCCGAACTGGCTGCGAGGGGTTCGTTTGAAGGGCCTTTGGAGGGCAGGATGAGGGGAAAACGTCGTGGTGGCGCCCACATTTGTCTTTCTTCCACTTTCCCTTGCACCGATGTTTACCAAAGTTTGCTTTTGACGCTCAAAAAGAAATAAAGACAACAAGTTTCAGAGGAACGTTTCGACTTTTAAATAACAACTAACTGGGATGGTGATGCAGAAGTGAAAATACAGTACAAATATATTAATATTATCAAAGAATTGTTATCATTAAATAATTGGTTTTTGTGCATCAAAAAAGCAACAACAGCTGATTTTCGATAGCTATAACAATATATAATAATACTATAAGTTAGCTTCTTAATATATAAACAAATTCGATAGACACTAAGAAGAAACCGTACAACTCGAAGGTGACTATAAAGATATTCCCAGCTTACATTTCAAAATCGAGCAGTTCACAGCCCCTAAAAATAGGTTTCCTTTTCTGGAAATCGCGATTGCCGACACAAAAACGTGGCTCCTTGCTCCTCGGTCAGCTTTTTCTTCTGCCTGGCATTTTCCCCCTTGGATTTTCCAGCTTTATTTCCCCCTGCACGTTTTTATGTATTTGCTGGGGTTGCCTTCTCTTCCAACTCGGGTGTAATGTTTGATTTAGTGTTTGTTTTTTAGCTCTCTGCTTCCGCTTCTCCGCTCCCCACTGCCGCCGCCGCAGCCACCCGTTCTTTATCCCCTTTGAAACTCCATTTTGTGTTGGCTTTAATAAGCTTTTATTTCCGTTTTTCAGCATGTTTTACTGTGTACTTTTTATGCGCTTTTTCCCCCATTTCTCCCATTCCATCTCCTCCTGAGCTTCCTTGTTGCGCTCCTCCGCAACAGCTTTCCCTTTCCTTTCCTGCTTCTCCTTCGCTGTTTGCTCTTCCCTTTTTCGTGCTCCACTTGGCGCTTTTATTCATAGCTTTTAATTTGCGGTCGAAATGAAATAACAATAAATAAAATGGCCACTTCCCTGCTTTCCGTCGTCCCCCGGCCAAAGTCGCGGATTGCTTTGCATTTGTTTGGAATTTTATATAAAAATGTTGAAAATGAACAAAGATGCTGCCCGGCATTTGTTTATATTTGTTTTTATCTAGATGGTGTTGATTGCCGGCATTTGTCCGTGGGCGTTCTCCAGATTGGAATTGGAATACAGATGAGGAGAGGGGTATGTGATATAGAGTCAAGGTGATTAAGAGGTGCCTGCAGGTTACAGCTCAAAAGTTAGGGAAACTATAGAATGGCTGATCTATTATATGTAGTTCTGAACAGTATACGAAAACCAATCTCTAAGGCTCATTTCCCACAGAAGTAAACCCGGTCTTTGCCCCACCTGCCAATGTCCCAAACTCTCACCTATCCTGCCTCTGCATCCGCATTGCAACCTTTGGCAAGTGGCTAAGCTAGTCTCAAGCACTTCTGATTGCTTAAGCAGGGGCTTTTCTTCTCCTAACCTACACTAATCCCAGAAAATTGGCAATGAAACTTTAGCAGCAGCAATAAATTTCAAGTTTGGCACAGTTCACAAGCCAAACATATCGCTCCGGACAGAGGGGGGAAAGCGGCAAACAAACTTCGGCGGCAAACTTCGACTTCGAATAAATAATAATCATCGAGCGATGTTGCAACATATTGGCAGTTGGCAGCCAAGAGTTTCATAACTTTGCATATGTAGAGCCTGGCCCCCACACTCCTTTTTGGCCACATGTTGCACATTGCACATTGCATGCAGCGCTTGGCATTGCACATTGCCTCAAGAGGCAATGCGTAGCCCCTACAATTTCATGTTTCACTGCAAAGAAACATGATAAATCAATCTCTATATATATATATATAGTATATTTATCCCATGCTGTGAGGCATAAAATGCTCATTAAACTTAATTTTCTAGCTCAGACGCCGAGGGCCCCATAACTTCACATCTTTTACGACAGATAGTTTTTATGTTGCCACGGCTTTTCTAATGCTTTTATGACAATTTTAGGACTCTATTGTGGGGCGGGCGAGAAATAATGCAAATGAAACTCATTTGAATTCATTTCATTTGGCCAATTTGTGCGTGTAATTAAGGAGAAGTTAAAAATCGGTCCCAATTCCCCTCGTTAAAGTTATGGGCATGGACAAGAGGCGCTATCAAATGGCTTTATGTGATCTATGGACGCCGAATATCAAGTGATTGGGGTCTGCCTGCGGGGAACTGACTATTTTATCAGATTCTTTTACCTGTCCCTTGATTGTGATTATCACACAGACCAGATGTCTTGCTTGTTCCCATTAGATACTCCCTCGATCAGAGCACTCTGTGACCCCTCGGCAATATCTCCACTCCTAACGAGATTCGACCTTTTTCGACTCGGCACACCCGCCAATTCTAATGCCCCTAGACAATGCGGCTTTAATATATTTGTTCATCCGCCGACTCCATAATACCCCGCCGTCTTTCTGGTTTTCATCTCTCGCTCGTTGCATTTGGCTGGCCAAATTAATGGAAGAAAAAAAACACTTCCTCAAGGCTAGCCACATCATTTTTTATGCTTTTTGCCAAGTTAATTTTTTGCGCTTTTCTGCGAATTTGTTTTGCGAAAAAACTAGAAACGAGCAAAAAACGAATGCAAAGGTTGAATGTATAAGAATACATATATATTTTTTGTGGCTTGCTGTGCTGCAATTTCATTGTTAATCGTTCCATTGTGGCGGTTCGTGCCGTCATTATCTAATTATTAAGTGTACGCTCAGATGCAAAAGTCAAGGTGACTGCACAATTATTCATTCTTTGTTTGCCTCAGACCCAGCCTTAGCCAAGGAAGCAATTGTGAGTCGCCTTTAATTCCAGCAAACAAAACTTTGAAATATTCACAAAACACAAAACAATTAATGGCAGCCGAAAAACGAATGCTTGGCAAAGGAATAATTTCAATTAATTGATTGCAATGATAAACCCAGAGTACTATTATTAGCGGAGACCCCCAGCAGGGCCCAGTTCGGCCCCAGCTGAAGTTCCACGGTGCCACACCAGGGCCTGCCCCGTGAGTTCTGTCCCTGCAAGAAGCCAATAATCCGATGACGAGGGGGGTGGCCTGCATTGGGTTTATGAGCGGCATTTAAGCTGCGATAAATGGCATAATGTGCCCTCATAAATGGCACTGGGAGTGGTGGCACAGTGTCAGTGGGAATGGTAACGGGACCGGGAATAGGAATATGAGTGGGAATGGGAGGCACTCCATACCACTCCACTCCAATTGAAGCGTCGCGTCCATGTCCGCGTCATAATCGGCGCAAAAAACTGCACGACAGTCAAAACGAACGCGAAAATCGTCTGGCGAATGTGAGTGTATAAGCAACAGGGATTGACTGTGGAATACCCTATTAAAAATCTGGGAAGTATAAAGACCATTGTGAAGAAAAGAAATGAGCATGATGATTGATGCTTGAAGTAGTTTTTTTTTTCCTACTTACATACATAAGTGTAGATTTGTTCTGTTAAAACTGATAAAATATACTGTATATGTACAAAAATACATATATCAACTGTATCTGTTTGTATTGCTATATCTGGTAAAGAAAAAACTTCCGCTTTCTAAACTATTTGTAATCGTTGCATAAGCAATTAAACATTTTAGAAATACATTTTCACATAGGTACCTTAATATGTAGCACGTTTCATCCATTATTAACTGCTCCACAAAATTCATCTACCCTTAACCCCCACATAGTCGAACAGGGTATGCGAAGACCAAGAACAAGTACGGGCGGCACATCGTTGTGAGAGTGCTGTGTGCATGAGTACTTTGCCGAGCTTATGAAAAATGTGCGGATTTGTCAACAAGCTGCAGTAGCAGTAGTAGCAGTAGCAGCAGCAGCAACAGCAGCAACAGCAACAGCAACAGCAACAGCAACAATTACTTAATGCCCATTGTATTGCATTTCAAGTTGGCAAATGGAACAAATGGAAAACGAGAAGCGCACAAGGGGATCATCAAGCGAAAAAATAAAGAAGCCCAATGGGAGCGAGGGGGAAATTTCCGCACTGTTGGCAATTAAAGTGTAAGAAGCGATTTTCGAGTAAGAACGCACAGACCGAGGCGGGAAACTGGGGGTTAAGCGGGGGCAGTTAATAAGCGGCGTCACTGAGGGTTTAAGGGGCGAAATGAGGAATCCCGGGAGAGTGCAACGTGACGTGGCAATATATATCTACATGTGTATACGGGTGTCATCGCACAACCATGTCAGAAGGATCCATCAATCAAAGTCAAACTTGGAGGCACTCTATAAAATGCAAATTGGCAGGCAAATCATTGCAAATTCTATATCTACATACATATATCTATCTATGGGCAATGGAAATCGTCATCATCACTCATTCGTTGCTAATTAACCCCCCAACAAATTCCTTACTCAAGTTCGGTTCATCGGGTGGTCCTCTCAGTCCATCCCCAGCAGGACTCGATATTTCAATTTGTCGAATTTGAAATTCCGCTCCAGCATCGAACATTTCGCGACAAGTGCGCGACTTTCTCTGCCAGCCGTTGACTGACTTTAAGCACTCACTGTGCCGCACACATGTCAGAATCAAAGCCCCGCGGGCCAATCCCATTCACACACACGCAAACACACAGAGAGCTCTGGGCTCACTCGATTATTTTGCTGATTGCTTTCCGGTGACAGGCTCTCTGCACCCTTCCCCCCTGCCTTTAGGAAAACCCCGCCAATTTCCCGAAGGGCACCTCAACAGGCGGCTGGAAACGCTGCACGCTCCTTTGAATACGCTGAGCAGCGACAGGAGCGCTGCTCATGCAGAAAAATGCGGGGCCCAGAAAATCCACCCGGGGGTTCCTTGCTTCACAGCACTCCTCACCCCTGACAATTGTTTGGAACGGTGGCCAGAAATAAACAACAAGACAACAACAAATATGTGAAAGACATATAGTATTTGTATATAAAGAAAAAAAAACTCAGGACCGGAGATGCTGAGGAAGCCTAAGTCTGAGTTTAATACAAATTAAGACGTTTTCTGATATAGATTTCTTTTGAATCTTTTAGCCAATTTTACTACTCAACCCTCAAGAAATCAAAGGCAGAATAATTAAACTAATGTAATATGTTTTTCTAACTTAAATAATTCAAATATTGTCGATCTTAATAAAAAATGTATGTAACTCAATTGGGATTCCATTATTAATAAAAGTTTTAAAGAGAACAATCTTTGAGCTAAAGTATACTTCTGGATTATTTTATGTGTGGTCCCTGATCTCGCTTGTCTGCTATTTCGCGATCCGCTTTTTTATTCAATTGGCCCTCAGTTCAATTAAATGATGAGCTTGGCCCGCATGTCTGCACTTGGATCTCTCATACGAGGGAGTACAGGCACCCATCGATGCAGCCGCAATGAACAGTTTCAGCTTAATTCCCCGTCTCTGCGGCTCACTTGTAAATGCAATTACCATAAACATGCAAAGCTTGTGCAGCTGCTGCTTCGTTCAAATTAAAAAGTTTTAAGCCGACGAAATGTATATGAAAATAACGCACAAAATGGTCAAAACTATCAACTGGTAGCCATAGTAAATCTCTGGGTAGCGGGGTTCCGGCAGTGAGAATTTTCGAACCCACAGTTGGTACAACATTTGCTGGTCGACTTCATTTGGCAGTATCTCGCCGTTGACTTTTAACTTTGTCTGCCGCTTTCAGTTGATTTTGTGTGCACACAATAACACGAACTTCCATCCATGCATATATTTTGTATCTTTGCTGTGCAATTTTGCTGTGGTTCTTGTCTGGTTTCTGGCCAGTTGGTAGGATTTTGTTGGCTTGCCGGTTTTGGCTGAAGGTCGCGCTGTGCATTTTTGGAAAGTACATTTTAAAAGTTGAAGCTAAAACATAATTGTTACAAAAAGCGGCTCTGTTCGAGGTGATACGAGGGATTAGTCATGCAAAATACGCAAAATAATAGCTGGCCAAGAGGGCTTAAGTGGTAACTATGCTTGTTATTGATCCAAGTTGGCCAAGTCGGAAGAACCTGAGACTTGCAAACGGAAAATCTATTTACAACTTTGACCATATGACCCCAAAAACCGAAACCGAGAAACTGCCAAATAGCAAACAACAAACAGCACAGAACTCACGGAAAACAAAGAGCGAGAAACACTCTCAAAGCAGCCCGTTGACATATTTGGTAGCATTTATAAGTCCAGAATGGCCAGAGACAAAGCGACACAACATCGCCGATGATGTAAATGTGCGGCGGGGGAGTGAGCTGGGGAGCTGATGGCAAAACTACAAGGCAATGAGATTATATCGCTGGCACTTGGCCAAAAAATTTATAAATCAGTTGAGCAATTTGTGCTGATTTAGTGACATGATACCACAGTCGAAGCCAGAGGCGAGGACGTGGACGTGGCCGAGGACGAAGCAAAGGCAGTGGACAAAGCCTCGGAAGCTCTAGTGTCTGGTGCTACTTGGCCGACGAGCGAGTGCAATGAAGTGAAAAACCTTATAAATAAGGAAAATTTCACCCAAATTAAAAGTGGACAAGCCCAGGGGGCCAGGGAGTGGCACTGAGTCCGAGTTCGAGCAAGATAAATGAGCCAAAAGCGGCCAATTAGACGAAAAACAGAACAAGAAGGCGATATTGGGAGTCCAGTGTCAGAGGGAGACAGATGGCGAAAGTTGTTGGCCAAAGTCCAAGCGAAAAAGTGCATCGCCAAATTAAGAGACTCGAGACAGAACACAAGGAGAAGACGAAGAAACTGCCAAAAGTTGCTAAAGAAAAGGAGCGCCAGTTTAAATGAGCTTCGAACTTGCCACGTTACGCAAATGACTCAATAATCAGGACACATTATTTTCACCTTAAAGTGGCTTTTGAAAATATACTATAAACAGGAAAGTGAAATTCTTTGGAATGAGTTATTCTTTAGAGAATTAAAAAGGGTAATTTAATACTATAAATTATTATTCAGGCTTATTTAAAAGAAATAATTTAAATTAAAGCCAAGTCTTTGGTTGGGCATAGCTTTAGAAAGTTTCACCCATTCCGCATGTCAATTTCCTAGTTAATTTTTATTTTGTGACTGTTCGATCGAAGTTTGAATTGAGATTGTGTAACTATTTTGCAAAGAAGAGTCTTCAATAACAAAACAAATAATGTCCATATATAGCTTGCTTTTTGATTTTGTCATTTAATCTAATCATGAACTAAGAACTATTTCACTTCTAAGTAAAGCTTCGCCCGAATTTTATGAGACTCCGCATTGGTGACGACATAAATCGTGCATTGTGCTCCAGCCGGAAGCATTGGCGGACCCTGATTAGCCCGGTCTCCGGATGTTGGATATTGCCTGTTGGATGTTGAATGCCGAATGTTGGCCGGCGGGCGACAGAATTAAAATGCAAACTGCAATCGCCGGGACGGGAAATTCATTGAAATACTTCAGCACTCAACGGGGGATGCTTTTCCATGGACAGACGTAACTATGCAGAGGAGGGAGTTTCCACCGAATGAATCGCATTTTTGTATGCTTTTAAATTTAATTTTAATGAAGCGCGCTTTTCAATGAAAATACCTCCAGTCCAGCGGCTCCTTAATTTATGCAAATTAAAAAAGAGACACGGAAAGCAACTTTGACTGTGCTCTCACAGCAGATTCAAGGGGATAACGTATACGCCGTGTTGGCCAGGTGAGCAGGCTGCAGCCGGTGGCGTGTGGGTTTGAGTGTGGGTTAGACACTTAAATGTTGTGGTCACTGTGGTGAGTTATTCAGGGATACGTTCTGGGGGGCGGTACTGCATGGGGCCGTGCTGTTGCGTAATTAATTGGCCATGTTGCATTGAGTGGCTTGACTCAAGTGGAGTGAAGTGGATGTGGGAGATGGGAGATGGGCGGAAGAAGAGGGGGGACTGACAGCAGCAGAAGTGGCTTACATTACAATGGCAGCCGCAATTGAATTGTGCTTTCTGCAGCGGCAAGGACAAACACAATGTGCATCGCCAGGATACAGCTCTGAGACATGAATTGGTGATTTGTTGACGCAGCAGAAACAATTGCAGCCTTTGTTATCGCCACCTGATAACTTATTCAAAATTCTATTAGCCAAGTTCAACAAAGGGCAGTCTAAGCCGATTTCTGCTCATTATTCCGAAGGACAGTCTCCACCAACAAATGCGCATAAATAATGAAAGTTTATGTACAGGTGGCTGGCTGGTAGGGCTGCAAGCCCCCGAAAAAAAACCCCGTTTCGGACCGCATCTTGAGGGCAATGGCAAAACCCTTTAAGATTCCCCTGTTTTACTAAACAAATGATGTTTATGCAGCGCCAGCTTAGTGAGACCACAAACTTTACAGAAGAGTAGACAGGGAGGAGGAGCCTTTGTCTAGGGGTTGCCGATGGCGGGAGGAATGGGAGTGGGTCGTAACTAAATGTTTGCACAGACAAAAAGCATTTAAATCTTATTTTGACATAATTAATGACAGTTAAAAGCAGTTGGCGGCTTTGCGGGCCTGGTCGGGCTTCAAGCTTTTGGGCCCTCCCCCTTTTCACCCCCCCACTTGATGTCGACAGCAAACGTCTCCTGGCTGTTGCACATTTACATGACACTTGGCGGGGACGGGGGCGGCGGTATAGCGGCTGGGGCTTTGGCTCTTGGAGTGTCTGCTGCCAAAAAGTTTGCAACTCCATGTCGGCTGCGTTAAATTTATGACAATCTACGCATATATCTGGAGAAAGAAGTAGCTGGCGAACGGGTTTTCCTTCTAATTCCTGCGCTGCAGCTGCGGCCACGCCCTCGTTCTTGACAAGCGAAACAGATGGCAGGCGCCTTTTTATCTCAGAGCCAAGTCGTTGCGATGATTAATGCAATTGACTCTTGTAATTGACACATAATTTATTGTCGACTCCTGATAATACGCATACGCAACGTTGCCCGCCCCACCAGCTGCAGTTGAAGGCGCTGACGAAGGCTCGACCAGCCGAAAACAGCTGCCTGAGTGGCTGTTCTCATTGTGGCTGTACACTGGGAAGAATCTAAAATATTTTTTCAGATTTTGTAGAAATATTTCTTGGATATATTTCTTTAAAATCTATGACTTGATAATCTTGCACTACTTTCGTTACACTAAAGATTGGATGGTCTTACGGTCTTCCAATCTTATTAATATGATGGTATACTTTGATAGGGATAAGCATTTTTTCACCGTGCAGCTGCTGTTGTTTGGGGCTCTTGTCTTGCTGATGACTGGCTACTTGAAGTCCGTCTGCCAGTCGTTGCCTCTGTCTGTTTGTCTCCCCGTTTCCAGCCAGCTGCCCGGGCTCTCGAGTGGCTCCGGCTCCAGGTCTGGACTCTTAATAAACTTATGCAAATTTCAGCATTCTGCATTCCGAGTCCTGGCACTGTGCACTCTGCTGCTGATGGCCAGCAGCTTCTATTGCACTCGAGTGGCTGGTAAAAGTTTCAGCGACAGAAATACGCATGCCGGAAGGAATTGCACTTCCCATTCTCTGTTTAAGCTCTGTGAAAATCTGTTACTTAATTTCAATTGACTTTGAGCAGCGAGTGACGTCTCGTTTCGACTTCCTCACGGAACAAATCAGTTTAATGTAGCCTCACTCCAGCCCGAAACTAGAGCCACCTCCACGGGCGATGCTTATCAATTTGAAATTACTTTAGCCCCGAACACAAAAGACAAGCCACCACGCACCCGATAAAGGAGAGGAACGAACGCTTCGCATGGATGAGGTGGATTTCGCAGGAGGGCGGCAAAGACAATCGCGCCGACATCGACAATGCTGACACCCCATAAAATATTTAAGCTAACACAGCGGTGGCCCAGGAGGGGAGAGCTGTGCTGCGCTGCGACCCCCGAGGCCAGACAGGCAGACGGCCTTAAAGGGCGTCGCTCGGCAAGCGGCAGCAGGGTGCTTTAAGGGGTACAGGGAGCACATTAAAGCGCTCAATGTGTTGCCTTTTCTCGTTACCACCCCCGCCGCAGCAAACTCCTGCTCGGGCCTCGAACGGGGTTCGTTTGCTGCCACGAGAGCTTGCCTCATATTTGTCGACCCTTGTAAAAGTCGCTTGGCACTTTACTGTCCTGCTCTGTGTGTGTGTGAATATTTTAGCTGTCTCTGTATACGTGGGTATCCTTCTCGCCCTTCGCCTGCCTGTGTGTATGTGTGTCTTCCTTCCTTCCGGTTTCGTGCTCATTTTTTTGCTGATTTTTTATTCCGCTGTGTTCATAACACCCAGATGTTCAAAATGGGCCAGGGAATGCCCTTCAGTTAATGATTTCAAATTAATTTAAAAAAACAAAGCTTTGAATTATTTTTAAAACAAATTAAATAAAACAATATAATTTGTATTAATTTTTACTGGACATTCGTTTCATGTAATATTTTTAGGCGGTAAATAGTTTAGTTTAGTTTTGACATGGCCTTTATCAAAAATTATCTTTAATTTTATTCGAAATGGCTGTCTAAAAGCAACATTCCTACTTTATTCTCGAATTTCCCTTCAGGTTTGCAATGGGATACTATCAGGGTATTTCCCAAGTCGACTAGCCCAAGGCCCCACGAACTTCCCTGATGGCTTTTCGCATTCATATCCTTTCGGCTGCTGCTGATAAGGTAGTTTCCATCACGCCCGCCTTTCTCTTTTCTCCTTTTCCTGCTTTCTCCGCTGCTGCTGCTACCAACAAAATGGAGCTGCCAGATGATTTAAATTTTGAATCAGCGTGGCAGCACGGCAACCCTGGAACAAGGAAAGGCACACAATCAAAAATTCATTTCGAAAATAGAATTTAAAACTTTGGCACCACACAAAGGCGGAGCGGCCCACCCGTGGGGAGAAGGATGGATGCACGGGCTCAGGCTCAACGTCTCGCAGGATACAATGTTTCATAAGTTTAAAGAGGCGTTAAGTTTATTCCAGGGCGGAGTGGATATGTATGTATGTATGTATGTGTATATACTTCCGCCTCGCGCGCCGTTTGGCTTCGTTTTATGTTTGTTTTGTGAGTCTAGACGCCGGCAACGACTGCTCCCGAGCACGGAGTCCTTGGCCCGAGTTGGCTCGTTCATTACCGACATCATCATCATCATTGCCAGCTCCATCCTCCACTTCGGCTGAAACTGTAAATACAACTATAAATATGGAATATAATAATAACGATAAAGTGAACCAGGACCCCGAGGGAGTGGGGACCGAGTGACGCCTGTTGCCTCTTTGGCCTTGGTCGTCGTGTCACGCGTGATTTCCTCCTTGCGTGTCAAGCTCTTAATTTAATTTTCCCCCTTTCTTCGTGCACTTTCTGAGTTTTTCCACATATGTATGTATGTTGTCTTGTGTCCTGGCGACACCGCGAAAAAGGAGCTGCCACTTCGGGGCCATTCGGCAAGATTCTCCGCCTTTACTGCCGCTCATTTGCCAAGGCATTAACAAACAATTACGACGAACATGAAATGAAGATGAAAATGGCAGAGAAAGTCCTGGCTGTGGGAAAAGCGGGGGGCAGGGGAAAACAGCTCTCATGCAGGATAGTTTGGGGTTAGGGTAAATTTAACGAGGCTGGCACAAAACTTACGCGATTTTAATTAGAAAACTTTCGCATTTGTTTTGCTTTTTTCTTGCCCTGTTTTTCTGACTGGTTGTTTGCTTTGGTGTCCCCGTTGGCCATGTCGAATGGGAGGCAGATGGGAATCCTGGGCGGCATGCAACCGAGTGGAAATGAGGAAGGATTCTCTGCCATCCCGTTAAGCGTTTTCATCCCCTAAAACCTTTTTCGCTTTACGCTTCATTGGAGCGGCTTCCCTTTTGGCCCAGACATGATTTGTGCAGTTTGGCAATAAACTTGCTAATTGTTAATTGTTCGAGCATTACTTGCCCCATCCATCCATTTAATCTGCTCTAACGCAAAGTTTTTAATTAACATGTTTTCTTTTTCACTTCTGATTTCATTGCAGGTAAGAAAGGGAATTTTCCTGGGAAAAAAACACAGTGCGTTGTGACCAAGGGATCTGTCTGTATTGTGTCCTGTATGGGATCATAATTATATCACCATTCGAAGTCAGCTGAAACTGAACGTGTAAGCAATAGGAAGTCCCCTTTTGCGTTAAAGGTCAACAACATCCGCGATGTCTGATAACGAGTGAAATATGTAAATATAAATATGGACACACGTTTATATGGATGTGAGTGTGGAATCTTTAGAGTGGACATTTGTAAGCTAAACATCTGTATGGTAGGTTAATTTTTCTTACCGGAATTTCTGAACTTCTGAACAAAATGAAATTGAGTATTTTCACAAACATCATCTAAAATATTACACATCCAAATTCCAATTCCGTATTCACAATCCTTATTTCCTTATTTTACCAAATCCTTAATTCCCATATTCCAAAATCCATACTCCAGGTTCAGTATTCCACATTCTCATTTATATTATATACTTGCATATTCCGCATTCTATATTCCATATTCAAAATATTCATATTCATATTCAATATTTCATAATTCCCATTTTATACTCCAAACTCTATTTTTCATACTTTAATCCTATTATTATGATTATTTTTCTTATTCCACATTTCACTTTTCCTTCTTCTTATTTCAAATTTAATATAGCATTTATATTTAAAATTTCATACTTAATTTTCCATGTTATCATATTTATATTTCAAATTCTATATACAAAGTTCAGGTTAAATAGTTAAACAATGAATAATATCAATTACCTTATGTACTTCAAACTTATATCTTTTCATCAAGACCTTAAGTTCAATCTCAATCGAAGTCCACTCTAATATTTCCGCAATCAGTGATAAGAGATCCGCCCTGCTCACTCACTCACTCACTGTGTTTGCCGGTTAGTTAGTCATTCGGTCTGGCAGGCAGGCAGTCAATGTGTCAATCATAATTTAATACACCGTCAATCGCAGTCGCGGCCGTTGTTTGTCAGCCACCAGCGACCAACTAGAGCTGCGACCGGCTAAAATAGTTGTCAACATGAATTATTTACAAGCGACGTGCGGCACATGACGCCTTTTCGTTCAATCGATCGATCGACAGGTGCAGGCGACACGAGTGCGGTAGCGAGTGCCATCCCGTCATCGTCTGTCCTGTCCTCTGTCCACCGTCCGATGTCTGCTGTTTGCTGTGCACTACCCGGCGTATGCGTAACCCTTGCCTCATTACGCATGCGAGCGCACGCGCGCCAGCTGCCCAAAAATGGGAGTTCAGCGGCGCGGGAAGGGGGATCGGTAAGGTGTATTGAAATTAATACGCACCGACAGCAAAAATAAACGACGAGTTATGTGTAAAACAGAAAAGCGGGAGAAAAAAAACCAGTTTAAAATTCGAAAAATTGGCAAAGAGTCAGCAGCAGCAGCAGCGGCGGCAGACGGCATTAAATGTAGCCAAGTGCCCTGCTGCAGGGAAGAAAGGAAGGGCGGAGGAGGAAGGGAGGCCTGCCGGCAAATGCGTTGCCCGGGAATGCTGGCTGATTTTAAAAACGGTAGCAAAGCAATTACAACAACAGCAACAATTCAATTAAACGAGTTGAAGCCAAGGGGGCCGGCGGAGCAGTCAATGCCGATGCGCCGGAGAAGATAATAAGGGGCACATGGTGAGGGGAGGGTGCTCGTGGGACCGGCCAGAAAGATGTGCCCAAGAGAGATGGAGGTGCTCCGGTCATCCCGAACTACGAGTATCCTTCTTGGGCGACGATCTGTTGATCGAATGGGAAAGAGGAAGAGAGCGTAGGTGTTGAGGGAATCTGAAAAGGATCGGAATGTGGAAGGACCGGAATTTATAAAAATAATGAGATTGTGCTTGATTCTTTACGTCTCAGGTTTAGTTATCAGAACCTTTTTCGAGCTATATTCCATAGAATGAATTCCCCTGCACTATACTTCAATTTCTAAAAATTTATTGAATTGACAAAATATGCATTTTAAATATCTATTGCTCGGGGGCGTTGAATAATTCAAATTTAAATATAAATTTAAATTTTTCTTCTTATTCATTTTATTGGTTCAAATTTGAAACAGATGCGTCAATGGAAACAATATGTACGTTGTAGAAATTGTGAGATATCAATGTAATCTCATCCAATTATTGATTATAAAAAACTTTTTGCCTTACTAGCTTTTTTCGTAATGATAATAAATTTGATTATATATAAGCTTGTTCTTAATTTCTTAATTATTTTTTTATATATTTTTATTGCATTCTGTAGTTCTTTTAGAAAGGATAATTAAAACTCTTTTAACTTCTAAAATATTCTGAATTCCGAAATGCTTAAACATTCCTAGAAATATACCAAATGTTTTTATTAAAAATATCGATTTACAGTTCTTACATTGTTGTAATTTCCTTTTAATTATTTGGACTTACTTTAATTTAATATGTCCAAGAGTCCGTAAGTGATTGTTGCAATAAAATATTGATGTGCCATAATAGCTAATGCCATTAATCCAACCCCACACTAATCGAAACGATTATAACACACAAAGTAATGACTTCATCGTCACCGGAACCACTCCCTGTAATCAACCGCCGACCCGAAAGTACAAGCAATCAAAGCCAGAATGCCCACACATTTCAGGTGTAGCGCACTCTTTGTGAAAAATGTGAAGCAGCAGGCGGTGCACCCCATTTCCATTACTCCCATTCCCATTCCCATTGCCCTCTGCATTCACTGTACCCATTCCCCCCGCACCCATTAACCAATTCCGGTTCTTCACGATTATGAAGCGTGCTCTCATAACTCCGCCACGAAGGGGCAGGGCTGGGCATTGGGGCTTCCACCACGCAGCGCGTTGCAAGTCGCGCTTTATCATGGAGATAAAAGCGAAAGGCTGGATGCAAGGTATCAGCGGGGAAAGGAGGGAACTCCGAGGCTCACCTGCTGCCCGCGGATAACCACAGGCTGGCTCACCTCCTCCGCACCCCGGCATCCCTGTAACCAGTCGAGTCAGTCAGTCAAACAACCAAAGCTGCAGGGCACCTACCCACCACCTACGGTCGCGCCCCTCTTGGCCGCCCCAATCAACTGGTTGCAACATGGGTCTTCGAACTGCAGTGGTTGTTGCTGTTTGCCAATGTTTTTGGGTGCCGCCTCCAGTCCCCTCCCGCCAGCCACAGCCCGTCCCTCTGGTGCCCATCGTGCCACGCCCCCGTTGCGCGTTTCGCATTTCCGTTGCATTTTTCAATGTCCGTCGATGCACTCAAAAAAAATAAAACTTCTTCGATATATATATTAATGCCTGAAATGCTTGAATGTCTTAAAAAAATATCAAGTTTGAGTTCATGTATTTTTAATTTAATTTATTGTCATTCAAAATACCTGAAAATTGTCTGTCTTATTTTATTTTCAAAATTCTTCTCAGTGTGGGGTTGCAGTTGGTGTTATTTTTGTTGTTGTTGTTGTTGGGATTTATGTGCGGTTGAATGAACACACCCGGCAGGCATTCAACAACAACAACAAATGCAATGATGACGACTTAACCGTCATCATTATCATCATCATCATTGTCGTCATCAAAAACATTGCCAGGCTGCAACAAAGCCAGAAATAACAACAACAACAACATTTTGCACGTTTCTTTCTTTTTTGTTTTTTTTTATAATAAACACACATTTTTGCAAAAACTTTTGCCATGGATCCGAACCGAAAACTGAACAAAACAAGGCAAAAAATAACGCCAAGTTGAAAAAGCAACAGCCACAATGGATAAAGTGTGCTGAAAAATTTCGCATAATTATTTCCCATGTTCCCCGCACAGGATCCGGCCATCCATCCATCCATTCGCGGTGCATTTAAAAGAGCATAAGTGAAAAAATTTGTTAAAGTGTCAACATTGACAGCGATTTAAGTCATTTTACTGTCATCATTAGGCCGCAACCGAAACCGGGGCCAGAGCGTGGGTTCACATCGTGATTTATATATGAGAGAGAGAGAGAGAGGTTTTTGTAGTTATTCGTGGATATATTTGGGAATTTATAGTCAAAAAGGATCGATTACCATCAAAGATGACACAGATAACTCCGCTACTTATCAGAGAAATTGGATAACTCTGTATAATCTCTCTTTAACCTAATAGCAACTCACTCTCTAACGACTTTGGCAAATCCACAAATCGATTATTTTTCTAAAAACTTTTAACGACAAGTCAAACATTTAGCTCAGCTATTAGAGGACATAAAACTCCCCTCAGCCGCTATAATTTCCAACATTATCGTATTCTTCGGATTTATCTAACGGAATTGCCCCAGGAGCTTCGCTTTTCCATCTCCCCTCACCTATAATTGGAAGGCGACAAGGCGAAGGGAAATTAAAATGGGAAATTTTAAAGAAAAGCGAACAGGAAGAGCCCCATTTGCTGCTACAGAATGAGTGAAATCAATTAAAAAGTTTTTACCAACTGGCTTTGAAGCCGGGATTAAGGATTAAGCATCTAAATTAAGAGTGCCGAAACGAGAATGAATTTATCTTCCCCAAACTGCCATATTTTGTAAGGGTTATGCGGGAGAGCCTTAATTAAATTTCAATGCACTTTCCAGCAAAAGAAAGAAACAAAAATACAAATTCTTTTCGAATTCATTTCCAATGTCTTGTATGGGATGTTCATTTCGAGGCGTATGTGGGGATGCAGGCAGACAGAACTTGGCCGTCAACCCGTGCCACGCCCACCAAGTCAGAAGTTTTGAGCCTTATTTACGCCTGCAGAAAAAAATTCTTTAAAAAGCGATAAATGCGAAGAGCAAATGCTGCCATTTGTGTGAATGCTGTTACTAAGAAAGGTTAACGGAATGCTCTTTATTCTGAAAGTTTTACCGATTGAATATACATATAATAATATGAGATTTATGGAGAATATTTTGGCAGCTTGCCAAATATTTTAGTATTAAAATAACCAACAAATTTTTAGCATAAACTAAAGTTGGATAGAAGTTGATCACTTATATATAGTACTCCAAAAAATTGATAAATTGAGATAATGTATCATGAATGCATCACATTATAGATATATTTATATTATTATTATTATATTATTATTATTATATTATTATTATTATATTATTATACAAATATTCTGTATATATCTTTGCTATCTATAGAGGGCATTAACAGATTCGTCGGGTTCGTGTAGCACACAGCACTTACGCGTTCTCTTTATTTCCCTCTTCTGCCCGTCCTTCTTACGAACCTCGGAAAACTTTTTTTGGCGCAGACATTAATCTTGAAAAAGAAAATTTGCATGAAATTAAAAAAGTAGAAATACTTAAGCTTCCAGCATGGGCACAGCAGCAACAACTCGACATCTTCAATTCGATGGGGGCTGCTTGGAACGGAAAAGTGAAATTTGTAAGCACTTAGCAGAGACTTCGACTTGTTCGTGAATTTTACTTAGTTTGGTCTAATCGGGGTCTATGAGTGCGGTTTAAAGTCGAAGTAATTTTACGGGAACTAAGGAAGTTACTGGCTTTGAGAGCCAAGGTTGCTGAGAAATGTGGTAGAGGCTTACAAGTTTTATTAAATGTAAACTAACTAGTTAAGGGTGGAAAGAATACACTTAAGATAAAAGGATTCTAAGATTTGGTTATTATCAAATGTACCCTTTTTCTAATTAAGATGATAAGATGATTAAGTTAACAGCGAGACCTGAAGCCAATTCTGATTTTAAATATGTTTCATCAGCATTTTTTATTCAGCAATTTACGAAAGTTTGTTAGCTTTTATCAAAAGTAATTAGTTACTAATTATAATAATCTTGACTAATAGATCTGAAATCTATTTATACCTCGACTAAAGCTTTTTACAGTAATTCCGATATAATCAGAAACAATTTACTTTACGCACCTCCATCAGGTTTTTGTAACCACCCCACCCCTGCCTGACCTGAGCGGAAATGGTTCGGCAGCACTTTAAATATTTAATTGCATAATACCGTAATTCCTGGGCAGGCATGTTGCCACTTTTGGCTGCCTCTCGGGCCTCTATAACAGCAACTCAGTTTGTAGCATGGCAAATTGTTGGGCGCACAAAAAGGAAAACAGCGTTCCTTCGGTTGCAGGTCTGGATTTTCCATTTCCCTCAAGTGTTTGCGGTGGGTCTGCCGTGTCCTCCTCCTTCTGTTTCTCCTTTTACAGCAAAAGAGGGAAGAGGAGTGCCTCCTTCCCTCTTTGGAATGGCGCTTGCAGCCCGCTTGTTTATGGCTCTAAGCACAATGGACGCATTTGCATTTGACGCAATTCGGTGTGGTATGCGGAGAGTCACCCCTTCAGCTTCAGCTTCAGACTCAGGACCCCGTCCACCGCCAGGTCTAACTTATTACTTTAGTCTGCTTTCAGGCGCAAAAATTTCATTCATTCTCTCCTCCAGCATACACCTCGACCCCTCCTCCGTTTGAGTTAAAATGTGATTTTTCACTTGACTTTTTAATTATGCGGCACGCTACGGCAGCAACAACAAAGTACACCTACTTGTATATTGCCTATTGTGCCTTTGTGGAAGCCAAACAGCGGAATCTGAGCTTGAGGGCCAAGCCGAGGCGCTGGCGAAAGTTAAGCAGTAAATCTAATCCTTGGATGGCGCTGGGCAGCAGATAAGATGGGGGGAAGATGTGTTTGTGTTTTATCGAGACTTGGCAAATTAAGGCGGTTGAGTTGATATATTGCCCATTGGGGGGGTCTAGACCACCTTCTCTTCCTTCTAGGTGAGCTTAAGTAAGCGAAGAGACCTTTAAACTTAATAAACAGATTTGGAGGAATATCTTGAAGAAATCAAGAGATAAAATACTTACATCTGAAAAGTACAAAACATTTTACACAATATAAGAAACTATTTATTATTAAGTCTTATCTACGGAACAAGTCTTAAAATACACTGTAAAAAAACAATATTAAAAGTAAGTGTCGTAAAGCATATACTTGAACACCAAGGGAATGGTAAAGTATTCTGTATCTCGTTATTTGTTATTTTTAAACAACACTTCTAAAGTTGATATACAAAAATTGGTGTAAAAAATCGTATGACGTTATGCATCTTATTCTTTCGTATAGATCTCTTTTTAACCTAACTCGGTAGCTTTGAGCTTTGCTAAGTCTTTATGTCACTCCAACAACTAACAATTCCACTTTAGTCAAGTTTGCTTTTAAGAAATAGATTGCACAAAAGTCATAATCAACTTAAAAAGTACAAATAAATCCTACAAATTATTTGAATGGCTTTCGTCTGTTAGAGGGGTTCCTCTCGAATGACCCTATTCTGGGTGGAGCCCACTATATAATCTGATTTCGTTTCGTCATATTTGCATGCTAATGCAAAAGTATAAAAAAAGGAAATACTTTCGAGCTCTTTTCTCTCGTTGAACGTTATTCAGAGCATCCAGGAGCTTTGTTCGTTCGTATGCAAATTACTTAATTTAAAGCATTACTCTAGCAGCCCCGTATTCCTCGACTCGAATAGATATTCTTACTCAAGGGGAGAGAACGGACGAACATTTGAAATCATTATTATCCCACACGCACAGTCGCACCCTCGCTTCTTCATCATCATCATTATGGCCATCGCCATCGTCATCGTCAAAGTCATCATCATTATCGTTGTCTTCATTTTTATGAAGTGTCATTTGTGTGTCGCTTTTGGCGCCTATAAAGCAAACGCCTAAACCCGAAGCTCACACACACACACAGACACACTTGGAGGCACACCCCTTTCGCTGTGACCAACAGACAGTCGATTCAGTCGACAGGCACTCACTCATTCATTCATTCACTCACTTGCTTACACTACCACCCCCTCAGCCCCTGAGCCCCACTTGAGCCTGCCGTCGTCCCTAGTCTTGCTTCCACTTTTTATCAGAGCCACGCAATCGTTGGTGCTCCGCTTGCTCCTCCACGATTCATCCCCCTTTTGAGTGTCGGTCCTTTGAATTTTTCATGCCTCGCTTTTCCGTTTTCTTTCCTCTTATTTGCGAGCCAAAAGCCTGGAGTTCAGCAGTGCCACATGGCGTATACTTAATGCCAATTTAATTGGATTTAATTATATTTTAATTGCACTTGGACAGCGCCTAAAAAGTAGGCGACTTAAGTGAACATCCTCCTGAAGCTAAGACATTACTCCTGTGATCTCTGTCGACTCATTTGCTATGCCAACAAATTCCTGTTTGAATTTTGTTCGGACATTCACACAGTCAATCTACTAAAGCTGGTCAGGCATTGACATTTTTTCCTGTTCCTGTTCCCCACTCCAGATTGCCAATTTTGTTCAGTTTCCACAGCTTTTCCAAGCACATAAATTCAGTTTTAATTTAGCTGCGAATGTGAATGGCAAAAGCGTGCTCCGGGCTCATGCAAATTAATCATTTTGATTAACCAATTAATTGCCAAACATGTTTCGCTTTGCGCCCAGATTTTCAATCGCAAATTAAAGAGAAATAAATATCATGAAACCATAACGAAGGTAGCGAATTTGGAATTCCCTAACTCGGAAAAAAGGGAAATTCAAGAACTCGTAATACAAAAACGAATATCATTGCATTAAAAGAACTTGCTCCGACCAAAGAAGGCATATATTTGTTAAAGCATCTTCATTAATTGAACTTTAAAGACATTCCTTTAAATAAAAATTATAAATTATAAATTTAATACACTCTACACTAGAGTATCCCCAAAGAAAAATCCAGTCGAAGCGACTCTCCTTCCCGCGGTTACAACTCAAACTGGAATTGATTTATGTGCCGCGACTGGCTAACCATTCGTTGTTGCCCTGTCCATGGCTGTCAATATCACACTCTCCGTCCGGCTGGTCAGCCCCTCTGCCCCAGGGATCGGGTCTTGGCCGATTATCGAGCCGCGATATTGAACTTGGCAGGCGGAGAGCGATTTCGGAGATTGGCCATTCGACTCCTCGATGGGAATTTGACGCGTTTTCGGCGCGTTATTGTGCAATGAATTGTAAAATGTGCTCCAAATTGACGCTTAATTAGTTGGGGAATGTGAGAGTTTGGAAGCTAGAGAGTGGCCGGCGTAAGCTGATACTTGTCCGGTCCGCTTGGCCCGTGCCTAATGATGATATATACTTTCCTGCGACCAGTCATTTTCCGCAGAACCCTTTCAATCGTTGGGTCAGGGTGAGTCGACGGAATTCGTGGAAGAGCCGCGTTTGCCCGATTAACAGCCATCAATCAACAGAGTTGTGGCGCCCAAACTCCACTTCATAGTCCAAACAATGGATCGCTGTAATGAAACCCACCAGATATAATGGAATATCTATTTAATCAACCCTCTGTATAATCACCAAGTTGCCCAGCCTTTAATTACCCGCCATGTCCTCCCCCGAATCGCGTCCGAATTTCGATTATAATTGAAACCGCCTCGATGTCAATGGTAACTGCTGATCCCGATGATGGCGGCGATAGCCTCCGGCCTGTCCTGCGGTGGGTTAGTGGGCCCGCGAGAGCGTAATAAGCCCGATTAAGGCCGCAATAATTATAATATTGGGCGTGGAGCTGAGTGGAGCATACGGAGCGGCCGCCGCACAAAATGCCAATTAACTCGCAAATTCAAGTTCAAGCCACGGCGGGACAAACAGACCTCATTTAATCCGCCGCACAGATGATTTGTGCGCCCTCTGCACATCATCAATTTATGGGTATTCCACGGTATATAGGTATTACCGCCTCGTCCCATTGCTTCCCTCCCGCCGGAGCACCAAATGCCGCACACTGTCTGCCCTCATCACTCGCATTGTTATGCGCCAGTGGCCAAATCTCTCTCGCTTCTGATTCTCCCTGACTGGGCCCGACCCCGACCCTAATCGCATTTCAATCATCATCGGCAGCGGCAGCGGCGGCGGCCAAAAGACCAACCGAGGGACCCTTTCCTGCTCTCCTGGAGATTTCGCATCCTGCAGCCGTCAGTTGCAGGCCACATTAAACGACAGCAGAGACCGCTTGGCTTGACGCTGTTAGTTGGGAATCAGTTTCCTTTTTCTTTCTTCAATCTAGGGACGCACTCGCCCGGCATCTTACTCAATAACATGCAGTTTTTCCTTTTGATTTTCTTGGGAAACTGTTGCCATTAAAGCAGAGGGTAACAGTGCTCCTGCTCTAATTCAAATTCTAAATAGTAATAACTTCAGAGGAATCCTTGATTTATTATCGAAAGTAATTTGGGAACATATTCCGATAAAAAACAGATTAAAGTCTCCTATTTAAGAAAGTTTTAGCTATTCCTTCCAGGCTATATTCTTTGGCTTCCTGATTTCGCTCAGACCCAAGGAAATACAGAGCAGCAAATAAGGGATGTCCATATGTCCAGGCCATGTCTTTGCTGTGTTTGCCAAGGACATAATGAGCAGGACTTCCGCCGACTTCCTTCCTCCGAACGAGCCCAGCAGAGATGGAGGAAAAGTATTGTGCGAATGACTCCTTTGAAGTCGAATGATGAGACAGCATTTTTCTGCTCAGGCACCATAAAAATAGGATGTGCACATGAGAGGCTGGGTTCCTTTCAGATTGCGATCGGGCTGTGAAAAAGAACCCCTAAGCCGTGGTGGCCCTTTCAGCAGCGTTATCTGTCATCTTCAATATTGAAATGATCCGATTTTGTATTTAAAAAGGGACTTGGCAAACCGTAAGCCATTAAAGAGACTGTTGTCTGCCTCAAGACAGAGTAAACGAGCAGAGGTAAAGAAGGCGATCGAAGTGCCACGTTGCTTTCCCTATTTGTCCTAAGGTCCTTGGCTATCAATTTCAGTAATTATAAATTACCGGATGAGCCACAGGACGGGAGGCTGTAGGGAAAGCAGATTTAAATTAAAACCCAGACATCCAGGGACCGGGAGCAACAATTATGATGGAAAAGCTTAGTAGTTTCGCCTGCGAGAAAAACGCGTCCGTAAGCTATTAAGTTCTTAATTCGCGGAATGAAATTTCAAACTAAAAGCATTTGAGCCTGCCAGCGCCAGTCGGGGAATGGAGATGGGGATATGGTGGCCGTATAGCTTTACCGTTAGCTAAGCAGGAGCTGTGGCAACAATGTCCTTGCCGTTGCCCGTCTGCAACGGCAACCAATTAGCAGCTTATTAGAATGCACACCATCCGTAATCCTTTCCAGCAACAATTTGTGGACTTAAAATATTAAATTGCTGAAACTTAAAAACAGATTTCTCAGCAAAAGCAGAAAAAACAGCAACGCTGTTGGACGGCCAAACTTCCAGCTAAGCAAACGAAGTCACTGAAAGTGGGACGAGTAGAGGCGGTGGATGGTATATGCAGGGTCAGGAGCCAAGCGGGGTTGTGAAATTATGCAAAAGGAGAGCAGGAAAGGCTATATCGAAGGGGGACTGGGGGAAGGTACACTGGGATAAAAGATCTTTTTAAACGAAGACATTCAATTTAAATTTAATTGAATTTAAGCTCTTTTATCAGTGTTCTTACGTTTCTTCATATTGCAAAGGCTGTTGAATGAGATGTTCAATTAGATATTAGGAGTTAGAAAACATTATTCCTTAAATAACACTTCCGATGATAAATCAAAAATTCACTGTAACACGGATAAAGATACTAGGATTTCTTTCTGCTAACCATGTTTAGTATTGTATTAAAAGTTGCTTTAATTCAACCAATATTTGACTAAAGTAAAAAAGAAAACTTTAAATTAAACTTACTTTGGATTTAGAGAATTCTCGAATGAATATATGTAAAGAATTTCTTGAGCCCTTCTCTCAGTGTTAGGGACCAGACCAAGTTACTGGATAAGTGCACAGGCACGAGAACCTGTGGCCAAGTTCGGACATGGGGGTTTGGGGCCTGGCCAAGGGACCTGGACCTGAACCTGGTCGTGGACCTGAGCCCCAGTCCAGACTGGAGCGAAAGGCGCTTCAAGCGTAAAAAGTTAAACTTGAAATTCTCTTGAGTTGCTTTCTTGGAAATTGGCCCTGGACATGGCCATGGCCATGGAGGCCAAGCAGTAGACAGCTGTGCAGTTGTGAAGAAGGAGACAGACCTCTTCCTCTCTGCCTTCTTATGGCCAGGCCAAATTATAAAACGAAAGACATTCTACGACTATAATAATGCTGTCTTCCAGGGATAGACAGGCATTCAGACTGGGTGGAGGATGCTTGTTGTTCCGAAAGTTTCTGGGATGGATGGCCACCGAGGGGCAGAGCCCAGTGGCCCGCCCACTATCGAATGAAAGCGAAACCCTTTAACAAACGTGTCTGGCATGGAGATGGCGTGTCTGTGGCTGGCCCTTAAACCCAGCTAAATTATGCAGGACTTTGAGGAAAGACTGGCACCTTAAAGATAATGCAAGTGCGGCCCAAAAGTTATAGAACATTTAAGAAAAGTTATCTTAAAGTCTGGCTGGATAGAGTGAGTAATTGCAGTGCGTTAACTTGCACAAAAGTCGATCAATAGCCTTTTAAGCCTTTTAAGGAATCGACAACCCTTTAAGCGCTCCATAATCACCCCTCATTGATCCTTTCATTGTGTATTTTCCCCTGCCGATCACTCAAACAGGATTTGCCAGTTGAGTGCCTCTGTTGTCACCTCTCCTCGCCCCCAACCAGAGTCGGCATACCCAAAATGCGACTTAATTACACTCGCTCATAAGCAAAAGTATCCCAAAGCGTTCCCCGAATACCAGGGTTTGGTGTGGGCCGAAGTTTTCCGGATGGGGGCTCCGGGACGGGCCGCACAATCACAAAGGATAAACCAATTAAACTTAGTTCGAGGCAAGCAAATGCCAAATGCCAGGCGCCATCAACCGTCTGACAATTCAAACAGCAAAACTCAACTAACCGACAATGAAAACCTCAGAAATGTGCAGTCGGGCTGAGGGATAGTGGCCATGGCTACTGGGTCCCGGCTCTGGCTCTGGCTCCGGCTCCTGCCTCGGCAGGCAGCTCCCAGCTGCCAGTTGCTGGCGTGGCATTCCCCTGACAACTAACCGATGTCCTGACCCAACCCCCTGCCATTGCGCTGACTGCATATTTCGACATTTATGTGGTCGTCAATGGGTGTCGTTGTGTCGTTGATTTCTTGCTTAAGCGCGATGCGATTCAATTTCAAATCCTGAACACATTTCCACGAGTGGCTGAGCAGGCGAAGGATGAAGGACTCAGAACTCAGAACTCAGGGCGCGGGACAAGGCAAGGACTCGCCGGGACAGCTAACAATGTTATCTCGTAATTTTACACGTCGATGATTTCGGGCGAATGAGTTTGATTCGATTGTCTCAAGTTTTTTGCGATTGTGTGCAGCTCTTTGGGCATGGGGTAGTTGCTGCACGGTGAGTGGTGGCTCTAGCCTCCGGAATCCGGACGCAACACCGAGTGGCGGCGACGACGCCTCTGACAAGCTTCTGACAGCCGAAGCCGAGCGCCTGCTGGGTCCCAGGACAGCTGCTCCTGCTCTTGTGCCTTTAGCCACCCCCCTTCGTGCGGCGCTGCAATAAATTCGTGCAATGCAACACAGCCCAGCTCCACGGACATTGGAAAGGGTTCGCTTTTCCCGCAAAAAGGGGAAAAAAACATTAAAAAAGACCAGACTTTGAGTTTTCTATTGTTTCTAAAATATCTATTATCAGGAACTCACTGAACACCATTAAAAATAATGACTTATGTTCATTTCATTTGATTTCTTTTACTTTTTAACAACAAAGCAAAGCACTTAATCATATTATAATATAATATAAGGCCGTATTACCAAATACCATAAAGGGATAATATGTGTAACGCCATACAATTGTTTGCTATATTTTTTAGGACCTGAGTGTGGAAGAGCTCAATTTTTTGGTGGCTAGCTGAAAAATGGCTTGCAATTAGCAGTTTAAATAAAAGGGGCGTTAAGCATCTTGTTATTACTATTTTCTTACCAAATAATAATCCTTCAATCTGCGCCTAGGCTATACATGGTATACCCTCAAATTTGATAAGTACTAGGTAGTAAAAGGAAACTCAAAATTCCAGAGACGGCAGCGGCATTCGAATGACATGCAAAGTTGTCGCCCCCTTTCGAAACGAAACTTTTACCCAAAATCATTTCAACTTTGTGCCTTTTTTGCCACCGCCAGCGTCACCATCACCGTCACAAGCACTGCTCAGCTGTGTCCTGTCCTGTCCTGGCCAAAAAGAGTTTACCGCGCCCGTCGCTTCATTGTCGTGGTAATCAAATAAAAATCAATGGCTTGTGAAATTCAAATTGTGACTCGGAACAGACTCGGTCGCTCTTCAGTTCTAGGACTGCCTTTCCCGTCCAGCCTCCCTTTTCTTCGAGTGCCCAAATCACGTGCCCGATTCTCATTTGCCGTTAGCATTCGCAATCGCTGGAGTTAATGATCTGATGCCGTCTAGCACACAACTATCTACAAGTACAGACCGCGCCAACTAAATCAACTGTCATTATGGGGCAGGTTGACTAGTCGCAGATGGCGGTTCCTCCGGCCAAGTCTCGGGCTCTGAATAAATTAATTTTTAAATAGCGAAGCGAGACCGAAGTTGGAGTGTGGCGATAGTTAATTATAGGGTACTTCGGGCGGCGAACTGATCTCTGGAGGCTTCATTTCTGATAGCAAACCTCCTTCCTTCTATTTGGGAAAAAAGTAGATTTTAAATTCGCCCTCGCCTCTATCCTGAATCAATCTGGTCTTCCTTCCGGCCAAGCCCATTTCCTTAGAAACAACAACCAAATTAACATCATATGTTCGATGCAGTCGAGGGGGGAGTAGCTGAGCTGAGCTGTCAAGGCACTCCCCCAGACAATCCCCTGGGGTGCACGGTTAAAGTTCTTAAATTTCTTAAACAATTTTTTATTAAATGACAAGTGAAGTTGGGAAGGAGCAGGAGGAATGGTTTTTCCAGCAGATAGGATGGTGGGTGTTGACATCTCAGGGACTGCTCTGAGGATTAGCCGCCACCCCTGACAGAGCCATCGAGCCCAACTAAGCCTTGTGTAATAATTATGCTAACGACTGTCAATTGTATGGGCCCGCGAGGGCTGTAAATTGAATAGAGATAGCGAGATGCTCACAAAGAGAAAGGGAGAGAGAAAAGGAGGAAAGGGAGCTGTGTCAACGATACAAACCGCAAACCGAAGGATAAAGAAGCCGGGGCACACTCCTTGCAAGGGTTGCTGCCCGTCTCGAGACGTGTGCTAATAGTTCGTGGCTCGCGGTGGCTCTCCTTCGGGCTCAACCCCTTGGCTTTTGGGAAATCACAGCCCTTTTATTTGGAAATTAAACTCGCCTGGCTTTTCACACTCAATTGACTTCTTTGGCCTCCCCTCCCCTCCCCGCCCGCTTGCTTGTTGTCAACTTTTCGCACACATGGAAAAAAAATATTGAAGCGAAAGTGAACCCATTTGCCGGAACGAATCGCTGGCATCCATTATCTGCAGACACTCGACGCCTATATAGAAGTCGAGGAACTATAGAAAGGGTATTGAATCAGTCTCGGAAAAAGGCGGGATGTGATTCCACAAGACGTTCGCTGAGAACGCGGGAGCTCCACTTGAAGTGTTTGCTGTCCTGTCCGTTGACGCTTCGCTGTCTGCGCAAAGGCTTTAGCTTCTGTCCATTCCATCCCATTCCTCACTACCGCTTTTGAATTTGCATTAAGATTATGTAAATTTCCCCCAAAGAGCAGCGAAAAAACACTCGGAAATGCGCGTGTTTCTGGCACTTTTCCGGCGAGTCTAAGCCGTAAACAAATTGAAAAGACCCTCGAGCCGGAACGGCGACTTTAAAGGGGAAATGGCTTTAAATTGCTGCCAGTGGTCCATGTAAATCATAAAATCATTTTCCTATTTTAATTAAAATTGCCAACGAAAGGTACGAACCCTTTTCGCCGCCCGGGTAAAGTTTTCTTTTTGGTCCTGGCATCACTCAGCCGCCCAGTTGCTTTCAAGTTTTGTGCGTTTAATTTGCTGCCATTTTCACTTTTGCTTCTGCCCATTACATTTATCAAGCTGTGCTTTCCAGTTCCTCCTCCCCGGTTGGCCTTTGTCAACACGGGGCTGACCCGAAACTCCTTCCGCCCGCCTTCAATCCGCCTCGTGTGAGTCGGAAAAGTTAGTGCCTGGCCGAGGAAAAAGTTTTTCCACCTTCGCCTCGCAACTGTAAGTAAACTGTTGTCCGTAGTTTTTCCTTTTAGTGCTATACCCACCTGCCTCCCAGAAAAAGCAGGAGTAGTCAATTTGTGTGCTACCCCACCTGGGAGGACATGACTAAGATACGGGCACTCTGTCCTAGTCTTCGTCCTGAAAGTGTTGCCACATTCGAGCAATTATGTTTGCGGTGTGCCGGTGCCCCAGCCGGAGGCCAGAAAGGGGTTAACCTGAGGGTGACGTTGCATTGGAGGTAAGAGTACGTGTAAGGAGCACAGGATTACTGCGGCACTTGCACTATCTGTCCAAGAAAGTGGGTTGAGTGGGCCACTCCAGAGATTTCCATGCAGCTCATCACTTTCGCTTGGCAAATACTTGGCATCTGTAAACAAGCCACAAGCCACCACGATGTTCCGATCTTATCGCCAGTGCGGATGCTAAGCTCCCAGAAGTCCCTGCACCACCGGGAGCCATGGAACCAGGCAGCCAGGCCACTTACTTGCAACTGACAGGGAGTGACAAGGCAGTCAAAACTACCTAGCCACATGTGCGGTGAGCGCGGAGGGGGCGGAGGGGTCCTGCTCGAATCGCTACTTAACACTCCTTTTTTCTCCGTTCTCCCAAAAAGTTGAAGAAGAAAAAAGCTTAAACCGCAGACAGAATCCGACGGCCGAAGGGCTGGGAACGACGTAAAAATTCGGCGTCTGCTGTTGGAGGCAGCTTCAAGAATGAGAAGGACTCAAACCCAGACCAAAGGCACAACCAGAACCAGATTCCGAATCCAGCTCAAGTCGTGGGGCCTCAGCTGTTGGTGGATGTGTGTATTTTCAGTTAAACCTTGGCAAGAGGGTAGTGTAATTTTAATGGCTGTCTTGTCATGTTGCAAATAAGCCGCCTTAAAGTTGGACTTGTGGCTAAAAGTTGGTTCTCGTCTCTGAAAGTAAATAACAGGTAGACTTTTTTTTTATTTGCCAAATAATACTTCCAGAACAAAATAGTTTAAGACTCGCATCAGTTATTCTATTACCTTTAAGTTTTTCTTTCTGTAAACTCTTGTTGAATCCTGGTTTTTGGATGGTAGAAAATATAGAAAAATATATACCTCAAAGGTCGATAGATCAATTTCATAAACTCACCTTAGACACTTATAGTTGCAATTAAATATAAATAGGTTATTTACTTCCAATAAATTATTCTTTACAATAGCTAATAGCACAAATAAAGTAAAAATTTTATTCTGCCATTTTTGGTGATGTCGATCATGAATCGTTATATAATATGTGTAATATGTTTAATAAATCGTTAAATCGATTTTTGATATATCGCATTAATTTTCTAAGCTTAGCTTAAACAATAATGTTAGCAATTGTTTATAAAGGTTTTATTTACAGATAATTTTCAATAATTCTTTCAATATAATCGCGAATATATAATATACAATAATACAAAATATTTATATCGCTAATTTATTGCTAAATGGGATCATTTTCGATATTTTTAATTTTTATATACACGAAAATTTTATCAATAAAATTGTTTGTTATATTAATTCTATAATATCGATAAATTATTGTTAAATGCGATTTTTTGATATCATATTACGCGTGATATTTCGCTCGATTTCATATTTGACACTCATACACGATACCGTTCCTAACTCTTTAACTCTGCATATATATTTAAGATTATAAGGCTAAGCTGTGCGACTTAACTGATATTTGCTGCTAGGGTAAGGGTATTCAAAGCTTCGCTCCGCCGAAAAAGCCCTTGTTCTCGACCCATGCATTCCTTGTGTTGTCGCTGGTGTCCCCAAATGCCATTTAGCATTTGACTTAAACGCGGCTGCTGCTCCTGATGGAAGAGCGAAAGAGTCGGGTGGCGGGGCGCACAGGGGTCTGTGGTAGCGACAACCTGCTGAGACGCAAACAACGACTCCGAGCCGAGCAACATATGCTTGTGTGTATCTCTGGGCCACGTTAAGAACGTCTGATGCCTTGCTCCTGCAGCCTCTGTTGGCCACAGACTGCTCTTTCCCCGCCCCTGCAGCCGCCACGGCCCCGACTCGGTTCCAGTTTGCAGTCTCAGGCAACTATTAAGTCACATGTTTGTCAGTCTGCCGGGCGTGCGCCGCTTCCATCCCTTTCGCTCCTGATATTAGACTTTTGAGTTATGACTTTGCATCCTTGAAGGAGAGTTCTTCTTTTTAGGAGTGGAGGAGCGAAGCCAGTTTAACCTGAAATTCCACATTAGTTCCCTGCCGCGGCAGCGTCTCTCTCTCTCTCTTGCGTTTATTTGTCTTTGTTTTTACAGCCCTTTTCAGCCAGGTAAACACGGCCAGGCCAAAATGCAGCCAGTGGCTTTAAGTCAGGCCCAGACAGCATCATATGGTCAGTCGGAAGCGAGGAGCATGGAAGCAGCCAAGAGAGCAGCCTGGACCTGACTCATCCAACCGAGCAGCTTCATTACGCGCCTGCTTGGGCCAGGCTCTGTTTGTTCCCCTTTTGTCGCAGACTTATTACTTTGGCCTGCGGGCAGGCCAACAAAGGAACCCCTTGTTCTGGTCCTGCTTCTGTCCCACGTTCCCGGGGTGACATTTGGGCTTCCGACTTACCAAGTGACATAATATGACACGAGGCTGCCAAGGACTCTTGTCAACTGCCTGACTGCTGCACTTGCAGCCGAGCTTGCAGCTTGGCAAATGGAAACTTTCCTCCTGCAGATATTGTGGGAGACCATTCCCACTCCCACTCCCTCTGACGATCCCACTCTGGCTTCCATTAGTCGCTGGTCTAGACAGCCTCCTGTGCGGAGGACTTCCTTCTGCCCGCCTTTATCTATTAAACATAATTTACACGATTTTACTAACTTTATCTGGCTCGGGAAGAGGGAAAACTAAAGTTAGCTTAAGCAACTCCCTACCCGACTTTTCACCATCTTACTCTAACTGTCTTTCTCTCTCCTTCTGCTTTCAGGTAAGTTCGCATCCTGGCCTGGCTTCAATTAGTCGTAAGTGCCGGGGCCAAAGGCAGCCAAAGGATGTTCGCCTGCCGCTTCCTTTGCGCATATTTCAGTGAGTATGTCGTGTGTATGCTTAACGCGCTAAACTCGGCGTCTTTGGTGCTGGAAATTGTCTTCAAAGCCCCTGACTTCTGCCTGCATCCTGGCCATAATTATGTGCCGGCTTCCAGCGGCCAACTGGGTTGACACCGCGTCGTGAGTGGCTTGTGGCAACGCAATATTAAGGGCAGACGGCAGAGTTGTCCTGCTCGGAATTTGCATCAAAATAGAACACTTCGAAGTGCTCTTCCGAGGTTCTATTTTCTATTTTCCTTCAACAACAAAAAATTCATTATAAATATCCATTACCCAGGACACACATACATATGTATGCCCAGTTGTGGCAAAATGGGGGCAATAAAAGTGCCGGCAAAATAAACAGTTGGCGAAGAACTTTAGAAATCAGACGAAGGGTGAACAAGGATGCGGCGCCGGCATCCTTCCGAGTGAACTGAAGTACTTGTGAAACTTTTTTGCCATATTCATATAGAAACTAGAGACCCGCCCCGCTGCTGCTGCTGCTGCAGAGGTAGCCCAAACAGATTCATTAGATAAAATAATAAGCACTTGAGTGTGGTAAGTGGGGGAGCTGCGTCGAGTCAACGTGGCGTATGAGCGATTTTTCTTTCTGTTGCAAATGCAAGCGAAACTTTTTCTATTTCTGTGGGTGTCTGTGTGTGAATCCCCCTGCCGCCAGCAGGCAGGCACTCGAAGAGCAAACTTCAACACTTTGGCTGAAAAGCGAGCGGAAAAAAAGCAAAGTAAAACAAGGCGAGAGTAAAAACTTTGCTACTTAAAAGCGCAAAACGCAACGCAATGCTCGAGTGGTGCCGCCTGCACAGGATTTCCATGGGGGCGGTGGTGATAATGCTGGAGAGTCGTCGTCTGAGCGAGCACAAGTAACTGCGAACAAACCAATTAAGTTTATTACTTTTGCGTTTTTCAAGTGATTCCCTTCCTTTCCCTCGCTTTTTGTCCTTACTCCCCATCTATGGGAATGTGTGTGTGTGTGTGACTGGGCATTTAGCAAGTTCCTCCGACTTTGGCCCCGTGGTATGCCACAAAGTTGTTGCAAAAGTTTGACAAAGTGCTTCAAAACAAGACCAGGACACAGCGTCTGTGTGGGGGACAGGTGGAGCGGGTGGGTGGCGAGAGCGACACGATGAGAACACCACTCAGCACAACAGATTTGTCAAAGAAATTAATAAATACCGCGTCATGCTGCGTGCCCTCGTCTGCTCTTCTTTCCCTCTGCATGGGACATCCACTCTGGTTTTTCATCTTCTTTTTGGATGGGATCACTGAAAACAGTTAGTAAAGCCTTAATACTCTAATGTCACTGAGTTGAATGAAAGTGTGTCTCTTGGCACAGTTTATCCGGAAGTCTAACTCATTTCTGACCTTAAATGAAATTTAGATAAAATATTTGTTACATATAATATTATAAATATAATATAAAATATTATTAAATACATCAAATGTTTTATTTTGATTTCATTTATTTCGTTTTCAAAGTCATACAGATTATAAGCTTGCACATTTTCGACATTATCAATCACAAATGCTTTAGAATATGCCTTAAATAACGTACAACAATTTTACCTAGAATACAAGTACTTTATACTTCTTATTTTATAATTTATTGCTTTAAATATGTTTTAATATGTTTTAATCAGATCAGCTTTATTAAACTTAGACCTCTACCATTGAATACTTTGACTTGACTTTCTCTATCCAACTTTTGAACAAAATTTCAGGGGGCAAAAAATATTTGAGTGCAAACAAAATCGGTTGTAGCTACTTATCTTGTTATTATAATGTCTTTGCTTCAAGGAACTGAATAGAAAACAAAAAATGTAGGGCTTCGAGTTTTAGATTTTTAATCCTAAAACATATCTACTTCCTTATTTCTTCCTTGCGTGTTGATGCCGATTAATATTATACATTTTTATGTATAAACCGAGTTGTGATTTTGATATTAGAAATTTCTAATATTGCCAACGCAGCGATTTAAAAAGTCTTTCATCTTTCCAGTCTTCTTATTTTCGTTGGCAATTAAAGCAAATTACCAAAGGCAACATTCATTATTATTATGGCCATTTCATTTCGTATTCCCTAGTCCTGCCACTTCTCCCTTCCCCGGCCTGAGTCTGTGCTCCTTCCTTCTTATTCCATTTGGCCTGTCAGCCTGTTCTGGAAACCCTGGTCCTTGTTCTTCTGGTCTGGAGCCTTTTGTCAAGGTGATTTATCACCTCTAAGCGCCTGGCACTCATTAATTTTTGATTGGGCCAAAAAAGGCAAACGGCAAAAAGATGTTTCGCCCTCCCTCCGGTGTTTGTTGTCACTGGTTTTATTAAAACTTCATCAAATTCGGGCAGCAGCAGCAACAACAGCAGTTCGGGACTTAATGATGGACTCTGACTGGCGACGTTGTCTGCTCTCATTACTTTTTGTTTGAAATGAAATGGAACTCACTGCTACTCGCCAAGGTTCATTCAGGTTAATTGACTTTTTCAGCGGCGGGGAAAGCATAATATTTTTGTAGACTTTATTAGCTGATTAGTTTGCAAAGCGGTATTAATAAATATGAATAATTTCCACTCTACGAGATGTCCTTCCAAAGTAACTCCCCTTAAATAGCTTCAATTTTTTGTCCTAGCTGCTCTCAGTTGGCCGCAAAAGTTGGACAATTAATTATGGCGACGCCGCAAGAGAAAACAAAATGGGCAAAAAATTGGCTGCCAAATGGCGGCGACAACAATGACAGCGGTGGCATCGTTTACGGTGGCATGGTGTCCACCCTGCCCCGGCCACAATCAGAGTTCCGCTGCACATTGTGCGACACACCGGATTCGGATTTTTCCCGGACAGGAACGCTGAACCATGGACATGGTCACGGCCTTCCTGTTTATGGGCATCTACCTCTTCCACACACCCCAATTTTCCTGCCCCAGACTCGATTCCATTCCACTTCGTTCCGTTCCGGCTCCGAAAAACTATGGACGCCGCTTCCGTTGACAGTTATTTTGATTTATGCCGAATTGTTGCGAGGGCTCTACGTCCAGAAATGCGGATAAGGGGGCATAAAAGGTCCTGACCCGGGGAAGGAGGGGAAGGGGGGCGCTGGGTTGCATGCGTGCAAGGGGTCCACAGAAAAAAGGGCCATAAATAGCGCCCGAGGAGCCAACCAAGCGGCCACAAAAGAAATTCTAGTTGGCGGACCCCAGAAAAGCACTCAAAGCTCTAAAACAAATTGGCAGTGGGTGTGTGCGTGTGGGTAAAATAAAAAAGAAAAGGTGTCGGATAACAAAGTCCTAAACATAACTGGTAAAAGGTCCTTTTCCTAATAGCCGGCAGACGGAGGCACACACTCGAACTGAAAGTATGTATTCCTTATTTTATTTAATCTGAGATCAAGATTATTGATGACACTCCCTCGGATAGGAAAATCATTTGGCTCTTCAGAGCTCCTTTTAAGTCCAGATATCGTTGCCATAATTCAAACAAATGTTTATCATTGCCTTACCTCAGGGAATAGCCCGTATCCTCGAATATTTCTCTTTACAACTCAATTTCTGTTTAAGGGAATTCCAATTTCTGGCTGTAAATTCTGTCATCCCCGCAGCCTTATCGCCTTGGCTTTTCAACTGGCATCCATTAACATCTCCCATCTCCCATCCTCCCGGGCACTCTCTTATCTTGGCACTTAACAAACTACAATAACAGGAATGCCAACTACCAGATCTCAGTCTAATAACTCTAATGGCAGCAATAAAATATCCATATATATACACTTAAAATTAGCACTCGATTGTGAGTTGCCCAAACTCCCAGGATAACAGAGGGGTGGCCCAAAACCCATATTGCCTGGCCAAATGTGACCGCAAACTACATAAACTATAATGACAAATGTGTGTGCGTGAGTGTGTGTGTCTGTGTGGGTGTTTGTGTGTTTTGTGGATCCAAATTGAATGAGAATGCTGGAAAAAGGTTCATTCCCAACGAAAAATAAAAACCGGGGAGCAGCCGGGGAGCCAAACAACCGCATCGACTGTGGGTGCCAGCCATGGGTCAACGGCAACAACAACAACAACCCAATAAAGACCACTAAGTGTCCAAGTGTGTGTGTGTGTGTGAATGTGATTCTATTTGAAATAAACCAAATAGTCGCACATAAATGCGGGTGTTCAGGCCCTGCTTCCCTTCTCTGTTGGCCAACTTGCATACATCATAAATTGTGGACAGTCTGCTGGCCGAGCTCCTAGCTGTAAATGGCCTAACCACAGGACGAAACAACCGGAGTCGAAGCCCCCATCTCACGCCCAGCAATCCGTTGCAGCGGCGTCCTAACCCGGCGGGCTAAACATCCGGCCAGTCTGCCCTGACTCCGACTCCGACTCTGGACTCTGTACTCTGGACTCTGGTGTTCGGTGTGTGCCTGCTGATAAAAAAGTTGGCAAACAGGCAGTGAAGTAAGGCATAAAGTTTGCCTTTGAAAATGTCTATTTGAAAAGTTTCCCGGCCCAGTCGCACCGTAGCTGGTCCACACAATGGTGACCATAGTTTGTCGCTTCCGCCGGCCGCTAAACGAAAGTCATTTATTTTGACCATTTTTTTCGGTGCGCTTCATTGCCGCGAAGCGTTTTTAATCAACTCGCTTGTCGAATAGTTGGCCCTGAATGCATTCGCCGCTCAAGTGCCAAGCGGCGAATGCCAAGGGCAAGGTCCGGTCCCTTGAAAGGCTTTTGCATTATTCTCCCAGCAAGTTTCAAGTGCAGTCCGACTTTGATTAGCGCGCTGAGTGAAAGCAGCCAAAGCAATTGAGACTAGACAGTTGAGTCCAAGGCAGCCAATCAGCGGTTGAAGAGGTCCTTTATTTAAGCCAGATTGAATGGAACTCGACTATTGGGATGAAGCCATTCCTGCAAGCCGCTAAAACCCACTCAAATTCTATAATACCTATGACAAGGTAGTACTTTAAGCTAATGAATTCAAAGGGTTTGTTTGAAAGCTTAAAGTAAGGTTTAAAAGTTACTAAAATTATACAGAACCCCACTGGAGATCCTTTAATATTTTAGAAAGGCCAACAAAAATGTAACAAAAAGTATTGCTTTTATATCTCCAATTTCCCTTGCTCAAACTCATTCATGATTCACGATTTTTCCAGCTCTCTATCACTTACCACAGCGAACAGCGCTTAAGTCCGCATCCCACATGCGATTAGCCGGACGCGGGGGCTAGGCCGATCTATGCATATCTATGCGGCTTGCAGAGTGCATAGACATCTATTCCGGGACATGCATATTTAAAACTTATTCAGGCATCAAATAAATGTTTACACGACGGCGCAGGGCGTGGAAATCCGTGCTTAGCCCCTAACTAGAATTCTGTTGGATGCAATTTTCAGAGTTTGATTCCGTATCATTTTGCCATTCCTGCTGGATCTGCTCCTGCTGCGGCGCCCGAAACTATGCAAATAATTCATTTGACAGACAGGCAGGCAAACAAACAAACAAAGGCTGAAAAGTGGGCGTGCCACGAGGAGGCAGGGAGCAGGGAAGTGACGATAAAGTGTGAAAATATGTAGCAGGCAAGTGGCAAAGAAATTAAAACGAGCAAATCGTGGCAGAGGAGAAAAAATGTTGACTATGCCAGTGTCTGTCTGTTCTTTGGGGGAAGCTATAAAGAAGGCTTGGACTGGGGAGTGGTGGTGATGGGTGGTGGGAGGACCTACACATTCCCATGCGTTTCCTTGCACAGGGTAGGCCAAAAGTCAGGGGACTCCTCTGTTGGTTTATCTTTCGTGCGCGCTGCATGTCATTCATGGGATGTCTGCCCCAAAGCCTTCTGCTTCGGTAACTTTCTCACTTTCTACTAATTCCCGCTAGCCGTTCTTTTGCTTTTTTCATTTTCATTGCTATTCTGGGATGTGAAAATTTAAATTGAACTCTTAAGACTATGATGAAACCTTAAATTTCTAGATTTCAATAGCCACTAAACTTAAGCAAACTAATGAAGAAGGATCATAAAGTTAAAGTAAAAAGATCATAAAGATTAAATTAAAAATAATACTTAAACTGTTCTTAAAAACTGTTCTTTAAAAATGTCTCTATCCTGTTTTTGGCCTTGATGATCAATTTTGTACCGATATCACTTAAAGTTAATATGCTCTTCACACTTTATTTACATTTCATAATTATAGTTACTGATTATAATAATGTGGTTTTTCCACTTAGTCATGAAATTTTATATAACCCCAAAACAAGCAGCCATTTATTTAATATATATCCCCAATTTAAGCCCTTGTTCTACCACATTCCGCTACCAACGATGCTTCAAAGTATGCTTTAAAATATTTTCCAACAGATGAAAAAAATATTTGCGAAAAATCCGCATTAAAAATTCATCATGTTATGTCGCATGCAGGAAAACCAAAAAGAGAAGGAAAGTGGGCGTGGAAAGGGGGTTTGCGAAATCAGAGAAGAGAACCAACTAGAGGGTAGTGATGGAAAGTCAGAACTCCTTTTCAGACGAGGCATTTTAAATATTTCATGACTCCGACATTATTCGGCAATTGCTGTCAGTCAGGGGAAGGGGTAGACATTACGAGAAACAGTGATACGAGTAGTTGTTCTATTAGTTGTGGCTATAGCCTCTAACCACTCACCCACACACCCTGCGCATCTTCGACATCTGTCAAATCAAGAAGAGTCCGATTTTCCATGCACATTTCCCAGACATTTCCGTAACATATGCGAAGCGTCGGACAGAAAAAAAGGAACTTTTGGAAAAATGATGAACTGCCTGAAATCGAACAAAGGCTCAACCGATTCCTGTGAGGGGCGGGAGATATTGGGGTTGCAAGATTGGGGCCTCTCATGCGGATTCATCGATGCGGAAATGCGTTGTCAATTCAATTCTATGCTCACAATACTACGTGGTGGCCATCCTCTCTTTCCCGGCAAGGAAAAACCTTTCTAAGCTGTGGAAACTTTTGTCGAGTGCGTGAGCTGACGTCTCCGGCTGCCTTTTGCCTGACTTCTGCCTCTGTCACGCTCCGATATATCCTGCCAGCCTTGTGCGGCATATCCGTGGCAGTTCCCCCCAACGCGCCCCCCAGCGTAACTGCTGCAATCGCAGCTGGCAGCCCCTTTGTCGCCGCCTCTGCTGCCCTGTCCTTCCTGCAGTTCCAGCATTCGTTGCCACATTTTGTGGCTCCGCAGCAGTAGAAGCAATTGAATTAAATGTGACACCAGTCAGCCATCTGTGGGCGAGAGACTCTGCCTGGAGGTGTTCTTGTGCAGCGAACGAGTTACTGAGTGAGTGACAACTGCATTGAATATTGGTCATGGAAACTATGTAAAGTAATAATTAAGTTATTGTCTCGCTTAGTTAATATAGATCAGACTTATCAATATTAATTCGAATTAATTAAGAACATGCAAGTGAAGGAAATTATAGGGATGAATTCTTGTTTACCCTTTAATATGATTGTATTTCTTATGCCCTTGCATTATAGTTTTAGTCAAAAGCGTCCAAAAAAGTAAAAGGCCCCATTAAGTATGCTACATATGATCTATGTATGCTTTTAGATGCTGATGCGATCTAGTTTTGTTCATCTTTCTATATGTCCAAATAGAGGTTTAGAGCTATTAATCCAAACAATCTTCTTTTCATGTTATTAAAGCTAATTTATATAGGATATTGTAGCCCTACTTAAATTTCAATAATTTATCCAAACAAAAACAAATAATCTGATAAAATTTGTCTATAGTTTTATATTCTCAAACATATTTAAGACAATGGTATAAATACAACGTCTAATTTAAACTTAGAAGATACAAAACATCATAATCACAAAAATGTACACATTTATAAGATATTACCTATAAACTACTTCAAAATATTAAATATCCATTTCAATCGTTCCTTCTTGACTTTTATTCCTTTTTTGATATATCGCAATAGTGCGTAGAGTATCAATATAAAAGAAATAAAATTAAAATTCCATATATTTATGGTATATTTTAGCTATATTTAGAGAGCTTAATCCTCACTTCTGAAAGTACTCCCAATGGGAAGTAGTAACATTGACTTCGAAATAGCATTTTCCATATAAAAGGGCTAATTGGATCCACAATACCCATATTACTTACTGGACAAGTTGGGGACACAACTCCCAAGCAAAAGTTAGTGTGTGAAAGGTGTCTCCAGACGAAGGAGACGACAACTTTTACAGGTGGTCGGAGCTGCAACGACGTCTAATGAATTTTATAGCCAGGAAATTATTGTGCCATCGATGGGCCCCAAAGCTCCTGCACACACGCACACACGAAAGCAATGACGCACACACACACGAACACAGTGACTGCGAAAAGTTTTGCGCCCGGTGGAAGGAGTTGAAATTGGCAATTAACAAACCATTGAATCCAATAAACAGGATTTTAACATTTTGAACAAACAGAGGGCGAGAGGACGACAGAGAGAGAGAGAGAGAGAAAGTAAGAGCGAGACAGGAAGTAGGAAAGGTAGCTAAAAGCGTAGCCAGAGGGTGAAGGGGAGGCTAAGGGCGCAAGGACAGAAGGGCGGAGGGTTGTAACTGCCGATTGCTGCTTTCGTTCGTTGTCGCTCTCGTCGTGTTTGTTTATATGCCATTTTTGATTATTTTACGCTGGTGTGTGTGTGTGTGTTTGTGTGTGGCAGTGTTTGTATTTGCGCCTGAATTTGTGCATGTGCCTGCCCTGCCCTCCCCCTCCCCCCGGCTGTTGCTGTCGAAATTGAAACCTTTGAAGTGTTGCTAAAGCGCTGTTAGTTCGAAATTGGAATGAAAACGAGAAATTCATTTAAATTATTTGCCAGCCGAAGCCCTGCAACTTCACAATCAAAGGAATGTGGGCCCAAAATGAGATAGCCGTGGCTATTTTAATTGCCTGTTTGAATAGGAAGACAGCTCCCACAAAGTTCATTAGACCCAAAACTACATAACTTCAATGTCCCAATGGAAATCCCTTTCAACTCGTTCTGTTTCGCTTAAGGCCTCCAGAGCCAGAGCCACTCCAACTTAATGATTCGATATCTTAATGGACTCCATGCATATCCTTCTATAATCCTTGTACACTTTTTAATGAGCAACCGCGGACGAGAACAAAGACAGCTTTCCCTAAAATGGAGCCGCACTTGGCCACACAATAGATCATCCCGGGGAGTTGGACTCGGAGTACATGCCGCAAAAGCACGAACCACTTAGACGTACTTAGCGCCCGCGAAACATATGCCGGGATGTATTATTAAATCAAATTAAATTAAATTAATGCTGCTGATTAAAACGGCCGAGGACATAAACAAAGGCAGCACCCACAGCGACGGCGCACATAAAACAAAAGCCGACCGAAAAACCAGTTGGTGGTGGAAGGAGCCTCGGGAAGGAACCAGAGCCTAGCACGATGGGTAAACATCATAATCGGGAGCATTACGGCCCAAACCCAACTGGAGCACGCACTGGGGTCCCAGTTCCCCCTTAATTCCCTGACAAAGGAGCGAACAGCCGCCCGGAAATGTGGAAATTCGCAATCAGCATAAAAATTACATTAACATACAGCTCAGACCCGAGGCGAACTTTATGTGTGGATATTTAAATGAAATTATTTTCGCACGGAACACTGCAAAAAGAGGAAGTCAAAGACAAGCCAACGGCAGGACACTCCAAGGAACAGGACAAAGTTGGCCAGGGAAGTGCGGGGAGTGGGTCGCGGGAGCTGTCACACTCCAGCGACACGGAGCGGAAAGTGATTAAAATCGCATTTTATGCGAGAGCAACGCGTCCTCTTTAAGGGGGATGGTGATCTGAAGTCTGGAAGGGGGTGTGCTGGTGGCGGGGTGGGTCCTGTGTGTTTAGTGTGTGGCTTTGGTTTTGGGCCCGGCCTGGGTGCTAAATGGTACAATGGTTTCGCCCTGAGGCCTTGAGATTTTTGTCAAGCAGAACGCTAATCAACGGGAAATTAACTGACGAAACGAGAACGTTTTTTCTTTTGAGTGGAGTTGATGGGGTGATATTATTGTCTTGATTCTTGTTTCCTGTATTAAAAAAAATGTTTTAATTTAATTTCTGTAAATGATCTTGTAATAATACTTCTGAATTTCGTTCATATAAAATTGCAGAAGAAATAAGAAAAAGCAGCTCTTCGGCCGTCTCAAAAAAAAACCTAAAATATAATATCCTAAAAATAAACGTAATTCCTAAGTCCAATCTTCCGGCCCCAGTCCCAAGTAATTATCGCACATGGAAAGAGATAAAGTAGAAAATCCCCTGTTTATGTTTGCCCAACGTAAGAAAAACACGAAAATCCTTTTTATCAACAAACTGTAGGCTGTGGCGATGAGCAAGTTCTTTGGAACTGGCTGTTCCTCAGCTGTTCAGCTGCCTGGGATATTCAGGCACCCAAACTACCTGCCACAACGGACAACCTGCGGTGACGACACTCACTCTCGAGCTCATACTCACACTGGCACTCGAAGATTATTTATCTGGCAGATCGGACTGTGAATAATGCAAACGAAATTGTTTGTTTGACAAATACAATTTTTCACAGAGCTCTAAAAGAAAACCCAAACCCATATCCAAAGCCGAAACCAAAGACGAACCCTCGAGACCCGAAAACCGTCAATAAAGATTAGATCGGCTGTAAGCGGAGATTGCATTTGCTCTGTAAATATCCGAGAAACGAAATAATTCCGTACACCGTTCTAGGAGCCGAGCGGATCATTAACGACAGCTGCTCAACACTCAACAGGCAGGGACAGACAGAGGAACAACGGGACAGACGGCTGGACCCAGGCAGGTTGAGCTACCTGATCGAGAGACCCTCTGGGTAGCGATCCTGGGTCCTTAGCGGGTCTAATCATCGGGTGGGTCCCAGCAACCACTCGAAGCAGGCGGCTCATTACGGCTGCTTCTGTTTAATGCTTCCATACGTTTCTGAGGCCCCCTTGGTCGCATTTCTGGTTTTTTTTGCACCTTGCACTTTCCGGTTGTCTCTACCACTTTTCTCCCTGCGATCGATCCTCTCTTCCGACAGCTGTTTCTCGGGGCAGTGCCTCGACCTGCTTTTGTTTTGCTTGCCGGCAATCATCTGTTTGAATGTTTGTCCAGACAGAAAACGTTTTTCTCCTTCGGTTCCGAGTCTGTTACCTGCACAGTTATTTAAATTTGTCTTGCGGTTTGTCAATCATCTGTTGTTGTCCCTCAAATGCCAGCACGATGCTCCTTTCAGATCCTTTACCCGAGGCTGTGTGGTTGAGCAGATCTTTGGAATTCGCATTCAGTGTCTGTGCTTTGTTTGCCGGGAGTTGTCTCATTTGAGGGCATTGTGCAAGCTAAATCAGCTGGAACAGATCGCAGGATGTTTTACGGAGAATAGAACAATCTATAGAAGAGGGATTCTTCCTTTATGATAAAATATCTTCGTTGTGTTTGAGCCATTGTAATGCAGATTATACAGGTAGATTTTTTTTCCATTTTAAACTACATATTTTAACACATTTTACCAAGCTACAATAAGAATTGTGAATGTAATCAAATAATAACTACATTATTATAATTGTTTGAAGGTAAAAAGTTATGTATCATGGACTTATTTTAAGATATATTTCAAACATAACTAAAAGACATTTTAGTAGTCTTAATTCCACTTCAACGATCTAAATCGATTTTTTATCAGCATTGAAAATTGTTTTAAAAATTAAAACATTGCTAAGGAATATACAAAGATTAAAATCAAATAATTAATTTCAATAGGTTTCTATATTGCAATATTTAATAAAATGTGAGTTTAAATCAAAGGCGCTCTCCCGGGACAGTTACAATAAATTATGTGTGTTGGCCGACGCCCATGAAGATAATTTCCTTTCAAAATTCAGGTTGTTTCTGTTTTGTTTTGCAGGCATTCTTCACAATATTTCTTGGGAAATTACGTTTTTATCTATTAATTTTCTGTGCATTATCCTATCATTTTTATGGCAATTATGATTTTGTTTCCAAATTTGTTTAAAATCTAAAATCTTTAGAAATTATCATATATCGGATTGATAATATTTAGATAAACCAGTCAGCTATAATAATTCTTATACATATATTTAAAATCTGAAGTATATTTTACAGACTTAATGTCATACATTGTAGAAGATTCTAATCTTTGGTCAATCTGTAGGCTTCCTCTTAAAAGTAGCCCCACGCCGGGCACCTTGCCTTGGCCCCTGTACACACGGCCGCATTTCGTCACACCGAAAATCAATTTCCATCCAAAACGCTCTTCTTCGCCCCTGCCAGCCATCGTCGGGAGGAAGGTACGAGTTCGGGTGGTAGGGACGTATTCTCTCTTGTTGGCTTCACCTCACGTTTGTAAACAAAACGCCCCGCCCACTGCCTCATGCTTCGCCCTGTCTCTTTAAGTTCACCGCACGCCAGGAAGGGCAGGCGGTGGGGCTGGTGGGGCGTCGGCGCCCCCATCTGAAATGCCAAACGAATTTGACTAAACACTTGTAAAAAATACATAACACCCCCCACCATGCACAGAGAGGCGAAACGAAGGAAGGCAGAGAGAGTGTGGAGAGGAGCTGAGCTCAGCCCAAAGTTACGAAAAATTCGGGAGGGAGAAAGAAGTAGAGAAGAGCTATACATATTTACCCAGCCAGTGAAGTGCACTTCAGCAGCGGTTGGAGGAGGGGAAGGGGTCCGGGTACGGGGGAAAGAGAACCCAGTATTCTGTGTGTTTGCCTCTCTTCGGAAGTAGCCAGAGCGCAAGTGCAGAGAGCACAACACGGAAGTGTCGGAAAAACTGGGAAATTTCATAAACTCAATCCCACAGCTGTTGAGGCGAGTGTGAGTGCGATGGGGTAGCAACTTCCCACCAGGGTGTGTTCCACTCTTGATGAGCAGCCACCGCAGCGAACTGAAAAAATATCCTGCATGAAAATGTTCTCACGCTGCCCGGCCATGTCCGCACTCCGCAGCCCTCCCCTGTGGCACCATCCCTCCGCCCCCCCTTTAAAGTTAGCCAGGCAAACGACGAACGACGAGCGGCGCTTTCAATTCCATAGCTCGCAGCACTTAAATTCTTGCCCTGCTGCCTTGTTGCCTGCCTGCCTGCTGCCTAACTTCCTTTTTCTCAGGCGCGTCTCGAGCAGCAGCGCCCTCCGCCTGCTGCGCGCGCATCCCTTCGAGCTTCAGCTCCTGGAGGAGCCACGCGGTCCCGCAGCGGGCCAGGATATGTGTGTGCCGCCGCGCTCAGCTCCCGTCCCTTCCGCCAGCAACAGCCTGTCCCCGGAGTCCTTCCATCTGTCTGTGTGTATCACAGTTTGTACTTAGCGCCAGATGTTGCACGTTGCTCTTGCTGCTGGTCCCGCTCTTGTGCCTGCGCTGGCTCCTGCCGCCGCCTGTCTTCTTCCGCAAAATCAAGTTTCCAAGTTCACACAGATAGACAGGCAGACAGCCAGACGGGCAGACAGGCAGCCTGCCTCGAGGACACACGACAATTATCACGAACAAATACACACACACACACACAAACACCCAGGGAGACTGACAGACAGACGAAAGGACTGCGCTTGCCTTATTTTAGGTTGAGTTAATTTTCATAAAAATTATTTTAGTGCCTCGTCCATAAATGCTAAGTGGCCAGGAACGAAGGAGGCGCCCTCCTTGCTCACGCCTTGTTGGCTCGGCGCTAATCCGTTTTTGTGTCATTTAATTGTGCGTCCGCCGGGTCGCACAGGGCGATTGAGGTAGGACCCGGCATCCTTGCAGATGCTTGTGTGCCCACGCAGGCGACTAGGCTGCTAATGAGCAACTCAAGCTGAGATTTCTGCTCCTGCGGTTAATCCGGGTCCGAATGGTTGGGAACTGAAAAGGAACAGTGGGGTTTTATGGCCCGACTTAGGCTTGGATGAGGATCAGCAGTGGTGCGTCCAAGCGGGATTAACTTGGTCGGGGGAATCGCCCTTTCTAGATGACATAAAACTCATTATGTTGACATTACATCTAATTAAAATTTGCGCCGGGTGTCTTATAATTTGGCTTAAAGCCAAAGGACAACACAGGCCCTGTTGGATTTCCCTTACCCGTTTTTCAGCCGAATTGCCTTTTTTTGTCAATTTTCCTTGGTAAAACAAATTGTTGTCGGTTGCAGTGTATAACATACGGTATATAAATTCTATTGAAAAGACAAGGATTTTAAGTTTAAGAAGTAAGTAATGTTGATCATGATCATAGGAAATAATATGTAACTCTTGTGAGCTATCATTTTATACTCACTAACCATAGGATTACATAAGTATTATAACTTACTGTCAACCGAAAATAAACTTAAAGACCGAAGAAGACATCTGCGATCCTTTAATGTAAATTTTTGTTTATCATCATTACCAATCTAGTCGACTTAGCCATGTTCATCTGTCTGTTCATATGAAACAACAGATACCAGAGGCTATAAGAGCTAGAGCGATCAAAATAAGTTAAAACATTCATATCTATTGTCTGCAGATTAAGTTTCCTTCAAAATCCTTTAAATCAAAACCTCTACCGCCCTCACAAAATCGGAGCACATTTTTACGGAATAATTAAACCTGTTTAAAGATACTCTGAATTTTAGGAAAATCGGATAACAAACATAGGAGTTGTTAGACAATAAATCTTATGCTTATGTTTAACTTCTGTAACAACTAAATTTGTGCTCTAATGTAGCCCAACATTAACATTATCTTATCAAAATTTTCTTTTGCTCTTGGCCCTATTTACTATAAGTTTTTTTTTATAAATTTCAGCCAAATTAGACAATGTTAATTAGTATATCCATTGTTCCCAAAATTATTCGTTTAAAGCTTTAAAGTTTTATAATGCCAAAGCTTGTTGGGGATACTTAATCTATAAATTCTATAGAAATATATCTGATATGTATATATATATATAAAATCAAACATAAAATGGGCATAATCGACAAAAAATATCAAGCCATGTTATGCCAATTTCCCTTTCCCATACAGACTCCGCTTTAAGCCTTCACTTGTCCATTTCGGTTCATGGCGCCTTTAATGCCGAGCCTGTGAAAGCACGCCTGCATATTTCAATATTTCCCTAGCATTTTTCCTTTTTTCGTTTTTGCCATTTTTGTGTTTGGCAAGCCAACAAATAATTTCATAGGCGCACCGCACCGCGTGTCCGTTCATCCCGCTTTTTGCGGCACGTTGCCTACGCAGCCCCACCACCGCCGGAATCCGGCTTTGCGAGTATTATTCGTGCGGCCCGACCTGATCCGATCCGATGGCAGCTGCCTCCTGCTTGGGGTCGAGTCCTCATGCTATATGTGGATGTGCTGGGCTGTCCTGGTATCTGTGTGTGTGCAGCTGAATCGCTGTGTAGCTGTGTGTATTATCCTTTTTATTGCGTGTACTCTGCTCGGAGCTCTGCTCGGGCAGCGAGTGCAAAATGTCAAGTTCAGTTCAATAACACCGCTGCCCGGGAACATGGAAGGGTCGCCGCAATGATTACCTACGAAAATTTAAGGGGAATGTAATGAGGCACCCCGTTTTCAAGGAAGTTTTTAACGGTTCGTTTATTTAAAGGCGCCTTTGTCGTTTCCTTTAATCTTTGAAATAGTTATCGAATAGATCTCTTACCTTGCCAACCTCCTGCGAAATCCCTCACGTAGCTTTGGCTATAAATATTAAGACAAGTAATTGCCAGAGAAGTGGATTATTGCATTCGCTTTGGGACAACGTGCCTGTCGCTGCCACGCCACGCCCGCCGCTTATCTGCCCCGGCTAATTTGACAAATGTACCGCATTCGTTACACCCCCCGGCAGAGCTCCAGAGCCCCCCTCGTGCGCCCCCAACGAATTGAAACTGAAACCGAAATTGCTTGGCATTACAATTTCGAAAATCAAATACAAAAGAGTGAAAATCGTTGCCATTACACACGATGAGCCAACCGACAAACAGACATCCGAATGGGGGGGGGGATGTGAGAGTGTTTGAGGAGGACTTGCTGATGGAGATGGGGATGTGGATGTGCTCCATTCATCCGCTTCTCCCCTCTGTGAGCCGGCAGCAAATGAGTTATGAAGTGTGCTTTATGCCAGGGATTTTGTGGCATTTCCCCGTCGATGTTTTATGGCTCGGCATCTTGAGCACTTATGGATTTCTTTATGCCAAAGCCTTATCACTGTGTGTAAGTTATTCAAAAGGTACAGAGATGCCCATGCTAAGCAATCGAGGACACCGAGAACCTCGACCCTGTGTTTTAACTGTGTTTCAGCTGATCTGCAACAGAAAGAAAAGAACAACTCAAAATCTTCTGGGTCAATGGGCCGACTTGCTAGAATGGTATAAAAACCACCCCGAACCCAAAATGCCACCTCCCCCGGACTGGGCAAATTAGATTATATCGGCAGCAGGATTGCGAACTTCATTGGACAATGGCATAATTATGCAATGGGCAACCCTCGTTTCTCGAATCGCAACACCGCCGCAGATGTTATCGTGAAATCGTTTACCGTTTTGCAACCCCTCCCCAATCGACATCGTTCGGAGCTCTGAAATATGAAGGAACACGCGACACACTCGATTCTTTGTTCCATGCTCTCTCATTGAGATTTTCTGCCCCTATTGCCAGAGTAGTGGACAGTGTCCGAGTGAGCCTTGAGAACGAGTTCCGATCAAACAGGTTTCTGCTTCTGGTCGAGCGGCCGCTACCCCCGGGCAAGTCAAAGGCTTACACATCTCATTGATGTTGCTGATGCATGCATCAGGGGCTGTCAGGTAGGTAGGGAGTCCTCCGCATGACACTTTTTTCTAACGAAATAACATGCAGCCAGGACAACGGCCAACAGTAATAACTTGTTATGGCCCGGTAGGTTGAGATTATCCCCGATGGGGTGCATTGCATTTTTTGATTAAAGGCTAAGGGGTGGCACGAGCTATCCAGCTCAAAGGGAAGGTAAACGAAGGACTCTTTGTTTGTTTGTACAACCTCAGCTTAAGGACCAGAGGTCACCATGAAGTAGTAGCTCTTTGATTGACCGAGGAAAGCATTGCGGAAATCTTCTTACTGCAACACCCAGTCACTCGAATATCCTTTCAATCGTGTTTACTCTGAATAGATGAAACCCAGACCAATCCATCCGAAGTTTAATCAAGTCGACCTAAACGATTTTTCTCCGTTTTTCTACTCCTTTGGCCAACCGAATTTCACCTCCTCGATGGACTATGAATGCATAATTTCACTGAATGGCCGAGTAAAAAGTCCCTGATTCGTTACTTTCCTCCTTCTCGCCGTGGGGTGTGGTGTGCCGTGCATATCCCAATACACAAAAACACGGACCTTAATTTGACTAGCCCCTGTGTCTCGCCCCTGGCACGATAAAAGGGGGTGCGGTGCCCTGGAAATCTGGTTTATAGTCGCGCTTATAAAAAATAACAACAGCCAGCGACGGGGACACACTGCCATACGCTTCGGTTGGGTTCGGTTTTGGCCAGGAGCGATGTTTTCAATAGAGCCAGCGGTGCCGGGACGGGGACTCCGCGCTAATATCTACATAAATACATTCAACACGCTGCTTCCGGTGTTGAAAGTTCCATTCCACAAAAGTCCATGACTTGATGTTGATATGATGGCGATGGCAGTGGCAATGGCAGTGGGCACGGGCGGCTGATTGGGTCTTCTAGGGGGTTGGTATGCGAGCGTGAAAAGGAAGGGGTCGGGCGTAAAAAAAGCAGCGAGCCTTTCCCCCACAATGTAACTCGTGTAACTCGAAGGGATGGGAACAGAACGGAACTGGCAGTATGGCAAGACGAGATGGGTTTCTATACTCCCTTTATTCTGATGTCAGCTAAATTATGTCTGTTTTGACTTTGGGATCTTAAAACACGACAGCATATCACAATTTAGTCATTTTAAACACAAAAACAAATTTCAATATGTAACAAATTTACTTACAAAATGGAAGGGAGTCAAGATTATGCAAAGCAAACATATTTAAGTTTTTTAAATCATAATTTTTGAGCACATGATTTTGAAAATTTATACAAAATTTAAGCAATCATAACAATCTAGCTAAAACCCCTTTTGGTTTTGATTATGCAGCTATGGCACTGATCCGTTCATAAGAAATTTCCTTACAACCTTAAATATGATTACGGTCTCACTGATAAGATGTGTAAAAAAAAATAATTTTCTCTATTAATATATCACCATATTCATTAGAAGAACGGTTTAGCAATTTTTCTTAGTTTGCTAACATAGTCAAAATCCAATGGTGCTGTCTAGTCTCTAATTCAAACGTTAATTATTAAACCTCATGCCCTTATGACACAGTAATGTCGTTTTTGTTAGTTAGAGGTTTTATTAAAATATTTAAAGGCACAAATACATATATGAGATCTTTTAATCCGAAATTTTCCCTGTAATGTGCCTACGGGGATGAAATAGTTCAGAGTTCATTCATATTTTTTTCTCAATCATTAATGCATCACAATTTTCCTTAGACGATAGTCCTTTTGCTCCCACTTAGGTTAAACTCAATGCTGCTCAGAAGCCTCTATTGAAATCTTTAATGAAAGAAATAGTATCAAAACCTCATTACGATTAATATTAAGAAAACGTTTATGTTGTTTTTAACAAAATCAACCGTAATTCTCAAGTTTTTTTTTTTTAATTTTTTTCGAATTTAAAAACCCTGATTTTTACCTACCTTTACCTAACCCACTGTAGCCATACTCGAACCCATTTGCCCAGCGGCGGAAATCTGTTTTGGTCTCCGGCTCCCATTTAGTCCTGCATTAGCGTTCGGTCCGACTCCGTCCGAGTCCTTTCGAGTGGCAAACGACGGCGACGACGACCACGAGCACGGCGCTCGGGTTTGTGTTCGGACCCCGATTCGGGTAAAGGTTTTGGAAGGATGGTCTGGGGGTGGTTGGGTCAAAAGGGTGGGTGGGAGATTAGCATCTCCCCTCTGCCGCGTCTGACTGAATGTTTTCCTTGCTGTTCCCGTGTGCGGTTCTGGGCGGATTGGGACTGCAGTGGGCGGTGGTCGGGTGGAGGAGACACAGGCTATGACTGCGGCGTTTGCGTTTGTTTGCTCGCTTGTTTGCCTGAATTTTGCTGGCTCCTTCCCCGAGCTGGGCAGGATTCCGCCATGGTTGAACGCATATTGACGCTTATTAATATTTACATTTTTATTTGGGCCCCGTTTCTCGCTTATTTTGCTCCCCAATTTGACGTTGATTAAGAACCCGCCACAGTGTAATACTTTTGTACGCGAATCGCATTGGACTGCCGGTTTTTTCACTGGTTGGTCAAAATTTGGATTGCTCCTTTTTTAATTGTCAAACAATTTGAGTCTGTGTTTTGTTGTCCATCCGGACCCATGACTGTTTTTATGTCCAATGCTTCCTGCAATTTGGTGGCTGGCAAAAAGTTTGCGCCACGGATTTATGATTCCTAATTGGCTCGCTCGGGACGCGGGTCCTGTCCTCATTCCTGGGAACACATGTGCAGCGTATTAAAGTAAATTTTATGTTTTATTGCGAGGGATTTAATTAAAAACCTTTTTGTTTTCCCTCTTCTCGTTGCAGGTAACCAACTGACCCGGGACCATCCTTACCTTTCCAGTCAACATTTCCGGACATAATTTCGGGATTAGGACCCGCACGTGTCGCCTAACCCAAGTCCGAACCACTTCAACTGTTTGCCCAAATTATTTAGAGTTATAGTGCACGCGGCTGTTTCCACGAGACTCTTGTTTCATCCGATGACGAACCGAACCACCACCCGGACGCACCACCACCATCCCAGCACGTGCACTAGCCACTCTCCGGTGGCCTTAGACACAAATGTTGCATTTTCTGCACACAGCATGTGGCACTTTTCATGCGTGTACTTGGAAAGGATTAGCTGCTTTTCTTCCTTGAAATATCCCCGAGCAGCGTTCATGGGTGGTGGCTGCCACATAGGGTCATTACTGTCGATCCCAATCTTCATTCGGTTGCCAAGACAGTCAACATTAATATAGGGATCAAACAGCTGTTCATTACTTATCTTTCTGTCGATTTTCATAAAAGATCTGGCTCTGTCCTAGCAATTGGTTGGATGTGGGTTATGAAAAGACATCTCTACATTAAGGTGCAGATAAAATCAAAATTGAACAATGGCCTTTTTGGGTACACAATTACATATTCAAAATTGATTTCCTGCAGAAGTTAGATTTTTGATTAAATTGTAAAAGAAATATTAAACAGAACATTGTCAAATGGTAAAGCACACTTCAGACTTAAGAGACTTTATTCTTAAAGTGCAGCTGATCCTTTAAGGATATTAGAATATATTGTTCCTGAAGATATTACTTGTCATCTAGTTACTCTTGTTATTTTTTCTTGTTAACCTGTGTAATAGGAAAAGTCAGGGTTTAACAGAAAAAAAATACGAATAGAATTCCTTTATAAAACCTTGGATAGATACCAAAATGAAATGGAGAGCTCATGACAGTTTCCCTAGGTGCTAGAGCCATAAATCGTAGGCAAATCGATATATCAAACAACGCAGTTGTCTTTCCCCCAGGTATCTAAGATTCCCCCTACGTTGGCAATCTCGGCGAACTGCTCATGAAGACATTTATATTCATTAACCCACATAACAACCCATATATCTATGACGGCAAGACTCTGACAGTTAACAAGGCATTGGCCAAAATAGCGACAAATTGCCATTAACATAATTTATATAAACGCCAACCAGAGTGTACACAAAAATGTTCGAGCTATGCACGGCTGTTTTTGATTAAATCCAGGAGCGATTCGCAGTCAGAATCCGACTCGAAAGGCTAATTGCCCGACAGCCCAGAAACACATCAGCTCCGGTAAGGTTTCTGAAGACATTCGGGCTAGGATATGTCGGGAAAGTTACACCGCAAAGGGGGAGTAATTTGGTCACGTGCAGCGAAATTGAAGACAGGCGCAAGGGTCCCGGGCCTCGTCTAGTTTCCTGGTCTACTAATATTTCCATTTGATCCGAGACGGGTAAGGGAGTTGCCGGCTTATCTGCCGCAAGTCGGCAAGTGAAATGAAAGCCATTTGTTAGTGGGCCCAACCTCTTGAGTGGATAAAACGGGAAAATGGATTTGGCTTTTCTTTTGCTCTGCTTGGGCTTCGTGGGGGTTGTCATGGCAACAGCCAGAGGCCCGATAAGCATCAGGAATTGAATTGAAATGCAATTTTTGTTTCGCCACTGCGCTGGCTTCCAGGACGATTAGATAAATGATGTTACCAGCCAGGCAGGATATTGCAGAAATGCAGGTGTAGAGGTGACATCTCTTTCCTATTGACACCGTGAACTGGCAACATAACCCTTCCTCTAGGACACCTCTGCATCTGAATCCCCAACTGACGCTAATGAGGACTAGTGAAGTGAAATTGCGGTCAGTCTCGATTACAAAATGCCGGCAACGCACGGATGACGACCCGTGCCAGTCTGCCAGACAGAGCGTTCCCAGGGCTGAATCCGATACGGGAATTCGTTTAATAACAAATAACACACTCGCACAAGGGTAGCTCCGAACGTTTTTCTTGGCTTTTCCTTTTTTTTATATCGCTCGTAATGAGCAAAAAAACGACAGACCAGCAAAGACCAGACAGTGAACACAGACAGGACTCGTATGCAGCTCACGTATGCGCTTAATTTTTTGTTTATAACACTCAACCCCACCGACTTCGGCCCCTTTATCGGGTGGCTGCGGGTGTCACTTGGGGCCCAGGAAATTTCGTTTCATATCGTTTGTTGTATAATGTTTTTTGTTTTTGTTTCATTTAACTTTTTCTCCATTTATTTTTTGTAAATCAAATGTGAAAGTCCATGGCCGATGATGGCTTAGTTGCTATGGCCAGGAGCAGAGGCCTGCCTTTGTCTTTAGCACGCATTTTTCTCCCATTTGTATATTTTTTACAGGGAACTTGGCCCCCGGGCAGGTTGCTCTCTGGAGAGCAGGAATTATATCCGATTACAACACCGCAGTTTGCCCAGCCAAAGATCGGGTGGTTGCAGTGTCCATCGGTGGCGAAAGGACTCAGACTAAGTAATATTCATTTTTTGCTTTCCGGGCATCTGAGCCTGTGCCTTATTGGGTTGCGTAATGGATCTAAAGCAAACAGCCTAGTTAAGTGAGTTTTTAATTCCATTTTTAGGGGTTTCAACTAAATTTGATAATGGAAAAGGGCAAACAAATTGAACGGGATCCCAACGGGAAAAACCCCTGATTTAATTTCCCAAAAAGAAGAATCTGAATGGAAATGAAAATGTTAACCCCTGACTATTATACATTCCCATCTTTTTTATTTATCTTTATTTTCAAATATTTCACATGAATGATCTTTTTAATTATTATTTTTATATATAGCAAACTTCCCAAGTTATTTCCTGTGCTCTAAGTTTTTTCTTTCCCAAACTACATTTAGAGTTATTTATGCCCAATAATTAGTAAGCCAGGAAATGCTGAAAACTATAATTACAGAACAGCCAAAAAACCACAAGGCACCAGACGGTGACTACGGCAAAGACGATAATGTGAATGACGATGGTTTCCCTGAAGCTGATTACGAAATTGAGGGGTTTTCAGGAGTGGGAAAAGCATAGCAGGAGAGGGTGCAAGCTGAAGAGAAAGGACCCAGGGCAAAGAAATTAATATTTTAATTACAACACATTTAACATGCGATTATGCGCTTCAATGAACTTCTTGTGGCCAAAACACAAAAGGGTGGCTCACACTCACACACATACATACACTCTGGCACACGCACTCCCACACCGCACAGTGGGCGCTAAAAGTGTCATAACTTATCAGGGTACAACGCAAAGCGACATATCCGTTGAGCGCCAACGGAAGTTGGGAACAGGGTAGGAGTTGAGGAGAGAGAGCTAGCGCGGCTTAATAAAGTGCCAGTCGATGGTACAAGCTAAGTCCAGAGCACGACGTGCACTTTAATTACCGCCAATGGGCAGGGGATACACAGCACAAAGACCTTACCTCAAATGGGGAATTAAATGGGAGTATGTACAAAGGACATTCTTCATTAAACAGTGGCTGAAAGTTTGTTAGCTGAATTAGAAAATGCAAGTTTTAATATTTTTGTAATGGTCTTAAATTGTAGTTTTTCGTTATTAATTTATTAAGGTTTTACTAATACTTAATTGCTTAACTTCTATAAAAAAGTCTTCGCAGATCTATGTTTTCTCTTTTTCAAGATAATTATCGAGATCTTATATATCTCTCTGTATAAATCTGTATTTCTACAATGTTCTTACAGTAATTTGTACTTTAAATTTTTTATAAATTATTTCCTAAATAAAAATCACGCATAGTAAAACTAATCACTTGATAGAATGGATGATAACAAAGTCTCAATATATAGCTATTATGGTCAACGTCATAACATTTTATAAACCTCCTTCAGCACAACTATTAGTTTCTCGCTGTGTTCACCATGGCTTGAAATCTCCGTGCAGTGCCTCGGGTTAGGACTTCGTCTGGGATTGCCGAGGACTATGGATTCCGGATTCCGGGAGACCGACAAGGCAAAGGACTGTCAAAGCACCGCCTTTACAGCGTCTAAGCAGGCGCGGCTGTAATTGACAGCTGTTAGCTAACAGACAGCGGCTAAGCCCCGTCTGCTGTTGTTGCAGTTCCTGGTTCTGGGGGCGGTGGGTGGGTTGGTGGGTCATGGGTAGTGGAAGGGAGGCGCTGTCGTCGTCGTTGTCAACGGGCTGCGTGGAGAGTTAATCAAAGCGCAGTTAATTGCTCCGGCGAAGAAGAGGCCGAAAAAGAAGCAGCTCTGATTGGGATTTTCCCCGGCGGGTGGGCTTAGGGGGGGCCATTGTTTGCTACTAGCTTTCCGTATATATATGTTTGTGTGTGTGTTGCTTTGATTGAGCTAAACCCTTCTTGTTGCTGTCACTATCGTTGCGTGTCTAATTTGGCAAGTGTTGAGTGCCACAGAAGGGGTCGCGTTGGCGTTTGTTTTTTAATTGCTGGGGCCAGGCTCCAGTAAGTCTACGAAAACAATAAATACTAATTAAAATGTAGTTAAATACAAACAGGAAGGCACACATACAAGCGTACGCATATGTATGTATGCTTGAGGCCCCACTTTCTGACTCATTCCTTCAGACTTTCTCCTTTGTTTTCTTTCCCATTTTGCTCCCCAAGAAGTTAAAGTATAAGTGTGCATGTGTGCTTTCCTTCATATGTATGTATGTCTTCGTGTTGTTTACTTTCCCGACTCGCAAGCGCCACCTAGCGGAAGTGCTTCATAAAAACTTAATTGTCCATGTAACACTTTTTTATAGTTCTACCACCCAAAGTCTTGCTCTGACTTAAGTGGCAAGCAACTCACACACATAAAGCCATTCTGATTGAAAGTCTTTAATTTCGTTAGGAGAGAGTTATGCCAACAGGAAATCTTTCGTGGTAACTGTTGGCAAGGGGGGGATAGCTGACAGCAAGTGGGGGAAGAACTTTGTGCGATGTCAGCACAGAAGGGTGCTCGAGGAACAGGGAACGAGCAACAAGGAATGAGGGGTGTCAAAGTCCCAGCAACTGAAGCACACATTTCTTTTGACAACAGTAAGTGGAGTAATTTGATTTGGCGTATAACAGACGTCAACTTCCATGGGAAACCTCGAAATAAATTAAAGAAGTAGCAAGTTTACCAAAAAAAATGCACAATGTCCTAGAAGAAGTATTCTTACGTTTGCACATGGAAATAAAACTGCTACAGGCAAGACGCTTTATACCCTCACTGTAACAATTCCAAGGACAGAAGAACATTTGGATTTTTTATCGTAAAAGGGACCCGAACTCCCTGTTAAAAAACAGTTGTTTTTAGATAGCCAGTTAAAGAGACTTTCTGGCTGAATTGAGTGCAATATTGTAGGTTCTTTGCATAACACTTATCACCTTAACACCACTTTGTCAGTCTTTTCCGATCGGATTAATTACAAAAAGGGTGGAAATTTTTGCTTTCACGACAAGTTTATCTGTTTTGATCAGATAGCTATCAGGATCTAAAAAAGTGAGGGTAAAAGCCGGTCCTAGGCTCAACTATATTCTATAGATGCCATATCATCAGATGAGATCCTTATGCTCCTATGATATTGCTTCATTAATTTTAAAGCTTCAAAGGGCTCTTTTCTATAAGCTAAGTTAACTTTTTACCAATTTTTTCATGCTCCTGCCAATTATAAATTATATTAAATTTAACAAATGCTTTATAGTTAATTTATTAGACTCGGCGTGCAAATTACATTTTTTATGTTGCTCCAATTCGTTCTGGTCCTGCTTGAGAAAGGACAATCTTGATGGGGTCTTTTATGCTGATTCTTGGCTAGCTACACGTGTCGCACTTTTCGGATCACTTGTGTCATAAAGGCAATATGTGGCACTATTGTAATCAGCAGCAATAGTGAAGTTGCCACCATCCCCACTGCCTTTTCTCTGCATTTTCCCTTTATTCTCCCTGAATCTGAAAGGATCGTAGGTAAAAAAAAAATAACGAGGAAGCGGGAACTTTGGCGACATCATCCATTCCCATCAGTCGCACTCGCAGCCCGTGACAAAGAGATTGCGACTGACAAAGAGAAATAGATTGAATTGCGTGCGAAATGCGTTTGCCGTGCGTCTGCTGCATCAATGGAACGTTTGTGCCTGCCCTCGCACCCCTGACGAAAAACTGTCGAAAAAAAACAAGACCGCCCCGGCCTGTCTGCTGTCTGCCGCCGCTTCCTGCCGCTGCCACAACCCTCGAGCCGCAGCCTAAATGCTGTACGTGTAAAGCATTTAAAGTAATGAAGCCGCCACCGGAGGCTGGGACCGGGGGAGCTCAGGTGGCAGGGAGGGGTGGTTGACTGTTGATATTAGTAACATTTCGGCGCCGACATGATTTGGCCAGGACAGTCATTCAATGCACGCAGCCAATACATCAATATGTCGTCCAGTCAGTCACTCAAACGATACGCCCAATGAGGCGGCAAACGGATGCAGAGCCCGCTGGGAGGCTGGACCGCAATCAGGATGAAGACCACGGCATGGTCATAGGCACAAAGTTGCACCAGGACCTGGAACAGGAGCAGGAGCAGGAGGTGGTGGCCATAGTTGACTGGCTGCCGACATATGTGAGATATAGGCAGGCGGTGCGTTAATTTATGTGCGGAATTTAAATGGATCACCATCCGGCCGTAGACCTAACATTACCTTCTCCGGTCGGACGCCCACAAATGGTTAAGGCAGGCATTTCCACTAGCGATAGATACGGGAAGGAGGAGCTCTTTGCCACTGTTGACCCTTGATAAATGCTCGGATTTACTGCCATGTTTCTGTTGCGTCCCCGACTCCATCCGAGTCGCTTCCCTCAAGACGAACTCGCTGCGCAGGCGATTATGAGCAAAGTTTTGGTTATTTATCAATTTAATGACTGGGACTGCCGTCGGCTGGCGTAATTTAAAGCTTTTAGATTGGATTTATATTGCGAAATTAAGTTTAACTGGAAATAAAAGTGATATTAATTTCCGTTATGGCTTTCGGCCAGCAGCATCCAGTAATCAGCCTGGAGTCGCAGGTGCTGGGGGAACTTTCGCTCTTCCCTAAATCATTCAACCAAATTGAGCTCTCTCCCGACAGCGATTCGAATCCCTTTGACACTTGGCTCCATCTCCATCTCCAGCTTATTGATTTGTTTCGCTCATCCACTTGCCAGTGTCACTGTCAGCTTGTTATTGATGGCGCCATCACCAGACCCAGCCCACCGTCGGCACCTGTTGGGTTTAGGAACTGTCACCGTCGAGGCAAACCCCTTGGCACCTGGGTGGTTGGCTTAGCCCCCCTCCCCAGGCTTCGCTTCGCTGCACTTTTCCCATTCGACTGTTTGATTCTGCTAAGAGTATTTGCCTGGCAACTTCCGGGAGCCGTACAAATGTCGACATCATAAACCAATTTTTATAAAATTTTCCAATTTGTTTAGATGAATTTGAGCAGCAGCTCGAGGGTGCACAGGGCTGCTGGGTAAATCCCGGCAAAGTAAACACCGTCGACCCAAGGGTTGGGCCTTCCAGTCAACCCCTGCCCTGCCCCAGGTCGAAGCAAGATGCGTGCTGTCATTTCTTTAGCTCTCACATCATGACATGAGCACCCTAGCCCATCCAGATGTTTACCTTTCGCTCACTGGGCGCCTGATAAGCTGTTCAATCAACTTGTTTCGCAACTGATTTGGGCTGTGCCAATTTCCGAAATTGGTGCAAAACTTTTATCAAAGGTGGGGCGGGAATAAAGTTTATTAAACAGTCCAAGTCCAACTTTTGGACTTGAAATGATTCTTCTATTTAACTTTAGCCCTGCTCAAAGGACTTTTTCGCTAAAGAAGAGGGCCAGGTTGTCCGCGGTGAGTGGCATCTCTCCTTCCCCCAACCCATTTGAATTTCCATTAACGCATCTCGTGTAATGCATTTTGCACACCCTTTAACTCCGTCCCCAGGAAGGCTGCTTAATTTCAAATTAGGGTGGCATTTTCGTGCCATGTGCCAGGGGTTAAGGGTGCGGCTCGCCTGAGCTATGAGCTGTGAGCTGTGAGGGTCTGTGTTTGTGATTTTCATTAATGGCATTTGGCACAATTGCAGCCAGAGCAACCCTTCGGCACACAAACTGCAATTACGGCCCTGACTTTGACTTTGCCCTCCGTGACTTACGGGCGGGGGGCAGGAAAGGAGTGTCGGGAAGTTATCAAAAATCAACATGGAGCCAGCCGGGCCCCCCACATCCGCATCTGCATCTGCATCTTTATCGGCTATCCCCACTTCAAGTCAATCTTCAGTATTTGCAATCAATTTAATTTCAATGACAGAACATTTGCATGGAGCCAGTGAATGGGGGAGATGGACGGACTGCACTCGACGATAGGCCGGATTCTGTGTAAATATGCAAATCGAAAATGCAAATTAGTTGAATTTTGATTTTGTCTCGAGTGAGATGAATGAATGAAAACAGAAGCGCCTTCTTGCTGGCACTCCCTCCCCCATTCCCACCTCAACTCATCTCCTATTCCGGAGCCATTGATGTGGAAGAGCAGTTCAAAGACTCGAGTGCGGAATAGGATTAGGCTGCCGCATGCGTAAGCTCTTAAAGGGGTTTCTCCTACCAAAATGCTTGGGTTTTAACTAGGCTTTCAGGCTATTTTAATTTCACAAGTTTCCTGAATCTTAAAGCAGATATTTCCTACTCGTTAAACTGTATGTCATGTCCTATAGGGAGCTGCGGCCCTTCCTTTGAAGTTTTTCACAGAAAATAAACAAAACACAAAACTAGATCTTTTTTAGGAGGTAGAATTAAAGTGTCTTTAATTGGGTCTAATATGAGATATGTATGTGATATTAGATCTGATTTGATGACAAACTCAGAGCAACGTGTTGTATGGTCTCTTAGCAAAAAAAAATATTATTTTAAATTCATATTTTACTGATTAATTAGGATTAATTGTCTAATACTTTTTGTACAAATTAAAGCGAGATATCTGATTTGTGATACATGATTCCTGATGCAAACACATTATATGCACAGTATATTGATAAATCCGTATCTCTTAGTCATTAGTTATTATACGTATGTGTCCTTAGATGTATGTACATACATACATATACCATTTCCCACTACCCCCGGCCTGTGTTCCTACTCGTATTTCCAACCCTCTGCTAGGCAGTTGAAATTCCGAACACACACGCGTATAGATCACTGTCATTTCGTGGCAGAACCCCTTTAAAGAGCTCTAAGCATCCATAGAAAAAAAAACAACAAATGATTAAAAAAGGGAATAACAACCGAAAGCATTCCTCGAGTAACTCAAATATTTTTAAAAAGTTAAACAAAGACGCACGTTCAACTTGAAGCTGAAGTTGAGGGCACTGCAACCACTGACCGCGTCCGCGTGGCAACCCTGAACGCACCCTGCGACGAGCATTTGGCACACTATTATAACTATTATTATTATTGATGCTTATTCAGGGAAGTGATGGGTGCCGGAAGGGTAAAAAATCAGTTCAGTCTAAGGAAATTAGTTTGGCCACTATAAGCGAAAAGAGTAATGCAAGGATCAAATGAATTTAAACAAAATCCAATCACGAAAATTGATTTGATAAAACCATAAATAATTTGCTCTTAGAAAATCTATATGATATTCATGGGACGACTTATCTAGACATTGTATAGAAAATAATTCAGATTTATTTATTTTATTTTAATTAATTATAAAAGTACTGTGAAATGGACAAGATCCTCGAGCTGGAGAAGAGCGGCAACAGTGCATGTGCACCGCCGCGTGATGAAAACGCATGGGAAATGGAGACGAAATGGAACGCCAAGCAGTAAATTAAGTGCCCGCTGGGAATTTTCTTTATCGAATTGTGCGGCTGTGTGCGTGCCTGTCTGCTGTCTCTGTCTCCCCTCTTGGCCTGAGTCTCTGCCTCCCTCTCGCACTCTCAGACTGTCTTGCCGTCTAGGCTGTGTGCGTATATGCACTGAGAGAATCATCGAATACTTAAATTTAGTTTAGGATTAGATAGGATACAATTTATGATTTATAAATTTCAAAAGATCTCGAACAAATGCCTTTCTAAAATTATTGATATACTTCGTATTATTTCGTGTGGTATTATAATAATATAACATCTTTAAGTAATTATCATATTTGATTCTTTATTCATATATATATATTTTTAAGACAATTTGAATTGATTTTAAAATCTTCTCAATTTTATGTAATGCTTCTGATAAATGGTGTATGCCTTCAAGATCTGACGAATAAGGGTAGTGACCGTAGTCACTGTTAAACCCTGTTAAAATCCAATATTTGTCCATTGGTTCCTATATGAAAATATTTATAGAACTATTAGCTCAAATTAAGACGGGTTCGGATTACCTCTTAAGTCTTTTTAGTTTAATAAAATAGATCTTAATTTCTACAGTTTACTTGGAAAATTTTGTTGGCCAATTCCATTTTGTTATCCTTTGTTTTACAATTTTGGGAATCTCTAATATCTATTCCATGCAAATCCATTAATTTACCATATAATCTGAAAAGATTTTTCGCTCGCCCCGGTTAAAGGCTTCGACTGGGATGGCTGCTTTCCCCCTATATCCCTCGACATCTCGTACCGCTGCCCCGATCGAATCGCATTCCCAGTGCCTGGCCTGGGCTTTACCCTTTCATTATGGGCTCGGTCGGTTCAGAATCGAAGAACTGGGCCGCTTTAAGTTCTTGCCATGCGAATTCATCTCGATATTCCTCTGTTTTTATGCCCCTTCTCGGTGGCTGCTCAGCCCGCTGTATTGTTATGTTAATTTTTGATTATACGCAATCCCATTGTTGTTGTTGCCGGCATTGCGAGTGAGTGAGTGAGTGGCACGAGCCCAGCTTTTCATATCTGCTGCTCGGCTCACTAATTTGTGCGCGTGCCGACGACTCAGGGCGCCGCTCACCCCGTCAGCCCCCTGAAAATCGCATTTAAATAGTGCCGAGCAGCACCCAGTCCAAGCCGTTTTTTTCGGCTGTCAGTGCTGTCTGTCTTTTGTGCCTGCTCACCGAGGGCGTCATGTTCTTCTCCAGTCCACGTGCCGGGCATCAGTTTCAAGTTCGCCCCCAACTTGCGCCCGAAGGGGTGAAGCTGGCCATGGTCTTCCTGCGAAATTAAAAGTGTTGCCCTTAAGTGTTTTGTTGTGTTTCAAAGTTGTTTGTTGGTGCTGTAGCCGCAAGCCTTAACTAATGTGCAAGACGGATAAGAAGCACGTCCAACAAGGACTAACTAGAGCGTTTATGCGGTGACAAAATCAGGGAATTATCTCATGAAAGTATGTCTTAGCTTTACGATATTGAACTTCATGAATACGCTACTTTTTGGGTGTTTGTCAGAGAGGAGAGAGATTTTTCAATGATTTTGCAAGTTGGTATTTAAGATTTCCTCAACTTTATCGCATAAACTTTATAATTGACGCTCTGCAAAGGGATGGACAACAATTACAATAGTCAATCAAGTTACACTTGGTCCTGGCACTACCTTTCACCGGTGTCCGCCCGGTGTCTAATGAATGAGAGCATTTTGCGGCTACTCGACGGATACAGGTTGAAGGGATAAGAAAAACCATGGGCGGGGCGGAAGGAATGTGTATCTGTTACAGATACCAGACACAGGCACAGCCACAAACACAAAAGTTAAAGAGATTGACTCCGGATATGGAGTCCTCCCCTCGGAGGTTAATTAAACCCCTTCCTGGGAGCGGAGGTGGAGCATTGCGGGGCATTAATGAATATGTATTATGAGTGTTGAGGTGCTAATGGACACGACACGCCACACATTTTGGGGGCAGGGCGGTGGCAACAAAAGCGCTGCAGCCGCAAATTGCATTAGAAATTCAAACAAGTGGGTGGACGGGAGCACACCGGACAGGACCGCGAACCCCCAGCTCATCCTGTTTTGAGCCGCAACTAGCGGAAATGTTCGACACGGTAGCGGGGCGGTAATTGAATATACAAAATGCCCAAGTCGAGTCGGGGTCGGAGCTAGACCCTGCATGCAACTGGATTTATGCAAAGGGATATGTGGACCACGTGTTAACCCTTCAAAAATTGTTATTGTTGTAAGCCGATGGACCGTCATCCGTTCCACGGGGTTAGCCTCGGCTGCAGCCACTTCCCGTTCGACGGGGTTAGCTGAAGCCAACTCTCAAGGGTTGAAAGGGGGGTCACGAACGCTCGCTCAGTGTAGACTCGGTCATCGTGGGAGTTTTTACAACTGGTGTGGTTCCCCCACCTCGCTTGTAGGGTATTTGCCTTACTCGTTCTTCCGCTTGTTGAATATGCAATTGTTTATGCTCTTCCAAAGAAGTTTATTACCTTTTCCATTTGTTATTATAATATGTTTTATACAAAGCTAAGGTAATTTACAAATATGTGTAGTTGGTTAATAGCTAAAAAAACAGTTTGGGAAAATGTACAAATCTTTTATAAACTGTACGACCCTCTGCATTCTTTTTTTTATATTCGAAGACTCCATAAATTCATATAGTATATTTCAGAGCATTTCAAACATAACTTACAAATATGTTTGTATTTTTATGATTCCCCCATTTTGCCAATGTTATTGTTCATTGCCCTTTGTAAACTTTAATCCCATCTATATGGTTATTTAGTTGCATAGCCTTTAATTGGATTTTTCCATTGCAGCTGGCCTCTGCTCTTTAACCTTCCTGTTTCCTCTTACTTTGCCTTATTTACCCTTTCGCACACTGAGAACAAAATAAAAATATTTTTTACAAAACTTACCTGTAGAGCGTTATATTTAGTTATAGTTAAAATGGTAAAAATTTTGTTGACTGATAAAGTTGCTGTGAAAAACATTTTGTGATAGATAACATTAACAGGGACTCCCGGACATCCTGTCTTTTTCTAGGCAGCGGAATTAAATTCTGTTTGTCTTTATCGTTCGGATAAATAACAGGAGGTTAGGCAGCTTAAATTCTTTAACGAAAGGTTAATCTGGTATTTATCTTTTTTAAATGGATAGCTATCATGGATTTAAGCAGTGAGGGTATAACCTAATTGGACTTGTATATTTGAATATTGAATATAAAAGCATATAATTTAAGTAGTATTTTGGGACTGGACTGAGAGTTTTACGTCAAAAGATACATATAAATATAATTAATTACATATAAATCGTTAAGACCTTGTTCATTAAAGAACTCCCGGTAAATAGAGCTATAAGCATGACACCGAATCGGCTCAAATGTAGAACTATTTATTCTCTAAAACTTTTCTTCAAGTGCACCTCTTTTGCCTCTCTGTTCCTATCGCATTAATCGGAATGGTTTTACTTATGTTTGGGACCCACATTTGGTGGTGTGCGTACTTCTTCTGCGGTTAATGTAACTACCGGTGACGCTGACTACGTTACTGGCGCTATATCTGGATCTCCTGCCGCCCCCAATATCTGCAGTTGTTATCTAGACTTATTTTTGGCTGCAATTTTCATTGCTGAGCTCGGCTCCGTTTGGTTGGGTTTATGGTTAGAGCCTGTGTGGGATTAACCAGTTTTCGGGGTAGCCGTATAGAATGTTCTATTGTTCCTGTTTTGATTGCTACGTGCAGATGTCTGGGGACGTTGCCGTTGGAGAAGTGATTTTTAAGCGAGTTCTGTCTTTATTATTTTTACAACATCTTTTTTCTTTATATTGTGGCAAACAGAACTAATTCATTTTCTCTCTTTTGCAGGTAAGTGATGTGTTCGAAATAAAAGAAGTTGCACTTAAGCAGGAAATCTCGATAAGTATAAGCCATCAAATAAATGTGTTTAAGTTTATTATTAGAATAAGCACGTCCCTAAAAGTCAGACATATCTAAAAATGGGAAAGAATGGAAGAAACCAAAAATAGGGAAAACAATCACTTCCGGTTTGGGTTGGGAGGGAGCCTTCGCATTATGACAGCGGCCATCGAGCAATGAAAACGAAAGCAACCGTCTTGTCTGCCCCCATATGTTGCCTCGGAGCCCTTTGTTCCACGGATCCTATTCAGCATTCGGCATGTGCAGCAGACAACAACGTTCCTGCTGTTGTTATGATTGGCCCGGCTCAATGAGGCCTGTGAATGAAATGTTTATTAGCCTGATTATTGTTCATAGACCAGCCGCCCTGCTCCGCAATTGATTTTCCCAGAGCGGCTGCTGCAAGTCGGTCGAGTCACGAACTTCCTGGGCCACGCCCCCATTGCAGCCCCAACTAAATTAGCAATTGTCACAGTGAGACGAATGCATCGGGCTGGGGTGGATAGAAGCAAGAGCAAAGAGAATTTTCCCCCACTCCCTATTCAGCTTCCCCCAGCAAAATGTTTGCAGCCATTTGAAAGCATCTCCTCTACTGAGGGTGGTGGGAAATTCGTAACAATTAGCACTCAAGATAGATGGAAATGGATGGAAATGTGGAATGGAGAAATTGGAAATAGAAGAGTGGCACAGACAGGGAGAGATGTTGCTGCTTCGATTACAATGAAAACAAAAAAGGGAAAACCCTTGTGGCGAGCATAAGTTATGGCCTTATTCAGAAATTATGATTGCTTTCTTTCTACTCACCAGCAGGATCTGAGCTCTTCTTTCGCTAGTAGTTTATGAGACAAATGCATCTTAATTACCTTTAAACTCTCAGCTCAAGAGACACTTCCCTACGTCTTCACCCAAAAATCAAAGACCCCCGCATGCTCCATTAGCGTCACACAATTTGTACCTACCGAAAAAAGAAAAAGAAATCCATCAGAAGAGGCCCCACAATAAAAACCAATTCCAATGAAATTTTTCATTCCCCTCAAATTGAAAAAGCGCAAGGAACGAGGCAAGAAAACAGAGGACGGACGATCGGACGGACGACTAGCAAACAAATAGCCACGGACCCGGTCCCGAATCTCTGCCTTTGCTAGAACACAATAGCCGGGGGAGCCGAGCAAGGGGAGGACCGAGGGGAAAGAATCTCGAGAATCCCTTTTTATGGTGCAGCAAAACTCGGGCTGAATGAGAGCGGAGCAGCGCCGGAGAGACGACCAACGCTAAGTGGGAAGCTGAGCAAACAACGCGACCGAGACACTACTCCACTCCCCTCCTGCCCGAGGGGGTGGAGATGCCATGGCCATGACGGCGATGACTCTGACGATGGCGATGACGCTGTGCCTATGTCTGTAGCATATTATTAAGTGTAGCCAGAAGCAATTAGGTGTAGATAAGCAAACAATAATGTTCCTAGTCACGTACCAACGTCGCCCCGACTCTGGTCTCCGGGTCCAGGTCCGGGTCCGGGTCCGGGTATTTCCCGACCTCAGAGAGCAGGCTATGGATGGTCTAAGGATTCGATTGTGTCACTTTGAATGGTTAACATTTTATCGCACTTTTACATTTACACAAATAATTTCACTATATGACCTGAACAACAAGAATAAATAGATCTGGACTAACTCGTCCTTGCTCTGCATATGCCAAGGTATAGAACCTTTGTCGCTCCTTCGCGCTTTTTCTTGCTTTTGGCCATATTCTGAACTCCGATGCCAGCCTTTGCATAGCCATAGTACAGCGTAAAAATCCGCAAAGGGTCACTGCCAATGCTCCAGATAGTTGCTCACACCCTCCAGTAACGATCTTCTGAATCCTGGGCTCCTGGCGTCATCTAATGTACGATCCGTACATTTTTCGTAGAAACTTACCCTGATATCAGCGACAAAGCCAAGGAGCCCAGGATGCAGAACACCGCCCAGGACTGAAAGGGGGTTGAGCCACCATCGGTAACGCAATCACAGTGTATACTGCAATCCATGCATCTAGCTACGGGTCGGTTCTCGTAGGCTAGCAAAGTTGGGTTGATAGCTAAGGCGCAGCCGAGTTCCGGTGAATAAAAACAGCAGAACGTGTTGACAAAGACTGCGACAGATTACCGTGGTTAAAGGGCTTGCAAGGCAACACTATACGGACCTGCGGAATACTCAGGGGGTGTACAGGTGTATACTGATTCGGATGGCGGCCTGTACATGACATTTCCAGCACTTAATATCGTAGCGCCTGGCTCGCAGAAGTAGCCAGTTTTGTTGACCCGACAGTAAGACTTATATATTCTGTTGCAATCAATGCAATATCCCCTAACACCTGGTACGGGGTTTACGATATTATTTAAAAGCCACAACTATAGCCGGGAGGAGGGCTTACCCGGTCCTAAGAGCAGTACAGCGGCCACCAAGAGTTGGTAGCAGACTAACATTTTGAAAAACAAAACTAACTTTAATTTTTATGTGTACTTTTTCCATGAATACCTGAATCAAAAAAAGTTACCCGAATGATTAAAAAGCCAGAGTCCTAGTGCAAATAATTAAATTAAACAATTATTCCTACCATACTGGAAACTTATCAAGGTACACCCATCGCGTCAATACCGCGGCCATAATTAACGGCAGTGGGATGACGTTGGCATATTTTCAAGACTGCTGCCCAGCGATTGGTCGATTGGTCTTTAATGAACTCTTCCCCAGATGACCGAGTTCCCCAGAATTCTGAGCTCATTATGGTTACGTGGGCTGACAATGACTGAGGATTCTTGGAAGTCCCAGCCGAGCTGCAGTATGCAGAGGCAGCCAAGAGTGGGCATTTATAACAGACGTGATTCGCTGCGTTGCCAAGGATGCTGAAAAGTCGTTCTCAAAATCTGGATGACAACCACACGAATCTACTAAATTGCTACTAAAACATACATTTATCAATTATAACACCTTAATCCATTACAACCATGGAAATTTACAAGCTCCTGAACAAGACATTAAAGAAACTGATATGTTAAGGTCTAATATATTTTTTTTTCAATAAGCATTAAATGTTGCTCTAAATAATACTGAAATTAACCCCTTAAAATGTTCGCTAAAGGCTTTTGGTACGTTTTAGTTATCCTTTAAATTTAAACTGCACAATCGGGGAGGCAGTGCCTGCATTGTTATTCAAATGCTGCCATTAATACTTCGCTGGCAATTGCGAATGCGACGCCGACAAATGCATAAGGCCCGGTGAGTATGGCATCATTCTCATTCGAGTGAGTGGTTTCTCCAGCCACACTCCATGTGTGAGTGCTTCTTCGAGCCACATCCGATCCCTTCCAGCCCGCTTTGAATCCCTTTCAGGCATTCATATGTAAATTCCTGTGACTTCGACTGTCGGGTGACGGGTTTTCCATGGCCTTTCTTTACTCCTTTTGTCCTGTGGACCTGGCCAAGGTTCCTGTACTCCGTTCGGAAATTAAATATAGCAAAATGGGGTTCCAAGTGCTTTGAATTTATTAACCCTAGTTCGGCGCCTTCCCACATCACTGGCCAGATTCGGTGGCGTTAATGGAAGCATTGTACCCATAAAACTCTTCCCACATTGCCCGATTGTATCTTCCGCGCGGGGGGCATGGGGATGACAGTTATAGTTGGTGGCGAACAAAAAGAAAAAATTGAAATCAAAATCATTTGTACGTCTGCATTGGTCGGGGGAGAAACCCCGCATGGCACCACCAACAAAAAAAATCGGCAACATCAACAATGACACCAAGCAACATCAATAATGGCAGCAACAACTGCCACTATCGAGCCCACATCATCATCATCATCATCATCGTCATCATCCCCCAAAAATGTATTAAATTTCAGTTGCCATTGCCTACCCTGCCCTGTGCCTCAGTCCCTCCTCGTGTTCCCAGAGTCCCCCGAGCATTTAATGAATTTATCAGCTGTGACCCATCGCCAGCTCTGTCCCTCGGACTGGTTCCATTTGTAAATTCGAAGAACCGAATACTCAAGGAATCTTCCAAGTCCACTGCCTGATTAACGGTCAGTTAATGTTTATGAATTTGTCTGCGAGATCGCCAATCAAAGTGCTTTTTACCTTTAACGCTAATGCCCAATATCGCACTTGTGTGCTTAATCCTAAAGATACTCCTTTCTGAGACGGGAGCGGTGTCCGGGTAAAACCAAACACAAATAAACACTGTAATTTTGGTCAGTACACCTATGAATGTCTGTAATCTAGAAGGTTTCCTAAATCGAAGCAGATTATCTGCGAGCTTGGAGAACCAATTAAAAATACTGACGGTGTATGGCTTGTTGCATATTTTTGAAGTATTTTTTATAATTTAAAGAGTTTCTCATAACCAAAATCTTTAAAAAAATGCATTAAAAAATTGATTGAAAATAAATCATGTTTCCCGTTCATAAATAAATTACCTATCCTTGCCAATCCATTCAATCGATAAATGTTCAAATCCAATTCCAAAACGTTAAACAACTTTTCAAAATCAAATAATGTTTCTCTTCTACTATTTTAAGTAAACTATATTTATTTGAAATCCCCAATTTGGGGTCATTATTTGTTTGAATTTTTAAAATTCGTTCTTGATTTTGTATTCAAATTTAATTAAAAAAAAAATAATTAAATAAACCTAAAGAAACCCATTTCTGAAGTGCACTTGAAAAATGTTTCCACTAGCAACAATGTAGCAGATATGAGGGGAGTTGGAGCCTTTAACAGGATAAAGGCACAGCCTGGAAAGTACGGGCAACATGACAATTAAATTATGCAGGACTTTTAAGAAGCTCGCAAGCACTTGTCAATCCCTGGTTGTGCAATTAAAAAAGAATTCGGCTGGATTTTGCAGAAATTAATTATTATTTAATGAATTACAATTTAAATTAATAAATTTAAATTTAAGCTCAAAAATCAAATATTCGGGTAGCTGCAAACAGGCGTTTTTCGATTTAGTTAAATTTACCCTCAGTAATTTAAGGGGGAGTTAGTATATAACTGGACTCAAAATAATTATAAGAAAAAGGATACAGTTTTTAGATAATTTCGACAAAAAAAAAGATAATTAAATCGTCGTTAATATTCGATTCTTAACAGCAAAGTTTTTCTTTCTTCTTCGGATTAATTTTAGGTAGCAAATTATTTTGCTTTACGATAAGTTTTAACTGGTGACTGTGTATGCTTTTCGGGCTGATAGCTATCAGGCTCTTAGACTGACTTTTGAGTAGCTGTTACGTTAACTTAAGATTGAGAAACAGACCCATTGACAAGTACTTTCTACTTTATTTTACGATACAAAGAACCAGCTATAGGTAAAATTTCCCGAATATATAAAATTCCTGCATGTTTTTCTACCTTTGGTCGCGTAGCTAATTTTGTCCGATCCCCCTCGGCAATCCAATTTGTAAGACCCCCAGATCTTTCTGTTGCCTCCCTCTTGTAATGATAAATCATCTTTTGTTTTCTCACTTTGTTTTTTTTTCCCCGCTTCCCCGTCTCTGACTTGGGATGCCTCTAGAGCGATTCAGTTCCAGACTCCGGCATTCGGTTTCATGCCGCGGCTCCTTCACCTTGACTGAGCATTCGAAAATTTCAATGTAATTTCATGACTGTGCCGAGAGCGCACGCATTTTGATTGATACTTTAGCACTACTTAAAGGCCATCGGCCTGCCCCTCACCTCTGTTCGGTTCCCAGATTCTCAGTTCCAACGAAATTCAATTTTCGGGCAAAATGCATTCTGTGGATTCATCATCAATCTCTATCTTTCTTAAAAAAAAAAAATAAAAGTTTATTTCCTGCGGCGTTTCGAACTTTCCAATTTCGTATGCCTGCGACGCTCATTATAGGCGACAGGAGCGGCTCGTTCGGTGTGCAGGTGGGGATGTGGGCGTGGTGGGCGTGGCCAACGTCCGGCCTCGACTTTGAATCCGGCTCGAGTTCGAGTTCGAGTCCGAGTTCTGGCTCATTTCGTATGCCGTTAGGCGGCCCAATGTAATTATTCAATACATTTTACGTGCCCCGCAAACCAAACATGGCCTGTGCCTCGCCCCCAACATGACCGCACGCCCCTTTCTGCCTGATGCGTCGGCTGTTTGCCAAAGCCTATGTGAGCCCTCACTGGAGCTTTCCACTTGAGCTTCATTAGAATATGTTTGTGTCTGCTGTATGTCGTTGACTTGCTTTCGACTGGCCAGCGTCTGTCTGTCTCTAACCAACGTTCGCTTCCTTTTGGCGCTTTCGGCGCACTTTTGCAATTTATTAAACATTTTATTGCGCCCCAAGGCGTACTTGCCCGCCAGGAACCGGCTCCTCACAAAAGAGCCACTGAAAACTTGCGGAATTCGAATTGAGGAGAGAACGAAAGGAACGCAGGAAGACCGCATTGCTAAAGAGCAGGACAATTAAAGGTACAGCGCCAGGGAAGGCGATGCTGACACAGGTGGCCACAAACCACCACCACCGACCCAAATCCAAATTGGGGACGAGGGTTGAGAGAAATAGGTCTTGAAGCAGAAACCTTCAAGGGAACATTTGCAATTCATAGGATTTCTAATAGTGAACGGACTTGGGGATTTTATGCAATAAAGAGCACAATTACATTAAATTTTTTACCTAAAACTATACTCAAACTTGGCAATTTCAATTTTCAATTTCCTTACATGGGGTTCTTTTTTATATTATTAAATTGCTTTATTCAAAAGGGAATGACTTTGTTTATATACCTTTTTAGTTTGCAATTCAATGGATAATACATTTCATAAAATTATTAAAAGCAGTCAGTGAATGTGCTAGTATTAAATTTTCTTTACAAATTAGTTTATAATAATAGAAATAGCAGCCGTAATTACATCACAAATAAACGATATTAAATAAAAAACAAATTAGTTAAAGAAATTTAAATTCATTTTCATTTCAAAGTATAACAATTTTCAGTACAGACATTTCGGGAAGTGTGTTCATCTCTTATTTAAAGGATTATTAAAAGGATAACTTTTAAAGATCTAGTTAGAAGAAATTATTTTTTTTGAACCATGTAAATAAAGATGTACAATTAAAACCCTATGAAAATAGTAATATACTTAGCATCAAACTTCCTTCGCTTTATAATCCCAGCTTTAAAACTTCTATGGTCCTTTTCTTAAATTGTCATCGCAGAAGACAAACCCCTGCACAAATATCTGTTATACAAAAAAAAATAACAATTCGTTCGTCGACACTTTTCCAAACTCATTTCAAACTTTTCCCGTGGAAGAGGCAAGTAAAAAGCGCAGCCAGTGCAAGAGCAAAGAAAACTCAGGCAAACACCACGCACACGGGAAGGAAAAAAATTGATTGCTCGACAGGTTGGCTGAGGGAGGGAGATGGCAGATGGCAAAGAACTACCAACATTGTCAAAACAAATGTTACATCGGCGAGCGAGAGAGCAAGTAGTATGAGGCTGTGGGAGCAAGGGAGAGAGAGGTGCCAGCAGGCGGTGCGTTTTTATGTTAACGTCGCCGTCTGACGCTGACTGCGCAGTCTGAGCTGGCAGCTGTGATTTGGTGTTGTTGTTCTTCTATTTGTTCCCGCCAAACAATGCGAGAGCTCCGCTCCCCTACTCCCTATTGATCTCCATCCCGCCATTCCACTTTCTCCCCCACACACGAGGGCCCGCGGCTCTCAGATAGCTCTGGAGGATTCCCGAGTAGTTAATGGAATACATTCGAAATTGACATAATGCCGCTCCGAATGACAACAACGCCGGACAGTTGCAACAGTCCCGGAAGGCTGCGCCAAGTGTTTGGCCAGCCAAAGCGACATTTGCTGTATCGCATGCAGGCCACGAGTTGGCAATGGCTATTGATAAGCCGCAGGCGGATCGGAGAGGCCTTCGGTCATAGCGATTGGACAGCAATGAGCTAAGAGCTTTTTCAAATTTCTACTAAAATATATATTTAAAGTCTAGATGAAACAACCCTGTGAGAGTTAGAACTTGAGCGGTGGGTACAAACGATAATGCTTGAAATAGGCAAACAACTATTTGTAGACTTTCTTCTGTGTTGCTCAGCATGTTGCTAGCAACATTTGTCTTCACCTATCAACATTTTCAATAGCCTTCTGTTACGTTTGATTTTAGTTTTTCATTAATAAAATCATTATTAAAATAATTTCACCCCCAAGTTTTGGGATTTCGGGTTCCTGAAGGGTAATTTTATTTTAATAAGCAAACAACTATTTGTAGACTTTCTTCTGTGTTTCTCAACATGTTGCTAGCAACATTTATCTTCATCTATCAACATTTTCAACTGCTTTCCGTCACGTTTGATTGTAGTTTTTCATTATTAAATATTAGTATTTAAAAATAAATATTAGTATTAAAATAATTTCACCACCATGCTTTGGGATTCCGGGTTCCTGAAGGGTGATTTTATGGGCTCAAAATGCGCAAATTGCTCCTGTGGGAATTTAAACGAAGTGACAGATCGCACCGATTATAATATTTGGTTCCAAACACACTAACTAGCGTGTGTTTTAAAACTTTTTGACACACACAGTTTAGACCAAGTTGGAAAATATTTCTTTAATTTTCAAATTGATAGTTTATCAACGAATAATTTATTATATCTACATATAATGACTCGCCAGCCTGCACTATTTTCTAGCTTTTTTAGGTTGATAAGTATCCTAGCTTCTTACTTCTATTTCCTTTCTAACTCACACAAATGTAATTCTACAATTTCAATGTATTACCTCGCCATCACTGTTTCAAATTATTGCTTAGGGCCCCTGTCCTTTAATTCGATACAAGCCACTGGTGGAATAACCCAAAAGGATACCATACCTTTGGTCTTGTTTTTTGTTCTGGTCCGAGCGAACGCTGCTGCTTGGTGTTAATCCCCGTGTCTCGTTATAGGTTCAAGCCAGGACCGGATCCAGTTCCAGGTCCAGCCTGTTCCCCGGGTCTCCGGCAACGAAGGAAAGGCAAGCACAGCCAAATTGCGTGTGCAAACAGAGCTGAGCTGCAGCTTCATTAGCGAGGGTTGCTCAGGACAAACACATGCACACATGTGTGCACTGCCGTTTTATTATTATTTCCTTTATTGTTTAGCGCGTTATAATTGGGGTGCCATGAGGGGGGTCTAGTCAGGCAGGATATTCATACGAACATCTGTATGTATTTGGGTACACACTACTAGGCACACAGTGCACAAAGCACTCGCCCGGAAGACCTATATTCTGTTTACTCAGCTCTCTGTTTGCTGCAAGTGGAGTCAGGGTCCAAAGTTGCAAGTTCTTGTGGAGCTCAACAACGCCCCAAGACCAGGTATCCTTCTAAGAAGTTGTTGGTGAAAAGTGAATAAAAGCATTTATTGTAACTTTAGGTATTGGCTTGAAGAACCCAATTTACCTACAATTAAATTACATTATTTTTATGAGGAAAGTATTATTATTATTGTTATTATTAATTAGTATTTAACCAGTGATTAATAGACTTGATTGTTCACCGTATCTTTGTCCCAGTTCTTGCTTTTATGTACCTTTCCAATGTATCTAATGTCAATTTGTGATAAGGGTTCAAAACAAATTAGTAAACGATTCAAATTTTAACCTAACAAACTATGTACCTCTGGTTTTAGCATCGGAAGCAATGGTGGTCAAAGCCCTAACTTGCGAGTCGAACCATTTTCTCTGTTTTTTGTATAATCTAGTCGCTTTTATTCTTAAATTGTTATTTTTGTCATTGTATAGTTATTTTTATGCAACATTAAAAAAAAAATGTAGCTATATTATCCCATATATAGACTTTTCAGTAGGTAAAAAAAATCACACACTGAAAATTAACTTTATATATTTTTTATTTATATCAATTGGAATAAGACTAGTTTTTTAGTCAAAAAAACATGAAAACATGGAGATTACATAAATACTGTCAAGAAATCTTTACACAGTTTACTTTCTTTAAAATTATAATATTATAAGATTCCTATTAATTAGAATTAAACGTATTTTTTTTATTCACGTTAAATTTTTATGTTTCTTTAAATGTTAGTTTTTGTGTTTCTAATTACTTAAGCAAACCCAACAGAATAGTTATGTGTGTGAAGTTATTTTACAATTTAATAGATAGTTTTTATATGTTCATGCAATATGACCCATATATATTCATATATATAGCCCAATATATTTTCATTACTGAAATTAAATATATTTTAATTTAATTAATCAGATAATCCAAGCCCACCGAGGTCATATTGTAAAATAAATCAAATCTAAAGAGTTAGTTCCACGTACTAGCCATAACTCATGCATATGTCTAAAACCACCCGCACCACGAACACCTCCGCCCCTTCTGCTGCGCACCCATCATCTGTCAAAAACAGTTTATAACGCCTGGAATTATGCCACACATAAATCAAAATTGACGCATAAACAAATATGGTGACATGAGGGAAGCAAGGGAACCCCGGGCTCCTTTTCTTCGGTTCCCTAGTTCTGGCATATTGGGTTGCTAAAAATGTGTAAAATTTATGCAGATTACCAAAAATTGCGTGAATCGCTACCTGATCAAAGTGGAAGTTGGAGTGGAAACGGGAACTGTTGTTTTCGTGTGGGTGGAGATCGAAAACATACGAGCCTGTCAGCCAGCGTCGAAGGATTGGGCCTATAATTTACGACTGACGCCACGCTCTCCCGGAAACAAGGGCGATTTACTAAAGCGTTTCAGATCTGCTTTCTATTTTTCCCTTGAATTCATGGATGCTTCCGGAATCGTTTCACCAATTTGGCATGCCCTCCAACCATTTTGACTCAAGGATTATTGGTTATTTCAAATTGTTTATTTAAAATGGTGTATTTTCTGTGCATTCGTTTAAGATTTTCTGTAAAATCTGTAGAAATGACTATAACTTATCGCTATTACTTACTTACTTTCATTAAGTGGGCGTAAGCAGCATAAAAACAAAATTGGGTACATATGAAAAACGGCAATTTTCCAATTTCAATGGAAGGATAACTCATTATTATCTGAGAAGGAAGCATTAAAAACATTTACGAAAGCAAAGTCGAGTGTAAACGAAGGTGGCAAGAACATTGTGGCTGTAGTTAAAAGAAACATGGATATGACGTAATGCCAAAAAGGATTTCTAGGATCACAATGTGCATGCATTTTAGTAGCTCGTAATAGACCCTGAGATATCGACACGGCTTATGAATAATATCATCATGAATATCTACATATGTATATGTTTTCCAGTACCCATAGGGTACTACCTGGAATAAAAATCAAGCTGATAGCAACCAACGGAATTGGCAGAAGGATTTATAGTTTTAAAATGACTATAATATCAGGTAGTACCAACAACGCGATAGAAAAATGCGGTACTCAAAACTCTCCTACAAGTCTAGAAAATCGCCTTGGCCCAAAGGGCACCCTTGCCATTACAAGAATGTGACAAATTTAGCAAGGACATTTGCCAGAGATTTATACAGCAAATTAAATATTTTTTTCACGCCAGCGGAGTGGGGGGAAAACGTCTAAATAATTAGATAAACATTTAAGCTTGGTAAAGCAGCCAGCGAAAAGGAAAGAAAGTAAATCGAGGCAAAGTGTCAAGAAGACGACGAGCAAGAGGCAGACACGCAAAGCGTGGGGGAGTGGGATGCTATGTGGGGAGGAGTACGTGACCATAACATGAACTGCTGCCACCGACCTCTGCCCCCTCTGCGACAGGCCACCCACCCAGCACTTTGCTCACATTTTGCGGGTTCAAAGCAGAGAGACGACGACAAACAGGAAATATTTAACGTGCCAACAACAAAAGTGAAATATAAATAAAAATAATAATAATAATGGGCAGAAACGTAGGGAAACCAGCGAGAGTGAGAGCGAGTTCCGAGGGTTGCACAGAGAGAGAGAGTGAGAGAGAGAGGGAGAGAGAAAATTTCCGAAGTTGCTCGTGCCTTGTGGCAACAACTTCGGCTGCAGTTGCCGTTAGAATGCACACAGTGGGTAAAATGGGTTAAGTAGTGAAAGAAAACTATGCATTAAAGTCAAATGTGCCCCACAAGACCCAGCTTCAAAGCTTTGGGTGAAATGTTTTATTAAATTTATTATATTACAATGGTTAAATATGTAAATTCAAGAAAATAAACTGTTCTAGCCCAAGATTGGTATATTTTATCTACACAAACTAGTATCAGCATTGCTCAGTAAGTGGAATTCATAAAAATATCCACATTTTTGTCCGCTGGGCAGGCTAACGAGCCCATTGTGCAGCGAGCCCTTTTTAATACAGGGAATTTCCGAGTGTTCCAAGAGAGAGCGAACCAATCCTGCTTGCTCTTGAAAATTCTTGTGTTGGTTTTCCCGTTGTTTCCCTTTGCAAGCCAGGTTTTTTCGGATTCTATAAACCATATTCTCTCCAACTTCGAAACGCGACGGACGAGCCTAAAAGCGACAGCGGCTAAATTTAAGTCAAAAAGCAGTACGATACGGATCGGTCTGTTCTGGTCGCCTCGCTTCGGTGTGTTGGTGGGAATTTCTTCTGCTGCCGCCTCTTTTTGGATATATGGATATTTATGCTTCGCGTGCCCGTAAACGTCGGTGTCCGTGTTTGTGTGTGCGGTAGTGTCTGTGCGGATAATTAAACCAGCAGCATAGAATCGGCAGAGTCCGAACGCAATGCTTCAAGACCGAGATTAAAGTTGAAGGTCGGTCGGTGTTTATATGTGGAAAATCGGAGAGGAAAGGAACGAAAAAGGAACGCCGCGCTTTGGATACACGGATAACGTTAAATGTTAGTATACCAACCCAACGGAAGCCGCTGAGCCAAGAATACGTAAAATAAAAGTAATCGAGCAGAAGTCGCGTGCAGTGGCTCCCTCTGCTCTGCGGCTCTGCTGCTGCGCATGTTTCTCGGCCGGGCGCCTGCATTTTTAGTTTCGCTCCAACTATTACAGCATGCTTTACATTCCGTTTACATCACGTGTTAAATAACTGCTGGCTGTCACTGTTCGCGGCTTGTATGTGTCTGTGTACTTACATATATACATTTTTGTTGTTGTTCTTTGCCCGAGCAAATATGCAATGATTTTTTGCCCCTTCTCTTTTCATTCATGCCTTGCAAATGAAGCGTGCGAGTGTTTGTGTGCCTGCTTGTGGGTGGTTGGGTGGCGCCGGATAACGCACCCAAACTCACATACACACGACAAAGGCAACTCCTGGCGGAAGTGGAAGTTGCCTTCAGTATGTGCCAGTGTGTGCGCGTGTATCTAATGGGATTTTCTAATAAAATTTAAATTGTTGCCATTTTTGCTGCTGGGCGGCGTTCTATGAATTTAATATGACCCCAGTGTGCCGGTGGGTGTATGTGTGTTTTTGTCTGTGTGAATAGGGGCCATAAAGCTTTGCTTATGGCTGGAAAATTAAATAGAGTGCATAATTCAGGCAACAACTTTGCGTTGAATGCATAATGAACTGCTGCAATTGAAAGGAAACATCCATCAAATGTCCAAGGAAACATTTTAAATTTCTCAAAGAAGCTCTACAAAGTTTTGTTGTCCTGCTTTTAATTGTACGCCAATTTCATCAGCGCCAATTATAAAAAAGATCATAAACAGGATATATAAATACAATACAATACAATAATAATACCTGCTACAAATGGCTTTATAATCATGATTTAACATATAACACATTATGTGAGAAAATATCTATTTTTAGGTCCACCTAAAAATTCACGTTTTCTCACAAAATGTGTTATAGCAAAGAAACTAGTAGACGGATCAGGGTCAAACTTTGCCTGATTAAAGCCAGTTATATATAGTATCTCTAAATGGAAACTAAATTGGATTCTGCAACATTTACGAGTAAAATGACAAACTACTTTTGTCCACGATTGTATATCAAAATTTAAAATCCAAACTGTAAACGCGAGTTGATAAGACCGTCGGTGAACAGAAAAATGATAAGTGATAAAAAAGTTTATTCATCAGAAATTGATTACAAAAAACAATTCAATAAAAATTTAAATAATTTAGACAATTTAAATAAAAAATATTGATATATTTTAATCCGAGATCCATTTGATCATTATTTGTCATATGTTGATCCGTTTTGACCCCCCAGATTAGGGATATTTCCAACCTCTCATGGTGTGAAAAAAGTGAATTAAAATTGATACTATCCTGTATATTTTTTTTAACGATTTTTACCATTTAACGTAAAGGAAAACAACTTTTGAGATAAAAAAACAAATATATTAAGTTGAATCTAATTCTTAAGATATGTTGTACACTTGATCCGGGCCGGCTGTGGTCAATTTTATCTCAGAGTAGGAAACCTATGTAGTTGCTTGTTTCTCAGTACAATGACCCCCTTGGGACCAAATGGAACCCGAATTTCTGATAGGGTAACATCCGTTTGGCTGTGTAATTTAAAAATTGATTCAATATAAAAACTGTGGGTTCATACTGTTAAATTAAAAAAAACCGAGTTCATGTAGGAATGTTCGCGTATGTATGTACATACGTTTTCATGTGAAACCTCAATAGTCAGAAAATCTTAAATTTTTTGGGAATTTCGTCACAAAATTTTCCAGCTGTTTGTTTTTTTTCATTTCGCAGTAGCTTTCAAAAGCTGATCTTTGACGGCGAGCGTCCCTAAAGAGCTGGACAAATACGATAAATCCTCCATAAATAAATTCTCCAATACAACAATGCTTGCAGTGCTTCACCACAGAGCTTTTTAGAATTTCTAGTTCTGAGATCTTTATAATTTAAGGTGTGAAAAGCCACGGTTCTGTTCAGTTTAAGTTGTTGTACCTTTGCTCCTCACAACAACATATGTACATATTTTAATTTATTTATTTAGGGTATCCGATTTTTGGGCAGTAAAGACCTTTTTAGAAAATTAGTAGTTTCCAGAATCCAGTCAGCAGCTGGACGCATCTCCGCATCTTCTTTCGCTGTAATAGGCCTATCACATAAAATGGTAATCTCCGAGGTAGACAAACATAAAAATATATAAAGTGTTTCCATTTTATATGTTCGTTTTATTTTCTTTAGTTTCATTTCTTTTATTTTCACCGTGCGTGTTTTGAAGGGCTGTAATTTCAGTAGGTAAAACGAGGAAGCCCGAAAACCCGAATAACCAGCAACATAAAATGGTTTTTGGGTCTGGATTCCGAGTTTAGACATAATGTCCGTATTTAACGATCCATTTAGCCATCGATGTCAGGTGGAATGTCGATCCCAGCATTTATACCTACGAAATAATACGAATAATAGGTACTTTTCTATTTATATTATTTAAATATAGTTGTAACTCGCTTAAAATCTAAAAAACAATGACAAATAGTTCATTTCTATTATGCATAGATTATGGACCAATAGGAGTTAACGTTGAGATTTTCGTTTTTCGTATTTTAAATTTATAACAAATTGTAAAAATAAAATGCAACGGGAATGCAATTTTTAGTGAGAACTTAAAAAGAACCTTGCATACTGCTTTAATTTATTTAAATATATTAACGATTAAGTCGCTTGACAGCAGATTACAAAATACAAAAATACCCCTTTCTGCGAACAGATGTAGATAAACGTACATACATAGATACATACATATGTACATACATACGGGCAGTCCGTTCATCCCGTTCATTTCCTCCACTCCTTGGCCATCTCGCTCTCCTGTCGACTGTGTGTGTGTGTGTGTGTGTATACACCAGCCCGCAACACACAAGCGCGACTTGGCCTGCTACCTGAAACTGAAATTTTCCCGTATTAGATTGCGCCCCTTTTCTGCTGCTCCTCTTGTACTTCTTCTCACCGTTTTTGTTGTTGTTGCTGTTGCTGTTCTTATGTTGCACGCGGACAGACAATCAGAACGAATGAGGAAGATAGAATGGAAGAGAAGCATTTTTTGTTTACTTTATGCTTTCGTTTATCGACCCCCGTTTTGTGTGTGTTTGTGTGCTACATATGCGAGGTGCTCTCTCCTTTGTGTCCTCCTCTCTTTTGTACTCGCCCATTGCTATTCGTTCTTTTGCAGCATAATTTTCAGTTCTTTTATGTCAATTTATATTATATATATTCTGTTTACTGGTATATTTGAAGGGTTTACGTGTTTAATTTCCAGTTCTAAGTCACAATTTAATAATGATAATGTACACAGAAATCTAAAGCATTTAAATTCGGCCACACTGCTATTTTCCGCGCCCTTTCGATTGCCTGGGAAATTTATCAGCTCTCAGCAGAGCTGTTAGCGCAGCAGTGGTTATCGATAGGCACTGGCGGCTTTCCAACACTGCCAGGCAAATAAACAACCGAAGAAAAGAGAAAAACAGAAGAAAAAACAAGCAAAGCGTGTAAAAAAAGACCAAAGGCATACATATATAAACACAAACAAATTCGAGGTGTGGAGGCCATGTAATTGACGAATTAATGAATTAAAATTAGGAACCTCGCGTGTTCCGACAAGCGATGCACTTTGCATCGGTTTCCTAGCTTTCCTCGATCCGCTTCCAAGAAGGTGTGGCTAAATCGGAGGCACGTCGAGATGTAGGAGCAACTATACCCGCAGTGGCAAGGCCCTGATCAGCGTGTAAACCCTCTGAAATGAGCTCATTCGTCCCTTAACGAATGGAATGTCTATGTGATAAGAGATCCGTACTTATAGATTATTTTTCTCCTTTTTTCAGCGGCGTTGCCACCTCGCTGAGTTGCGCGGACTCCAGCACGGGCTCCAGTGAGGATGCGTCCGATCCCGGTTCCCCGTATAGCGCGCACTCGCAACTGAGCGAACCGCCCGATCCGCTGACCAAGATGCCACCCCAAATCCTCGGCAGCAACTCCAGCGGCAGCAGCTCCGCTGGCGGCGGTACCGCCGCGTCCTCCTCCCCGCCATCCAGCGCGGCCAGCCAGTCCCCGTCGCCAGCCATTCATAGCCACAGTCATCTTGGGTCCGGCCACGGCCACAATGGCGCCGGAAACAGCGCCTCCAAGACGACGACACCCCTGCGCCACAATAATCCCAGTAATGCCAGTCTATTGCCCACGCTCCAGTGGCCGTGGAATACCAGCCTGGGCAGCACCTCCACCGCCGTGCCAGCCGCCACGGCCAACAAGAATAAGCGGACGGCGGGCGGAACGGGAGCAGGTGCGGGAATGGGCTTGGGATTAGGAAACGCTGGCGGCGATAACGGATCCCATACGGGGAGCGGAGCGGCGGCGGCCAAGAAGGCGCGCAACGAACTCCCTGGCGGCTCAGACGCCAGCAAAAGACTGAAGGCAGCCGCTCTGGAGGAGTCGCAGACCAAGATCACAGGCTTCTTCAAATCGCAGATGAAGCCCTCGCCGGGTGGGGGCAAGCTGTCGCCACAGCCCGGCAGCCAACAAAGCAATCCTGCAAATACATTGACCATGAGCACACCCGCCACTACAGCCTCCCTGAACAAATACTTCAACATCCTCTCGCAGCTGAAGGAGCAGAAAGCGCAGCAGCAGGCTGCCAAGGCGGCGGCCACTCCGATTTCCGCAGCCGTTCCAACTGCTACTTCTGTTGCCCCCGCCGCTTCTGTCACCCCAATTGCACCGCCGATGCCGACTGCCACTCCCAGTCCCAGTCTGCCCGTGCCGGCGCTAAAGAAGATCGAGCGCAGCACAAAGCAGCCAGCCAAGATAGCCCAGGTGGCGCCTAATCTGCGAAAGACCCCCAGCAGTGGCTCCTCTGGCAGCTCCTCATCCTCATCGTCCACCTCTTCAAATGGCTCTAGCACTGGAAAATCGCCAGCTAAGAAGCACGTGGCGATCGCTCCGAGAACGCCCGAGATGAAGCAGCAGCAGCAACAACATCAAAGCAAGGCGGCAATGGTATACCGACCGCCGGGATTGGGCACCGCCCTGAAGCAGAAACCGATCTCACCGCCCGCCCCCGTGGTAGCCACCGCCCTTGCGCCCGTTGCAGCGCCAACACCCAATCCCACGCCCGCCCCCGCAAATCCTACGCTCTACCAATTGCCAGTACAGCTGCCCAACCTAGTCCAGCTGCCGCCTCAGCTGGCGGCCGCAGCCAATATCATGCAGCTGAACAACGTGGCCAAAGCGGCGGTGGCAGCGGCGGCTAACAACAATGCTGCCGCGCAGGCAGCCCAGGCGGCACAGGCGGCCGCCGCTCAGTATTTTCTCAACGGTACCGTCTTCAAGCTGCAACAGGTCACAACGGCCACTACGACGACGGCCACCACGGCCACTGCCGCCGCCGCTACGGCTGGCAACTTCGGGTTGCTCAACGCCAATGAGCTGCAAGAATTCCTGATAAAGCAGCAGCACCAGCAGCAGCAAATGCAACTGCAGCAGCAACAACAACAACAAGCTGCCGTAGCGGCAGCAGCTAAGGCGCCCGGAAATGCACAAAACTTCCAGGAGCTGTTTCAGCAGCAGATGGCCGCGATTGCCGCCCAGCAGCAGCAGCAGCAACAGCAACAGGTGATGACCCAGCAGCAGCAGCAGTTGCAGCGTCTAGTTCAGGGAGGAGCAGCGGCCGCTGCTGCACAGCCAGTTTTTATGGCCACTCCAGCGGGATTGCTGCTGAATGCTGCCACCCTGCCGGCAATGCTGGCTGCTGCCTTTGCAGCCAACACTCAGCAGCAACAACAGCAGCAGCAGCAACAACAACAGCAGCAGCAAAAGGTGGCCGCTTCGTTAGCCATGCATCAGCAGCAGCAACAAACGCTGCCTGCTCTGCAGCCGATTCCCGCCCTGAGCTCCATCTTTGAGCCGTCGACGGAGCAGCAGCAACAGTTGCAAATGCAGCAGCAACAATTGGCCCAGCTGCTGATGTCCCATCAACAGCAGACGCAACATCAACAGCAACAAATCATCACTGCCACGCAGCCACCGCCATTGGCTGCAGCGAACAACAACAATACGAACACTGCCAACAACTCTACTGCCAGCAACAGTAACAGCAACCAAAATGCCTCGAATAATTTAAGCAACATCAGCAACACTGCCATACAGCAACAGCCACTGCCACAGGCGCCGGCACAGCGAGCGATTGTGAAGCCGCCAATGCACAGTTCCACGCAGCCGCCGCCGCTGGTTACTATATCATCGCTGCCCACTGGTTCCTCGGCTGTCACATCAGCGACAGCACCCAAACGGGCGCTGCCAGCCGCCAAGCCTTATCAAAAGCGACTGGCTACCAAGGGAAGCGGCAAGTTTCAGGGTGGCGTCGGTGCAGCCCCAATCATTGCCACACCCACCACGCCACCGCCACTAGTGCCGACGTCGGCGACCAAGGAACTGGGTCAGTTGCGCAAGAGTACGGGATCCACGGGAACAGGCACACCCACGGGAGCCAATGCTACCACGCCCACTCCGCCACTTGTGAGCATCGCGCCCTCGAAGCTGACACCTACTCTGAGTATTGCGAAGCAAGGAGCCACGATTAAGCTGGCTAACAGTTCACCCGATCTCTTCGACCTGGTCAAAAACTCGAACGGGGCAATCAGTCTGGTGGCCAAGGCCGCGCAGCCACTTACTCCGCTACCCTTTAGCTCGCCGAGCAGTAGCAGCAATGGCAGTCACTGCCTTCGCTCCTCACCGGCGCTGTCGACCTCCAATTCGTGCACCCTTTCTGCTTTCAGTAAGATAAAGGCCGAGCCATCGGAGCTTGCCTCTCAGTCCTGCTCCGTCCCGTCTTCGGCCATGTTCCCAATCTCACCGAAGCCCCAGAGCTTTGCCGGACAACTGCCTAAGAGGGATCACGAATTAGAGTCGGATGCGGATGCGAACGGCGAGGCGTTGAAGCACGAACTTTTGCCTGACTGCAGCAACAGCAACTCAAACTCGAATTCGTGCAGCAGCAACTCCAGCTATTCGCACTCGGTCAGCTCTGCGGCGGATCTCTCGCTGGAGGCATCTACGCCGGCGCACTCGCCATCCCCATCGTCTGCATCGCCATCTGGGTTGGGTTCTCCCTCCCCGGCGGTAAGCAACATGAGTGGTAGCAGCCGCAGGGCGGCCAGCCAGACGGACATGCTCAGCGAACTGGTCACCTCGTCGTGCATCTCCAGCGGCGGCGATGACTGCTCCCAGGCCACCGACTCGCCTCCACCGCCATCTCTTCCCCTGCCAGATCAGATGGTCAAAAACGCAGCAGCGCCAAGGGCGAGCGGAGGAAGCAGTAGTAGCAGTAGCAACTATGACGAGGAGGACGATAAATCGGTGGTCTCACTAGAGACGCAACAGACACACAAGCGGCTTAGGGACTTGCCGACGCCAGAGTCAGGGATAGGAGGAAGTCTGAGCAACAGCGAGAGCAGCAACTCGATAGCAGATGCAATGTGAGTATAGTTTCCGCGAAACCTCTTTGGTGTGAAGGATGTATAGCAGAAGCGAATGTCATAAACTAATCCGCAATCATAACCCTTTCCAGCTCATCAAAATCAGCCTCTGTGGGTCCACCCACCACTGCAGCCAGTGGCAGCAGAGCCTCGTCTGCCGTCTCTGTCTCCGACAGCAGCTCTCTAGCCAGCAATGCACCATCTCCCGCATCTCCAGATGACAATTCCGCCGTCGCTTCGCCCGCCTCTTCCGCCTGCACTTCCGCTACACCTAACCCGCCCAGCACACGCACAGTGGTGGACATTGCCTTGGCAGAGGCTACCAGTAAAGGCCTTCCAAAGAGCGCCATCTCGCCCATTCTTTCGCAGCCGAAGACCATCCGTTTTCCAGCCGGAGCGGGGGCTGGTGGCAAGGGCGGCAAGCGACACGATGGCGTCTGCTACTGGGACAAATGCAACAAGAAGCATGAGAGTAACTCCAAGCTGCTGGACCATATGCAGACGCATCACGTCAACACGCAGACGGGTCCTTTTGCCTGCCTGTGGGTCGGATGCAAGGTGTACAACAAGGAATCTTGCTCTCGTCGCTGGCTAGAGCGCCACGTACTCTCGCACGGCGGTTCGAAGCAGTTCAAGTGCATCGTCGAGGGCTGCGGGCTGAGGTTCGGCTCACAGGTGAGACCATAATTTGTCCATAAATTCCTATTCATTGCTAACTCTGGATCCTACTTTATGCAGCTGGCGCTACAAAAGCACGTGAACAACCACTTCAATGCCACGGACAATGCCAAGGAGAGCACCAGCAAACGCACCTCCGATCCGCCCGTGCCAAAGCAGTTGCGAAAAAACGGCAAGAAGCTGCGCTACCGCCGCCAACCCTTTTCAGGTGGGTAACTATATTTTGAAAAGCCATTATGGTGGAACTCCAGGGCTGTATTGACCATTTTCGTTTGATTTCAGCCCGCATGTTCGACTTCTTTGACACCGGCATCATGGAGGGGCTACAGCATCGCTTGCGCCAAATCAGCACGCTTACCAACGGCGCCCAGGCCATTGAGTTTCAGGGACAGTGCTTGATGAGACGCCGCAACAGTCAGGGAGGCTATGAGTGCTTCGTGCGCTGGTCGCCACGCGAAATGTAAGTTCTAACAATTTTCAACTCGTTGCCAGATGCTCACTTCTCTGTTTATCCTTTTAGCATTTCCGATGAGTGGCTGCCTGAGTGTCCGAACCAAACGCGCCGACACACCAAGGTGCTGCACATCAAGCAAATGCGTCCGGCGGAAAAGACGCGCGTGGACAGCTTGCTGAGCACAGCTTTTCGGCTGCGATACGACGCCCAGCTCTTTGCCGATGATTACAATGTCAACGAGGTTATTGGTGGCGAGCTGAGCGGCAGTGATTACGAAGAGGATGGGGAGCAAGAGGAAGACGACGACTACGAGGAAGACGACGGTATTAGCTCGCGCAGTGCTAGTTGCGAGACGGTGTCCAGCTATCAGCAGGTGCTTAGCATCGCCAAGCTGCAGATGCAGCAACGACGCAAGCATCCGCGGAAGCCGCCCAAGACAGTGCCGATGACCTCGAAGGATCAGCTGGCTCAGTTGGTGCCAACAGACGCCCTGGTGCCCATCTAGATGGGCGAATTAAGAATTCAAGTATTCTCTAAGTAATTAAACCGGAACAGAAGCGACAAACGAGTAAACAGTGACAAGTAGATTAGTTAACGTACGAACTAAGTAAGCTACCACCTACGCGTACTTTATCCACTTATATATATGCATAGAGACTACGTGTAAATGCCCCCGCTTTGTTCATTTTTGTTTTTTTTAGTTTAGTGAATTGTTCTTAGCCACCATTGTACATACGGATGCAGTCGGAGTCAGAGTCAGAGGAGCAAATAGTGGCCACCTCGTATCTCAACCCACCCGCGTGTTCTGCATAGAACGAATGTCCTTATTTTCTAGCGTTATGTTTCTAGTTTACTCTTAAATCGTAACTGTAAATTGAATAGAGATCCTCCGAGTGGACAAGACTTTGTTTTGGAAAGCCCATTTTATGTTTAAAGTTTTTATTTTGTTTTCCGTTTAGTTGCCCCCATCGTTGTATTTAATTATACTCTTAGAAACTGGCCAAAACTTGTACTACTAAAATAGCAGAAGAGGAAGAACAACGCACACAACTGAACAGTTAAAGTTAGGAAATAGTTGTAGATGGAAGTTGAAGAACACAAGACTTGAAGCATTTACCGCTACAAAAAATACAAAATAAAATTTGTAAGCAAATTTTGTACTCAACTCGAACGAACGAACAGCAATGCAAGCAGTTTTAAGCCCAAGTTAGACCCAAGACGATTTATTATCCATTAATTTAGTGCAAATTGAATGCAACTTTCGCCAATAAATCAGCGTTTCTAGTTCGTTTTGCGACAACTACATACTTAAGTAGAAGGAGAGAGGAGAGAGCTTAATGCAATGTACATAGTATATAATATAAAGTAATAAGTTTCGCTCCTTTAAACGACATTTATTTAGAACTTGGCCAAGGCTAAACCAAAGAGTTGTAATAACGAGATGAGTAATGCCATACGATCTTTGCCCTCGAATTTGTAGAGAAAGAGAATTGCATGCGTATGGACGTTACTTATCTTGCCATTATAAGGTCTTTGGCTAAACTCAAGTAAACTATGCTTAATAAAGCTATTGAGAGAAATCAGCAATCGACACGTCAAAAATAAAACAAACCACAAAATGTTACATATTTCATTTTAATTTATTATAATTTCCCAGAGAACGAAACAAAAGTCAATTTATTTGACTTTTGCTTCGGTTTTGTGTACATATCTGAACGGCAGCCCAACATATGTTATGTGTAAGCAAAATTCGCCTTAATCAATAGCGGTAGATTATGATTTTCTATGCCAATGAATTTATACGTGTCTAAAGTAATACAAAGAGTACTCAACACTGCCAAAAATGTAATGGAATAACAACACGAATCCAGTTGTTAAGAACGACTGATTATTTTAGTATGCGAACGCTACTGCCTGTCGCCGATTCCATTCCCAACTTGAGTATTTTCCCTAAGTTGCAACCATAACCACACCACTTGGCCAGAGAGGAATGTATACCTATGTCTCATATGTGTATCTGGATGTTGTCTAAACTATAAGCGCCTCCCTGCCCGTAATTAGTTTATAGGTGATAAGGAAGTATATAATCTGACATGTATAAAATGATTTAAAGCAATTCTTTTACGATAATCGCCGATCAAGCATTGTGGTGGATTCTTCCATTTGGTCTTTCGTCTTTTGATGCCTTTCGCCCATATTATATTGTTCAACGCTTTGTACTGACACAAAAAAAGAAAAAAAACGAAATCTAAAGTAAATCGAAATAAGGATCAAACCAAGTAAGGGGAAGAAGTAGAGGAAATAAATTCAAATAAAATAAAACTACCTCAAATTTTGCAAGCATAGAACAACACACTAAAGAATTTTTCGAGAAACGTTTTCTAAAGCGAACAGAGTATATACATATGTACGTAGTGCGGCGTTATATTTTATCAGAAGGGTAAATCCGAGACGGCACAAAATTGTAGCGATCCGAAGCAGAGCCGAGTCGAGAAACAAGGGACAGACAGTACGATTATACACGAGAAAAACACACAAAGAAGGAAAAAAACCAAACAAGGGGAAACCAGCTAGGCTAATTCCATATTTTGCTAATATTGCATACAATATTATACACATAGGAACTATTATATGTTCACTTTCCCACATTTCCCAGTTCATTTTCGGTTACGCCGAGAGAGAGAGACTCCTCCCGAACGGATCACCCAGAAGTATACATTTTGCCTTTAGCCCCGAGAGCTCAGTTTTGAGCCTGTACATAGACAGAGAGAGAGAGATAGAGGAGTTTATCTAGTACGAGATATATATTCGATATCATAACCATAATGTTAATATTACAACCGCTTTAATGAATTGCAGAGAGAAATCAATTAGGCTCCATAATCATGGCAATTAACAGGCGTACATACATTAACATACACTGTATACACAGGAGAGGGATTTCCAGTTTTGATTTCGGATTCAGTTCTGGCCAAACCCTAAGCGACTTGGATGGATACACAGCCCCAACACCAGCGATGTTGCTGTTTCGATTGTAACTAATATAATCAAAAGAATTATATACACATACATATATATATTATTGAAACTCTATATACACAACATAGTATGTACAAGTGGACTCAAACCAGATACTAAACCCGAAAAGCATGTAACGCGCTGAGAAATGACACGAAAATATAATTTCCATAGCAACAATATTTTTATAAATTCCGTAACTTGATTTTTCTCTGGAACTTTACTGGTATTTAAAGGGGAGGCTGTATTTGATTTAAATATATAGTTTTTGAATATAAAAATTGTTGTTTAAATAAAAGTTAGAGCAGAGGTGCAGTGTAACCATTAGGCGTAATTTAAACATTATCATGAAAGATTATATGGATCTATTATAAAGGATCTTCCAAATTTTATATTTATATATTTTATTTTATAGTCTTGCAGGCTATTATAATTTCAGTCAGAAGCTTGCAACGCAGTGAAGGAGACATCTCCGACCCTATAAAGTATATGTATATATTCTAGATCAGGATCAACAGCCGAGTCGATCTAGCCATGTCCGTCGGTCTGTCCGGTTCTACGCAAACAACAAAACAAACAAAACAAAAAAATTTATTTTCAACTATACATTTTTTTTCATTTTTTGGAAGAAAATACCAAAAAGTAAGTGTTTTTTCACGCTTCCTATTTTTGGTGGAAAAAAACTTATATTATTCTATCCCATTCTATTATACCAGAACATACACCATTTTCACCCATTCATATAGAATTAGATTCAAAAATAAAATCTTGCTCATATTTGGCACAAATATTTTAATTTTGAAAATGTGTGAAATAATCAGTGCTGAATTTTTCGAGGTTTGAGCTAAGAACTTAACACTCGCTAAGCGAGACGCTCTTGTAGAGCCCGCTCTGATGATTTTTGGAAATGATATGGATTACCCAAAACTGAAATTGCATTGATTTCACAGATCTTGCAGAAATAAAGCTCGATTTTTTACCAACAATGATAGTTGGCTGCAGGGCACTATAAGGGCCGAAGAATCCGGTGCTTCCACCTCAAGGCCCAAAAAAGATTTTCAAGAGTGTAGCTTAAGAACACAACAAAAGAAAAGCTAGCACTTAATGCCAGATATTTTATCAATATTTTATATTTATTATATATTTTATCAATATCTGGCATTAAGTGCTAGCTTTTCTTTTGTTGTGTTCTTAAGCTACACTCATGAAAATCTTTTTTGTTAGCAATTGTTAGCAGCCGCAGAACGGACTTTGCGCTCAGACTGGAAAAGGGACTCAGCTAGCTTGTTAAATAAAATTTCGAATGGTCCCGCGTCAACTGGTACTCTAATGAAGAAAGCTAATTTATCTAGAAGTTCGAACCGACTTTCGCCAGAGAATAAGAATAAGAATAAATGCATCAATATAATGCTTAAACGATGTATAAGTGCTCAAGAAGAATTTTTTTGGTCACTATCTGAATTAGATGATGTACATGTTATAATAAAATGGGGCTGTGATGGGGCTGAACAGTCGCGATATAAGCAAAAGATGACAGAGGAAAGTATGTCCGACGAATCTCTGTTTTTCATATCCATGGTTCCCCTTCAGTTAAATTCTTTCCTTCTTCGTACTACTTGGAAATTTTTCAGAGGAAGCACAGGAAGCACAGAATAAGGAAGTGGAAAGTTTTCGTGAAAATTTCACAAGGAAAACTTCGCGGGTGCACACAAATGATGATCTAATGAACAAGCTTATATTATCATCGGATCCATTTATTGCGAATATGCCACCAAAATCTAGGCACGGAGAAATTCCAGAAAATGTGACTTAACTTTTATACTTGGATCGACATTAACGAAAGTTCTGAATCAGAAATGGAGTCTTCTTAAGTTGGCGAACAAAAATGGAGTTGATTTTTTTTATGAAGTTTAAATTGTTGTTATTTTATTTAAAAAAAGATCAAAAAAATATGAATCAAAGTTTTTTTACTTTCTTAATCAATTATGCTTAATTAAAACTTTATTTTACAGAGTTTCGACTAATAATCTTGAAGTTATAACTAATAGTATGAGCCTATATCACAAAAACCAAAATTTCACAAGAAAAAAAAAGTTGTCTTCGAATTAAAAAACTAGATATTTTTTTATGTAAAAAATTACAACAAAAAATATAAAATTGTTTAAAATTGTCAAACAAAAATTTTAATATTTTTTCTAATTTTTATGTTTAAAAACTGACTTTTTTAAAGATTTTGACGCCCACAAAAATGCCACGCCATTTTTTGTATATTAACCCGAATCTTTGAGCTCATTAGAATGTGCATTCCAAATTTCAAACAAGTAAGAAAGCTACAGTCGAGTGAGCTCGACTGTGAGATACCCGCTACCCATAATAGTTAATACATTTTTGAACGGCTAATAATTATTACCATATATCAAAATTGGTTCTCGAATTCTTATAAGATTCTTTTCCGATTCCAATCAAGAACTGGTAAGAATATTTAGTTGGTCTAGTTGGTCAACCAAATGAGGCATGCTGCAGCGGCCGTTTGTGGCCATACAAAATTATTTCTTTAATAACTTCGACAATTTTTATTTGATCGCAACCAAATTTTAAGGAATCACACAGACTATAGTTCTTAATGTACATTCTAAAATTCGTGACTCTAGCTTTAAATATATGAAAATTATAAGCTTTTTGATGATTTGCGGGGGCGGAAGTGGGCGTGGTAAAAATTTGAAACAAACTTGATCTGCGTGCAAGCATAACAAATACTGTCGAAAAAAAATTAGAGCTCTATCTCTTATAGTCTCTGAGATCCAGTGTTTCATACGGACGGACGGACAGACAGACAGACAGACAGACGGACAGACGGACATGGCTAGATCGTCTCGGCTGTTGACGCTGATCAAGAATATATATACTTTATGGGGTCGGAAATGCCTCCTTCTACCTGTTACATACATTTCCTGCCGGCACAAAGTTATAATACCCTTCTACCCTATGGGTAGCGGGTATAAAAATACGAAAGTCATTTGTGACGGTTGGTCAATGCGCCGGGGCGCTCAGAAATTTATATTTTTGAGTTGGGTGGAGTTGCTAGAAAAGATCCCGGTACGTTCACAGAGGCGAAGGCGTGAGGAATTACACAGTAATTAATTATATTTTTTCGTGTATTGGGCTTTGGTCAAATTCCAAGGTTAACAATAAGTGAGCAGAGGATACAATAGTCGGCGCTCAAGAAGTTCAATGGCTCGGTTCCTGCTGCTCCTGGGTTCGGTGTTGTCCGGGGCTTCGTCTCCGCCGTGGCGATGAGTCGGCGATGTTCGGCGACTGCGTAGAATGAGAGAGAGAGAGAAACCCTTTAGGTCTGCTAATTAGAATGGTCGAGTGAGTGGCCTTTGGAGGTCTACTAAAGTTATGGGAACAGTGGCCTTTAAGGTATACTACTTGGGAGAACGGTTTTAGAGGCCTTTAAGGTCTACTACTTGGGAGAACAATTTTAGAGGCCTTTAAGGTCTACTAGTTATGAGAATAGTTTACAGGCCTTTAAGGTCTACTAATTATGAGAACAGTTTAGAGGCCTTTAAGGTCTACTAGCTATGAGAACAGTTTAGAGGCCTTTGAGGTCTACTAGCTACGAGAACAGTTTTGTATTCTTGATTATTATTTATTATTATACATTCATATATTTATTTCTTCATATTTATATATTCATATTATTATTAATTAATAATGAATTCATATATTCATATTATTATTTATTAATATACATTCTTATTGATCCATATTCATATATTCATATTATTATTTTTTAATAGATTCTTATTGTGCGCCACTGGACGTCACACTCCCCCCTCCTTTTGTTTGGGCTGGTGCTCCTCTATTTTTACCGCGTTCGAGCGGGAGAATGTCACCCTCCATGTCTCAGCTCCGTACCGAATGAGGCACGCCTGCTGCTTCCCGAATCTCTTTACTGCCAACCGCTTTCTGATCTCTGCCATGGTCGTTGGGGACACTTTCGGCTCGTTCGGAATGCTCCATACCCAGCTGATCTCCGAGTCCGGGTTTAACTGGAGGACATCCCGGTCCGGCGATGGTGTTGGTCGCCGTGAGGTCGTCGGTGGCTCCTCCGGTATTGTAGGCATCCGGGTTGTTCCTTTCGGTGTCGGCTCTCGTTGACGTTTGCGGTGGTCGATCCGGGCTGCTTCGGTTTGGCGCCCCCTCTCTGCCTCGTACCCACCCGAACCGGCTCGCATTTTGTTTCTGTTAGCGTACCGGTCGGGATGGGGAGGGGTATCATTCGCGCCTCGCCGTCCTCCTACGCCTGGCTTTGCCTGTATTTGGCTCTTCTGTTTGTCGTCGTCCTGGGATCGTCGTTGGGATCTCCAGGTTCTGCCCGGGTATGGGCTATTCGTTTGCCCTGTCCTGTCCGGGCAACCGTGGGTTTCGCCGGCGTTATGCTCGGTGGTGCCTGTCGTCTCATCTTCGCCGGTTGCGTTATCTTTCGGCTGCCTCCGGGTACCTCTTCTGCCGCTAGTATTTGTGTTCGATGACGTGCCGCATCCAACCGGGCATGGCTTTCCTTGAACTTCCTGACGCTTGATTGTAGTCGCTGTATCTTGTCTTCTTTGTTCTTCTAGAAATGTCTGTATTTCTTCCTCCGTTGGCTCGTCTGTCTCCGACGCTTGTTCTTCTTTTCCCTTTACTTCTTCGTGGTTGTTGGTTGCTATGATATCCAGTTCCAATTCGTCACATCGCAGCGTACTTCCTATTCCTGCTAAGAAGTCCATTCCCCTGCCACCTGTTTCAGTATCATGAATGTTATTTTTACTTTCTTGATCCCGAAGCTTATATTCGCTGTGAAGCTCCCGATGGTTTCTTGAATCGTGCCGTTCGCTAGAGTTATTGCTGACCGTGTTCCGTTCCGTTCCCCCAGCTTCCGAAGATTCCTGTATTGGTTTAAACTTATTGTGCTTCGGGATGCTCCGGTGTCTATTACGCCTTTTGTTTCCCGGTTCCCTATTCCAATTACTGCCATAATCTGGAATCCGTCGCAATACAACTCTGGTCCCAGTTGTTGTTGTCCTGGCTGGTCTGATCGTGTTGGCCTTTCCGCCGCCTCTATCTCTTCTACTTCCTCGGCCAGTTTAAGAAACTGCGTCAACGTCTGGAATCCTGATCTGCGCGTGTATAATTTGATCTTACTCCTGCAGTTCGAAAATATACGGTCGAGTTTTTCTTCCTCGGATAGCTTGGTGAATCGCATTATTTTTCTCAAACCCATTGCATATTCCCTTACTGGTTCATTTTCGCGCTGTCTTAATTGCGCTATTTGTGTTTCTACTTTTTCCTCATATCTTGGTGGTAGGAAATATTCCAAGATCTCCGCGGTTAACTGTTTACAAGTTTTTATCTTGGTTGGTGTGGTGTTCCACCAATCGATCGCTGCTCCCTCCAAGATAAAGGGCATCGTCTGAACCAAATGGTCTTCATGAATCCCATATCCTGCCGCCCATTGCTCCATCTTTTCCAGAAATTCCAACGGGTTGCTTGTCCCTTGGTAGCGAATCCCCCAGCCTCGAACTCTATCCACGATTTCTGTTTCGACTCTCCTTTTCATTTTGATCCCTTCTTCCGACTCCATGTTCACCTTTTTCTCCTCTGGTCCGGTTATTCTTTGTGGCTTGGGATTTTCCGTTCTGTTCCCTTCCGTTTCGGTTAACACTATTAGTGGTGAGGGACTTCTCGCTGGGCTTTTGTCCCTTTTATGCTTGTTTGAAAGTTCTATAAGCCTTTGCCTAGTGTCCTCGTTATGATCCGTTCGTTTTACAAATGTTGATAGTATTCGTCTTAATTCCTCGTTTGTCCCTCCTTGCTCGAACATAAACTCTGCAGTAATTACTTATCTTTGCTCGTTTATTGGGCTCTGGGCCGAATTCAAAGGGGTTAACAATAAATGGGGAGAGAGTATAGTAGTTGGTGTTCACGAGATTCAACGATTCGGCTCCTGCTGCTCCTGAGTTTGGGGTCGTCCGGGCTTCGTCTCGGCTGTTGTGATGAGCCGACGATGGTCGACGGCTACGTAGTAGAGAGGGGAAAGAGGGAAAGAGCGAGAGACCCTCGAGGTCTGCCAATTAGGATGGTTTTAAAGGCCTTGAACTGTACTATAAGAACAGTTTCGAGGCCTTTGCGGTCTACGAGTTAGGCGAAAGGTTCTTGGGGCCGTCAGAGTCTGTGAACTAAGAGAATAGTTTGAGAGGCCGTTGAGGTCTACTAATTAAGAGAACAGTGTAGAGGCCTTTAAGGTCTCCCAATTATGAGAACAGCTTAAGTCTATAATATATGAGAAAAGTTTGAGAGGCCTTTAAGGTCTACAATATATGAGAAAGTTTGAGAGGCCTTTAAGGTCTACAATATATGAGTAAAGTTTGAGAGGCCTTTAAGGTCTACTATATATGAGAAAAGTTTGAGAGGCCTTTAAGGTCTACAATATATGAGAAAGTTTGAGAGGCCTTTAAGGTCTACAATATATGAGAAGAGTTTGAGAGGCCTTTAAGGTCTACAATATATAAGAAGAGTTTTAGAGGCCTTTAAGGACTACAATATATGAGAAAAGTTTGAGAGGCCTTTAAGGTCTACAATATATGAGAAAAGTAAGAGAGGCCTTTAAGGTCTACAATATATGAGAAAAGTTTGAGAGGCCTTTAAGGTCTACAATATATGAGAAAAGTTTGAGAGGCCTTTAAGGTCTACAATATATGAGTAAAGTTTGAGAGGCCTTTAAGGTCTACAATATATGAGGAGAGTTTGAGAGGCCTTTAAGGTCTACAATATTTGAGAAAGTTTGAGAGGCCTTTAAGGTCTACAATATATGAGAAAAGTTTGAGAGGCCTTTAAGGTCTACTATATATGAGAAAAGTGTGAGAGGCCTTTAAGGTCTACAATATATGAGAAAGTTTGAAAGGCCTTTAAGGTCCAGAAGATATGAGAAAAGTGTGAGAGGCCTTTAAGGTCCACAATATATGAGAAAAGTTTGAGAGGCCTTTAAGGTCTACAATATATGAGTAAAGTTTGAGAGGCCTTTAAGGTCTACAATATATGAGGGGAGTTTGAGAGGCCTTTAAGGTCTACAATATATATGAAAGTTTGAGAGGCCTTTAAGGTCTACAATATATGAGAAAAGTTTGAGAGGCCTTTAAGGTCTACTATATATGAGAAAAGTGTGAGAGGCCTTTAAGGTCTACAATATATGAGAAAGTTTGAGAGGCCTTTAAGATCTAGAATATATGAGAAAAGTGTGAGAGGCCTTTAAGGTCTACAATATATGAGAAAAGTGTGAGAGGCCTTTAAGGTCTACAATAATATGAGAAAGTTTGAGAGGCCTTTAAGGTCTACAATATATGAAAAAAGTGTGAGAGAACTTTAAGGTCTACAATATATGAGAGAAGTTTGAGAGGCCTTTAAGGTCTACAATATATGAGAAAAGTTTGAGAGGCCTTTAAGGTCTAAAATATATGAGAAAGTTTGAGAGGCCTTTAAGGTCTACAATATATGAGAAAAGTTTGAGAGGCCTTTAAGGTCTACAATATATGAGAAGAGTTTGAGAGGCCTTTAAGGTCTACAATATATGAGAAGAGTTTGAGAGGCCTTTAAGGTCTACAATATATGAGAAGAGTTTGAGAGGCCTTTAAGGTCTACAATATATGAGAAGAGTTTTAGAGGCCTTTAAGGTCTACAATATATGAGAAGAGTTTGAGAGGCCTTTAAGGTCTACAATATATGAGAAAAGTGTGAGAGGCCTTTAAGGTCTACAAAATATGAGAAAGTTTGAGAGGCCTTTAAGGTCTACAATATATGAGAAGAGTTTTAGAGGCCTTTAAGGTCTACAATATATGAGAAAGTTTGAGAGGCCTTTAAGGTCTACAATATATGAGAAAATTTTGAGAGGCCTTTAAGGTCTACAATATATGAGAAAGTTTGAGAGGCCTTTAAGGTCTACAATATATGAGAAAAGTTTGAGAGGCCTTTAAGGTCTACAATATATGAGAAAGTTTGAGAGGCCTTCAAGGTCTACAATATATGAGAAGAGTTTAAGAGGCCTTTAAGGTCTACAATATATAAGAAGAGTTTTAGAGGCCTTTAAGGACTACAATATATGAGAAAAGTTTGAGAGGCCTTTAAGGTCTACAATATATGAGAAAAGTAAGAGAGGCCTTTAAGGTCTACAATATATGAGAAAAGTTTGAGAGGCCTTTAAGGTCTACAATATATGAGAAAAGTTTGAGAGGCCTTTAAGGTCTACTATATATGAGAAAAGTGTGAGAGGCCTTTAAGGTCTACAATATATGAGAAGGTTTGAGAGGCCTTTAAGGTCTACAATATATGAGAAACGTTTGAGAGGCCTTTAAGGTCTACTATATATGAGAAAAGTTTGAGAGGCCTTTAAGGTCTACAATATATGAGAAAGTTTGAGAGGCCTTCAAGGTCTACAATATATGAGAAGAGTTTAAGAGGCCTTTAAGGTCTACAATATATAAGAAGAGTTTTAGAGGCCTTTAAGGACTACAATATATGAGAAAAGTTTGAGAGGCCTTTAAGGTCTACAATATATGAGAAAAGTAAGAGAGGCCTTTAAGGTCTACAATATATGAGAAAAGTTTGAGAGGCCTTTAAGGTCTACAATATATGAGAAAAGTTTGAGAGGCCTTTAAGGTCTACTATATATGAGAAAAGTGTGAGAGGCCTTTAAGGTCTACAATATATGAGAAAGTTTGAGAGGCCTTTAAGGTCCAGAAGATATGAGAAAAGTGTGAGAGGCCTTTAAGGTCTACAATATATGAGAAAAGTTTGAGAGGCCTTTAAGGTCTACAATATATGAGTAAAGTTTGAGAGGCCTTTAGGGTCTACAATATATGAGGAGAGTTTGAGAGGCCTTTAAGGTCTACAATATATGAGAAAGTTTGAGAGGCCTTTAAGGTCTACAATATATGAGAAAAGTTTGAGAGGCCTTTAAGGTCTACTATATATGAGAAAAGTGTGAGAGGCCTTTAAGGTCTACAATATATGAGAAAGTTTGAGAGGCCTTTAAGATCTAGAATATATGAGAAAAGTGTGAGAGGCCTTTAAGGTCTACAATATATGAGAAAAGTGTGTGAGGCCTTTAAGGTCTACAATAATATGAGAAAGTTTGAGAGGCCTTTAAGGTCTACAATATATGAGAAAAGTGTGAGAGGCCTTTAAGGTCTACAATATATGAGAGAAGTTTGAGAGGCCTTTAAGGTCTACAATATATGAGAAAAGTTTGAGAGGCCTTTAAGGTCTAAAATATATGAGAAAGTTTGAGAGGCCTTTAAGGTCTACAATATATGAGAAAAGTTTGAGAGGCCTTTAAGGTCTACAATATATGAGAAAAGTTTGAGAGGCCTTTAAGGTCTACAATATATGAGAAGAGTTTGAGAGGCCTTTAAGGTCTACAATATATGAGAAAGTTTGAGAGGCCTTTAAGGTCTACAATATATGAGAAACGTTTGAGAGGCCTTTAAGGTCTACAATATATGAGAAAGTTTGAGAGGCCTTTAAGGTCTACAATATATGAGAAACGTTTGAGAGGCCTTTAAGGTCTACTATATATGAGAAAAGTTTGAGAGGCCTTTAAGGTCTACAATATATGAGAAAGTTTGAGAGGCCTTTAAGGTCTACAATATATGAGAAGAGTTTTAGAGGCCTTTAAGGTCTAGAATATATGAGAAAAGTGTGAGAGGCCTTTAAGGTCTACAATATATGAGAAAAGTTTGAGAGGCCTTTAAGTTCTACAATATATGAGAAGAGTTTTAGAGGCCTTTAAGGTCTACAATATATGAGAAGAGTTTGAGAGGCCTTTAAGGTCTACAATATATGAGAAAAGTGTGAGAGGCCTTTAAGGTCTACAAAATATGAGAAAGTTTGAGAGGCCTTTAAGGTCTACAATATATGAGAAAGTTTGAGAGGCCTTTAAGGTCTACAATATATGAGAAGAGTTTTAGAGGCCTTTAAGGTCTAGAATATATGAGAAAAGTGTGAGAGGCCTTTAAGGTCTACAATATATGAGAAAAGTTTGAGAGGCCTTTAAGGTCTACAATATATGAGAAGAGTTTTAGAGGCCTTTAAGGTCTACAATATATGAGAAGAGTTTGAGAGGCCTTTAAGGTCTACAATATATGAGAAAAGTGTGAGAGGCCTTTAAGGTCTACAAAATATGAGAAAGTTTGAGAGGCCTTTAAGGTCTACAATATATGAGAAGAGTTTTAGAGGCCTTTAAGGTCTACAATATATGAGAAAGTTTGAGAGGCCTTTAAGGTCTACAATATATGAGAAAAGTTTGAGAGGCCTTTAAGGTCTACAATATATGAGAAAAGTGTGAGAGGCCTTTAAGGTCTACAATATATGAGAAAGTTTGAGAGGCCTTTAAGGTCTACAATATATGAGAAACGTTTGAGAGGCCTTTAAGGTCTACTATATATGAGAAAAGTTTGAGAGGCCTTTAAGGTCTACAATATATGAGAAAGTTTGAGAGGCCTTTAAGGTCTACAATATATGAGAAGAGTTTTAGAGGCCTTTAAGGTCTAGAATATATGAGAAAAGTGTGAGAGGCCTTTAAGGTCTACAATATATGAGAAAAGTTTGAGAGGCCTTTAAGGTCTACAATATATGAGTAAAGTTTGAGAGGCCTTTAAGGTCTACAATATATGAGGAGAGTTTGAGAGGCCTTTAAGGTCTACAATATATGAGAAAGTTTGAGAGGCCTTTAAGGTCTACAATATATGAGAAAAGTTTGAGAGGCCTTTAAGGTCTACTATATATGAGAAAAGTGTGAGAGGCCTTTAAGGTCTACAATATATGAGAAAGTTTGAGAGTCCTTTAAGGTCTAGAATATATGAGAAAAGTGTGAGAGGCCTTTAAGGTCTACAATATATGAGAAAAGTGTGAGAGGCCTTTAAGGTCTACAATAATATGAGAAAGTTTGAGAGGCCTTTAAGGTCTACAATATATGAGAAAAGTGTGAGAGGCCTTTAAGGTCTACAATATATGAGAGAAGTTTGAGAGGCCTTTAAGGTCTACAATATAGGAGAAAAGTTTGAGAGGCCTTTAAGGTCTAAAATATATGAGAAAGTTTGAGAGGCCTTTAAGGTCTACAATATATGAGAAAAGTTTGAGAGGCCTTTAAGGTCTACAATATATGAGAAAAGTTTGAGAGGCCTTTAAGGTCTACAATATATGAGAAGAGTTTGAGAGGCCTTTAAGGTCTACAATATATGAGAAGAGTTTGAGAGGCCTTTAAGGTCTACAATATATGAGAAGAGTTTTAGAGGCCTTTAAGGTCTACAATATATGAGAAAAGTTTGAGAGGCCTTTAAGGTCTACAATATATGAGAAAGTTTGAGAGGCCTTTAAGGTCTACAATATATGAGAAACGTTTGAGAGGCCTTTAAGGTCTACAATATATGAGAAAGTTTGAGAGGCCTTTAAGGTCTACAATATATGAGAAGAGTTTGAGAGGCCTTTAAGGTCTACAATATATAAGAAGAGTTTTAGAGGCCTTTAAGGTCTACAATATATGAGAAAGTTTGAGAGGCCTTTAAGGTCTACAATATATGAGAAAGTTTGAGAGGCCTTTAAGGTCTACAATATATGAGAAAAGTTTGAGAGGCCTTTAAGGTCTACAATATATGAGTAAAGTTTGAGAGGCCTTTAAGGTCTACAATATATGAGGAGAGTTTGAGAGGCCTTTAAGGTCTACAATATATGAGAAGAGTTTGAGAGGCTTTTAAGGTCTACAATATATGAGAAAGTTTGAGAGGCCTTTAAGGTCTACAATATATGAGAAAAGTTTGAGAGGCCTGTAAGGTCTACAATATATGAGAAAAGTGTGAGAGGCCTTTAAGGTCTACAATATATGAGAAAGTTTGAGAGGCCTTTAAGGTCTGCAATATATGAGAAAAGTTTGAGAGGCCTTTAAGGTCTACAATATATGAGAAAAGTGTGAGAGGCCTTTAAGATCTACAATATTTGAGAGAAGTTTGAGAGGCCTTTAAGGTCTACAATATATGAAAAAAGTTTGAGGGGCCTTTAAGGTCTACTAGGTACGATTAAAGTTAGATCTGATCAGTCGGTTCTCCGACCCAGATTTAGTAGCTAAGTTACCTTTGCCTTTCTTAGGCTTTTTCTCCGCTTACCCGGTGATCCTCCTGGTCCTAGGGAGGTGTTGCTCGCTTTAGATGCTAGCACTGAATGACTTTTCAAGTGATCTGGCTCGCCTTATATAGCGGCCCTGGGCCGTCTAGTGTGGCTTGCTCATTTGAACTCGGGTGGTCGGTGTGACCCTTCTTGGGCGCGCGCGCGCGATTGATTTAAATTTAACGATGGGCTGTCCCGTCGGATGTATTATTATTTTATATTTATTCATAATTACTTCTCGATTTTTTTTAATAAAATAATAATTCATGCTTGATTCTTTTATATTTTACATTCATGCTTTTTTTTATTTTAATTTCATTCTTCATGCTTTATTTTGTATTTATATTTAATTTATATTTAATTGTGCGCCTCTGGGCGTAACAAGGGTTAACTTTGGAGAAGATTTATATCCGGTCTGCATCAAAAATGACTTCGCTTCCTGATGACGAGGAGTTGGTACTAGAGGCTTACCACTTCCCAGTATGATCAGGAATAAGTACTTTAGACTTGACCTATATTCTTACATTTTTCTGATTATATTTTTGTATTTATTATCTGTATGATATTCTTATATTATTCTTGTGCCTTGTTTTTTGTGCGGTCCAGATCTTTATGAAATAATTCGATCAAAATCCATCTAACGTTGACTTTCGATTGCACAATCTTTCCGTGTTTGACCCAGTCAGTGTTGTTGCGTTTCATCTCGCGGTGAATCGGTGAATTAGGAATATGTACTTATGTACCTATGCCATCATATATTATTATCGAACAGGGAAAAGCCCCCATTGGTTTTTTCTCTCACTTTTCTATAAAGCCAATTCTCTGTTATGCGTAATTAATCTCAGTGACTCACTCAAAGAAATCCCTCGTTATATCAAGTCCATATTCAAATGCATTCCCAACAATTCCCAAACATGCTCGCTGCTAAATAATAAGTTTCCCTCCCAAAGTCAATTCAAAAAATTTTTTTTTTGGAAATTAGAAATTACAATTTATTTCATACAATGTCTGTTGTTGGTTGTTGTTGTTGCTTGCTTTAGGTGTTGTTTCGAATACACAGTTACAGTTTTCTAAAACCTTTTCATCGATTGCACAAATGTATAGGAATATTTTTTATGGGGGTGCACATGCATCTTAAACAAATAACAATAAGAATTCGTTACACAATGGGTTCTATTTCGCTTCACAAAAGGAATGGATTTACCAAAAAGATTGTTCATAAAACTGGGTTGCTTGAATCAAAATACCAATGTAGTTCGTGCCGGACCTGAAGTCATCCTTCTACCGCAGTCGACTCCCCTAGCCAAGTCACAAGATGAACGCAACACGGGCGCTGCAGTCCTGCGATGACAGAGAGAATGACTGCAGGTGGATGGATGGATCAATTGGCAGCGACGACACTTTTTATATACAAATGCCTTATTGTGTAGATCGAGTGTACATGTCGTCTTTTTGTTGTGCATTTCGGTTGTGTTCTCTCAATGTGTGTTTAGGGCTCAAGACCGAATGCCACCACCGCCCCCACAAAGTCGGCGCCCACGCAAGGTTGAGCTCCTCCGCATTCTCAGCATCACGAATGCATCGGTGTTCAACGGGCGTGGGGAGGATGCCAGCTTCTAGGGGACGGGGATGGGATCGGAACGGATCCCTAACAAATTTATGTTGTTATTTGCCTAAAGCCACTATACATATCGATTTGGTTTTTTTTTTGCTGCTTGCTTATAACTTCTAATTTGTTGGGATTTTACAATTTTTTTTGTCAGTTTTTCCGGTAGATTTCGTGCTGCTAATGCGGTTGTTTTTGTTGTTGGTATGAGTTTTCATTTGCAACATTCCATCTACACTTTTTTGTTGGGTTCTGCTTGCACGACTTTGTTGTTGGTATTCTTCTTGTTTGTTTGTTTATAATTTTGCTACTACAATTTCTTGTTAATATTTTATACATAATATATATTTTATATATATATAATATTTTCTTTACTATACAATAACAGCGGAAAAATTGTGTATGTTGTATTGGTTGTTTGTTTGTTGTTTTGCAGTATTCTTCTCAGTTTTCACTTGATTTGTATTGTTTCTTCGTACGTTTTATAACAACTTTCTCATGTTAATATGTATAATTGTTGTATGATTTCTTGTTCTCCTTTAAATATATATATATATTCTTGTATATATTATGTATATCAATACCGTAATTGTTTTGTATTACCATCTTGTTCTTATCACAAAAAATCATAATTATATATATATAATTTATTATTATTAATTTTTAATATATTATTCTTAGAATTGAACAATAATTAAAAATAAACATAGGACTTAGTTACATTTTGTATGTGTGTGTGTGTGTGTGTGTGTGTGAATGATTGCATGTAGTTGGTTTTTCGCAGATGACGTTGAAGTATTGCCAAGCATTCTGCCACCACCCACCCCTCACCGCACACAAAAACCGCCCAGCTACCGCTGATGTGGTGAGCTTCCACTCCGGCCCCGCCGAGAACGTAAGGGACGAAGCGCGCCCAAACAGCCAGACGAAAGCAGTCGGTTGTTATGCCACTAGGCAGGGGGCGAAGCAGTGGCTAGTTGGTGGTTGTTGCTTGTTTGTTTGTTTGTTGTTTTGGCCCTTTTCGCTAAACTTGTTGATCTGATTTGTTGCAGCCGCGCGTCAGGCTCAATGCAAATGTACAAAGTTTTTCTGACAATTGTTGTTGGTTGTTGATTTCTTTACAGTTTTTTTTGTTTAACGAACTTTACATATACACTAAACATTATTTAATAATAATAATGGAAAAAACAAATAACAAAGAGCACACAAAATTGTGGAGCGAAAAATAATAAGTAAAGGGAGAAGGTTTTCTTGATATATAGCGAAAATCATAATTATTACAACTTTATGAACTTAACTGCAAATTGTTGTTTCCTCGTGTTTAAAAGACTGATTTTGAACGGAAAATAACTAAGCTAAACCACGCGCACCAGCATATCGACTACAAGAGTAAGAGCAATAGTTGCAATTGAGGCACCGCCATCGGGCGGCGGGCAGCGCGTGCGAGAAATCCTGCAGCACCCGGCAGGACCAACAACTCGATGTTGTCGTTCTTGCTATGTACAACGGCCGCCGCCAGGGCTGCCACCGCACACGCGCTGCTGGATCTTGAATGTCGCGCGTTGGGGGGTCACAATTTTACCTGCTCCTCTCTAGCAGCTCCTGATGTTGATGTTGATGTCGATGTTGTTGATTTATTGATTGCTGGGCGCGCCGTTTGTCTATTTTTTGTTGTGTGTTGTTTGCATTGATTGATTTATTTCGTGTACAGGTAAATGGCCACAATCAGACCATAGAGACCCAACACCTCGGCGAAGATGAGAATCAGAATCATGCCGACGAACAACCTAGGCTGTTGTGCTGTGCCACGGACACCGGCGTCTCCCACAATTCCGATCGCGAAACCGGCTGCCAGGCCGGAGAAGCCTACCGCCAGACCGGCTCCCAAGTGAATGAAGCCTCTGTAGAGGGACAGAACATAGGACAGTAAGTAATTTGAATTTACTCCTTCAGCAAAATGTATAGCTGTACCTGTATAGGGTGTACTTTGAAGGCTCATCCAGCGCGCCGGCAATAAGCACAGCCACGACCAGGCCGTAAATGGCAATGATACCCGCCATGACCACAGGAATGATGGATTTCATGATCAGTTCAGGACGCATCACTGACATGGCAGCAATACCGGTACCAGACTTAGCAGTGCCATAAGCAGCGCCCAGAGCTGTAGAAGAGATTTAAGAAATAGAAATAAGTTGTAGCTCGATGATTTAAACAAGCTAAACTCTGCTAATGTTTATTTAGTGCAGTCCCCCATTTTATAACAATAATAATTAAGCCCAAGTTCAAAGACTCAACAAACTTTGAAAAAGTCGAATTTATTAGGAAATAAATTATATAAACATGTCTCCATTAAAATCTTTTACCTATTTATCAAAATCGATGCCAGCTATCCAGATCACTTCTAGATTATTACTTTTTGTCAGTTAAATTATGTACAACAATTTATATACATATTTATGCAATTAATAACGAATAAAAGTTTGGAGCCCCTTATAAGGTACATTTATTTGTATTTTACCTAAAGATCATGTTATTTTGTCCGCCATATTTTGGTTGCCAAAACCTCATCTTAGAAGCTATCAGTTGAAAAGGTTTTCTTATTTGCTATTATAAAATAATTCCTTGACTCTACTTTTGGTTCATATTCATAAAAATAAAACATATAATAAAAACAACTGTTTTAGCCATAAAATCGATTCAAGTTCTCAAACTCTGATGGCGGGCGTAACAGTTAAGAGTCACATGATCGCCCATAAAAAAAACCCCCCGCCACCCCTTCTAGCCACTTGGGCAGCCGCAAAAGTGCCACTCATTGCTCAGAGTTGATTTCGTAGGCGAGAGTTGGAGAGCCGATGAGCAGAGAGCTCGCATTCCGAAATCAGCAAACGCGAGTGAGTAGTAATGTGCTCTCTCGACAAGTTGAAATCGAAAAGTCAGGCGAATTTTGATAAGGCCAAGCTAAACTTTACACAACACAACCAAGCAGATGGGACCAGAAAGAGGCAGGTAGGGGGCATCTGATCTGTGTCAATTGAACAGGTAAACCACCCTAATATGCATGTATGTATGTACGTATGTTTAAGTGTGTTGCCAGGCATTAATTGAAGTACAAAACCAGTTTCAGATGACTGAGAAGAGCGTTGTCCGTCTCTGTGCTTTTGTGGGAGAGGGAGAACTGATAAATCGAATTAAAACACACACACTCATACCAACTAATAAACTCATACTCGTTCATATGGGTGTATTTAGAGTTAACGGACGAAGAGAGCGAAGCCCCCTGTCATGTGACTTTTAATTATCGTATTTCCGCCCTAAAGTAACTCATTGTTACCGCCTAAAAACCATGCAGAAAATATTTAAAAGATGAGATTTAAGAACTGACCTAAATCGCCCAGAATCAACTTGACGTCACCGAGCGGTGGAAAATAGTGGAAAAGCCATTTCTTATACCCACAAGATACATATATCTACGCGTCTGGCGCACAAACACACAGACAGATATGTATCTATGAGGTCGAGGCTGTCGTCATGAAAACCAGCACAATATTAAAGGGCAATTCTGAAATACCCACATGCATATAATACGTATGAGCGTTTCTATCTACATTTCAATAACAATTAGTTGACTATAGAATTTATTTAGGAAGGCACAACACATAATTCAAAGGAAATATTTAAGATTTGGGCTATTGACCCAGTGCTCCCGTGTTGGGTGCAATATGCCGACCCACGACTGTGGCAGTGCAGCTTCATCAGCTGGTAGACACTGTCTACTAGACAGGCAGGCATGCGTGGCAGTGTGTACACACCACCCTCCATAAGCCACGTACAACATAGTGTATTTAATTTTGACATTGACGACTATTCAACTGTATTTGCGCTGCATTTAAATAACCAATAATACCAAAAAAAAAAATACTCAAATGGCATTGCCTTTCAGCGCTTTTTAACTTGTGCTGCTACTGATGTGAATTTTTAAATACCCCACGCATACTCATGCGTTTATCAAGCGACAGACGGCATCGCAGACGTTTCTGTGGGCGTTAAAACGAAACAAAAAAATGTGCGCACACAAAGAAACGTGAATGAATGGAAGGAAGAGGCAAAAACAGAATAAGAGTAAGAGTCAACAATTGCCAGCACATCCGAAGATAATTATAAAATTCGGGGAGATGGGAAGAGCCAGGCAAAACATAGCACCGAACTAATAGAACAAAAACAATTTGCAGGCTTCACAGTTGAGTGAACAAAACGAAAAAAAAAACACATCCATCAAGAGATACAAAGAGAACAGGTAGGAGAGAGCCAAGTTGAAGCCAAAGAGGAATGCATAATGGATGATTTAGAGCTGCAGGTGTTTTTGTTTTTATAATCTTTTTTGGGACTGCTAATAAACGGATACGAGATAAGATAAATCCAGAGGTAATTCCAACCCGTACCCTCAATACAGGGTGCTCCCACTAGCAAAGTGTGCAGGTTCATTGATTAAAATGCAATACAACCAAAAACTGACATGCGCTCGCTCTCACAGCACCATCCAAAATAAATTTTGTTTGGTCCGTATATTTGCAAGTGTGCGACTACACAATAGTTTATGAACCAGCAGAACGAACTGAAGGGGGGGCTAACAAAAATAGTATTGAAGTGTTTTATATCCAGTTTGTATAATTTTGGTAGGCATTTTCAGCTTGTACTCTGTTCCTTGTATATCTACCGCTATTCCTGCTACTGCGATTGCGCGGGTAGGCGTAGGAGGTTGCCTTCGTGAGTATGCTGCTGGAGCTGAATGTCATTGTGTGAAGGATGTTCGTGGCACTCATGGGTATTTTTAGACCACCAGCCAAGTGGCAAGTGGGTAGTGGAAAATGCTGATAAGCCCCAGTTGAAAGCAACGCCCATTGTTCGTAGTGGGATAGTGAGTCAGTGCTTCCGTCAGCGGAAAATCAACTGCAGTTTCCAGCTGGCAGAGAGAGAAAATTAATCGAAACTCAAACTCTCTGATACACCAGCTCATGTGATCTTGGAACGGCGTTGCCAGATCAGGAGCCAGTTACTGTTGATAAAAGCTCAAAATTGATTTACGCTGTTGACTCTAATTGCATAAGCAGTCAGATAGCTATACCAGTCGCCGAGCGGTGATAATAGGCCGGGTAAACACGACACGGAAACCTTCCTGATTATCAAATCAGAACGGTGGAAGGTGTTGGTAGCAGGTGGAAATCACAAGACGAGTTCCAAGGCATGACATAAGGCTTGCGTCAGAAATTGGTGGAAAGCGTTCGCGAGTCGAGTCGGCTTGAGTTTCCCCTAACCGTGGCGCGAGCTCCCTACTTTTTTTTCCTTGCGCCACTCATCAGTTCAGTTCAGCATTCGCTATCTTATCTCGACCAAGTCAATTGGTAAATAAGCCACTTTATCAGTGGGGTAACTGAATGAGTGACCGCGATAAGCCGTTTGAAAAGATCGACAGCCGGCCATGTGATGTACGATGGAATTCAATTGATCATGCAGTAAGCGATTTCGGCATGTGATTATTAAAGCCAAACAAGGGATCCAACAATTATTCGGAAATTAGACCACACTTGTCAGCTGATTGGGCTTAGGAAAGGGGGAGCACGCGTCACAAGAATAAATACAATCCTTATCTTTGTAAAACCCCGCTTTTCCTGTATATGTTTCATCCATTTATCTGGCCCCGCTTCTTAAATTCTATACTGCTCTAACCAATGAGCGGCGAAGAAAAAAAATTTGTATATGGCAACACTGTCAGTAGGTCTTGTGACTGTTGTGGGAAAGGGAAAGCGCGTTTCATAAACTCCACTAAAAACAGTAACTCTCGCACTCACACACTCACGCGCGCTCAATGCCACGGAGAGCGAGAGCGCGCAGCTCGTGTTCTTGTATGTACATACATATGAATCTGTGAACATGAGTAATGCCGTTTTTACCATGCAAATTTTATTTCTAACTAGACAAATTAAAATTTCCAATGTCTACATGATGTAAACATATCGGAATAGATCAGCTTCAGCATAAATTTTCCAGTCCTAAGCCATTTTCTGCTTGTCACGCGCACTAGTAATAACCACCTAAAAAGACCCGCACACCCACATGGTGCTCCCTCTTCCTCTTCCACCCTTTACGCCACACAAATGTTCGATTTTTCACGGCACGGCATTCTTAACTTTAGTCAAACTTACCCGAGAAGACGATGGCGGAGGCGGCGCCCATAACACCGAAGAAGGGGCCATAGATGGGGTTGTCGCTGCTCACTTCAGAAGACATTTTGCTTTGTTTGTTGTGTTTGTTTTAGGCTACAAATGATCGAAAAATCAAGATTTTAGTTCGTTTCGCTGCACTGTAGGTTTCTTCGGCGTTTTGCACGGCGAAAAGTTATGCGCGTTCGTTATATGAAACAAAGTATTTTTATTATATGTACAATATATCTGATGTATATGTATGCAAGGTATTTTTACGCTGTTCTGCGACCACACTGCTGCTGCGACGATTTTTTTTTGCGAATGAGTCGAAAAGAAACTGGGGGAGAGCGAGAGCGAGAGACACTGTTTTAGTGTAACCGAAGCCTGGGCAAGGAAATCTCAGAAAAATACAGCTATTTCTTGTGGTATTTTTGTAGGGTGTGTATTCATTACCGGTTGGGAATATGTTCCCGTTAATGGTTTGGAATTCATATTGAGAGAGTCGAAAAGAGAAAGAGCGAGTGGCAACTCGCTCGACTGTTGTATTAGCTCAAGTCATGTGCCTGTGTGCGTGAGAGAGTGAGCGCATGACAAGACGTGAACGGAAAGTCCGATTGGCAATGACAACGGCCTGGAAAATTACGCACGCACACACAATCACATGGGAGTTTGCTAAAAACTTCTTTTTTCCTTTTCTGCTGCTGGTTTAACCTTATCGACTCTTTTTTTCCACACTTGCCCGCTTGCAAAATGCACACACAAAGGCAACCTCACTGCGAATTCGAATTCGCTTTGTGTGCGTGTGTATGTCGTGGCAGAAAATGTTGTACAAGTTTTCCTTGCGATTAGCTTTAGCTTTATTCTGTTCCAATTGGAGTTGTCGCAGCAGCAATGTTTTATCGCAGGCCAGAAACTTTTCCGCTCACATGACTACTATTGTTGACTTTGCTTCTTCACTCACGTGATTAGAAATCTAATTAAAGCAAGTTGCTCTGCGGCTGGTTGCTGCTGGCTGCTTGAAAGCGGTTTCGGATTGGATACGGCACTGAACAACAGGGAGTTACTTTGCTTAGCTTTTATAAACTTTAGTCACGGGGCAAGAGCAGTGTTGGGGACTGTAAAAAAGTGAAACAGTGTGGCCAGTTTACTTTAGGCCAGTTTTTTCTTCCAGTGGTGCCCAAGCGCCCATGGACTTTTTCTGGCAGTGCTGCCCCAACTGCTAATTGTCCCGCGAAAAAACAGGTGTCCAGGTGCGAAATAACAGGTGCAAAGCAACAAGAAGGAAAACATCGCCAAAAAAATCATCGCGAAAAATGTCGCTAAAAATCATAGCAATTAAAAAAAAAATTATAAGAAAAAATTATACAAAAATAATATTTATTTTAGGTAATTTTTTTAAAGGTATATTGTTAATAAAATTTAAGCAAACAGTTTTGCAATAAAAGAAATATTCTACAATTATATCATATTTACCTCTCCCGACCTGAAACTATAAACGACTTTTAACACATATATATATTTAATATTTAAATAATGAAAATATAATACAAATTAAATATAATGAAAATCGGGCGACTATGTCCTATAGCTGCCATACGAACAATCGAAAATTTTTAGAAAATAATAGATTATAACTTTGTCAGTTATCAATATATTTTTATCTAATTTGAAACATTGCCATTTTCTACTATTCCAGAATTTCTTTTTTAATTTTATATATACTATATAGTTGTCATAGGAACAATCAGGAAAATGAGAGAAATCATAATTTTGCTGTTTTCAACATATTTTCATTAAATATTTTATTATTTCAGAATTTCGTTTTTAATTTTATAGTTAAATTGCAGTCAGCAAGCGTTTATAATCTTTGGCTAAACGAAGTAAGCTTTCTTTCCTTTTATAAACTTGGAAATTTATTGAACGCAAACAAAAACGGTTGCAAATATAAAATACTTTGGCTAAATAAACGAGGATAGCCCAATGCAATTCAGACACTCCCATTCTACCTTTTTGTTACATTTGATACAGACTATTCAAATTAGATATAAGATATACAAACAAATGTACAACTTCCGTCGGAAAAAAGATCATTTTATGTTTAAAACTATTTCAACACGTTAATTAGGGCTAATTATACAAATTATTATTACGGCTCCTCGCCCTAGTATTTCTCTAGGGCCCGGGACAGAAGAGTGTTCATGTTGGTCAGCAGCATGCGAGGATCCTCCGCCAGTCCAGCCCCGACCATAGCGTTGGCGAAGAGCTGCTTTGTGATCAGTTGGGCCAGCTCCTTGTCGCTATCGCGCAACTTATTCAGCTTCTTGATTATGGGGTGCCTGGAGAACACAAAAAGGGGGGTAAGCGCTGGGGATGCAACCAGGATCCACAATACTCACTTTGGGTTAATTTCCAGCTCCGGTTGCAGCAGAGCAAACCGGTTTTGCTCGGGGACCTGATGGCTCTGGGTACGAATAAAGTGGCGAGCCGCTGCCATCTCCTCGACGGTGATAACGCACGGGTGCGTGTCCAAGCGAGATGTGGCCTTCACCTTGATGACCTGACCTTTCAGTTCGTCTTCAATCCAGGGAATGAGCTGATCCAGCTCTGATCGCAGCAGGCTGCCCTCTCCATAGTCAGTGGTCGCTGTCGGTCCCTTTGACTCCTCGCGCATTTCCTTCTCCACAGATACGAGATTTTTGCTCTTGAACTTGCCCAGCTGCATGAGCACAAGCTCATCATAAGGTTCATAGCAGAACAGTACCAGTTCGTTGCGCTTCTTTAGGCTCTCGTAGTAGGGCGAGGATTCTGCCAGGACGCGGTTAGGGGCTGCCAGATAGTATATATTTTGCTGGTCGGCGGGAACAGCGTTGTAGTATTCCTCCAGTGACATGCGCCCACTTGACGTCTCGGATTTGGACGAGTCAAACCGCAGTAGCTTGGCAATTTCCTCCTTCTCGGCGGGATCGCTGGAGGTCACGATGCCCTCTTTTAGGAAGAGCCCGTAATCACGGTAGAAGGTCTCATACTCCTCCGGTTGCTTTTTAGCGCGTTCCTGCAGGAATCGTATCACACGCGTCGATATCACGCTCGATAGTTTCCGGATCAGGCTGCTGTTCTGCAGAAGCTCGCGGCTCAGGTTGAGCGGAATGTCCTCAGAGTCGACCACGCCCTTAACAAAGCGCAGCCACTTGGGCAGGAGGTTCTCTGTCTTCGACTGGATAAGAACCTTGCGCGTGTACAGGGCGACACCAGTGCTGCCTTCACGCGACATCTCGAACATGCCCGGCTTGCCCTCGGGGAAGTAAAGCAGCGCGTGAATGCTCAAGGGCACGTCAGCCTTGTAGTGCAGCGTGAATCGCGGCACATCAAAGCTGTTGCTGATGAACCGGTAGAAGTCATGGTGCTGCTCCTGGCTGATGCTCTGCGGGTCCAGCAGCCACAGCGGCTTTATCTCGTTGGCCTGCTTTCCGTTCAGCAGAATTGGCGAGCCCACGAAGTTGCTGTACTTCTTAATCACAGCCTTGATCCGATCCTCATCCGCATACTCGCGGCAATCGGTCTTCAGGTGCAGTACGATCTTTGTACCCAGCTCCACATCCGGCACCTCCTCGATCTCGTAGGTGCCGCTGCCATCAGTTGACCAACGCAATCCAACTGCGTCAGGCGTAGCCGCCCGCGTATACACCTCCACTTTGTTGGCTACGATAAAAGCCGAGTAGAAGCCGACACCAAACTGGCCAATTATGTTGGATGAGGCCTCTGAGTTGGCATTCTGCTGGTTCCCTTTCATCTGCTCCAAGAACTGTTTCGAGCCGCTGCGCGCTATTGTGCCCAAGTTGCTAACAAGTTCCTCCTTGGTCATGCCAATGCCCGTGTCCTGTATGATCAGCTGCATCAGAGGCTTGTCTGTGGTGATGCGGATCTCCAGAGGCCGGTCCTTGCCTGCCAGATCCGATCCACCATCACTCAACGAGGTGTAGCGAAACTTCTCCAGCGCATCGCTCGCATTTGAGATAAGTTCACGAACAAAGACCTCGTGGTCAGAGTAAAGCGAGCGGGCCACAATGTCCAGGAGCTGGCGCGTCTCCGCTTGGAACTCGTGTTTGTCCACATTACCCTGAGACGCTTCCTTGGTTTCAGTGGCGAAGCGACGAAGCGAAAGGCCTGAAAATGGAGCGTAAATGTAAGAATTTCGTCGAGCAGTAATGTATGTAGACAGTTGCTAGGCTTACCGGCATACGATTGACTTAATCGTGGAGCGAAATTATGGACCGCTGCGGCTGCAGGTAGGCGGCTCTGCCGGAGAACGCCTCCAAGGCGGGCCAGGTTTCGTGCCTGGCAAAGCACTCCCATAGCACGGACCGACATGGTTTAATGTTAATGTACAGCTTTTGTTTCAGAAATTGTTATTTAACGTTTACTTCAGCACATGTGTGGGCAGTGTTACCGAAGCTCAACCGAAGCTCAAATGTCATTCGGCTTACGGTATTTATTGTGCCCTATGTCTATGTTTATAACATGCGAACATTTAAAATTAAATTTAAGAAATATTGTAAAAAATAAAATCCGAAAAATAGTTCAAAAACATACAAATTCCGTTATAATTCAGTATTTTTGTGAAAAAGTCTAGTATTTTCTAGTTTCGATTTTTTAATTCCGGTATACCAGCGGTAATATTACTTTTATTAATTCTTTTGTATGGGTAAAACTAATAAGGTTTATAGTCAAATATTTTTAATTTTAAATAATTTAAATATATAATTAATTAATTTAAGTAAATAATTTAATATTTTACGATTAAAATCAAATAAATAAAGTCTTTTCGAATGCAAATACACGATATGTGGACACGAATACCAACACGATAGGTTGACAACCCTGCCCGCGAATCAACTCTGCAGTAGCGCGTCGTCGACGCGTTGTTTTTTGTTAAATTTGTTAAACTTGTTAAATACAGTGGCATGTCCCTAGTTAAGTCGTACCTTGAGCAAGTGAAACTGATCTGACCATGAGCTCCTCCACCATAGACAACGTGCGGGTACTGCTGCAGTCGCTGCCCGCCGCCGCAAATAACATCAACACTGCCGGCGCTTCGGGCGAGCAGCAGACGCCGGCCAAGGGCCTGCCAATGGGTTTGCCATCGACTACACCCCTGCGCGCCAGAAATCTGAGCCAGCAGCTCCAGCTGAATGTGCCGTTTACTCCGGAGAAGGCTGAAGAGAAACCTACATCGGCTCCGGAGGAGTTCTGGCGAGATCTTCAGCAGTTTCACGAGCGACGCGGGTGAGTGGGAAGCGGCTCAGGGCTAAGATCTTTGGCTCACCTGTGTTCTATATGCTCTATTCCACAGCACCCCACTGACCCAGGCAGCCAAGATCAGTGGCAAGCATGTGGACCTGTACAAGCTGTATAATGAAGTGACTGAGCGCGGTGGCTTTAACAAAGTGAACATGCGGGACGAGTGGGACGAGGTATACAGTGCTATGGAGACTCTGCGGGAGCGCTGTGTCAATGGGACGGCGGGAATCAAACACATATATAGACGCTATCTGGATAAGTACGAGCGCCTGAATTTCTTTGGGGAGGATCCAGACAAGATGGAGGCTTTGGAAGCGGCCATTGAAAACGCGGAAATGGGCGGTGGACGCTCCCGATCGCGTGCTCTGGCTGGTGGCGGCGGTGGCGGTGGCGGCGGTGGTCTTGGCAGCATCTTTGGTTCAATGCACTCCACGCTGCCAGCGGTGCCTATGGCCTATAATCAGCGCCAGCATTCTGTAAACGTGGAGCGTCGGCGGCAATACAAAATGTCCACTCAGCTTCACCGACATAGCAGCTACGAGAAGCTGCTGCTGTCCCTGCTCTCGCCGCTGCCCAACGAACAGGACTTCGCCATTAATGTGTGCACCCTTATGGCCAATGAGGTGCGCCACACGCTCCAGCTATCGGAGTGTCCCAAGCTGCTGGATGTGCTGTTGGCCCATCTGGGTGTCTATGCCGATTTCACCATGCGCCAACTGTTTCAGCACAGCTACGCCGAGGTGCGACACCACTCACAGCTCAGCTTCTGGCGCGACCTGCTTCACGACAGACCCCAGATCCTCGAGCTATATACGGACGAGCAGGCCTGGCTGGACAACGGTCTGATCAGTAAGGAGGATAGGGAGAACACGGCCGCTCGTAGCGAGCTGCTGGCGGCCTGCGATGAGTTGGATTTCCTTAACTTGCGGCGCAGCAACGGTACCGATGAGCGCATGGGTCAGCGCGTCCTCCAGATTGTCCAGCTTGTGCGGACCCTGAGCTTTCATCAGGAGAATCACGCACTTCTCGCCTCGAATCGCACATTATGGCGTTATTTGGTCATGGGCGCCAACGTGCGATGGAGTAAGTTTATTATTTTAAAAAATGTTAAATTAATACTGAAACATAGTTTCTCCTTCCGCCAGGTAACATCCACATCCAAGCTCTTGAGACGGCCGGCAACCTGGCCCACCAGTTTGAGCTACAGGATCCCACCACGGACGAGCTGTCGCGCAATCTACTAGCTACTCTTTGCGAGGGCGTCGACTCCAACGACCGAGCGGTGATCATCAGCTGCCTTGAGATACTTTACAAGCTGTGCGGCCGCGAGGGAAACTCCCAGCACATCAACCGCTGCCTTGGCTTAGACTTTTACCAGAGGGCCATGCTACTGCTCTCACTGACGGACGTGATGCTCCTCATCTTTACTTTGGAGGCCGTATACGCGCTCAGTTCGCTGGGCGCGCGACCGTGTTCGATGCTGATGCAAGTGCGAGGTCTGTTAGATCAGCTGGTGGCTCTGATTACTGTGGAGGCCCAGACCTATGGAGCAGACGGTTGCATACTCATGCGAGTGGTGGAGGTAGTGCCGGGTAATATGATAGCTTCGCTAGCCCAGAGCAATATGCCGGCAATGCAAGCCAATCCCGCGGCGCCTGTTGCATCCCTCACAACGCTACCACCATCGCTTCAGGTGGCCATTAAGCCGCCAGTCGCCTTGCCCACACCAACGGCCGCCCAGACACAAGTGCTCTTGCCGCAGGGAGGGGAGCAGGCAGTAGCTACCCCAACGTTGCCATCGGTTCCAACTCTTCCCAGTCTTCCGATGCCTAGTCTGCCCCAGGTTCAGCTACCAGTGCCCAGCCTGCCGCAAGTCCAGTTGCCCCCAATCGCAGCCACCGTCTCCGTGCCCACTCTGCCATCAGCAGGTGCGAGCTTCACCCACGAGGATGAGCAGTACGCATTGGCCTGGCTGGGAGCCACCTACGAGCGGGGGGCTGGCATGGGACACGAGCTGCGAGTAGAGCAGGCGGAGCTGTATAGAATCTATCTGTCGCACTGCCAAAAGGCAGGCAAGCTCTCCGTGGTGAACCACATGCAGTTTCCTCGTCTCGTGCGGCTCATCTTTAACCAGACGGTGGGACCGGTGATCGTCCGACAGCTGGACGGTACGGAACTACCAGGCACATACTATGTTGGCATTCGGATGCGTGCTCAACCGCTGATCATGCAGCAGAAGCCACCCATTCAGAAAAAGGAGACTCCCATACTGCCCAAGCCGCAGGCTAGTGATGCGACTGCGTCAGAAGTGGCGTCTGAAGAAACACCAACAACTGGGCAACTTCCACCTTCGGCTGTCACGCCACCACCGAGCTCTTCGCTGATCAAGAGTCTCTTGGCCAACAAGGTCACCGAGCGTCAGCAGAAGCAAAAGGCGCAGGCTCAGTCGCCACAGCCACCAGCCCTGGTTGCCACCACGGCGCCTTCGTCAACGAATTCCAGCACCCAACCCATCAAGGTCACCTCGACGGCCATTAGTGCCTTTGTAAACAACCCACTCATGCAGCACACTCCTGTAAAGGTGGGTCAGACTACCATCAAGCCGCTGCATCCCCAAATGGCTATGGAACAGAAGAAGCCTATTACAGACTCGGCTCCGCCGCCTCTAGCTCCACTGAGTGGGGCGAACGTGGTGAGCAAAGATGCCAGTGGGCGCACCCTCATTATTGCAGCGGCTGCAGCGGCAGCGAAACGCAAGTTAACCATCGACGAGGAGCAGAACAAGCGACTGGCCTTGGACGGCGGCAGCTGCATCTCCAGTTCTTCCGCCAGCAAGGATGAGCCGCAGGTTACACCCTCGAAGAATGCGGCCAATTTGTATGCGGACTTGGCGGCCTCCATACTGGAAGACGAGGACTTGGACGACGTTCCACCGCTGACCAAAACCAATCAGGAGCAGGCTCAGCAATCTTCGCAACAACAACAGCTGCAGCTTATTCCCGCAAAAGTGCAGCCGACTCAACGACAGCTGGTATTCCCCTCCAGCAGCAGTGTTGCCTCCCCTGGCCCGCCGCCGCAACTTAAACTGGCCACAACGGCCACCATCAAGACAGATCAAGGTCTGCAGACGGTTCCTGTGATCTTGCAGCCCAAGAGCACGATAGAGCATGTCACGCCAGCGCCGCAGACACAATATGTTCTGGCCACCAATCAGCAGGGCCAAACTTACTTGGTGGCCCAGCAAACTCAGCCGGCCATTCCGCCAACCAATCAGTCGGCTCCTCCCACGCTGCTGGTGACCCAAACTCCGCAGCAACAGACCAAAACAATTATTATCCTTCAGCAGCCCGGAGGAGGTGTATCGGCTGCCAACGTGGGGGGCACGCAGAAGATGATTATGACAACGGCGCAGGGGCAGCAGGTCTTGGTTACCACCACCGCTCCGCAGTCAGCTCCACGTAACGCAACGCCCCAGCAGCAGCAGATCTTTATAGCGCCTCAACGTCCCGTGCCCGCCTTGGGCGCGCCAGGGCAAATGTCGCCTTCATTGCTTTCGCAGCTCAATCAAATCCCAGCCACTATTAAGCTGCACCAGCCGCAACCACAGCAGCAGCAGCAGCGTTTGGTGGCCACCAAAGCGGGTGCTGCAGTGCCTATTCCCCAGCTGCAGCAACACCAGTCGATCATCCAGCAGCACATCATCTCCGGTCCCTCCGCAACAGTCTCCTCCTCCTCAGCTGGCGAGAAGAGGCAGCTCATTCTGGGCGGCGGAATGAAGGAGACCACCCTCATCACCCAGACCCCGGCAACAGCGGCTCCCCTACAGCAGAGCCAGCTGAATTCGCAGACAATTATCACCACACAGCCGCCGCCCATCACCACCACAGCAGGCACTGTTGGCGGCGTGACAATTCAGCAGCAACAGCAGCAACACATCCGTACTGTCTTGCTGGAGCAGCAGCCACAGCAACAGCAGCACCATCCATCTATCATTCAGCAAAAGATCACAATGCCAACTGTAAGTATTTACGTTATTATATTTAATTTCAAGTTTGAGATGTGTAATTAGTTGATTTTAAATTAACCGTTTTATTGCAGATCTCAGAGGCGGCGAAACCTAAAACTGTCACCACTGTTACAGCTCCAGGTACTCTGCCAGGTACCACTTCCGTTGTGGCCAAGAAGACATTGCAAACGCCAATGAAGCCATCACCAGTCACCCAGACTGTTGTGATAACACCGGCTTCTACTTCTATCAGCGGCGAATCGACATCGGTGGCAGGCGCCAAGTCAGTTGTGGCAACAACTACCAGCGAATCCAAGATAGCAGATCAGCCACCAGTTACATCGAGTGTTGTGGTGATCACCACCGCTCCCACTAGCAGCACTAGCACCAGCAATAGCTCTGTGGTGGTCAGCCAAAGCGTCTATGCTGCATCACCTGCTTCTAGTGGTACTACCACCACGCCTGCCGCAGTGCCCGTAGACGTCAACTGGTTGTACATATGCGATTGGCGCAACTGTCCGCGTAGGAAGTTCAAGTCCCTGAACGAGCTCAAATACCATGTGTGCAACGTGCACTGTCCGGACCATCTGGACTCGGACGCCGACATCTACTGCCAGTGGGGCAGCGGTCCCACGTTCTGCGACAACCGAGCCCGCAAGCGTTACTCTCTGATGACGCACTTGATTGACCGCCACTTGACCCCGGAGAATTTGCGTGCCGGAGTGCAGCGACGTCTCACCACGGGCATTCATAATGTGGCTCCCTCTCAGCCGCCCGTGACCATAGTGAGAAACGAGGGCCATGCCCAGCGAGCTCTGCCGGGAAGCGGGTCTGTAGGTGCGTCAACTGCGACGCCTGCCGCGACCACTGCACCTCCAGTTGTGGGCAGCGCAGCGATGCAAGCCATGAACCGGCACACTACAGATTATACCAACTCCAAGGAGCTGATGGATGAAAACGAGGGCCCCGTCACCAAGAGCATTCGCTTGACAGCGGCACTAATTCTGCGCAATCTGGTCACCTACTCGGCAACGGCCAAGCGCAGCCTTAAGCGCTTCGAGCCGCACTTGGCCAATATAGCACTGAGCAATGTGGAGGCTAGCGGAGTGCTCTCACACATTATGTACGAGCTGAGTCAATAGGAGCAGCCGCTGCTTTACTGTATGTATTTTTGTACTACCTTTGCAGATTATCTTTAAGAGCGGCTTGAAATAATGACACTATTAAAATGTGAAAACTAATTTGTAATTTAACAATTTCTCATTATTTTATAAATGACACAGCGTTAAGAGATGTTTGCTAAGTAAAGTGAGTCTATGGTACCATTCTCATTCATCACTCTGTTACTAATTCTTATTTCCGCTTCCGTTCTTTATTAATTTAACATAGAACATTTATTTTCTTTATACTTATTCTACGTCATTAAAAATTTCTTAAGCAATATATGGTATTTAACGGTTCGATGACTTGGACTTATTGGATTTGACTAACACACGTGCATTAAGTGAATAAAGTGGGGGCGACTTTGTTCAAATCACACGAAAGGTTTTCCATTCTTCAGGAAATTATCATCGTCTACGATCGTGTATTTGTTGCTTCTGTAGGAGTCCAACTCAAAGATGTACTTTTTGCCACAGTCCTTCATCAGCTTGTGGATGACAGGTTTGATGTTCTCGATGCCAGCTAACCTGGCCAGTTCGTTGTAGTAAACAAACTGCAAAAAAGAGTATTCGGGTGCATTTGGATTTGGATTGAACGATCAATAGCCACCTACCTGTCGTTCGCCCATTTGATGTGCCTTCTTGCGATTATGGACACCACAGCCCCACCGCTCTCCTATCTCCTGCTCCAGCTCGGCGAGCATCTCTTCGCGGGAAGGAAATTCACGCTCGCCCGTGAAGAACTTGACTGTGAAGCGGACCTGCATGTCAAAGATATGGGTCGGGATGACGTTGAAGGGCAGCCCAATGAAGGCCATAGTCGGGTGATTGATGTTGATGCAATGCTTCCACAGCGGCTGCACGAAGTTGTCGATAACCTGGATGCCAACGTCAGTGCTGAGGCATGGAAATGTGTATTTATACCCTGTGCAAAACAACACGTGGCCGAAGCTCTCCTCGCTCCCGTCCTTGAATACCGCCCCATTCGGCGTAAAGCGCTCCACATCCGGTTTCTGTGACACATTGCCCATGAAGGCTGTATTGGGCGTCGTAAGCAGGTGATGGCTCAGGAACACGTCCTTGGCGGCCGTACGGACGTGGTTACAAATATCCATTCCGCTGGGCCCTGCACCTATAATAAGGACACTTTCGTCTACATTAGAAAAAAGTGGTAATTAATTATTATTTAATGTAAATTTATAAGAGAAAAAAAAACTAATTTCGGGAAGCAGAATTTGGAGTAAATAGTGCTCAGATTTAATCCTAAACACGGAGAAACGCACAGGCGGACAATGCACTTCGTTCACGAAAGTCTTTATTAAATTTTTAAATTAACGTTCATTTATGATAATAAATGTTGATTTCGAGAAACATAAAACCAAATTAACAGATATTGGTTAATATTTATGGGTCGGAAAGCTGAAATTAGGAAACCGTATACATGAGTGATAATATATTGATTAAAAGCTGTTGATAAATTAATATGTATGGATTTCAAAGTTTGAGTTTTAATTATAAGAAAGTAAACTTGTTCAATGTATTTGAAGTTTTACTAAAAATGTGTTTTTAAATCAGGTTTTGACTATTTAGAAAACAAATATTTTAAGTATGAGTTAAAGATCTTTACATTTTTGTATATTCATTTCGTATTTGTAATTTCATTATTGGTATGTTCCATCTAAATAATAAATATAATAGTTCAAAGCTGTTTAGCTAGAATTTTTTTAGAGAATATTAAAAGTTAAAGAAGTCACTAAGGACTTAAATTCGTCTAAAAGTTCTGTAAAAGAGTGCTATAAAGTGGTGCAAATTTGTTTTGATTTTGATTTTTGATTCCGATGTTTGTATTTGTAGCATACTTGTTACCCTTTTGTTTCAAAAGCACACCGATTTCTGTACTCTGTTTTTAAAGGATCTGCATCTCCATTGATTGTTCATTAAGTAATTATTTTAAAAATTGCATAGTTGTGTAAACTTAAATATCAAAATTAAGATAATTCCGACATTCATAAGCACTGACACAATGTAGCGATCACCAAGGGAACTCGTAATCACTACAAAAACACGTGCATTCAGAATTATTATTAATATTATTATGCCACTCGGTCGGGCAGTCAACAGTGCTATCTGCCTCTGCTTCTGAGAGTGCTCCATTTATTTATGGGGGAATCAAGAGTGAGACTATGGCCAGACGGCGGGTTTGATAAGTCCGAAGCGCTGGCTAGGCGCGATCAGAGTGATCTAGGATGCTTATCTTACCTTTAAACTTATCCGCCTTGCGATACAGATGGCTGTGCATCTTCTTGCCCCTGTAGAGCTCCATTCCCTCAATCTGTGGCAAGTCCGGTTCCGTGTAGTGGCCGTTACAGACGTAAACGAAGTCGTAGTAGACTGGATCACAGGTATTCGTGCTGTGGTCCCACACATAGACCTGAAAGTGGATTTTGAAAGGCCCAGTGTTAATCGCAATGCCAATCGTTGCTTCAAGTCCCAAAAACATTGTGCAAGCCCTGAGATCGGTGAAAACCCGAACTGTACAATGTTGCTAAGCTTGAGAAATACGTAATGTGACGTCGTTACCTACCTCCCAGTCATCCAATCGAGGACGCACTCTTATCACCTCGTGCTGGAGCTTGATGTGGGGTTCCAGTTTAAAGTGCTTGGCATAAGATCGCAGAAAGTTCAGCACCTGCTGAGCGGTGATAAAGGACTCGTTGATGTCGTCGGGGTAGGAGTAGTCCGGATAGCCCATGACCTCTTTGGGCAGATTGGTGCTAAAACCGAAGTCAATGTCACTAATGCCTTTTCGTGATAGGCCTTCACACATACCGCAGTCCCTCGTACATGCTACTGTGTACTTCATCGTACTCGTCCTTTGGCATTTCCTCCGAGAAGATCCACGTTCCCCCGATCTCAGCTCCTCGCTCATACGCCACTGCATCTAGACCCGCTTCTAGAGAGTTCTTTAGGGCACATAGACCGGCGGTGCCAGCTCCTATAACGCAAACCCTGCGTTTCTGTTCCTTTAAAGTCTTCATTATTTATATTCGTTACTTTCTAAGGATGTCCAATTCTTTCCAAAAACACGTCGCTCCGCTTTTGCGACTGACCAACGACTAACTGCCGGGGGCTCGTGCTCCCGCTGATATAGACCGGGAAAGGCGTTGCAATGTGCGCTACACTCGGGCTAAAAAGTTGAACGGCAAGCTCAGCGAAACTGATAAGTTCATTCCCGGATATGTACATATACTCGTAAATATTTTTTTTAGGGGCAGGGGCTTTCACAAGGCGACTTCATCTTCATTCAAGGCACTTATCACTTGCTGTTGCCAGTGACATAACATTCTGTAAGCGACTTGATTCACATTTGCAGCGGATTGAAATTTCAGACAAATAATATTGAAAACTCAATGTATTTAAATATTAATTAACATTAAAGCTGATCTACTGACACAATTAAAAGTATATATTCAAAATTTGAATTATTCAATTAACGCCCTTCATGGCAAATTTGTTTTCGTTTACTCCCAGAGAGAAGCTTAAGTATTAAGTTTATTTATTTATTTTTATTTTTTGTTACGTTCAAGTTAGGCTAGTTTCACTGTAGAGTTCGAACATCTGGCTGTAGATCGTTACGCGTAAAACACAATTATGGGCTGGGAGAAAGCTAGTATAGCACGAGTCCTGATAACGCACAATTGGTTTAGATTTTCCCAAGAATTATACCCCTTATGCCCCGGAGTCACTGTGTCAATTCAGTTTAACAGCCTATTTGAGTTAATATATATTTCTTAATTATCAGCTGACCACACCAATGCTACAGAGTATTCGGAAATGTAGATGTGTGAGTAGGGTCACAACAAGTCTATTGTATCATTAGAGATAGGGAAGTAATTATTACTCATTCAATTACAAAAACATTCGCTGGACTACAATGTAAACAGACCCCAACGAAGACCCTCGAAAGTTCAAGAACGGATATGAGGAAGCCAAGTAAAGTATGTTGCTATGTATGGTATGTATTGCTCAGATATTGATAATGATTGTGCCTATGCCTACTGTCAAGTGGAATGCGAATCCCATATATTCCTGCTCTGACAGCTCCTTGATGTTAATTAAGATTATGCTAGTTGCGTACTGGAGTGCTCACACTTGGCGCTCCGAGCCAAGGGCCCCGCCTTGATCATTCAACAGATAATACTTTGAGCTTGTTATTTTCCACTACGTTTGAAGCCAAAACATTTAATAAATAATATAAATGAATTAATGAATTTGAAACTTCTATGAGTATTCGTTAAAAAACGTTTTTAAAAAACTTAGCTTGCTTTTCTATTTTTCTTAGTTTCTACAATATTTATAAATCGATTTCCCATTTAAGTCTAGAAAGGAGTTATATGTATATTAACTAATTTATTTATTACTAAAGGAAGAACATGCGACACGACCGTTTGTCTAACAGTTGCTACGCGAACTGGTCTTTTAAGTTTGAAACTTAAATCTCTTTAGATTGTCTTATCTCTTGTAATGGTATTATACGTATGTGAGTTGAAATCACCTTTACCTTCTAGCTGCAATCAAAACAATCGAAAATAATTATAATTATAATTTAGGATTTAGAGAAAAATTTTTTCAATTGTTAATATTACCTCTTTGTTAGTGGGTAAATTTGTACCAAATTATTAAAACTCAGGATACAATAAAAATACAAATGTATGTTGAAAAACAACAAAATAGTAAATATTTTCTTTAGATTTACCCAAACATTGTTTTTTGTTTGACCTTGTAGAGTATTATAATTTTTATCAGATGTTTGCAACGCCGCACAGTGGCGCCTCTCGAACAATTAGCGTTGCGAAAATAAAAAAATTCATAGTTGCAATCGGACCATTTTTGTAAAAGTTATGAGCATTTAAAGTTGAAAAATATTTCCGATTTTGCAACATGCAATAAAAGTTCAATTGGTCTATATAATATTTTTTCTACATTTTCAAAATATTTTTATTTGAGCAAACAATAAAAATAAAGGTAAAAAATTAAATACATTTTTTTAAAATCCTTTTCTATGAGAAAATTATATTTTATTCACTTTGTTACCCTATAAATGGCGGATTTGTGGGCGTGACACATATTCCGCTGGATATATAAATTACAGCAATTCACTGTCAAATGCCGTTTAAATTATTGAATTATCTTATTTGGTTCCAAAATTATGATTTTCGCAACGCTAAATGAAAAAAGGCGCCACTCACACTAAGTTAGATCCTATCTAAATGAAACTTTAGATATAGTTTACATCAAAACAATTCATGTACTCCAATATATGGCCCCTTTTATATTTTTTAATTTCGGTTTCAATTTTAAATGCATACAATCAATCCCTAAATTAATTTATAAATTTAAAACTGAAGAATTCAAGAAAAAGCCAAAGCGAAGTAAATGTGTTTTTTTTTTAACAGAAACACATTTAAAGCTTTTCCAAAATAACTTTTTGCTAGAGGTCGTAGTTAGGAACGATCACATATCGATAAGCATTCGAAATAAAGAAGTGCACAATTTTTGATTGTGACAAGTTCACTGCATTTTACACCGGAAAAATTACACATTTTGCTCAAAGTGCAAACTTTTAGAAAAATGTATCTATTGTCGTATTATATACGTCGAATAACCTTTGATAGGATAAGGTGGCAATAGCTTATCAATATAGAACACATATCCGCAGTAGAAACGGGCTTTACGAATTTGGTCATGTTGCGTCCATCTCCAAATAGAGCTTTTATGTTCGATACTAGTGTGAACGTGAAGAACATAGCCTGAAATAAGCTTAACTGGCAACACTGCTCAAACGGAGAGTTGGAAAGAACGGGAACGGAAAGATCGGGCCGGAGAGGCGAAAACCGACAAACCGAGCAAACGGCGCGGAAAGCGGAGCGAAAAAGAAAGCAAAAGGCAGCAGCAGCAACAAGTTTTAGTGGTTTTCCTTTGTGCGTCTCGTTCGTGTTTGCTGCTCTGCGCTTTGCTCCCCCGTTCGTTATTTTGTTTTGCCCATTTTATCAGAACACAATCCAATCCCGACCGCCTCCAAAAAAGCGCAAAGCGAGCTTAGTGCATAGTGCATGCAAGGCTGCGCTTTCGAAATTACACAACACACACATGAGCACGGAGACGGAGGGCAGCGCCTATAACAAAAGCAGAAGCACCAACAAAAGCGGGGCAGCGAAGCATTTCTGCCCCTGATGACCTCGACGACCATGGCCCCCACTACGAGTCCGCCCGGTCCGGCACCTAAGCTATCAGCCAAGTTCAAGTCCTCCTCGCTGGACCATGAGATCTACACCGCGAACCGGCGTGGCACGATCGCTACGGCTTCTAGCGACTGGAAGGCGCTCCGCGGCGGAGCCACAAACGGACGCTCCCTTCCCGCCGGTGGCGCCGCCATGGGCTTGTCAGCTATGACCAGGGCCGCCTCCACATCATCCCTCGCCAGCAGCACACGCACCATGACCAACTACCAGGAGTACAAAATGGAGATTATCAATCAGGTAAGCAGCTTTACCTCCACTTCACGTTTTCCCAACCGCACTATTTATAATATTTCGAAATTTTAACAAGACAAGAAATAAGTTTGCTCCTCCACTTGTTTCTGTTTCTACGCTTATAATCAGTTGAGATTTACACTCGCAATAGAAGTCTTTGTGCAAGTTTCATTCGCACTGCTTAGTAACTAATAGACTTGTCCGCCAACCCCTCGGACATGGCTAGATCGACTCGGCTGCTTATGCTAGCCAATAATATACATACATATATACGGTTTTATTATATTATTCCTTTTGTCTGTTACCTTCAGAAAATGATTAAATTCAATAATCCCGAGACAGACCAAAATTAGTCGAAATTTGTCAACATGAGGGAAATAAAGGAGAACTATTTGCTGTGGTATGAGGAACAAACTGGTAATTACGAAAGCTAATGAAACAGCTGTTTCCAATAATGTTGATATTGAAAGTGAATCAACTTATATCAAGACGCCATTTTTAAACTACTGGAAAGCATAATATATTGCAGAAATTTTCCTAATATTAGTTCGTAAAAAAATATAAAATATATATTTATAAAAAATTAATTATTTTTTTAAACTCCGTGTACTTGTGTAACAATTCAATTAAAATTTGAAAACACAATTAAACATCTTCTGTTCAGTTCTATACGAAAAAGCTGTTCAAATACATGCCCATATTTTGTGAAGATATTTTTGAAACTACGGCGAACACAACAAAATAGACAACAGATCCGCAAACAGCGGAAACCTCGATTCTTATGTTTGTATTGCAAAAATGTTTGCGAAACTTCAATTTTGAGTCGGCTGTTAACAAGGACGATTGATATATCTATGATATATGTATATCATTGGGGTGTCGTGACTGTCTTTAATTTAATTGATAAGGCAAATATTTTTTGTTTCTGTCATTCGTTTATCTCAGGCCCGATAAAAAACTCGAATGCCCGCACGGATTTCTTCATTTTGCTATGTAAAATATTTACTTAACTTCTTGCCGTCGGTGAGCAAAATGTAAAGTGTTTATTTAATATATATGTATATTGCTTTGCAGTTGCTTACATTCGTCTGATAATTTATAGAGGAATTTTAGTAAGCGCATTGCGGAGCCTGATTTTTTGTTGGCCAATGAATCACAATTTTAATAAAATCAGTTTCAACAAAAACAGCAAGTGTACGGATTGAGAGCATTAAACAAATATTCCCAAAATAAACTGCCGCACATACACAAGATTATTTCCTACAGGCCGAAATTGATGAATTCATCGAACCCAATGTAGTGATTTTTATGATGTTTAGGTCTGGCCAAAGTCCGCACATATGATAAACCAAATACCCGACGATAAATTTGAGGCTAAACGGGTTCGGAGTACCTTCCAATAGAATTGTCAAGCCACTAGCTGCAAGGTCAGCGATTTGCCATGGGCCCGAAATCTTTTCGGTTAGCTATCATATAAATCATATGTCATGTTGGCGCCAATGAAGATAATTGTCGAAACGTTTACCTGTTCGACAAAAGTCTATAGTAATTGTCATCATTGTCAAAGCTCAAGGGTGAGGCAGGGTTTTCTTTCATTTACTCTTAACTCTCTAGTCTATCTGTGTAGTATGTTTATATTTATTTGTTTAGAACGTATTTCATTGCTAATGATCGCGCTCGGTACTCTGTTCAAAGACTGCAGTCGAGAGACTCTGTAAGAGGTGCGAATGATATTGCACAGGTGTACATGAAATTCTCCTGTAAAACGCTTTACCAATTTATAAATAAGTTCGCCAGGGCCCCCGACACATCGGATATTTTGCGGCAATCAATTGATGTGATGGCACGCTGATTGACCAATCAACGCAACTAGAAACTAATTTAATTTTGATTGAACTTTTGACTTTGTTTGGTCGCCTTGCAGGGAAAATGCCTGTGTGGACAGTACATCAGAGCCCGTTTGAGGCGGGCTGGAGTCCTTAACCGGAAGGTGGCACAGCGGCTGCGAAACATCCTGGATACTGGCTCTTCACACGTGGTATATGAGGTTTTTCCTGCGCTGAACAGCGTAAGTATTCATATCTACTCTTACTACCTGTTACTAAAGTTCTCTTATCTCCACAGATGGGCGAAGAATTGGAGCGCATGCATCCTCGGGTGTACACAAACATATCCAGGCAGCTATCAAGGGCTCCGTTCGGCGAGTTGGAGGACAGCGACATGGCACCAATGCTGCTCAACCTAGTGGCCAAGGACCTATTCCGCTCGAGCATCACTTGGGGCAAGATAATCTCGATCTTCGCCGTCTGCGGTGGCTTTGCCATCGACTGTGTACGCCAGGGCCATTTTGACTACCTTCAGTGCCTAATTAACGGCCTAGCTGAGATAATCGAGGACGATCTTGTATACTGGCTGATCGACAACGGCGGCTGGCTGGGTTTATCGCAGCACATCCGGCCGCGAGTGGGCGAGTTCACGTTTCTGGGCTGGCTGACGCTATTCGTGACCATTTCGGCGGGCGCCTACATGGTGTCCAACGTATGCAAGCGTATCGGCTGTCAACTATATTCGATGATATTCCGTTAGCCTGGAACGCTGTATACGTTAGGTGTACAATTTAGTCAGTGAAATCTTCGAATCATTCCTGCTCCTGTGGCACCCGAGCCGTATAAGTAGTTCGTAGTTGATATTGTTTTACGCATATAATATTGTTATCTGTTTCTTCTTTTTGTAAATACATATAAAATACTAATCTAATACCAACGCAAAAAAGGAGTGGAATTGAAAGCATCAGATTTAAGCTTGCCGCCAAATATATTGCCAGATCTATAAAATAAATTCATTTAAAAAAAATCATCAAACGTACTTCGATATCAATTGTTTCTGAGTTCATTTTATCGATGTGATAGCTGACAGTGCTGCACGCCGTGGAGGGAGTCAGTGTTGTAAAAGGTAACAAAAACTTTTCTACAGGTGGTTTGTTATTCGCAAATGAGACCAAATTCCGTATCTTCGGATTCGGATCACGTCACCTAAAGCAAAAAGGAATCCGACCCCAATCCGTACATTTAAATATTATTAAATATACAATATTTGAGATATTAAGCATGGCACACTGGTTGATCTAGTATGGGATGAGAGGCCAAAAATACTTCTAGTTGGAATATAGAGATGAAAATAGCATTGCTGCTTTATAGACCCCATAACATAAAGAAAATTATAAAATAAAGACAAAAACCATACGTTAAAGCACGAAAATACAAGAATTAAATTTATTTCTACATAAATTCAATTGCATACTTTTAGGGGTTTCGTACAATTTAAATATGTTATTTCAATTTTGATAGCAAATAATTAATAAACAATAAAATAAAATAAAATAATAATAAAACAATTAAAATATAAATAAAAATAAAAATAATTAAAAAAAAAACAAATTTAAATATAAAAATCAATAAATAAAAACAAATAAAAATAAATAAAAAATAAATCAAACTAAACAAAGGAAAGGAAGCTAACTTCGGCTCACCGAAGTTTATATACCCTTGCAGAATTTTAACAAAAAATTAAAACCGAAATTCTGGAATAATAATTCGTTGCCAAATCTTAAATTTGATGAAAATGGTTTGAAAAAACGGTTTATGAAAAACGGTTATGGTTTTTTTATTTCCCTTTTTTTTTAAAGTAAGTAAGTTTTTATTTATCGATTAGCGCTACCCCAGTGGCAGCTTCATCTAATCCGTTTTAGTTAGTTCATTTTACAATTTGTCTTCAGATTTACTTAAGAATAATAATTTTAAATTTAACATTTTAGGGAGAAATATTACAAGTGATGAATTAATACTGATTTTAAATTATGTCAAAACCCGATCAGGTAGGTCTTGAGGATGATTCCGTTTTAATCTTCTTTTGACTTTTGTCCGGGGGTCCTCATTGTTAATGGCATCAGTTCCAAGTTTCCTCGCCAGGCTGTTAGGATGCGCATTGAGTCTTTCCATGTATTTGTTCGAAATGGACTGCAACTTGTCACCAATTTTGGGCACCATGAGGTCTCGTTCTATGTCACTGGTACGCATATACCAGGGAGCATCAGTTATCCTTCTCAGGGTTTTTGCCTGTAGAATGCGGATCTTGTTTACATTGCTTTTCGCCGCAATTCCATAAACCTGAAGGCCATAGAAAGGACTGGGCGCTAGTATGGCCTTGTAGATCATGACCTTACAGCCGAGAGATAGCTTGTTGCGTGGTGCAAGTAGCCATGACATTCGAGCAACCTTGCTCCTGAAAGAGTGCTGTATAGCCGTAATGTGCCTCTTAAAGGTAAGCCTTCTGTCAAGGGTGATACCAAGATATTTATACGCCTGATGGTGCCTAATAGTGCTTCCATTGAGACTGACTCATGGACAACTATCTCGGCAGTTTGTAAATGTTACATTGGCGCATTTGTCAGCGTTAATTCGAACATTCCAATTCTCCGCCCATAGCTGAAAATCATTTAGATATTCTTGCAGTGCATATGTGGCTGCTAAGATACTTTTGCTTTTCGTGAGTACAGCAGTATCATCAGCGTAGGTAGCAATTAGGACATATTTTTCCTCAACTTTAGTGATTGGTGTGAGTTGGCATATCCGATGCGAAGATGGAGTACAGGGTAGGGCCCAGTACACTACCTTGAGGGACTCCAGCAGAAATAGTTTTAACGGACAATTTGTACCCATCGTCATAGACGAGAAATTTTATTTTCCTGGTTGTTCCTATGGAAGCGATAGGAAATAGTCGACCGATTTTCACGAAATTCAGGAATACTATAAAACGGCTAAATCTCAACTTTGATGATGAAAATTGTATTGAAAATTGACAAAGTTAAAATTTTTTTTCGAAAAATTTTCCGATCGGTCCTATGGCAGCTTTAATGATATAGTCGTCCGGCCCGTTCCGACATATGTAGGGGTGAGAGTATATAGAAGACTAACTGCGAAGTTTCATTCAGATAGCTTAAAAACTGAGGGACTAGTTCGCGTATAATCGGACAGACGAACGGACAGACGGACATGGCTAGATCGACTCGGCTGTTGATCCTGATCAAGAATAGATATACTTTATAGGGTCGGAGATGTCTCCTTCACTGCGTTGCAAACTTCTGACTGAAATTATAATACACTGCAAGGGTGTAAAAATAAATCAAAATAAAAAAATACAAAACTTTATTCTAACAAATCAAAACAAGTAAGAAAGCTTCAGTCGAGTGAGCTCGACTGTGAGATACCCGCTACCCATAGTAAATAGTTAATAAATTTTTGAACATAACGGAAAAATGCAAATGGAAGTGTAATATAATCACATGCATTCAAAAATACATACACATGTATCTATGTGTGCAAAAACGCTTTATTATTGCGTTAAAACGGCTAATAATTATTACCATTTATAAAAATTGCTTCTCGAATATCTTATAAGATTTTTTTCCGATCCCAATGAAGAACTGGTAAGAATATTTAGTTGGTCTAGTCGGTCAACCAAATGAGGCATGCTGCAGCAGCCGTTTGTGGCCATACAAAATTATTTCTTTAATAGCTTAAACAATTTTTATCTGATCGCAACCAAATTTTCAGGAATCACACAGACTATAGTTTCTAATGTACATACCAAAATTCGACTCTATCTTTAAAAAGATTGATGATAGATGAATTTTGATGATTTGCGGGGGCGGAAGTGGGCGTGGTAAAAATTTGAAACAAACTTGATCTGCGTGTAGGCATAACAAATACTGTCGAAAAAAATTAGAGCTCCTGTCGGCACAAAGTTATAATACCCTTCAACCCTGTGGGTAGCGGGTATAAACATGTTTCGAAAGAATCGTTTTACATTTGTTGGGTCCGGTTATGAAAGGATCAGAAATAAATAACAAACGATTTATAGGGTCTTTATTAGTGGCTACATGTGAAGTTTTATCGCCCTTGTTCCTTGATTCCGCAGATTCTTCTGAGAGCTCTTAAATTGAAATTAAAGCATATTTAATAATATCTGGGGGTGGACTAATAGCTATAACTATAGTTTATGAACTGAGGAAGACAAATAGTACCAGGAATACTTTGTTGTAAGTCCCTTTGCAATATCTAGTGCTAATTTTCCAAATTTGTCTATGTTAATTTTATACCCAGAGGACAAAACTTGCAGTAATGTGGCACAATTTGAAATTAAATAATGATCCATGATCCAGTCATTTTTGCTGATAGTTGTGGATTATTAAAGAATCTTCTAGCTGAGTTTCCATCATTTGAATTTCCACTACCACCCGGTTTTGGATTATCGACAATAAGACCCATTTTTTCACTGAACTGAATAATTTGTTTCCTTTTTTAAAAATAGTTTTTTATTTTTTTCGCCTCTTATTTTCCATTTATATACATACCCTTGCAGGGTATTTTAATTTCAGTCATAAGTTTGCAACGCAGGGAAGGAGACATTTCCGACCCTATAAAGTATATACATATATTCTTGATCAGGATCAACAGCCGAGCCGATCTAGCCATGTCCGTCTGTCCGTTTCTACGCAACCTAGTCCCTCAGTTTTAAAGCTATCTGAATGAAACTTTGTAGTTAGTCTTCTATATACTCTCACTCGTGCATATGTACATATGTCGGAACGAGCCGGATCGGACGACTTTATCACATAGCTGCCATACACTGATAGAAAAAATAAAGTCGTCTTTTAAGATTTTGTGAACTCTTAAATTTAATTCTTAATATACATAAGTAACAAAATTCTAGAAATGAGATTTTTATGGTTTATTCAGGCACAAAATAAGATTTATAATTAAAATTTAAGATTTTCCACATTCTTAAAAAAAAAGCTTAAAAGAATATCAAATGTTCTCAAAACAATACGAAATATTCGTAAAACAATACCAAGAAGGATTAATATCAAGAAAAAATGTATTAAATTAAGATTTTTGTCATTCTTATTTTTACAGAGGAGAATGCCTACTACGATTATCTCTCTATTTTAAAATGGAAAATCTTTCTATTCGGTACAGTTCCGAATGACAGGAGTCCTTAGCCATGATATATTAAGGTCCAAGGGTTTTGGGGTTTTTGTGCCATTATTTTGACAGCGGAACTTTCACTTATTATATGATGACTTAGGACTCCTGTCATTCGGAACTTTTGTCATTCGAACGTTTTTCATTTACTTATTGTGTTTCACCGGGTAAGTTAAGTGCAGTGATATGGACTTTGAATTATTGACGCTGATGTTAATGATATTCAGCTTAAAAACTTTTTAAAGGAATTTAATTTGGAGAGTGTTGCCATTTACCTACAACGTAAGTATAATTCATTTAATTGTTAACGATAAAAATTTTCTTGAAAGGGCACATACATATATATGCATATACATATAATTCGCACTTTTCATACAAATGTACACTTGCATTTATATATGTACATATGCATGTACATATGTGCCCTTTTAAGAACATTTTGACATATGTTCATAAATGCAAGTGTACATTTGTATGAAAAGTGCGAATTATATTTTGCTTATGTGCAACATTGTTCTTATTGAACGCATTGAGAGCGTCGCTGTATATCTGCAAAGCAACAAATATATATAATCTTAAAAAAATATAGTATATGTCGGATCAAATAAAACGGGGCCTACTTTGTTCCTTTTGGTCAGAGAATGTGAAGGGGGGCCTTCTTTAATGTGAAGCAGGGCCTTCATTAATGTGAAGCAGGGCCTTCTTTAATGTGAAGCAGGGCCTTTATTAATGTGAAGCAGGGCCTTCTTTAATGTGAAGCAGGGCCTTCTTTATTGTGAAGCAGGGTTATTGAAAAAGGGAGTTAGAAATTGAGTGAAAGCATGGCAGAGCAGGACAGATATAGACTGCTGCCAGGTGAGGTCTGTTCGTTAAGCGCTGACATACATGTTAGACAGAGACGACTAACAATGTAGAAGAATTGAGTAGAAAGTAAAAAAATAGAAAGTGGACGATTTGGAAAATTAGTTCAGTTCAGAAAGCGCTAGAAAGACGAACAGAACTTGCTGCGGAAAAAATCAATTCAATGGAAAAGACAAACGATTCTCCGACATCAGAAGTGGGATTCGGACAATATGTGGCAGCGTTGGAAGCTCAGAACAGAACCCTGATGGAGCTACTTAAATCTATGCAGACCCCAAGGACTTCGCCAGCTGTCGATAGGGCTACGCATGTCACCTTGCCCAAATTTAATCCCGATGGTGCCGGAGTAGACGCCTCAGCCTGGTGTACAACAGTCGATCTCGTATTGGCAGACCACGTCCTAGAGGGCAGTGGTCTGGTGATGACTTTAAGCCAGGCGCTAGAAGGCAGCGCATCACAATGGTTATCGCAAGTATGTTTCGCTGGGCACAGTTTAAGGAACTGTTCATTCAACGCTTTGTGGGAGTGGAGACAACTACAGCGATTCTACTGAACGTTTTGGAGGGTCGTCCTAAACCTGGAGAGGGGTTCGCAGAGTATGGATTGTTACCTCACTTATGTCCAAGTGGAAAGCCATAGACATGGAGGAAATCGCAGTGTCGGTAGCGTTGGCACATATGGTGCAAATCGCCAACAGCTTGTTGCGTTGGGTATATACAACTAAAGTTACAAGCCGCAATGAGCTACAACAACAACTGCAGGCTCATGCTTACAAGAGGCGTAATCCGGAAGAGGATGCAAGTTCAACGGGCCCGGAGCGAAAGAAGATCAAGTTCCTAGTGAAATGTCATCACTGTGGGAAAATTGGCAATAAAATCGCTGAATGCCGAAATCGACTGGAAAGAACTGGACAGAACGCGAGGGGAAACAATCAGAACGGGAGCAGTAACTTTGGAGTGAAGAACCGGATCAACGTACGATGTTTCCACTGCGACGAAAAGGAACACTACGCTAACACTTGTCCAAAAATTTAAACCAGCGAGAACGAGAAGAAGAAGATGTACGACAGGCGTGTGGACATTTGCACGGTGGCTCCGCCAATGGGAAAAATAAGTGTATCCGGTGAGCTCATTCTATTTTGCTTTGACTCCGGAGCGGAGTGCTCATTAGTTAATGAAAGTGATGCAGAGGAATTTAAAGGAAAGCGACTTAATAATATTGTAAAACTAAATGGCATAGGTAACGACTCCATCTGTAGCACAATGCAAATTCTTTCCAATATAAATGTTGAAGAGTATTGCCTAGAGATTTTACTGCATGTTGTAATGGACAAATATTTGAAATACGATGTTTTAATTTTCCGTGAAATATTAAGCCAGGGCTTTAGTGTAACAATAGCCGCAGAAAAATTTAGTATTGACAAAACAAAAAGACTTGATGTCGTAACTTTTGCTACTTATGATAAAATTGTAGATTCCGATGGCGACCTGAGTAACTCAGACAAGGTGGCATTAAAAAACATTTTAAAACGTTACTCTGATTGGTTTATAGACGGAATACCACAGACTCGTGTAACGACAGGGAATTTGGAAATCAGGTTGATAGATCCACAAAAGACAGTGCAGCGCAGGCCATATAGGCTTAGTGAAGATGAAAAAGAGCATGTTCGCTATAAAATCGACGAGCTTCTAAAATATAATATTATTCGTCCTAGCTGTTCACCTTTCGCTAGTCCGATGATGCTTGTTAAGAAGAAAAACGGTAGTGACCGTCTTTGTGTTGATTTGGGTGCTTTGAATGAGAACACAGTAGCAGATTACCATTACCTCTTATTTCAGACCAAATTGCTAGGTTACGTGGAGCAAGCTATTTCTCGAGTCTTGATATGGCAAGCGGCTTCTATCAAATACCGGTACATCCCAATTCAATTGAGCGTACCGCATTTGTCACGCCTGAGGGTCAATATGAATTTTTGACTATGCCTTTTGTTATGTCCGAAATATCGGCTAGGATACGTGACCAAGTTATCGATGGTGGATAGCTATAGGAGGATCAATGGGGTGAAACATGGCTATCCACCGGAGGGGATTAGGAGTGTTGCGCAGCGCTATCCGTAAAAGGTTGTTAACCTGGTCCGATACGGAAATCGGAACAACGGGGTTTGAACCAAGATTCTCGCGGTTGGGCATTCTCCGTTGTTTCGACAGATAGGAGAGAGAGGGTTGGAACAGCAAGCAGGGAAACGAAAATCGCGCCACGATAGGAAATTCAAATGGAGTTGTGCGGTCAAGCGGTGTGATCGGAAAAAAAGAGAAAGAATTTGTGCGAAAGGAGTTTATATCCGAATAAGGAACAATTGTGCGAGTGAGGACCTGGGAAGCTGGATCGGCGAACCCTTTAGGTGAGTGGCGAGGGGAGAAAAGATTATAGCACAAAGAAATATTGTGACTATATTTTTTTCTATAGGCCGACCGGAACTAGGTGCCCCAAGGAGGAAGCGCCCGGCCATTATCCGGGCCTGGCGAATTTTTTGTTTGTGATTGCTGATCGTTGACGAGCACGGCCGTTTGAGAGGTGGGCTCGTAGTCCGGAACTCACCGGAAGGAAGTGAGAGCCATAGGTGCAGATATTTGAAAGAAACTCCGATTCACCGTGCGAGCCCACTAAAATAAGAACAGAAATATATTTCTTTAAATATATAAATTTATTTATTTCAACTGGAGGACCGACACGCCTTCCAAGAGGCGGCAGCGGGAGTCACCAAAGACTTCAGTCAGTCGGGAGCATTTATTTAATATTTTTTTATCCGTATTGTTTTTTTTTTGTTGGTCCTAATATTTTATTATTATTTTATTATTGTTTTATTATTATTTATTAGCCCATTCGTTTATTATTTATTATTCGTTTATCTATTTATTTATTGCTTTGGGCTATTATCCATTATTTATTTATATTTTTATTTATTTATTTATGCCTTATTTATTTAATCTTCTTCATGTCTATATGTAATTTATTATTGTTGATGGAACCCTGATTTTTTTTTGTTGTTGTAAGATTTAACGTCCCAACGAATAGATCCCCCTTCTGAGCGCTCATACGGGTAGGAGAAGATAATTCGTGGTTGTTTGGGAACATATTTATTAATATCAATGATTGTTGGAATAATTTAAAACAAATAAAAAGGTCGGGGATTTTCCAGCTATGAACCCTTAACATTAAGGGAAGAAATTTTGTAATTACAATAATTATAATGAAGTAGAAAGAAAACGATTATGGAGTAGAGGTGATTTATGGGAAGGGGAGGGGATCCAAGGCGTTAAGGTAAGCATGTGTGTTTAGAGGTTTAGGGGCAGCCGTTAGGAAGTAGGCTCTGCAACAGGCTGTCATGGCAGGGAGGGAAGCAGAGGGGCTCCTAGAACACCAAGGAGTCATAGTTACAGATGAGTGTAAGTGTCCGTTGAATAGATGTAAGCTGTGAACGTTAATTTTGAACGTTTGTGCAGTTTTAGTGTTGTGAAATGTCTGGCCCTCGTAAAGAGGCGGATGTTTTAAAAATGATAAATGTTTTCTGTTACGCGTGGAGTGGGCCGGGTGGAGAACCAACGACGCCAGAGCTAGCCGGGACAATGCCCAAGCCGTTGGCTACACGCGCAGGACCTTGTGTGGACATAACAGAAATGGCGCCCAATTGTAAAGCAACACTATGTCCTTCACAAAAAAGGGATAGAAGTACATTTTTTCTGGTTGTAGGATCCGGTATGGGTACAGGGATTAATCGCGAGATCTCTGGATCGAATATAAGATCCTAGAACCAAAGAAAATGTAAGTAGAAAGAAGGAATTCCAGGTTAATGTCAGGATAAGGGATTTCTTAAGACAGGCTTGAAGTCATTCATTATAAGGCTAAGCCAAATAATGTAATTCGCGCAAGCAACTGCTTAAAAAGACCATAAAATCTGTGATATTAGCCTGTGATTTAACCTTTAAGATAGTTTTAGAAATAGGAATTAAATTGCAATAATTGGACAAACATATGCACTGGAATCGGCGACTGTGTAATGCGGAATGCATGACATATTGCGACCGGAGCCAGAGATGGGAGGAACCACGAACGACCCGGCTAGGAAATAGCAGGTAGCGAAGAATGGATAAGACATCGGACAGAAAACTACGAACGGACTAAATTGGAATGAAATAAAATAAATAAAGAAGTAAATAACAAAAGATAGGTTAAATTAAAGGAAACATTGCAGCTTGTGGTAGGGATAGTATAAAAAAAAAAAAAAAAAAAAAAAATATATAGAATAATAAAATTAAAATTAAATCTAATATTCGTAAATTCTATATCTAATTATCTATTTTTTTTGGGGTGTGAATCAGGGTAAATCATCTAGCGTCCCAAGTCCTAAATATAGGGATATTGTGCAGCGTCTAGAGGAATTAGCGGTGACATCAGCTTCTAGCGAGAAAGTTGAGTAGCATCGGCTTCAATAATCCTTGTGACACACCTAAAGAAAAAAGAGAATAATTAGTAAAGGTGAATGTTGGTAACTTGACTATCAAACGTCATATCAAATGACGTTTCGAATAGTCGACGAAGCCAAAAATATTCGTGTTTGGTTGAATATTTGTTTTATACATACACATATCTGTAACAAGATCAGAAAATAACTATAGCACACATAAAACCTAACGCCAGGTGAACTTCTCCTTCCATATATATAAAAATATAAATAAATATAAAATATTTGGGTGGATTCCCGCCAAATTAGCTCTCATTAGGTTGTTTGTTTTTGTGTTTTAGCTTAAATTCGTATTATAAAATTTAATTCCATCTCAAAGTTTAATTATTCATCGTGTAGATTTATTTCGTTTCGGTTTAAGGGTATATGGGTGGTCCGACAGTATCCACAATGCAAGGTGAGGAAGAACAGCCAAGGGGTCATGAAGAAGAGGAGTCTCAGATGCATGGAGGAGTAAGGGACAGGGTTCTTTCAGGGGCACAGCGCAGAGGTTCTATCCCAAGATCGCTGAATCTCGAACAGTCGTCTACTCCGTATGGCACCTACTCACAGATTGCACTTGACCCAATACAAGAGCAATATAGCCAAGAAAACGCCGAAGCATACAACTCGTTCAACAGGAGGGAGTTCCAAACCCTAATCCAGGCCTCGCAGGAGCAGATAAGGGTGGACATGCAACAGCTGATTGATGTGAGAATCGACCAATGTATGCAGACTGGATTCGCGGAAATGATGCGACGAATGGACCTTAGGGATGGGAGCTCGGATACATCCAAATCGTCAGGATCATCTACGTCAACTCAGAGGGCGGCTGTTCCTTTAGGCGAAAAAGGCACCAACAGCAAGGACCCGAATACAAAAGAGAACACAGAAAGCATACCACTAGAGGATCCAAAACAGACCATAAGGCAAACCGAAGCCATCCAAAGGGAACCCAGCCGCAGTCAGTCGCCAACATAAAGACCACTAGGCACAAATGGGAGAAATATGGGGCAAACGGCAGACGAACAAGGGAACAGTTGGAGGAACCCACAGACGGCAACAGGCAACCCGAATTTGGTCCAGGATAATGCTAACAGAGACCGCTGGCTCCACCGACCTATACATAACCGAGGGCAGGGTACACCACACCATCCAAGGGTGAGATTCGAAGAACAGCTGCGAAACGACTATCGATCGCCAGAGAATCCATATGCCAGCTTTACGGGGAGAGGAGCAGGAGCAGGTGGGTCGGGAGATCATAGGCAATCAAATCGACCGAGGCACTACGTTCCCCTGGACAAGTGGGGATTCCAATTTTCAGGCAGCTACGGCAACATGAGCGCAGAGGACTTCCTGTTTAGGGTTGAACATTTACAGGAGCACTACGGGATGCCATGGCCAGACCTATTGCGCGATTTCCACCGATTGCTAAACGAGGAGGCATCCGAATGGTATTGGTTACAGATAAGGACGAAACCACCGAGAACCTGGGGATAACTCAAGGAGGCCTTACAACGGCGGTACTGCGACAGTAGGAGCAGTTATGATAAAATACAAGACATCGCCGAGAGGAGGCAACGCCCAGGAGAGTCCTTGGAGGAATATTTTACTGCGCTCCGGAGGCTGGTGGCATCTGTCGGCGGTATGGTCGATCAGGATTGGGTGATCAAGACAGCGAAGCGCAACCTGGCAGAGCCGTTGAGGCAGTGGGTGTATTCGATACGGGTATATACCCTAGAACACCTCCACGACGAATGCAAGGAAGCCGAGAGAACTTTGGATCCCAATCGGGTGAGGCAGAGGGCACACTTGCATACAACGTACAAACCCCGACAGGAGCACCGAATCAGCAAGGTGGAGGAACTCCGATGCTGTCCCACAGAAGGCCAAGAATCCGCAGAGGAAGCAGAGAATGCGGTGGAAGAGCTGGCGACCGGAGCGACCAAGAAACTGATAATCTGTTGGAACTGTCAACGAAGCGGGCACGTGTATATGGAGTGCGAGGTGGTACAAAGAAAGCTTTTCTGCTATAAATGCGGATTGGCAAATACTGTCACACCAAAGTGTCCCAATTGTAGGCAGGGAAACGCCATGCGGAATGCAGTGGGGACGGTCGAACAGCGTTCCGGGAGAGAGACCGAAAGGAGAACACGACACAACTAATCAACAGAAACCTAGAGGTCCACAGGGCTCCGGACCGAGGAGAAGATCGTACGTTCCTAACTCTGAGTGAACGAGTCAGAAGATATAAGGAGGCACGACAACGTATTTTTGGAGAAAATCAGCTATCAGGTATGACTCTGGTTACAAAAAGGATCCAGAAGGCAAGGGACCGGTTTAAGAGAAGAAAACTAGAGCGCGGCCAAGTGAAGCAGTCTGTGAACGCCGTACGAGGCCAGGAAAGTGAAACGGATCCCAGGCCATATGCGGAGATCAAGATCCTTGGGAAAACGGTACGAGGCCTGTTAGACTCAGGAGCGTCGGTCAGCCTTCTCGGAAAAGGGTGCAGGGAACTCCTGGAGATGCTGGAAATACCATGGACGCCTTATTTCGCAAAAGTAAGAACCGCAAATGGGGCCACGCAGCTGATCCTGGGAAAGGTGTCGATACCGATAATATACAAAAGGGAATCCGCCACAATAAACTTTTTCCTGTGTCCATCCCTCGAGCAGGAGCTGTATCTGGGTGTGGATTTTTGGAAGAGTTTTCAGATAGCGCCGGAGATATTCGGGTTGGGATCTATCCAGGAAAATCTAGACCCGGATCTGGAAAAGAAGGAAGAACCGGAGCCACATGCCTTGACCGAAGAACAAAAAGGAATACTTCAAGAGATCCGCGAGTCCTTCTTTACGTTCGAAACGAATGGTTTGGGAAGAACGACGAAGATGAGGCACGCAATTGATCTGGTGGATGGAGCGGTGCCTGTTAAGGATCGGCACTACCCAGTGTCCCCAGCTGTCCAGGCGCTAATCTACGAGGAAGTGGACGAAATGCTCCGGCTAGGCGTGATAGAGGAAAGCGATAGCGCCTGGAGCAATACCATCACGCTGGTGAGGAAGCCAGGAAAAAATCGCCTATGTCTCGATGCCAGGAAGTTGAACAAGCTGACAATTAAAGATGCATATCCACAACAGAGTATAGAGGGAATTTTAAGCCGTATCAACACAACGAAGTATATCTCTAGCGTGGATCTAAAGCACGCTTTCTGGCAGGTAGAATTAGAGGAGGAGAGCAGAAGGTATACGGCATTCACAGTGCCGGGACGCCCATTATATCACTTCGTAACCATGCCATTCGGGTTGACTAACGCGGCTCAACGGCTGTGCCGGCTAATGGATAAGGTAATCCCACAGAGGTTGAGAGAGAAGGTATTCATGTATCTGGATGACCTGTTGGTGGTGTCTCCGACATTTGAAGAGCACATGGAGACACTTCGGGAAGTGGCCGGGCTACTGAGGGAAGCCGGATTAACAATTGGATTGAAGAAGTCCCATTTTTGTTTTAAGGAGCTCCGATACTTAGGTTTTGTAATAGGCAACGGAGTGCTAAGAACAGATCCAAAGAAGGTTGAGGCCATACAGAACTTAGGAATTCCCAGAAGCACAAAAGAAGTGAGGAGTTTCTTAGGCACGGCGGGTTGGTACCGGAGGTTCATCAGGAACTTTGCGGATCTCGCAGCACCGCTGACCGATACTTTGAAAAAAGGGCAGAAGTTCAAAATGACAGCGGAGGCGGAACAAGCGATTCACTCCTTGAAGAAGGCACTTATGACCGCGCCGGTGCTAACCCACCCAGACTTCACAAAAAGGTTTTTCGTGCAGTGCGATGCATCAGATTCCGGAGTTGGGGCCGTGTTATTCCAGGAAGAGAAAGACGGTAGCGAACGTCCCATAGCATTCATGTCACAGAAGCTAAACCAGTGTCAGCGGAATTATAGCGTGACCGAAAAAGAATGCTTTGCCGCCGTTTTAGCGATAAAGCGATTCCGGCCATATATCGAGTTAATGGCCTTCACAGTGATAACGGATCATTCGAGCCTAAAGTGGCTAATGTCGTTGAAGGACTTGAGCGGGAGGCTGGCGAGATGGTCGCTCAAATTGCAAGCGTACGACTTTGATATACAGCACCGGAAAGGTTCAGAGAACGTCGTGGCGGATACCTTATCAAGACTGGTGGAAGCGGTGGATTGGGAAAGTGACGACTGGATGCTGGGATTCCAAACAGTGGAGTTCGAGTCCGAGGAGTATCGCGAGCTGCGAGACGTGGCAGAAGCGGAGAAAGACAGTAGGCCAGATATCAAGGTGGTGGACGGATTTATATTTAAACGAACCCGATCAAATGGGAATCCTGAGCTGGAGGAGCATCGCTGGAAGTTGTGGGTGCCCTCATCGTTAACCCAGACCTTAATTGAGCAAGCGCACTCGCCGCCAACCAAGGCTCATGGAGGGATGGCAAAAACCTTGCATCGCTTGCGGCAATGGTTCCATTGGCCGGGTATGGTGGCCCAGGTCCGGAGATTCATTCAAGAATGCCAGGTATGCAAGGAATCAAAACCCTTGTACCGAGGTCCAAAGCCAGGACTGGGAGCGGAAACGGTAACCTACCGACCATTCCAGAAACTGTATATTGATTTCCTGGGCAAATATCCTCGCTCGAAGAAGGGTCATGCCTATATCTTTATTGTGGTGGACCATTTTTCCAAGTTTGTCTTCTTAAAAGCAATGAGGGAGGCGACGACGGTAGAAGTGGTCAAGTTCCTGACGAAGGAGATCTTTCACACGTTTGGAGTGCCAGAGATTATTCATTCGGACAACGGGAAGCAGTTTCTAGCTAAGCGATTTCAGGAGATGATTGAGCGATACCAGGTGAAGCATGTGAAGACAGCGGTCTATTCCCCACAGTCTAACGCAGCGGAACGAGTTAACCAGTCGGTGCTAAATGCGATCCGGGCATATCTGGAGGACGATCACCGTGATTGGGATTTATATCTCCCGGAAATAGAAGCAGCCTTAAGAAGCTCCATCCACCAAGCTACAGGGGTAACACCGTATTTCGCCCTGTTTGGGCAGAACATGTTTATGAATGGAGCGGATTACCAGCTGGCACGAAGGCTACAGTCATTGGAGGACAATGAACTTGAAGGTCTGGAGGCAGGAGAGAGGATCGCATTGATTCGGGAAAGCATAAGAAAAAACTTGCATAAAGCGCATGAAACGAGCGCAAGGTATTTCGATCGGCAGTCAAGACATGTGAGATTCCACCCCGGACAGGAGGTATTTCGGAGAAACCACGTATTAAGTGACTTTGGGAAGTGCTTCAATGCCAAATTTGCCCGGAGATTTCTGAGATGCCGGATTCGGAGGCCGATAGGCAACCAGATGTATGAGATCGAAGACATGAAAGGGAAGCCGGCTGGGGTGTATCACGTGAAGGACCTGAAGCAATGAGGGAAACGGAGAGAATGGAGGACGCCCTGCATGAAGTGAATGATACGACCATCGAGGAGGACCTGAAAGAGAAAAACAGAGTATGACTCAGGCATCGGTAAACCAGAAGAAGCACTTGCGGTAGAGGGTCGCCTGGAGTGGTAGGAATAGCGGTAGTGTCGGCTGGCACGTTGATCTCAGGGTCATGGGGGGTCTCCCGCGTTGGGCGCTGAACAATCCAACGGTCCTGCGCTGTTCCTGGTCGAAACGAGAGTACTTCCTTCATGGTTTCTTTGGTTAAATTCGAACATCTTGCACTGCCATTGTTTCTATGTTTACGTCGACCAATGTCAGTGTGTTATGTCCGAAATATCGGCTAGGATACGTGACCAAGTTATCGATGGTGGATAGCTATAGGAGGATCAATGGGGTGAAACATGGCTATCCACCGGAGGGGATTAGGAGTGTTGCGCAGCGCTATCCGTAAAAGGTTGTTAACCTGGTCCGATACGGAAATCGGAACAACGGGGTTTGAACCAAGATTCTCGCGGTTGGGCATTCTCCGTTGTTTCGACAGATAGGAGAGAGAGGGTTGGAACAGCAAGCAGGGAAACGAAAATCGCGCCACGATAGGAAATTCAAATGGAGTTGTGCGGTCAAGCGGTGTGATCGGAAAAAAAGAGAAAGAATTTGTGCGAAAGGAGTTTATATCCGAATAAGGAACAATTGTGCGAGTGAGGACCTGGGAAGCTGGATCGGCGAACCCTTTAGGTGAGTGGCGAGGGGAGAAAAAATTATAGCACAAAGAAATATTGTGACTATATTTTTTTCTATAGGCCGACCGGAACTAGGTGCCCCAAGGAGGAAACGCCAGGCCATTATCCGGGCCTGGCGAATTTTTTGTTTGTGATTGCTGATCGTTGACGAGCACGGCCGTTTGAGAGGTGGGCTCGTAGTCCGGAACTCACCGGAAGGAAGTGAGAGCCATAGGTGCAGATATTTGAAAGAAACTCCGATTCACAGTGCGAGCCCACTAAAATAAGAACAGAAATATATTTCTTTAAATATATAAATTTATTTATTTCAACTGGAGGACCGACACGCCTTCCAAGAGGCGGCAGCGGGAGTCACCAAAGACTTCAGTCAGTCGGGAGCATTTATTTAATATTTTTTTATCCGTATTGTTTTTTTTTTGTTGGTCCTAATATTTTATTATTGTTTTATTATTATTTATTAGCCCATTCGTTTATTATTTATTATTCGTTTATCTATTTATTTATTGCTTTGGGCTATTATCCATTATTTATTTATATTTTTATTTATTTATTTATGCCTTATTTATTTAATCTTCTTCATGTCTATATGTAATTTATTATTGTTGATGGAACCCTGATTTTTTTTTGTTGTTGTAAGATTTAACGTCCCAACGAATAGATCCCCCTTCTGAGCGCTCATACGGGTAGGAGAAGATAATTCGTGGTTGTTTGGGAACATATTTATTAATATCAATGATTGTTGGAATAATTTAAAACAAATAAAAAGGTCGGGGATTTTCCAGCTATGAACCCTTAACATTAAGGGAAGAAATTTTGTAATTACAATAATTATAATGAAGTAGAAAGAAAACGATTATGGAGTAGAGGTGATTTATGGGAAGGGGAGGGGATCCAAGGCGTTAAGGTAAGCATGTGTGTTTAGAGGTTTAGGGGCAGCCGTTAGGAAGTAGGCTCTGCAACAGGCTGTCATGGCAGGGAGGGAAGCAGAGGGGCTCCTAGAACACCAAGGAGTCATAGTTACAGATGAGTGTAAGTGTCCGTTGAATAGATGTAAGCTGTGAACGTTAATTTTGAACGTTTGTGCAGTTTTAGTGTTGTGAAATGTCTGGCCCTCGTAAAGAGGCGGATGTTTTAAAAATGATAAATGTTTTCTGTTACGCGTGGAGTGGGCCGGGTGGAGAACCAACGACGCCAGAGCTAGCCGGGACAATGCCCAAGCCGTTGGCTACACGCGCAGGACCTTGTGTGGACATAACA